>OU015490.1:48485042-48505042 GCA_907164885.2 Dolomedes plantarius
TGGCCAACAAATCAAATAGTTATTCGACTATGGACATAAATATGCCACTTAGGGATCAAAGAAGATATATTATTTTTATACATAAATAACTTTATGCAAAAAATACGTTAAAATTCATTCCAAAATTTTAAATTTCTTGTGCAAATAAAAAAAAATTATCCAACTTTGATTACCTGGCTTTACCTTCGAAGTTTATGGAACAAGCTAAGCTAGCTAACAAACAGCCTGCAGTTGACTTTCGGGCTATAAAAAACCTCTACTACAGACCGTCCAAGTTTATATTTGCTCCATAACCGAGTAATTTCTTTCAAATATACGGAAAACTCTTTAAAAGTATTAATTTTTTCTTGACTTTTTGTTAGTAATTTATTTACTTAATTATTTTTTATAAAGAGTAAGAAATTATTCTTGTTTGCCAATGGGGGGGGGAGCACTTGTCAGTGAAGACACTTGCACTTTAACCACTAAAATTGTTGGTTGCTTTCAGTTGGGGCATTATATACGTAAACCAGTACCACCCCCCTGATGCCACCAGAATTTTGACCGAGAACCCCCCTCCCCCCCCAGGGGTGACATCTGGAAGGATCGTACCTTCAGTAAAGCGGGCCAGTGGACAAACAGTCCACTTTGATGAAGTCATGCGATCGTTGAAATTATAAGAGTTTCATTGTTATAAAATCAATTTCCATATCAATTGCTTCGATCACTTACATATGAACAGAAATTTGTTTTAAAAGAAAACGGAAAATTTGAATAATGTCGTTACCCTTTAGTTTTAAATCCTCTGTTCTACATATCAACTTGGAAGTGTTAGCTACGTTAAGTTACCTGTAGTATTCCTGATTACTTAAGACTTGAACTCAGAGACTCTGGTGCTGATGACTAAAGCTCAATTTTTGAAGGCATGCATAATAGTTCTTACTCCGTGAAGGCAGTGGTTATCACATCTCATGATAAGACCCTTATTACTCGTATTATAACTATCTTTATAGTACAGTCATGTCCATAAATTAAGGTTAATGCCAGCTCCGGCAAATAAAGGTTCAGAAACAAAAAAAACGTGACTTATTCATAAAGCCCATTTATTAAACAAAAGACAAAGAACAAAAAAGATGATGTATGTATGATACCATTCATAAAAACTACGATTTTTGCTCCCTGAAGCAATTGTAAAAAATATCTCCTTTACAAAAATTTAATATTACATGGTTGGTAGGATGTTAATGTCCCTCCTGCGATGAAATACAGTCCATACAACGCCTAGGCATGCTGAGTATCAAATTATCGAGCTGATCTTGGGGAAGATTACCCCACTCAGCAAGCAATGCTCTCCCAAGTTCCGGTACACATGTAGGAGGTGGTTGACGGGCTGCAACTCGTCGACCAAGCGTGTCCCACACATGATCTATCAGGTGAGATATACACCTGATCTCACCTGACTTGTGTATATATCTCACACAAACACAAGTCAGGTGAGAATGCTGGCCATTCCATACGGTTGATATCCTCAGATTGAAGGCATTCGTTTACGGTGTTTGCTTGATGAGGACGGGCGTTGTCATCCATAAACACAAATTCTGAGCCCATGGAACCCTTAAACAAACGTACATGTTGCTCCAGAATGATGTACCGATAAATGTGGCCGTTCATGGTTCCGATTTGAACATTCAGATCTGTTCTGGAGCCCAGTATAATTCAACCCGAAACGAGCAATCCTGCACCACCGTAACGGTGTCGTTTAGTGATGTTGTTTTGGTGGTAACGGGTACCTGGCGTTCTCCATATGAAAGTCCGACTTGAATCAGACTGCAAGCTAAACCTGGACTCGTCGGAAAACATCACACAAGCCCACTGTGACGATGTCCACATTGCATGTTCTCTACTCCAGGCTAATCACTGCCGACAGTGAGTTGTCGTGAGCAGAACACATCTGAAAGGCCTGCGAGCATATAGACCAATATTTATCAAACGTCTGTACACGGTTTTCCTTGAAACTGTGGCACCCGTGGCTGGAGATAGCTGACGAGACAGGTCGGATGTTGTGCTCCGTCTGCTTCTTTTGTCAGTTACTGCCAAATACCGGTCTTCATTCCGCACTGTAATTCGGGGGCGACCTGTACTGTAACGTCTACTAACATTTCCATCATCTTGGAATCGTTGCCAAAGCCTAGAGATGACACTTTGAGCAATTCCAAGTTCCTCGGATACTTCCATCTGAGTACGCCCAAATTCCAGGCGGCCGATAATTCTACCACGTAAAAATCACCCACATTCGTCCTCTGTATCATAACTATTCGGTTATAGGCCTGAGAGGCTTACAGAACGCTTGTGAACAATTTTACTTTTTTGCCACTATTCCTTAAATACCCCTCTCTTACACTCTCGTCATTGTGACGTACTATCGGCGTCATCTGGTGGCTTCCTGTAATTTGCATATTATTCTTGAAGATGTGTGTGATAATTCTACATGGGAAATTTTTAGTTTATAGTTCGATTTCTGAATTATCCTTAATTTATGGACATGAGTGTATATACTGGCGTACAAAACTTAAGGAACACCACTACTTTTAAAGGTTACAACCTGAAATTAAACGAAATTACTTGTGACGATTAGCATAACCGAGGATATTCAGCAGAACTGCGACATATTCAAATTTGGGAACCCTAATGTCAAAGGTGGCTTCATAGCGAATAAATGATAAAAGCATATGTTCAGAATTCTCTCTACATTTCCAAACGGGGCTTACGATCGGGACAGACGTTCAGTGAGTTTCGCCCCATATAGAAGACCCCGTAATGGCCACTAAGAAACATTCAGACGATTTTACACGCGGCAGAATCCTTTGGAAGCTGGAGGAAGGTTGAAGTCTGAGCCCAAAGTCGTCCCTATCGGCGTTTAGCGTACATAAATAGCGTCCCAAACGATAGGTACAGCTGTATGCAGAGGTGTTCGGTCGCGAAAAATAACGTCCAGCGATGACAACTTTATCGTCATAAGATTTATTATTCATTTGAACAGGCTAAAACAGATTATCGGCAGACACCAACAGCATTGCAAAGCAGCTGCAGAGCAGTTCCGGACACCATGTTTCGCTGTTTACAGTGGCCAGACGACTTCATCGAAGTGGACTGCTTGCCCGCTGGCTCGAAAGCTGCGAACCGTTTACACCTGACAATCGGCGCCACCGTCCACAGTGGTACAATGAGCACAAGAAATGGATACCAGCGCAGTGAGAAAACGTCCTCTTTGCAGACGAGAGTCACTTCCGCCTTAGCAATGATTCTAGCCGGCAGCTCCTCTAGGCTAGAATCACTGCTGTGTTAACCTCAAACTTCGACCTTCCTCCAGTTTCCCAATGATTCTACCGCGTATAAATGTTTCTGCTTATAATGTTTCTCGTAAAATCGTATAAACGTTTCTTAGTGGCTATTACAGGGTCTGCAAAACGAGACGAAAGTCCCTGAATGTTTTGCGATCTTACGCACTTTTTGGAAATTTGAACAGAAATTTTTAACTTCTGCTTTTATTGTTTATTCGCTGACGACACCTCTGACGTAAGATTACCTTATATGAATATGCATTTGCTTTCTGCTTGATATCCTCAGTTATGCAAATCGTCACAAGTAGTTTTGTTTAATTTTCAGGTTGTAATCTTTAAAATTAGCGGTGTTCCTCAAGTTTTACTCACTAGTGTATTAACAAATTACTTTGAAAAATCCAAATTACTGACTTATGGGTTATTTGCTAAGATTTGAAAACTTAACCACAAAATCGTACCTAATTCAAATCCATGTGGGATGAGTATCAGGCTTTAGTAGAACAAGAACAACAAAATTAAATTTGTTAGCTAGAGGAAAGAATACAATATCTTACATAGTTATAAATACTAAAATTTTTTTTCTGTTTTCTAAGCCTTATTTCTCCCGAATAAATCATGAGATATGTACTTTGCAATGTAATTTTGACCCTTTACTAGAAAGACACAGTATACCAAGAGTCTGTAGCTATCTTAGCATCCATAACGTTAAGATATTCTTATCCCTATAACTTTTTCAAATCCCCATATTCTGGGAAGAAATCATAATTTTCAGAAGAAAGCATAAAAATCTCCAGCAAAGAATATTGTGTTTCTTTAAGTATGAGAAACAGATCTCTTTCATTCATTTGATAAATAAACGTTGTCTTAAGGGGGCAGTGGACTTTTAAAATTGTGAAATTTGTCCAAAAATAAGATTTTTTTACTTTATTGAATTGTGAAACTACGGACGATTAGGAACGTGTTGCAAAAAGAATTTTTAATTTCTGTGATTACTTTCCTAGTTATAGGCATTTATATTTAATTTAGATATTCTGTGGTTACTAATAGAAATAACTTTAAATGTGTTTTTTTCAAAATAAAAATTTTCATGTCATACGAATATTCAAACTGCTCCAGCCGCATTTCTAATTATCGTATTGCTTTGAAATTTAAGTTTTATATACTTAACTGTATATCAAATAAATCTTATTGAAAATAATTATGCTTCGTAGCTCAGAATTTCTAAATTTTGTATTTGAAAAGATGATTTATAGGTATTTTGCGTAATAAAAAGGGTGTTTTCATTATTATTATTTTTTTATGTTTATTTTTTAATGAATGCTTAAAATAAGCAATAAGTTTCATTGTTAGTTCTATAAGGTATCCTGTAAATAAAAATTACCATATTATATGCTAAAGAAATGCGCATGGAACATTTTTAATTAGGCCAATTTTTGATATAATTAATAATTAATAATTCATAAATTATTAATATTTCATCATTAAATTTTAACCACTTTTACATATCTATGGTACTAATCACATATTCAAATTTCAAGCAAATCCATTCAAAACAAAAAAAGTTAGGTTTAAAGGTACTGTCCCCTTAACGATTTTAGATTAACATAGGCAAAATTAAATTTATAGCCAATAAAACTTTAAAGATTTTACCCTTTGCTTTTACGGATCTTTAACATTTAACGAATTTACATCAACATTAAGCAAAGAATGAAAACATTTTTGAGCTTATAACAATTTGTTACAAAACCATTTTCAATGCAAGTTTGCAACGAATGCTTAGGTAATGGCGTTATACTATTCCGTGAATACATAATATGTGTATGAATGCTACATTTTTCTGTCCTGGTGCCCCGTTTCATGAAAACCTATATTTTCCGCACGACCCTAGAGAGTAACGCTTCAAAATTTGGCTCACATTGGTCAATGCTTTAGAATTTCAGAGAGAACAAAGCCAAAAGGTGTTAAATTTTATATAGAGAGAACAGCATAAAAATTTATACATAAATATAATGCTATTAAACAAAGGAAAATTTTTATTTTCAATTGTGAATATTATGCGAAATGTTCACGAAATTCGTTATGGGCAAACAAGAAGGAAATTTGAGAATTTGTCGCGAAAAAAGACTTATTACGAGTCTTTATCAATACGAGTCTTATATCAACGTGAAACACGTGAAAATTAGGATTATTTGTTTGGGACAGATATTCATTGTTTCTAGCAAAATCCAGCTAATTTCATCAAAGAAGATATATTTTAAAAATATATAGTACTATATAAAAATGCAAGTAAAAGACAGTTAATTACTCACCCACCAACAGACCAATTAAAGAAATATTTCCCATTAATAATGCACTACAATATCGAAAAAGCCTGTCTTTTACAAAGTAATTAGATATGAAAGCAGAGTGCATTCTTTGTAGTGCCGCAGTATTTTTCTATGACTGAAGAAAGAAAGGAGTAAAAGAAAACAAGAAAGAGAAAAATGTAGATAATTTTCTAGACAATTTTATATACATGGTGAAATTTGCAATGGCATCTTATACAACACCTTTAAATTTAGCATTTGACTATCACCTTAAACATGTACATTGATCGGCAAAACTGCAGGACATAGAAGGAAAATTGATGAAACAATCGTAATCTGCAGTTATAGCCAGCAGTCATTAATCGAGGGGTCGCTCGTATTATATCCTCATCACATCCATAGAATCAGTGCCATAGCCGACTAGTTCTATATCGGCTATGGATTAGTCGACTATGCATATTGTCGGCAATGGATATAGCCGACTATGGATATAATCGGCTATGGTTTAGCCGACTAATACTAGTCGCCTATATCCATAGCCGATTAGTACTAAACAGGATATATATCCCTAATTAAAAATTAAAAATAGTTCCAATAATGAAACTACTTTTAATGTTAATTGCTGGCAGAGAATTTCTAGTTAATACAGACCACAACATGAAGTATGAAGGGATCGACGATTTGCGACGAGCATGCCATAAAAGAACAACAAAATTTCCTCCAGCTACCTCGTCGTTTATTTCGCCATTAATTATACCAATTAATTTGTTTTAGGTTTAGAAATCATAATTAAGGGTTTTACAAGTAATAAGCATGGTATCACAGCACTAGTTCAGAGGAGTCCTATATAGTTTAGACCTAAATTTAATCCCACTGAAATCTGTGACTTGGATGAGCCACTTTGCTTACGAACCCGTGATTAAAAGCTTGTTGACTTCCACGCAAAAACGACCCGTCATCTCATGGTTCACCAAGAAAGGCGTTGCGACAAAAATAAATAAATAACAGATCAAACCTGCTAACCCGTTATTAAAAAAAAAAAAACTGATCGGCAGTGTGTGGTTTGGTGATAAGAAATGTATCGCTGCTGAATAAATGCCAAGGAAGGTATGATTACTCGATAAAAACATCGCTGTAAAAAAAAGAAATACGATGTTGCAGCTTTAAACACCTCAATCGAATTTAATGACACACACCTAGAATAATCGTTACCATTTTCTTGTTTATACAGAATCAACGCTAAACACTCCTTAATGGCCGGACGGAAGTGGCTAGGCATTCGAGAATCGAAAGGTCCCGGGATCCCTCGGCCCTCGATGAAATAATGAAGGCAAATCTGCTGTTTCTATTATTTTAAAAAAATTGTCGTAATGTGCGGTTACCTGATGACGGAACATTCATTTCAGTCGAATTAGTACCGTGAAAGTTATGATTACGCATTTGGATGTATCTCTGCGAAGACCTATAACGTTGCAATTAGCGACACCGCGGCATGATTAATGATACGTTTCGAGGGATAATCGGACGCCTAGAATGCGAATGATTAAATGTGTCCAACAACTCCGTGGGCCCAACTGTCGCTAACTGTAAGCTGCACCTGTTCCGGCGTCGGAAGAAACCTCGATGGCGTGATCGGACGGCTCGTGTAGTGTCTGCCTAATTGTGATCGATCGGAGCTCGCTTGCGATCAGTCAATGCGAACAATGTTCTTCGGTATTTTCTTAGAGGAACCTAAAATTACATCATCGAAGTCGACTTGTGCTGAACGTGATGGATTGCCCAACCTGGAAGGGAGAGGGGCCAAGGTAGTTTCCATCCGGAGAGCGTTTTTTCAAAGGTCCCATCGAGACGCACGTGCGCGCAACAGAACTGACAAGATTCGACATTTCGGTTGAAGCATATATATCTGGATGGGATCAACTGAAATTCACGAGTTTAAGTTTGACGCGAGGAAAAAAAAATAATACGCTTCCTTTTTCATCTCATAGTAGAACAGCCGAAGTCCCACAGTCGAATTTCCCGGCAGTAATAAATCGCAGATTTTGAAATTTCTCTATCCACGGCAATTTGAAAATTAATAAAACACTAGTTGGTACCCGTTAAAACATGATGGCTGGATAGTAAATAAATGTACTAAAACACAAATTATATATATATATATATATATATATATATATATACAGTGTAATCTCGATCGATCGTTCTCCGAATCATCGTTTTCCTGTATGTGTCGTTTATTTCACCCAGTCCCGACGATCATATTGCTTTGTAATGTTCCCGCATGTATCGTTTTTCCGCATTTATCGGTCATTTCAGTCGGTCCCTTGCAAAATGGTCCATCGAGATTCCACTGATATATATATACATATATATATATATATATATAAATATATATATATATATAAATATATATATATATATATATATATATATATATATATATATATATATATATATGTATGTATATGTACATATGCATATATATATATGTACATGTATATATGTATATATATATATATATTTGTATATATATAAATATATATATATATATATATATATATATATATATATATATATATATATATATGTGTGTGTGTGTGTGTGTGTGTGTGTGTGTGTGTTTGTTTGTTTGTTTATATATATACATACATACATACATACATATATATATAAATATATATATGTACTCAACACATTATTGTCAAATGTTGAAAATCAAAATATTAAGAGCTTGTGGCGGCCCAGTGGTACAGCGCGCTGGTTTTCGGTGCTGAGGGTGCTCAGATCGAGTCCCAGCGTAGCGCCACGAAAAATGCCTCCGTTCGTGTCGTCCCTTCATAGGGGGTAATGCTGTCCGCCTATATGGTGCCCCCACAATAAAATGGACAGTAAAACTGCGGCGTAGTAAGGGCCAATGCTTGAATACAAGTGCTTCCGCATTGGATTAAAAAAAAAAAAATATTAAGAATAGAGAAGTACACTTCAAAAAATTATTATTGAACCTAATGAAAAGAAATAGGGTAACTCAGCAGCATGAAATGAGCAATTTCTATCACATTTAATGCTATATCTCACAAACATAATTAAAAATAAAAATGGCAGTGAGAGAGCTAGAGAGATTTCCCGGAATAAGCAAAATAACGTGTTTATGCGGCCTCCTGCTTAGTAAGTATCTAAACCCAGATTTAAACATCTCACTGAGCATACGCAGAAACAAACTAATGTGTTTATGCGGCCTCGTGCTTAATGAGTATCTAAAGCCAGATTTAAGGGGACTCACTGCTCTTAAATCTTTAAAACATTCGATGTTTGGAAAAAAATATATGTTAAAGCTTGATCATTTCTGAACAAAATAAAGCAAACCGCATAAATATATTCCGCTTAGTTCAGGAGATATTGATATTCTAAATATTTAATTACTGAGGAAATTTATGGTAATAAAAATTTTAAACGCATTTTTTTCAAAATGTAATTTTGCATCATTCAGCAACTGATATCTCAAAAACTATGAAACATAGTTCTATGAAATTTTTATAACTGCATAATAATGTTATTTTATTGCGTCTGAACTAGAGTTATTGCAATCACTGCAATTTTGTTATTTTTTTAGGGGTAAATTAATGCAAAAATTTAAGGAAATTTTAAGTATATTTTGAGCAGTTTTAAAAAAAAATGAGAAAATATTTTAATGTTGAATGTTTTATGTTCAATTGTATTTTGAATTATTTATTTTAAATATAAAACAGGAATTATAGATCTAAGTGTAAAATTAATTCTGCGCGCAAGCCAGTATACAATAAAAATACTTAAAAAACAAGGTATATCTAAAGCATTTAAAAAAATTATTTAAAATTATTTTGAGAGTTGAAAAGTTGTTTTTTAAAGTAAATATATCAATTTATTTTATACATAAAATTTGGAAAAACTGGGAGTAAATTGAAATAATTACAAAGAGTAAAAAAAAATGAAAATATGCCTTATTTCCTAGACTTAAGAGTCGTGAGTCTCCATAAACATGTCACTGAGCATGCGCAGAAAGAAACATTTAATTCTAAATTATCGGTAATTAATAGGAATTGCGGTTACACAAAACAAATTTGACACAAGTTCTTGATATTGTAAGATGATTTACTGAAGTTGAAAGAGGAATTTCATATCAATAATTTAGAACAGGCTTGATATATAATTTTTAAGGTCACGATCAAAGTACAGGATGTCCGTTATAAAAGTATCCAAAAGTTATAGCTTATTTTTACGGAACTTCCCATTAGAATAAAAAAAAAACCCATTTAAATAGAAAGAACATCTCACGAAGTTTTACTATCTATAGATTTTGATGCGTGCACCTTTCGTAGCACAAATGTCTAAACGGTAATCCAGTTTTCTCCAAGTGTTTCGTAGCACATCAGGAGTTATTAGACGAATTGCTTGAATGATACGCTTCTTCAACTCATCCACAGTTACAAACCCGTCCGGCGGGTTTGTAACCAGTTGCGTCGTGTGCGTGTCTCCATTCAATTACATAGGTTACGACTCATCACGTACTGGTTTGTGATTGGAGTCAATTATCAGTTTCTTTTGAGTTGTTCCATGTGCAGACGGCCTAATGGAGTCAAAATCCTGTTGGAACAGGAAACCCGGTGGAATTTGCGGAACAGCAAAGTTTTCCAGCATATCAAAATAAACGTGTCCCGTAACAGAGCTCTCTACGAAGAAAAATGGACCAATGATGCCCTTTACCTAACCTTGAAATCTATTGATATTCAAACTTGGTGAGTTGTTCTTTCTATATAAATATATATTTTTAAATTCTAATGGGTAGTTCCGTAAAAATAAGCCATAACTTTTGGATACTTTTAGCCCGAAAACTCTGTATTTGTGTTGCATCAACATTTAGATTCAGGTAGCCTCTATGAGAAATTATACCTTAAAACAACTTGTAAGATATACATAAGATTTGATTCACAAGAATCGAACTTTTGAGTGAATGAATTAAAGAAGCTGCTTGAGATATGCTAATTTCGGCATACGCGCTTGGTATAAATACCAAGCAGCTTGATTAAAGAAAAAGGTTGTTAAAGCTGATAGGTAAGCGAGAGGGAGCTATGAGGTAAGCAGCTCCAGGTGCTATCCTGCGCTAGTGCGTAGGGGGGCTCAAAGTTTACGTGGCAGAACTGCTGGTTTGACTCTCTGTTTTTTTTGTGAGTATTGCAATGTGTATTTTTATTGAATGCTAATATATATTCCGTACAAGTAGTACGTATGCTTATTGCTGTAAAAGCAAATTCTATATGTGCAACGAATTCAATAAACATTGTTTCATGTATAAACTGAGTTTGTATCAAATTCATTTAGAGTGTCACTTCAAATTATATACACCCAAGTCTGGGTAGAAGTGAGCTATTCTCTATAAACTCGTCTGAATTGGGTATTGAAACCTGATCTACTGTAGTACAGAGAAATGTATTTACCATGTAACTGTCAAGTCATGCCTTGATTTTCCCCAACGAACCTCCCCCTGCTATGTTAACATATTTATAGTAATCTTAATAGAATGTACCATGAATTTACTGGTGTTCTTATATTTTTCTTTAACGCTTTTAATTTCACATTTGTAGCGCATAAGATTTTTTAAATATCCTATAATCAGTGCGAAAGAGTGTTTGCATTAAGGGGGCAGTGGACTTTCAAAATTGTGAAACTTGTCCAAAAATTCGATTTTTTTAAAAATTTTATTGAATTGTGAAACTACGGACGAGTAGGAATGTGTTGCAAAAAGAATTTTTAATTTCTGTGATTACTTTCCTAGTTATAGGCATTTGTATTTAATTTAGATATTATGTGGTTACTAATAGCAACAACTTTAAATGTGTTTTTCTCAAAATAAAAATGTTCATGTCCTACGAATATTCAAACTGCTCCGGGCGCATTTCTAATGATCGTATTGCTTTGAAATTTAAGTTTTATATACTTAACTATATAGGAAATAAATCTTATTGAAAAAAAATATGCTTCGTAGCTCAGAATTTCTAAATTTTGTACTTGAAATGATAATTTATAGGTATTTTGCATAATAAAAAGGGTGTTTTCACTATTATTTTTTTCTCTTTATATTTTTAATGAATGCTTAAAATAAGCAATAAGTTTCATAGTCAGTTCTATAAGGTATCCTGTAAACAAAAATTAGCATATTATATGCAAAACAAATGCGCATGGAACATTTTTAATGAGGCCTATTTTTGATATAATTAATAATTCATAATTCATAAATTATTAATATTTCATCTTTAAATTTTAACCGCTTTTACATATCTATGGTACTAATCACATATTCAAGTTTCCAGCAAATCCATTCAAAACAAAAAAAGTTAGGTTTGAAGGTCCACTGTCCCCTTAACATCATAAACACCTTACATTCCTACAAATAGTATAAAAAATGACAGAGATTTTAATTGAAAGTTAGGGTGTTAGATGGAGTAGAAGTATGTATTGAAAGCCAGGGACGATCACACGAATAAAAACTCTAACGTGTTAATTTAATTGTTGCATTTTTACCACTAGAACTTAGCTATTCACAAGACAACTAAATTGATGGTAGTAGTTGAATCTTTTTAGAGTTCTTTACATAAATAAGTTAGGATTACATTATATATTTCATAATTCTGATAGTGCCGAAAATTTAAAATTCAGGGATTTCTGCATTTTATCTCATTAAAGAATGTTATTCAGTATTCCCAAAACTTTTACGCTACATAGAATTGAAATAAGACTGGGAAGAAAAACTAGCCTACAGGTATCAAAATCAGCTTAATTATCAAGGATTAATAAACAAGTAGAGGCATCACACTCTTGAAACTTTAAGAGACTAGCCGCTGCGCCACCAGCATGGTCGCTTTTAGTTTTATATTTTCTTTTGCAAAACAACTCAACTGAAACTAACATAATTAAGGAATGTTACCATTACCTGTCATCATAAATATACATTGTTAAGGGGTATTATCTATGAGACTGATTCTAAAACATCATGATTAAAAAATGCGAATTTCCATTACCTCAGAACAGAGTTAAAGATAAAAATGAGAAACCCTACACCGATGATTTTAAAAATTACATCCCTCTCTGTATGTAATATTTTTCAAAATTCAGATATCAACACTTTTTTATTACATCAAATAAGAAATTGCCAGAGAAAAAAATTTTCACTTCAAAAATGAAGTAAAAAATCAGCAAGTACTAAAATATAGTATGGATTACATCACTCTCTGTACGTACTATTGTTCACAATTCAGATATCTACACTTAATCATATCAAATAATAAATTGTTGGAAAAATTTCTTCACTTATAAAATGGAGTAAAAATTCAGCAAGTACTGAAAAAAGTGTAGAAAATTAACTATTACTGGCTGTCGGTTGCTATGCCGATGATGGTTAAGCCTAACCTCGCGGTCATTTATGCTCTCTCTTTCACGCATCTCTCTTAATGATTTATTTCTTCCTCGCTTTCTTTCTTGAGACTGTCCGTAAATCCATTTCAGTGCGTAAATCCCTGTTGACAAGCGTTTCCAAAATGAAGACGGCCGCGAATGTTTACATCTGGTAGTTGCAGCCGTTGCCATTCGGAGTGTAGAAATATCGTCGATTTTGGTGCCGCATACCTACGCGTTTTATGTATATAGACTAGCTGAAAACCCGCACTTTCCTATGGAGTACATTCAAATTAAATACAACGGTCAATGTATGCAATTAATGCCAATATATATATATATATATTTATTTATTTATAATAAATACGACGATCAATGTATACAATTGATGAAAAAAAATATATTTATAAAAAAAGTCGTAAGGGATATTTTTATAGACAAAATAATGTAGAAGAAAATATTCAAATTAAATCTAATAGGACATACTAAAGAATATAGTACAGTTAACATAGTACAGTTTGAGGAACATAATATCTTTTACTGTATTTTAATATTTTTTTGGATAATGTCCAATCGTCTGCCGCATTAGCAAGAAAAAATATATATGTCTTTTGTCTATTTCGTTGTTATGGACGTGACGAAAAATTTATTTAAAGTACCAGAAAAATAAATCACGTGATCAGCATTTAGGAAATTAAATTTAAAAAATTAAACTTTAAAAATTCACCAAAAATCAGAAAATGAAGGTAAAGATTCGAAAAAGATCTCATTTTAAAGGAATTTTTATGATCTTTCTTGTGATATAACTTTTATAACCCTCAAATCATTATTTTAAATGCAAACTTAAACAAAAGTTTTAAAAACAGCTTAAAAATTTAATTTAAAATAATTTAAGAAGAATTTTTCAAAAATCTTTCTTGGTGCACCCCTACACTATAAGAAGAATCGCCATGCAAAATTTCGGCTCTTTAGGTGCAGCGGTTTGGTCTGTGCGTTGTATGTCAGTGAGTGAGTCAGTCAGTTACGGAACTGTTTTATATATATATAGATAGAAGAGAATCCAGTCAGTCTTCGAAAGATAAAATACCATACTTGCTGCTTTTCTTAGAGTATGTAAAATAAAAACTGTTGAAACAGAAAGTACACCTTATCTCCCTTGGAAGATTCTCGAACACCGAGATCATACTTCATTTTTATTGTAGTGCGATACACACTGAATCGTCTGAAAGGGCATTGGTCATATAAGTTTTTGCAGTATGTCGGTACTTTATTTTGCGAGAAAAGTAACTGCCCTTTAGTTGGTTCTCCTCTATGAGAGGAGAACCAAATAAAGGGCAAATGGACTTAGTTGTGTCGAAGTTATCTATTCAAATGTATCCTTATTTTAGGACAGAATTACAGGCTATTTTCGGTTCTTTTCATTGGGAAAATGAATATATACATACATTTAGGAAAGCTTTGGCTTCCCTAGAGCCAAAGCTTTTAGGAGAAAGCTCTAGGGAAGCCATAGCTTTCCTAAATGTATGTATATATTCCTTTTCACAATGAAAAGATCCCAAAATAGCCTGTAATTCTGTCCTAAAATAAGGATACATTTGAATAGATAACTTCGACACAACTAAGTCCATTTGCCCTTTATTTGGTTCTCCTCTATGAGAGGGAACCGACTAAAGGGCAGATGGACTTAGGGTAGCCAAATCTTTCCTAAATGTATGTATATATTCATTTTCCCAATGAAAAAAACCCAAAATAGCCTGTAATTCTGTCCTAAAATAAGGATACATTTGAATAGATAACTTCGACACAACTAAGTTAAACTAAAATTAGCTTTTTCTACGCAAATTCGCAGTAATAAATCGCAATGCAAGCGAGGAAAAGCTCTGAGATACTTTTCTCAACAACAAGATATCCAGATTACTGTTAATAAGATATTTTCGATCCATTCAAAAGTGACATAAATATTTCTTTCTTACTTAATTTGCCTGACACAAATTGGCCAAAAGGCAATGAACAATCTCACGTTACCCAAGCCTTTTAAAGCCAATTAGCCTTCCAAAAATCACTACTTATTGCACTCGAAATATCCTCTCTCTACGGGAGAATCCACCCCTGTCTCTTTCTCCACAAAAGTTTCATTACAAAGAAAATTATCGCATTCTTCCCCTCTTGCTCACCGCCTTTGCTCGCTATATTTAGTTGTTCTGAGTATCTTCTTCAGCACGACACGTGGAGAGGGTAGGAAAGGAGCTCAACTTGAGCTGGGGGGGTCCCCTCCTCATCCAAGAATAGCTTTTTTTTTTTAAAGTATTGGTTTCACCTTTATTTGTCCCGTTCACTCATAGCGACACCCAATACTTATTGGATATCGAGGGCTCAGTAGCTTTGCTTCAAGCCCTTTCACCAGGTAACTAGATACCTAGAGAGCAAATTTGGTTGACTTTCTCAGCGTTTTAATCAAATAAGATATGCGAGAATATTAAGAGGATGGATTCTCGGATATCCACACCACTATCATGTTTTCAACAGAATTTTTCAGTTATTATTCGGAAGTAAAATATTAGATTCGGAGGTAACTTTTGCATGTTTCGTCATCACAGGATATCATTTCAGATACAGTGTGGCTATTGTTTCCTTCTACTACATAATGGTGATCGATGCACCCACATCTTAGCGAAGGATATAATCTCCGAATAATTTCATTCACATTAGAAATTATTTCACTTTCTAAAAAATTCAAATTAAAGAAATAATCTTAAGATTTAATCTCAGATTTAAAATAATTTCAGAATATTAAGAGGAAGGATTCTCAGATATCCACACCACTATAATGTTTTCAACAGAAATATTCAGTTATTATTCGGAAGTAAAATATTAGATTGGGAGGTAACTTTTATATGTTTCGTCATCACAGGATATCATTTCAGATACAATGTGGTTATTGGTTCCTTCTACTACATAATGGTGATCGATGCACTCACATATTGGCGAAGGATATAATCTCAGAATTATTTCATTCACATTAGAAATTATTTCACTTTCTAAAAAATTCAAATTCAAGAAATAATCTTAAGATTTAATCTTAGATTTAAAATAGTTTCAGAATATTAAGAGGAAGGATTCTCAGATAACCACACCACTATCATGTTTTCAACAGAATTTTTCAGTTATTATTCGGAAGTAAAATATCAGATTCGGAGGTAATTTTTACACGTTTCATCAACACGGGGTATCATTTGAGATACAATGTGGCTATTGTTCCATTCTCCTACATAATGGCGATCGACGTATACCAATCTTAGCGAAGAATATAATCTGTAAATTATTTCATTGACATTAGAAATTATTTCTCTTTCTAAAAAATTCGAATTTAAGAAAAATCTTAATTAAAATAATTTTGACAGTAATGTAAAATATAAAATTATATATTATAGTTATTGGAAAACATATTTAAAAAATAATACTAAAACTATTCAAATATTTTAATATTTAAACTTTTTTTTCGTTCGAATTTTGAGCTATCGCATTTTCAACAGAAATTATCAGTTACTATTCGGAAGTAAAATATCAGATTAGGAGGTAATTTTTACATTCTTCGTCAACACGGAATATCATTTCAGAAACAATGTGGCTATTCTTTAATTCTACTACATAATGGTGATCGATGCAGCCGCATATTAGCGAAATAGTATATAATCTACGAATTATTTCCTTCACATTAAAAATTATTTCATGTTTTAAAATATTCGAATTTAAGAAATAATCTTCGTTATAATAATTTTGACAGTAAAATAAAATACAAAATTATAGAGTATAATTATATAAAATAAAAAAGTATCTTTAAAAGATAACACTAAAATTATTCAAATATTTTATTATTTAAAAAAATTGTTCGTTCGCCAGGCAATCACCAAAGCAATCACCATCCTTTTCATTCAAAACTTTATAAGTTTTTGGATATGTATAGTGGCGACTATACATATATATATGGTTTGCGAGGTCCCAGGTAAACATTTTTGAGAGGCCCCTGGAATAATCTTGTGTAAAATAAGGCGGGTCTTCAATAAAAGGCAATGTTCATATCAGTATGTTTTTAATATGACAAGAGATTTTATTGAATATTTCCTAGATAACTATTTTATAAATAATAACAATATTAATATTTGGAACACAAAAATTCTATAGTATTTACTGGAAAGCAATCCGGGATCTAGTACTCTCCAAGAAAAATAACTTTTGACTGAATGGTAAAATGTTATTAGTCCAATCAAAATTAAGCATGATAAATGAGTTGATTCGTTGGTTGTATGGTGTATGTGTCCATATGAAGTCAAATTGAACCATGTGCTGATATTACTCCCTTAGCTAGATCCACAATCTTTTCATTGTAAAGTTCTCCCTGAAAAGGAAATTTCCCTATGGCTTGTAAGGCCGCTAGTACCGCAGGACAGTTGAAGATATGATCCGGAGTAAGCTCTTCTGTCGTACAATTTCTAGATCCACAATCTTTTCATTGTAAAGTTCTCCCTGAAAAGGAAATTTCCCTATGGCTTGTAAGGCCGCTAGTACCGCAGGACAGTTGAAGATATGATCCGGAGTAAGCTCTTCTGTCGTACAATTTCTAGATCCACAATCTTTTCATTGTAAAGTTCTCCCTGAAAAGGAAATTTCCCTATGGCTTGTAAGGCCGCTAGTACCGCAGGACAGTTGAAGATATGATCCGGAGTAAGCTCTTCTGTCGTACAATTTCTAGATCCACAATCTTTTCATTGTAAAGTTCTCCCTGAAAAGGAAATTTCCCTATGGCTTGTAAGGCCGCTAGTACCGCAGGATAGTTGAAGATATGATCCGGAGTAAGCTCTTCTGTCGTACAATTTCTAGATCCACAATCTTTTCATTGTAAAGTTCTCCCTGAAAAGGAAATTTCCCTATGGCTTGTAAGGCCGCTAGTACCGCAGGACAGTTGAAGATATGATCCGGAGTAAGCTCTTCTGTCGTACAATTTCTAGATCCACAATCTTTTCATTGTAAAGTTCTCCCTGAAAAGGAAATTTCCCTATGGCTTGTAAGGCCGCTAGTACCGCAGGACAGTTGAATATATGATCCGGAGTAAGCTCTTCTGTCGTACAATTTCTAGATCCACAATCTTTTCATTGTAAAGTTCTCCCTGAAAAGGAAATTTCCCTATGGCTTGTAAGGCCGCTAGTACCGCAGGACAGTTGAAGATATGATCCGGAGTAAGCTCTTCTGTCGTACAATTTCTAGATCCACAATCTTTTCATTGTAAAGTTCTCCCTGAAAAGGAAATTTCCCTATGGCTTGTAAGGCCGTTAGTACCGCAGGACAGTTGAAGATATGATCCGGAGTAAGCTCTTCTCTCGTACAATTTCTAGATCGACAATCTTTTCATTGTAAAGTTCTCCCTGTAAAGGAAATTTCCCTATGGCTTGTAAGGCCGCTAGTACTGCAGGACAGTTGAAGATATGATCCGGAGTAAGCTCTTCTCTCGTACAATTTCTAGATCCACAATCTTTTCATTGCAAAGTTCTCCCTTAAAAAGGAAATTTCCCTATGGCTTGTAAGGGCGCTAGTACTGCAGGACAGTTGAAGATATGATCCGGAGTAAGCTCTTCTCTCGTACAATTTCTAGATCCACAATCTTTTCATTGTAAAGTTCTCCCTGAAAAGGAAATTTCCCTATGGCTTGTAAGGCCGCTAGTACCGCAGGACAGTTGAATATATGATCCGGAGTAAGCTCTTCTGTCGTACAATTTCTAGATCCACAATCTTTTCATTGTAAAGTTCTCCCTGAAAAGGAAATTTCCCTATGGCTTGTAAGGCCGCTAGTACCGCAGGACAGTTGAAGATATGATCCGGAGTAAGCTCTTCTGTCGTACAATTTCTAGATCCACAATCTTTTCATTGTAAAGTTCTCCCTGAAAAGGAAATTTCCCTATGGCTTGTAAGGCCGCTAGTACCGCAGGACAGTTGAAGATATGATCCGGAGTAAGCTCTTCTGTCGTACAATTTCTAGATCCACAATCTTTTCATTGTAAAGTTCTCCCTGAAAAGGAAATTTCCCTATGGCTTGTAAGGCCGTTAGTACCGCAGGACAGTTGAAGATATGATCCGGAGTAAGCTCTTCTCTCGTACAATTTCTAGATCGACAATCTTTTCATTGTAAAGTTCTCCCTGTAAAGGAAATTTCCCTATGGCTTGTAAGGCCGCTAGTACTGCAGGATAGTTGAAGATATGATCCGGAGTAAGCTCTTCTCTCGTACAATTTCTAGATCCACAATCTTTTCATTGCAAAGTTCTCCCTGAAAAAGGAAATTTCCCTATGGCTTGTAAGGGCGCTAGTACTGCAGGACAGTTGAAGATATGATCCGGAGTAAGCTCTTCTCTCGGATAATTTCTAGATCCACAATCTTTTCATTGTAAAGTTCTCCCTGAAAAAATAATTTCCCTATGCCTTGTAAGGCCTCTAGTACCGCAGGACAGTTGAAGATATGATCCGGAGTAAGCTCTTCTCTCGAACAATTTGTACAAAATTTATAAGTCCTGGTTTCGTCGGCATTTATTTTCATACCTCCCAGGTATCGAGTTCTCAGTCTGGCCATGATCCTGGTGATCTGCCTATCTACATTGATCACGCAGATCTGGTGGTCCATTCCGATATGTTTCTCTCTGAGTCTGTGCATGGCGATAGCATTTGCATCATGTAAAGTGATAATGTTTGAGGTATTGTTATTTAAATTTCTCGCCACTTTTGCAAATTCAAAGGTCGCCCCATTTCCTTCTATACCCACATGCTCAGGCATCCACTGTAGAGTGCAACTCTTTCCCAGTTGGTTAATAATTGTCTCCAAGTATCGATGAATGTCCTACGTGAGCCCTGAGCGTCCATGTGTTATTGCCTCCAGGGCAGCTCTATAGACAAAGAAAATTACAA
>OU015490.1:48510042-48570042 GCA_907164885.2 Dolomedes plantarius
TAAGCTACTTCTTAAAACATTGAAAATTATATACTTCATTTACTTATATAAAATTTAAATAGCAAAATCTGGATTGAGTCTAGACATTTGAAGAATATTTGTTCAAATAATTGAGAGTACCACTCTCGTTTTATAGTTCGTGTTAAGTGTTAATCGTTGTGTGGCTTTTATAACAACAAATTTTGAAAATCCACTCTCACGCAGATAGGTAGAAATGAATAGAAGAAATGTAAGTATATCCTTACAAGATTGACACCTTATATAACTAAACTAAACTCATGGCGCAACAGTCCGCAGTGGACAAAGGTCGGCGGTACCCATCTCCGCTTTCTTGACCGTGGGCTTGGGGTGCCATATAGCATCTGTCTCAGTCAGGTGGTCAACCTGACGTGGTAACCCCACATTTAAGTTCCCAAGAAAGCTTGGTCCTCATTTTATTGACCCTTTCAAGGGATGAAAGGCTGAGTCGACCTTGCCCAGTCGCAGGATCGAACCCTGGACCAGTGGTGTGGCAGCTGACACCTTATATTCCTTATAATTACACCTTATAATTACAATGTCATATAATATAATTTTTAACAAATAAAAAATGTAAATAAAAATATTAAAAATACGTAATTATAGAAAATCTAAAGCATATTTTTAATCAATAAAATTACTTCAAACTATCCGTGACGCCCTTTCAATTTTTTTCGTGGCACATCTGTGGGTCGTGACCCACACCATTAAATGCACCACTGCTTTAAATGACGGGAAAACAAGCCCAATTAAACATTTTCTATATATTATTTTATGGAAAAGCCCAAAAATATGGTGGCATCTAAACAAATTCTGCTCTGTCTTTCACAAATAAACCATTTCTACTAACTTCATTATTATCTAAGTATAAAACATAGGTTCTTAAACTGTGGTCCACGTAGCCATTAACGGGGGTCCTCGAAGCAATTTTGACATTAGCAATCTATACTTGAACAAGATATTCTCGTGGAATTATCATGCGATACGTCTTTGAAACTACAATTCAACAAAACTGAACTCACAAACTTTTGATTACTTCTCAGATCTGATTACCCAGCACTTGCAAATCAAGCACTCCAACATTTGATTCCGTTCTACACAACATATTTATGTAAACAGGCTTTTTCGGTACTGTTATATATGAAATCAAAGTATAGAAACAAACTCAATGTAGAATCGGGCATCGGAATAAAACTTTCCAATATAGAGCCAGACATTGTGGATCTGGTTTCAAGACAACCACTGCACCCATCTCATTAAGTAAAAATTATTTACAGAAAACATATTATTATAAGATAGATCTATTTCGACCAATATTTGACCAAGAAATGTTTGTACGAGTTTAATGTATTATGATTTGTAACTTTTAAAATTCTTTTTACTAATGTTTTTATTCATTTTATGTTTTTTATTCTATGTCCTAATAAAAATGTTCATCTCTATAAATGCGCAAGACCATTTATTAAAATAACCAGCGATACATTTTTACCAATATTTATTATAACGTAGTGCCTATGAGATTATTGAGCCAGAAATTAAGTCTCAAAAACGACGTAAAATGCCTTGGGTTGGGATGGGGTCCGAAAAAAAAATGTTGTTCAAGAGGGGGTCCTCGGACTACATAAGTTTAAGAACCCTTGGTCTAAAAAGCTGACGCCGTAACTGCGTTTCATTCGTTTTCTGTTCAATTGGCAAGCACGTGTAAAGTAATGAATCAGCACAATATTTCTTTCACTCTTTCAAGACAATTTATTTATTTATTTATCACAAATGCCCGGCTTTAACACCTAAATCATTAACCTTCTGGCTTCCCAATACTTCTGAACAGTACATTTAAAACTATTGGATGGGACAAGTGCAGGGCACGTGTCCATGTGGCAACTGTCCATCGAGCGTCCAGAATTACAGAGACAGCAGGCCGGGGTTATCCTTTAGTTCAGTTTTAAACTTCAAGATCAAGGTCAATTTTAAACTATCAAGACAATAGACAACATATACCAAGTACCTTGTTATTGAAATTTATTTGAAATAATTCAGTATATAATACTTACGTGTGTTGAGGATTTTTTTTCTGATGATTTTGCGAGATCAAATAAAGGAATAAAATTGGTTCATATTCTATTAGATTTCAATATTAATTCATATGACTGACTAGCTTAAAACCCGGACTTCACTACGAAGTACATTCAAATTAAATACAACGGTCAATGTATGCAATTAATGCCAATATATATACGTATATAGTAGATATATATAATAAATACGACGATCAATGTATACAATTGATGTAAAAAAAATTATATATTTATAAGAAAATCTTAAGGGATATTTTTATAGACAAAATAATGTAGAAGAAAATATTCTAATTAAATCTAATAGGACATACTAAAGAATATATAGTGCAGTTAATATAGTACAGTTTGAGGAACATATCTTTTACTGCATTTTAATATTTTTTTGGATGATATCCAATCGTTTGCCACATTAGCAAGAAAAAAATATTTTTTGTCTATTTCGTTGTTATGCACGTGACGATAAATTTATTTAAAGTACCAGAAAAGGAAATCCCGTGATCAGCATTTAATAAATTAAATTCTAAAAATTAATCTTTAAAAATCCACCAAAAATCAGAAAATGGAGGTAAAGATTCGAAAAAGTTTTCATTTTAAAGGAATTTTTAGGATCTTTCTCGTGATATAAATTTTATAACCCTCAAATTATTATTTTAAATGCAAACTTAAAAAAAGTTACTAAAACAGCTTAAAAATTTAATTTTAAAAAATCTGAAAAGAATTTTACAAAAATCTTTCTTAGTGCACCCCTACACTATAAGAAGAATCGCCATGCAAAATTTCAGTCCTTTAGGTCCAGCGGCTTGGTCTGTGCGTTGTATGTCAGTCAGTCAGTCAGTCAGTGAATCAGTTAGTTACGGAACTGTTTTATATATATGGAATTTTTAATGATTTCATCTATTTTGAAACAACCAGAACCATTATTTAACTTTTTTTTTTAGATTTTTATACAGCGAGCTATCCTATATAGGGGAATTAAATCTCTAGAGTTTCTTCAGCAGTTTTTTTTTAAAAATAACTTCAAGACACGGTCCTAAAGGTTTAGGGTTATTTATTTTTCAGGGGTCATAATTGAATCTCATTTCAAATACACGGAAACAAAAAAGGATTAAACATTTTCTTTTGAATTGTTTAATGTATATGCGCCAGAAGAAGGAATGAAATTTCCATAAATTTATTTTTCGAAAAATAAAGCTTTTATGTGCAAAATACTTCTTTATTGAATTCGATTTCAAAAATTTTAAGAAAAAGGGAAGTAATTAAGTTTTCTTCCAAGCCATTTTACGCAAAGTTAACCCCCCAAAAATATTACACTCTCTTTTTCAAAAATACTCTATTATACCAACTGCAGTTTATTATTAAAAACCACTTTCAATAGCTTAGGACGACGCATATGCAACTGGCTTTTTTCCATTCCTTTTAAAGAAAAATCTAATAAGCAATGAAATCTCTGAAAATCCTGTCTTACTTTCTGTTATACAATCCGAAAAAGTACCTTATACTACTCATTTATTATTGAATTCAGCTTCAGATATATTAGGTACACATAACACTTCATGACCTCCATATTCTTTGCTGTGCAAAGGGTGTTAAGTTCAAATTGGGCTAAAATGAGTTATCAAATCAGGCATGTTTGAAAAATCAAGGGCTACTGCAGGGTACAGAAAGCTAAGTCCATTTCCCCTCCTAAATATTTTTTTTTCGTCAGGGAAAATTTGGGATATGTGAAACAAAACACAAATATGTTTGTGTTATAGGGAATGTGTCCCAATCAAGGACTCTTTACTCAACAAAAATAAAATTAGAAAAACTTACTTTAAAAGAAAAAATTTGAAATTAAACTTAAAAATCTGACTTTACAAAAGCTGTTTTTTTCAGTTCTTTTTTTCTCAAAACTACGTTTTTGGACTTCATGCTCATTACACTACAAACACAGATACATACACACACACACACACACACACACACACACACACATATATATATATATATATATATATATATATATATATATATATATATATATATATACACTCATGGACAAAAAAATTAGCGCCCCAAGAAATAATTGCGGGATCGTAACGAAACTTGCAATGAAGGTACATGTCGGGGAGATATGCAAATGATTAGAAATGCAGCGTGATTGCGCATTGCGTATAGCCGGTAGAGGGCGTTGAACATCGTACTCTCTGGAGTATAAAACAGGTAACCAAAGCTTGTTTGAGTGTGCTGAATCATTTACAAAGGAAGAGCTGAGATAGACATGCCATTACGCCGTGTTCGAAGACAATATAAGCAGTTGTCGCAGTTTGAGAGGGGGAGAATCGTCTGGATGATGGAAGCTGGGTGGTCAGCTAGGCGAGTAGCTCGTCAATTAACCGCCGCATCGAAGAAGACCGTCAGATCGTAAGAAATGCACGCGTACAACCGATTGCTTCATCGGCCGCCATCCAGGCACAGGTAGCACCTTCACTAGGGGCCTCTGTGTCTTCTCGAACCATACGAAGGCGCCTGGCTGAAGGACAGTTGGTATCGCGGCGCCCATTACGTGTGCTGCCCTTGACGCCCACCCATCGACGCCTCCGTTTGGAGTTTCGCCGCGCACGAGGAAACTGGACTGCAGCGGAATGGAACCAGGTCGTCTTTAGCGACGAATCCAGATTCAATCTCGGCAGTGATGACAATCGTGTTCGTGTGTGGAGAGCCCGTGGTGAACGCTTCAATCCTGCCATTGCTGTACAGCGACACATCGCTGCCACAGCTGGTGTGATGGTATGGGGTGTCATTGCCTACAATACACGGTCACCCCTAGTATTGTTCCGTGGCACCATGACAGCCCAGCGGTATGTTCATGAAATCCTGCAATCACGTGTGTTGCCACTCATGCAACGGCTCCCAGGAGCCATTTTTCAACAAGACAATGCTCGGCCTCATACGGCAAGGGTGTCACAAGACTGTCTCCGCACTGTTACTACCCTTCCTTGGCCTGACCGATCCCCAGATTTGTCTCCAATCGAGCATATCTGGGATCATTTTGGACGACGAGTTGGGCACCCCACGAGTTTGAACGAACTAGAGGCAAGGTTACAGCAAATATGGAACGAAATGTCTCAAGACATCATACAGAACTTGTATGACTCAATGCCTGATCGTATCGCATCGTGCATTCGCGCTAGAGGGGGTCCAACGGAGTATTAACTCCTCCGTTCTTTTGCCTTTTTCTCTGAAATAAATTATCCTATTTCTTTGATTTTCTTATCATTTACTTATATCAAAGTAGTCATTACGTATGTAAAATTTCGTTTCATTTTGACGACTCCTTCTTGGTGCGCTAATTTTTTTCTCCATGAGTGTATATATATATATATATATATATATATATATATATATATATATATATATATATATATATATATATATATATATGCTCACATCATCATGGCCGGAATATATATATATATATATATATATTGACGACAAACGTCTGCTGTTTGTGTCCCAACTCCCGTTGTCTTCCACTTCTTCACGACATCTCCAACAGTTGAGTGTGGCTGTGATAATTCTACCACAATTGCGTGAATAGATTTGCCACTAATAAGAGAGCCAACTATAACACATCTTTCAAAGTCACTAAGTTAATTTCGTTTCGACATATTGTCATAATTTTACACAGAACTAACGATCTTACCTCTTCGCGTATCGTATTTAACCTTAACAGGTCACGTGCAAGGAATGGATTTGCATAAAACCCGACATGTAGTCGGATATTAATAATAAATCCGCAAATCCGCTATATATATATATATATATATATATATATATATATATATATATACTTATATATATATATATATATATATATATATATATATATATATATATATATATATATATATATATATATATATATAACTACTTAATTACTCATTTCGATTTCAATAAGTCTAGTCAACACAAATAAATTAATAAATTAACGTTAACGTTTAATCTTAATACAAAATATAATGCAATTAAATAACTCCAAATTTAACTGTCATCAAACAAGATAAAGATCTATTTACGTCAACTACCCTGTTGTTAAACTCTATTCCATTATAGATTATGTTGGGGGACAGAAGAATAATTAACTTTTCATCACCCAAACAAGAATATTTCATAATTTTACACGAAAATATTTCATAAAATAACAAAATTTCTGTGTAAAGTCTATCATATTTCACAAAAAAGAATCCATCTTTAATAACTAGTTTATTATCAGCTTCAATTTCTTTCAATACGGGGTAACACGTTTATTTTTTTCAACGCATTTTACGGAAAGTTACATAAATCCACGACATTTCTCTGAATTCTATTTCATTTATCAAAATAAGTCTAAAGACCTTCTTTTGTTATTCAATTCCATTTTAAATAACTTGTTTTAACTCTTCATTCTACGCTGTGACTCACCTTACAAATTGATAAAGTCCCCACAGATTCTTTCAAACATTAAAAAAAAATAAACTTATGAATCGATTAAAGCTAATTTATTATTAAATTCCCTTTAAATGTCTTGGAGCAATAAAACCCCTTTTGTTATTCTTTTGGACTATTATGCAATAAATGCGAGTTTTTAAGGGAAAAAATATTCTGCATAAGTTCAATTCTTCTCTTTAAAATGAACACAAAGATTATCTCTTTTTTTTCAAAAGGGAAAGTTTTTTTTCGATTTTGAATATATACCATTATTCAGCATTCTAAGAACCATAAGCTCATTGAATTTTTATTCACCCTTTCTTAAAAATTTCTTGATTGAAATACATCCAATTTACCCTCTTTTAACGGGACTTTTCCCACGATATTTCAATGAAAACCTTTCCTGTTTAGTGTTTCGTATTAGGTATTAATCCATGACTGCGATTTGACAATGCATATTGAACCTTTCATGTTTAAACGTGTTAATATAAATCTACGTCAGCTTTCTCTCTTCTGTGATCATAAATTTGTTTTTAAACAAGTGTAGGTTGATCAGAGAGGATGAATAAGTTTAAATAGCCATATACATAAACTAGCTGAAAACTCGCGCTTCGCTACGGAGTACATTCAAATTAAATACAACGGTCAACGTATGCAATTTATGCCAAAAAATAAATATATATATTTATAATAAATGCGATGATCAATGTATACAATTGATGTAAAATATATATCTATCTATATATATATATTTATAAAAAAATCATAAGGGATATGCATTTTTTGGGGATAATATCCAATCGTCTGCTGCATTAGAAAGAGAAAAAAATATTTTTTTGTCTATTTAGTTGTTACGCACGTGACAATAAATTTATTGAAAGTACCAGAAAAAGAAATCACGTGATCAGCATTTAATAAATTAAATTCTAAAAATTAATCTTTAAAAATTCACCAAAAATCAGGAAATGGAGGTAAAAATTCGAAAAAAAATTCATTTTGAAGGAATTTTTGTGATCTTTCTCGTGATATAAATTTTATAACCCTCAATGTATTATTTTAAATGCAAACGTAAAAAAAGTTTTAAAAACAGCTTAAAAATTTAATTTAAAATAATCTAAGAAGAATTTTTGAAAAATCTTTCTTAGTGCACCCCTACACTATTAGAAGAATCGCCATGCAAAATTTCAGCTCTTTAGGTCTAGCGGTTTGGTCTGTGCGTTGTATGTCAGTCAGTCAGTCAGTCAGTAAATGAATGAGTCAGTTACGGAACTGTTTTATATATATAGATAAATTGCATACCAATGTACTGCCACAGAGGATGGAGGTACTAAATGTTGTAAATAGGAATTCTTATAGGTTCAAATAGATATTAGAAGCAACTTTGTCTTTTTTAAGAGATTCTTCAGCATAGCTTAGCCGAGATATCCATATACAGGGAAACTTCTCTATAGTTGTCAGTAATGGCTCTGAGCAAAATATGGCCGTTTAGAGGGCTGGCAGTCGAAAAGAGGTGCCGTCCATAACATTGGCTCTATGGAGTCTATAATTGATTCTTAGCAAAATATGGCCATTTAGAGGGCTGACAGTCGAATAGTGGAGGCCAAAGAGGCTAAAGAGGTTTCCTTGTATACGTTTGACGAACTTTCACTCTGGATAGAGAGACATAATTCTTATTATAAGGCTTCCTGATAATCTACGATCGAATAAGATGACGAATACGACGAATACACGATCGAATAAGATGATCGAAGGATGACGACAAGTGTTTCAATGCAGTTAGGATATTTGATTGATCGCCACCAAGCCAAGGAGCATTGGTGTGATTTTCACTATGGGACATTTCTTGTTGTTGTTTATGCCACTTGACCGACAGCAACATCAGATCAAGTCCCGAAGGTTATGGGCGATGAAGGTGCGGTTCCTGTTTTGACCGGCACCACAAGGGTCGGAGTTCAACTTGGATAAAGGACCAGTCCCGTACTTTTGAACCGAGTCAAGTGACGAAGCCAGAATACTTGACTCCGCAGATGTAATTTTGAGAACTTGGAGGACATTGCAGCCAAGACAGATTTTACGTGCACCAGCGGCCATTAGTGTACACGGCAGGGGATTTGTCAGGGACGAGCATCGAACCAATGACTTTCAGATCACTGGCTCGCTACTCTTGCCAACTGGGCCACTGCACCCTTAAAACATTTGTTAATTGTTCATAGTGACAATCATACCAATGCTACTCGGAATGATGATGATCTATTAATTAGATCGAAACAATTGTCTCCGTCCTTCTTATTTGATCGTAGATTATCAAGGAGCCTTCTTTTCATTGTTTGCGTTCCCACAAGTTTCTTGTGTGTGACGATTTTTATCGTTTCCTTGCCAACAGAGGATTTGCCGTAACCTGTTAAAAAGATAACCAGCTTTTTTGATATGAAATGCTGTCAAAAAGATACCCAGCCACATTGGGTAAACTTGTAAGAAGGGCGACATCAGTCCTACCAATAAATGTATGAGAATTGATTATCCGCAGCATAGTGATACACAGTAAATCAATAGTAGCAGTGATACATCTACAGCTATGCTGGTTCTTTTATTTACGGACGTTACGGTAAGCAGCACAAGATCCTTCATTAAAATCAAAAGATATTACATTAATCTCCTAAATTACCTCATATTCAAAATTTCCATTTTCTAAATTCATTTCTTAAATAAATATGATGATTTGTTTCACAGCCGAAGCCGTTGCATGTTATACGCTCCGAGTAATGGTTTTTGTAACTATAGAATAAAGAAAAGAGAAACGTATAATAATGAAGCTAGGTGGAATAAATGTTATGAAAAACGGCTTTTCCAAATATGTTATTACGAAGAAGATAATGATGTATTTCATATCTAAAATTGATTCAAACCAGTCTGCTAGAAATCTATAATAATGATATCTGCAAAATGATAAAGATTTGTGCAGTAAATTTTATATAACAGTTGACGACTGAAATAAATATACTGATTTATATCAAAACTGAAGCTGTTCCTGTTCATACGTATATCATAATGATTTTTTCAGATTCATACGGCTAGTGTAATAAGGAAAAAATGGAAATTCAAAGATCATCGAGAAATAACTTTTGTAAAATTTTCCTTTGTTTTCGCAGTATAAATCCAGGGATCTATTCCTAAATCGAAACCTTTCATCATAAACAAATTCAAGGTAATCGTATTTTACTCACTAAGCGCCAGGTCTCCAAATTAGGGAACCTTCAATTATAATTTTTGCCCAGCGGGAAATTAAGATATATATAAATTGTTTTTTTATTTGTATTTTAAAGGTACAAAGTATACTGGGAATTTTTTTCAGAAAGACAGCTTTAAAATTTCTTTATTTTACAGTAGTGTGAATATGTGCAAAATTGACAAATTCGACTTACATATATATATATATATATATATATATATATATATATATATATATATATATATATATATATTATCTGTAAATATCAATTTCTTCAAAAAAATTCTGATAGTCTCCTAAAATATAGACGTTTTTGAACTCCTGCTTGATGTAGGATTTATATGAGACTAAAATCGAAATATTATCAATAAAAATACTATTTGTCTTCATCGAAACTGAGTTAAAATTTTTAAATAGTAATTTTCTTCAAAAAAATTCTGATAGTCTCCTAGAAGATAGACTTTTTGAACTGCTTCTTGGTGAAGGGTCTTTATGAGAGAGAGACTATAGAATCTAAGCATTCTGTTGCAGATAAAAATTGGTTCTGGAATATCTCTCTGTATCTTATAAGATTGGTTATAAACCCAACTAGATAAGCATTCAAAATAAATTCAGAATTTTGTCTTTAATGAAAATTTCGTAACGCAGTGAAATGAATTAACATATTATTTGACTAGAATCCCATAGAAATATAAACGATTTTTTTAGAGAATTTTCGCTTATTCCGTCCTCCAATAAAAGTATGCTTCAAGGCAAAATAAGGCAAAATCATCGAGGGAAAGTATAACATCCCTCCGTTAGGTATCAGACTGACCTAACTGGAACTTAAGCCCAATACACGAGAGAAACTAGTAGTATTAATTCATAGCAAACTTTGAATCACAGTATTGTTGCCTTGTATTATTTAACTTCGTTAATTCTCCTTTTTGTATGTTACTGCGACCTATTTACTGCTTAAATTACTATCGTATTAATAATTATTTATCTTACAATATCTTTTTATAGAGAATGGGCATATGGAGGAATCTTATGACTGACTGCATGAACACATCCCTATGTTTTCTGACCGTTTAAGTATGCTGCAAAATTTACACACAGACGTTGCAGCCTAGATTATGATATATTCACAATTTTTCAACATCGAAGCAGTGCTGATGTGGAAAACAAAATCTCGTATCGTTGATTGTGACTGCATTACTAGTACTGTTCTAATTGTGTGACTGCATTGACACATTTCCTCGTTGTCTGACTGGAATCTTACCCATACCAGGATTGACTGAATCAACGCATCGCTATGTTTTCTGACTACTTAAATATGCTGCAAATACAGGGTCATTGAAAAAGGTGCCCGTGACTGAAACGTGAAATAAGAATTCGACATCGATGTCGATGCTTTTAAAACATCGATGTTCTAAACATCGATTTATTGAAGCCGATGTATTTTTTAACATCGATATTTTGTGCTCGATGTTTTATGTTGTCTTTATGTTTTTTTTTAATGAAAAAGCCCCATAATAAAAAAAAAATTGGTGGAGATATGCACTGCAAAGTTTCTCAAACTATTCTTTACATGATTTGTAGAGATTCTCAGCTGATTTCAATTATTGAGACGATTTTAAACACTTGTTAAATGTAACAACTTCAGATTTTTTTTTTACTAAATTATTTAAGCCTCCTTCAAGTAAATTATTCTCCAACTTGTAAATAAATATTACAATAATTTTTCCCATTCAGCCAATTTAAATTAGAAAACATCAAGGATTTTTTTTATGGCTTTCGTCCTATCAATTGTTTTTATAGAAATAAGTTGTTCCTCAATTTTCTGGTAAAAGTAATGAAATCTATCATCGAAATTCTGTGATATGCACTGACTCTAGCAACCAAGTTTTGGTCATTTGTGTCAGCCCAATCAGAAAGTAAAATTAATCCCCCCCCCCACGACTAACCGAAGTAACATTAACGTTAGAGGTTACTAAACCAGCTTTAAAAAATGGATGTTCTAATACATCAATGTTTAAAACATCGATGGTTTTTGAGCGATGTTTTATTAGCATCGATGTTTTAATATTGAACATCGATGTTTCAAAACATCGATGTTATTTTGTCTATGTCGCATCCCTGACGTGAAATAAAGAACCATACGATAGGATCATGGTGTTTATTTTTTCACCAAAAGATACAGAAAGGAATCAAGATTTGGGCATTACCTAGTATGTTTCAATATGAGCACCCCTGTTCGCTCGGCACACATCTAGATGATCTCCATCCGGGTATGCTCAAACATGGCAGGAGCAGTCGGTATTTCAGCATTGATTCTATCCGATAAATGGCGCAGTCTCTGATCTTATCAACGTACTCAATGTTTTTCAGGTAACACCATAGAAAAAAGTCTAGAAGGGTTCGATCGGGGCTTCTTGGTGGCCAAAAATTGGACCGTCCATTCCTATCCAGCCTCAAAACCCATGTAGGAGGAAGCGTGACGTCACAGCGTCGGCGCATTCCCTCAGCGCAGTCACGGTCACCATGACATGGAAAATTAAAACTGTGTAACATACCATCTGCTGCCACGCAAAATTCGATCGGTTGAATTTTGCTCCCGGTGTGCACAACTGAAATCATGGACACGTTTTTCGATGACCCTGTATTGGGCAAAGAAGTTGCAACCTACCCGACGTTAGATTCGAAATATTTTTTTACATCAAAGTATTGCTGATGTGTAAGAAAAAATCTGACACTAACTTAAATGTACTATTTTACAGTCAAATGTAATTCATTATTATCATGATCTGTATATCAGACAATGACCTGATATATATATATATATATATATATATATATATATATATATATATATATATATATATGTATATTATATATATATATATATATATATATATATATATATATATATATATATATATATATATATATATATATATATATATATATGTATATATATATGTATATATAATCTTTAATAAGTATAAGACTTCTTAAAGACTAGTCTTCAACTCATTCGGGGAATTCTTAGTCTTCAATTTTCTCAATAAAATCGAGGATAAAGTTTCTAAAATATTTTAGATTACCTCTTGGTGGGATAAACAGTTTAATCACGATGAATTTCTTTCATACATGTCATATAATTTAAAAAATAATTACAAGATATAAAGAACTTTTTATATACCATGTTTTTAAATTTTCTGTTTAATCATATAAACTTGACAATTCTATGTATTAATAAATACTTTTTAAAAAATTTTTTGATAAATTATCCCATCTACTTGAAAGAAAATGAAGTTAATTGGGAGTTAACTTTTCGTTCCTTTCCCGGCCGATAGATGGCTGCACCAGTCTACAAAACAAAATTAACTGAAAATGAATTCAAACCTGCTTAAATATGACTAAAAATATTAAAAAAATGCATTGTCCTTGTGTTCTGAGCTATTCTAAAAGGTTCAAATCTGGAGCTAGTTGGGAAGTTAGTTGAAAATCGATTGCAAGATTTGTACTGGACAAAAACACACACAAACAAACATAAAGTGAGTTACTAAAAACATGGTAATAGTCGAGATTTACCAGGCAAGTTTAAATGCATTCAAAAACATATTTGTAATGAAAATATTTAAAATATGATAAATACATTTATTAATGAACCTTATTTTGTTTTCCCCTGCTATTATGCCTTCTACATAATCTGTTAAGATCACCGTAATAAAATTATTTAAAATATAATTTTATGCTAAGATGCCTGGAGGGAAGTTTCATGCGTCTTCTTCAGGGGTTCGTTAAAACTGAAAATCCTTCCCTAATCAGGACAATCTGCCGCCAAAAAGTTTTAGAGCAACCCCTAGTTCAAAGCAAATTTCTCAGAAACTCGGAAAACTCTTTTACTGACACAGTGAGGCAAAATTTTTCGTCAATAAAGAAACAAAAAGAAAAAGTGATGCATCGGCTCTTCATCTGTTGTTCATACTCTGGAGGGATAGACTTTATATATATATATATATATATATATATATATAAATATATATATATATATATATTCCCCTAATAGTTGCCGTGTTCTGTGTATGCCTCTGTCAAGTAACGCTTCCGGAGCGACCGCTTCACAAATATATCAGCTTATATTAATCTCACGTGCAAAAATACAATAATAAACAGAAATTAAAAACACCAAAATCGTTTGTTTAACAAATTTGTAGGTTAAGTTAATTGGTATTCAATGCAAGTTTATACAGCTTTAAAATTCCTGAAAATTAAAAAAAATCTGAAACGCGATTGCAGCGCTGCCTACCGGATCCAATTATTGAATGCAAGTGTATACATCATTAAAATTCATGAAAATAAAAAAAAATTCTGAAACGAGATTGCAGCGCTACCGAAACAGACTGCAAACATTTTTTGCACGTGAGTAATTTGTATGATTTTTTAATCTGATTTTCTTTAGTTCATACATTTTATTTTTGCATAATATATTTATACATAGCATATTTATAGCATATTAGTTAGATTGTATACATAGCATATTAGTTAGATTGTGCAAGTCGGATTGAAAAATTAGCTGTAAGCATGCTTTTTTTTCAAAAGGTCGTTTTTGTAAACTATAAACTCGGATTTTTACAACATTTTTAACTATAACATCGGATAGAAAAACAGCTAATATTCTGTAAAAATTTCTAATATTTTAACAAGGTTATGAGCCTTTTTTTATATTGGAACTGTTCAATTAATTACCATCAAGTTTTGACGGGTACTATCTAGTATATATATATATATATATATATATATATATATATATATATATATATATATATATGTGTGTGTGTGTGTGAGTGTGTGTGTGTGAAAACCTCTTTCATTCTTATCTTTTCATGTTTTTAGTTCCTGGCTGCAAGTAGCTTTAGTGCTCATACTGGTTTTTCTCTTTCAGCTTTGTCTTAAATATATATATATATATATATATATATATATATATATATATATATATATATATATACAGGTGGTTATAAAAATAATGGAAACACCTGTCAATATTAGTGGTGTTTATGAATCTGCTTCAAGTCTGGCCACTTGTCTGGTCAAAACAACTCTGGCCACCAGTACTTTTTTTATAATATAGTGTATGTATTATTCTACTATCAGGTAGTAGTAATGAAAGGGCATCGTGCTTTTGGAGGGAACAGCGTAAAATGTCAAACCTTGGAGACCTTGCGAAAAGGGCAAATTGTTTGAGCACGTTTAAACTGGAATATCTGTTACTGCAACCCCCAGGAAAATGGATGTTTTTCGAGCTTTGGTATCGAAAGTCATGATAGCATACAGAGTGCACGACGGAAAAACATCCTTTGCTAAACAGAATAATGAACGAAAGGGAGAGCTGAGTGAAAGAGACGGACGAGGTATTGAAGCGGATTGTGACATGAAGAAAGAAAAGAACTGCAACCAAAATGACCGAAGAGCTCAATCTGTATCTGCATGTTCCGGTATCAACCATTAGAGTTAGAAAGGAACTTCACAAACAATGCATTTACGGAAGAGTAGCTATTCCCAAACAACTTGTAATAGATGACAATACAAAATATCGTCCCCAATGGTGCCACGAGCGCAAATCCTGGTCGAGTAAGATGTCGAAAAACGGCATTTGGTCCGACGAATCATTGTTCACATTGTTCCTCGCAACAGGACATGCGTATGTCTGAAGAATATCTGCACAAGCGTAAGATTCTGGCTGTCTCATCTCAACTGTCAATCATGTAGGTAGATCTATCAGGGTTTGGGATAGCATCTCATGGTTTTCTTCAGGCCCTATTGTAACTCTAAAAGGGAGATTGAATGGGAAGGACTATGTCAAAATTTTAGCTCACTAGTCCATCCTATGGTGCAAACATTGTTTCTTGCAGGAGATGGTGTCCTCCAGGATGATAATACCCCTATATATATATAGATAAATCTATCAAGTATAGGTTTAAAGAGCATGAAAAAGAAGTCAAATATCTTATCTTGCCCTGTATAATCCCCCGAATATACATCATCCAACCACTGTGATCTGTATAAGCGGATTGATAAATGCATCGACATCCACCACAGCATCTCTACAGGAACTTTCATGATTTTTCCCTCAAGAATGGTATAATATATTCTTAACTATATAATTCATGACTTGTATAATCCAATTCCAAAGTGAATCAGGTGGTATTACATACAAAGGTGATCCGCGCCGTATTAATAAAGGTTTTCATGATGTTTCTTAGTGTTTCCATTATTTTGATATCCACCTGTATATATATATATATATATATATATATATATATATATATATATATATATATATATTGTCGTTTTCTAAGAGAGAAAATAGGATTTATAGAGACAGAATGTATATATAGGAAATGGCCAAAGCTTTACTTCCTTATTTACTCCAATAATACAAAATATTTACTCTCCTCCTAAGACCTATACACACATTATATTCGCGTCCCGATATTCCCAAACCTCTATTCTTTTTCTTCTCCGTTTCCGCTACATTTCCCCGATCGCAGAAATCCTAATTTCCCTTTTCAGGGATTTTCTCTCACGTTATTTCAATGAGAGGATTATCTATGAAGTTCTCCTTATTAAACTCCACCGAGAATTGATTGAATTAGACCACGCTTAAGGTGATATTCTAAACGGAAAATGTTGACCAACAGGTAGATTGATGAAGGAGGCGAGGGATAATACATTGAATAACAAACAATTTATCGCCTTCTACAGTGAAACAAAGTCTCAATCCAGGATTTTTATCCTTTTGTTTGATTTCAAAATTCTAAAATGTCCCCTATTATTAAGAATATATATATATATATATATATATATATATATATATATATATATATATATATATATATATATATATATATATAACAGTTCCGTAACTGACTAACTGACATACAACGCACAGACCAAACCACTGGACCAAAAGGGCTGAAATTTTGCATGGCGATTCTTCTTATAATGTAGGGGTGCATTATGAAATATTTTTGAATAATTATTCTTAGATTTTTTTAAAATTGAATTTTTAAGCTGTTTTAATAACTTTTTTTAAGTTGGCATTTAAAATAATAATTTGAGGGTTATGAAATTTATAACACGAGAAAGATCATGAAAATTCCTTTAAAAGAAATCTTTTTCGAATCTTTACTTCCATTTTCTGATTTTAGGTGAATTTTTAACGATTAATTTTTTGAATTCAATTCATTAAATGCTGATCCCGGGATTTCTTTTTCTGGTACTTTAAATAAATTTATCGTCACGTGCACAAAGCAAAATACACACAAAAAAAATTTCTTGCTAATGCGGTGGACGATTGGACATTATCCAAAAAAATATTAAAATACAGTTAAAGATATGTTCCTCAAACTGTACTATATTAACTCTACTATATTCTTTAGTATGTCCTATTAGATTGAATTTGAATATTTTCTTCTACATTATTTTGTCTATAAAAATATCGCTTACGATTTATATATATATATATATATATATATATATATATATTACATTAATTGTATACGTTCCTCGTCGTATTTATTATAAATATATATACAGTAACCACCGCTTATAGTGATCAGTGGTTATAAGAATCAACCGTTTATAAGAATCAATATCGCGAAAAGAAAAACAAATGTATTATTTCCATGTTGAAATTTTCGCTTTAAAGAATCAATTCACTGGTTTTAAGAATCAGTTTACACTCTTCGCTTTCCTTTCATTTTTCCAAAAAAATCACTTAAACCCTCAAAAGGCACGAAGTTCTTTTTTTTTAAAGAAAGATTGATAAGATGGGATGGAATATAGTCGTAAAATTCATCCCTTTCTTTGTTAGACATAACATAATAGTTTCCCCTTAAATACTTTAGCATAACAATGTCCTATTACCTTGACCCAGGGGCATCTTTACCCGTCCGGGTTCGATTTAACTTTTCTCCACTGACAAACAAAATTAGGGACTCTTTTTTTCCCCACCTCCCACATCCTGGTCGCGACTTCCTGGATTCTGAAACACATAAATCTTCGGCGAAGTGTCCACTATTACTTAGGCAAACGTGGCATTAGTAGATTCAGAACGTTATCAGACCGTGAAACGTAAGCTAGAGGGTGAATCTTCGTCTGAGACTATTAGTATTGAAAGAATTTTGAAACAGCCTCCTGAAAACTTCATTACGTCAAACAACCATAGAAAACTTTTTCTTGCTCCCTTCCTGTAGTTGAAATGTTAAAACTGTTAAGCAGGTATGTTGTAACAAATATTGGATTTTTTTTCTTCTCTTACTATAATCATGTGTATCTACTTATAGGTCTAGAAATTAAGTTGTATTTTTAAAATTATAAAAAATAATTTTAGTAAAAGATAATTAACGTAAATTAAACAGTATTTTATGGTAAATTATCTAATATATGTATATATAGTTGTGTGTGTGCCTGTCCAAAAACCTAAATTTCGGCTATAAGAATCAACCGCTAATAAGAATCAAAAACAGTAGTAACAAACGTGATTCTTATAAGTGGAAATCACTGAATATATAGTATATATATATATATATATATATATATATATATATATATATATATATATATATATATATATATATATATATATATATTTACATTAATTGCATACATTGACCTTTGTATTTAATTTGAATGTACTCCGTAGCGAAGTGCGGGTTTTCAGCTAGTATATATATATATATAATACAGTGATTTCCGCTTATAAGAATCACGTTTTTTGTATTTTGATCGGAAATGGATTTCTATGTTATTTTGAAAGTAAATTTATGAGCAACTGCTTTCTTTGAATAAAATGGATAATAGTTTCATAACGTTATCGATAAGAAAATAAAACGCTATTTAAAACTGCAAGCTTTGGTATAAATGTCCGAAGATTTACTTATGTTAAATTTCTTTCTAAATGATATTGCAATCTTTCAAATATCTCTGTTTTTCTTGGTTCCGAAAATGGGTGATTTGTCTGCCGTCCTCCACATTATGTTCATTCATTTCCTTACATTTTCTATTCATGATAATATAATACATCTGTACATGTCAAATTATTGTATGCATATTTTTTATTTTCATTTCATAAAACATTCCTAGTTGTAGTAAACTAAAACAACCGAGATACATTTTACAAAAAACGAATTATTTTTTTACACCAAATAAACTACTCCTAACATAAACTTTACTCCAAGATAATTCAACTTTCAGTTTTTATGAAATATAAAACTCTTACGACCTATTAAATGAAATTACGCTCATTTATATTATTATTCAAGTATACATTCTCTCCCATAAATGGAAATAAAAAAATTCTCATGATGTAAAATGATATTAAATCGCTAAATTTTCCCTTAAGTGCAAGAAAATCTGAATCTACCCTTATATTTCAACAACACTAATATAAAATTTTCCCTCTTACTAAAAATATCTCTAACCGATCCCACCATTTTCAGATCCCGACAATCCAGAACTATGTCTTAATGCTGATAAATCTCACAATCCTAAATAACTGAATGAAATATCTCTAACCTATCCCACCATTTTCAGATCCCGACAATCCAGAACTATGTCTTAATGTTGATAAATCTCACAATCCTAAATAACTGAATGTAATATCTCTAACCGATCCCACCATTTTCAGATCCCGACAATCCAGAACTATGTCTTAATGTTGATAAATCTCACAATCCTAAATAACTGAATGAAATATATCTAACCGATCCCACCATTTTCAGATCCCGACAATCCAGAACTATGTCTTAATGTTGATAAATCTCACAATCCTAAATAACTGAATGTAATATCTCTAACCGATCCCACGATTTTCAGATCCCGACAATCCAGAACTATGTCTTAATGTTGATAAATCTCACAATCTTAAATAACTGAATGTAATATCTCTAACCGATCCCACCATTTTCAGATCCCGACAGTCAAGAACCATGTCATGATGTTGGTAAATATCACAATCCTAAATGACTGAATATAATATCTCTAACCGATCCCACCATTTTCAGATCCCAATAATCCAGAACCATGTTTTTCTGTTGATAAATCTTATAATCCTAAATGACTGAATATAATATCTCTAAACCAGGGGTGTCCAACCTTTTAGCTTCCTTGGGCCACATTGAAAGAAGCAAAATTGTTTTGGGCCACACAAAAATAATATACCTAACATTAAAAATAGTTGATGAGTAAAAGAAGTAAAATATATAGTTAACATATTTATTTCATTATAAATTTTATTAAAGATAACTATAGGGGTTATAAAATTAATGTGATATTTGGCATTGGATTTGTGAAACTAATGCATCAATATTTGGGTCAATTGAAGTGGTCGCAATTCTCAGGGTTAGTTAAAGATTATCGAATGAACATCTTAGTTCTCAAGATGTTCATTCGATATTTTGGTTCTAATTTGTCTCTTAGTGTACTTTCCTCTTCTGCATACTAATTTTAATATTATTACAAATAGGAAATAATAAATCCATAAAAACTTCACATTTCATTTTTGCAATGAAATTAATATACAGAAATTACATACGGAATTTTGTATAGCATTAAAGATAGTTCAAATGATGCATTGTAGCTTTGTTAAATGAACAAAGTGGGATCTGTAACGGCCGCCTGCCTTCATCGGCGAGGCGGGTTATTGATATTTTTTTTTCACTGTGATATCCCGTTCTGGGCCTCACTATTACTTGCTTTGGGCCGCAGGTAGGACACCCCTGCTCTAAACCATCCCACCATTTTCAGATCCTATCAGTCCAGAACCATGTCTTCATGTTGATAAATCTCACAATCCTAAATGACTGAATATAATATCTCTAAACCAGGGGTGTCCAACCTTTTAGCTTCCTTGGGCCACATTGAAAGAAGCAAAATTGTTTTGGGCCACACAAAAATAATATACCTAACATTAAAAATAGTTGATGAGTAAAAGAAGTAAAATATATAGTTAACATATTTATTTCATTATAAATTTTATTAAAGATAACTATAGGGGTTATAAAATTAATGTGATATTTGGCATTGGATTTGTGAAACTAATGCATCAATATTTGGGTCAATTGAAGTGGTCGCAATTCTCAGGGTTAGTTAAAGATTATCGAATGAACATCTTAGTTCTCAAGATGTTCATTCGATATTTTGGTTCTAATTTGTCTCTTAGTGTACTTTCCTCTTCTGCATACTAATTTTAATATTATTACAAATAGGAAATAATAAATCCATAAAAACTTCACATTTCATTTTTGCAATGAAATTAATATACAGAAATTACATACGGAATTTTGTATAGCATTAAAGATAGTTCAAATGATGCATTGTAGCTTTGTTAAATGAACAAAGTGGGATCTGTAACGGCCGCCTGCCTTCATCGGCGAGGCGGGTTATTGATATTTTTTTTTCACTGTGATATCCCGTTCTGGGCCTCACTATTACTTGCTTTGGGCCGCAGGTAGGACACCCCTGCTCTAAACCATCCCACCATTTTCAGATCCTATCAGTCCAGAACCATGTCTTCATGTTGATAAATCTCACAATCCTAAATGACTGAATATAATATCTCTAACCGATACCACCATTTTCGGATCCCAATAATCCAGAACCATGATTTTATGTTGATAACTCTCATAATCCTAAATGACCGAATATAATATCTCTAAACCAGGGGTGTCCAACCTTTTAGCTTCCTTGGGCCACATTGAAAGAAGCAGAATTGTTTTGGGCCACACAAAAATAATATACCTAACATTAAAAATAGTTGATGAGTAAAAAAAGTAAAATGTATAGTTAACATATTTATTTTATTATAAATTTTATTAAAGATAACTATAGGGGCCGCCGGTTGGCCACCCCTGCTCTAAACCATCCCACCATTTTCAGATCCTATCAGTCCAGAACCATGTCTTGATGTTGATAAATCTCACAATCCTAAATGACTGAATATAATATCTCTAACCGATCACACCATTTTTCAGGTCCCCAAAACCCAGAACCATGTCTTGATGTTGATAAATCTCACAGTCCTAAATGACTGAATATAATATCTCTAACCGATTACACCATTTTTCAGGTCCCCAAAACCCAGAACCATGTCTTGATGTTGATAAATCTTACAATCCTAAATGACTGAATAAGGATGTCTTTTTTTTAACTCCCTGCTAATCGACTAAAGTGACCAGATACCAAAGGAGGCTCAGTATTCTTTATATGCCTCAAGGTCACAAACAAGGACGTATACAATTCGATTAGCCTCAAAATAAAAGTATACCATTATGATAATGATATATGTGTATTTGTGTAGCGTTATAGTAATGGTATATGCATTATTTATTAGATCGATTAGAGTGATTTTTACAGTATGTAATACAGCTTATCACTGTCTTATTCCTTTCATTTTTTTACTAATTATATTCTATATTCGTATCTAATTTTATTGATAATAGCATTTTATGTAACACTGTTTTAATTTTAGAAAACTGGCTATTAACAGCTTATTAATATTGTATGTCTGAAAAAAAAAAAAAAGCTCTACGATATCATCTTCTCAGTTGCACAATGTCTTCAAAGTGGAACATTTAGATACTTTCTTCAAGAAAAATAATGTTGTAACGGCTTCTTATTTATAATTCAATCAAGAACTTTTAAGTCAATCAGGAGAAAACTACTGTAGACATTGTCAACAGGACTTAAATGTTTGTAAATCAATGGTAATTTAATATCAATGTAAATAATTTTAGCACATTTATAAAATTGTTAAACAAGCAAAATTTGGTACTTCATTAACACATTCACGCATGTACAAGAAATCTTGTAGGACACCTGAAACTTTTAAAATAAGTAAATAAGTGAGAATAATATAAATTTCAAAAATTCATACTAAATTAGCAATTTGATTGCAGCTACTAATACTAGAACAATGCAGCAAAGTTTAGAACTGTAAATATTTGTCGAAGTTAATTCCTTTTAAAATTAATATAGCTCATCTGATCGTTTGAAAGAATTCTAATTCGAAGCATTTGATCATATCTCTGATATCTATGTTATCTCTATTGCCTACTGGACGTTCGATATGTCAATGTCATCTACTATTTGCCCCAGTTGCAGTTGCCAACAAGCTCTTATAATAATTTAAAACATAGAAAAATCAACATAATCTCCTGACAACAAAAAAATTCATGTAATCTCTTCTAACGAAACTACCGCGGGTTATTAACGTAGGATTACTTATCGTTGCTTACCTCTTTTGTATGTATATATGTATGTACGTGTTACATATATATATATGTATCTATCTATATATATATATATATATATATATATATATATATATATATATATGTACGTATGTATATATATATATACATATACGTATGTCAAAATTTTGACGCATTTTGGTACTTTTCTGTATAACTGTTTACCGCTTGTCCAAGCGATACACACTGGGTTTGGCGCGCTGTCAAAATTATAACTCGCGTGGTAGGGACGGACGGTTTTAGCGTCTGAAATTTTCCTTTCCGGAGGACCGTTATGGAGGAACTACGTTAATCCTACGTTAAAGCACAACAAAACTAAATCAAAATCTTTAAAACACAGCAAAATCGGGATCATAAATCCCTTTAATCAAGCAAAAATGCGTCTAAATAAATTTAGAACTATCCTTATTAATTGGAGTTCTATATTTTTCTATGATATATTTTTTATTATATTTTTCTAATATGAGAACATTTCTCGGATTAAATTCACTGATATCTCTAATTAATGCCTAATGAACGCCCAAATTCCTATGTCATTCATCTGCATAAGCTGTAAACGTCAACAAGTTCTAATAAGACTTTCAAAAAACAACAAAATCAACATAAACTCCTTTCATGAAATATAAAATAAGAATCAATAAGAAGTCGTTTTATCCTTCAAAAAATGTTTACATAAATTTAGAATGATCTTAATTTTGTATACTTTACTGAAGGATTTATGATATATTTTAATGATTTGTGATATATTTTGTATTATACTTTTCTAATATTAGAGCGTTTCTCGGAGAAAATTCACTGCTACATCAAACTAACGCTTAATGAACGTCCATTTCCCTATGTTGTCCAACCACACTAGCAGTAAATGCCAACAAGATCTTACAAGAGTTTAAAACGAAATTATAAACAAAATTACTATAAACTCCTTTCATGAAAAAATCACAACATAATCAATATAAACTCCCTTTAATCCTGTTAAAATACGTTTAAATCAATTTTAGTGATTTTATTTGTGGGTACTTTAGTAAAGGATTTATGGTATATTTCAATAATTTATAATTTTGTTATATTTTGTATTATATTTTTCTAATTTTAGTGTATTTCTCGGAGAAAATTCCTTGATATAGCTAAATAATGTTTAATGAATTAATAACTAATAATTAATAACAAACGAGTAACTTAATAACTTCTAACTAATGCTTAATGAACTTATATTCCTAATGATACATAATATTTTGTATAAACTCATAAACAATGGTTTATAATTTTGTATGATATATCTTGTATTACATTTTTCTGATATTAGAACATTATTTCTCTGAGAAAATTCACTGATATATCTAGCTAAAGTTAAACGAACTAATGATTAATAACTAATTAAGTATCAGCTAATATCTGGCTAATTACTTACTAACTTCTTACTACTGTTTAATGAACTAATGCCTAATATATCATATGAAATTATAAATATTTATAATTTTATATGGTTATAAAGATTTATAATTTTATATGGTTTATTTTGTATTATGTATTCAAAATATTAGAACATTTCTCGGAGAAAATTTCTTGATATATCTAACTAATCCTTGATGAAATAAGAACCAAAAAATTAAGTAATTTCTAACTAATGCTTAATGACTTGATTAGTTATTAATCATTAGTCGTTCCAAAGGTTAATGATACAAAATATAAGACAAAATTATAAACAATGGTTTATAATTTTATATGATATATTTTACATCATGTTTTTCTAATATTAATACATTTCTCAGAGATAATTCATTCTTAGATCTAACTAATTCTTAATGAACGCCCATAGTCTCATGCTGTCCATCCGTACTAGCTTTAAACGTCAACAAACCTTTTTAAGGCTTTAAAACACAACAGATATGTATAATATAAACTTCTTGCATCAAAAACAAAAACAAAAATATTAAAAACTCTTTTATTATGAAAAAATATGTTAAAACCAATTTAGAAAGACCTTATTTTTGTGCACTTTATTGAATGATTTATGATATATTTAACGATTTACGATTTTATAATATAATTTGTATTAGATTTTTCTAATATTAGAACATTTCGCGAAGAAAATTCACTAATGCATCTAACTAATGGTTGAGGAACTGATAACTAATAACTAACTAATTAACTGACTAATAACTAAGAGCTAACTAATTACTAACTTCTAACTAATGCTTAATGAATTAACGCCTAATGATACAAAATATATCGTATAAAATTATATACAATGGTTTAAAATTTTTTAAATAGTGGTTTCTAGCGTTATATGATATATGCCGCAATATATTTTTCGAATATTAGAGCATTTCTTGGATAAAACAAACTGATATATCTAACTAATGCTAAATGAAAGCCCATATTCTCATGTCGGTCATCTACACTAGCTTTAAACGTCAACAAGGCTTATAAGCTTTTAAAGCACAACAAAATCAACATAAACTACTCTCATAAAAAAGAAAATTAAAACTTCTTTTATACGAAAATATATTTAAATCGTTTAGGAATGATTGTATTTTTGTGTACTCTTTTAAATAATTTATGCTTCATTTAAATTATTTATGTCAATATGATGTATTTTGTACGATATTTTTTAATATCCCAACACTTCTCTGAGAACACTCCCTGATATATCTAATTATTATTTCCTGAACTGATAACTAATAACTAATTAGCTAACTAATAACTAATAACTAAGTAATAAATAACTTTTTAGTAATGCTTAATGAACTAAGGTCAAATATTACAAAAATATGCGATATAAAATTACATACTTTGGTTTATAGTTTTATATGATGTATTTTGTATTAAATTTTTCTAATAACGAAACATTTCTCGGAGGAAATTCATTGATATATCTAACTAATGCTTCATGGAAAAATAAATAATAACCTATTTGTTAACTAACTCATAACTAATAAGTAACTAATTTCTAGCTAAGGTTTCATGAATTAATGCCTAATGATACAAAATATATCATACAAAATTATAAACAATGGTTTATAATGTTATGTGTTATAATTTGTATTATATTTTTGTAATATTAGAACATTTCAAAATTCCCTGGTATATCTAAGATATGCTTAATGAACTAATAACTAACTAACTAACTGACTAATAACTAATTACTAAATCTGAACTATTGCAGAATGAACTAACACCTAATGATACAAAATATATCGATTAAAATTAAAAACAATGATTAATATTTTTTAAGCAATGGTTTATAAATTTATATGATATATGTTGCAATATATTTTTAACAATATTAGAACATTTCTCGGAATAAATTCACTGAAGAATCTAACAAATACTCAATGAACTAATAATTTATAACTAACTAACTGACTAAAAACTAATAATTAACTTCTAAATAGTGCTTAATGAACTAACGTCTAATTATACAAAATGTATTGCATAAAATCATTGGTTTATAACGTTTATATAATATATGTTGAAAGATATTTTTCCAATATTACAGAATTTCTTGGAGAAAATTCACTGATATTTCTAACTAATGCTTAGTGAACGTCCATATTCCCATCTCGTCCATCCACACTAACTTTAAACGTCAACAAACCCTTATAAGCCTTTAAAGGCTTATAAGAGCAAACTTATAAGTATTATAAGGGTTAATTATAAACTTAACCCTTATAACCCTTAGAAACTAAAAAGGCTTATAAGGGTTAATTTTATGAAACACATTTTACAAAATGTATTGCATAAAATTACAAACAATGGTTTATAACGTTTATATAATAAATGTTGTAATATATTTTTCTAATATTAGAGCATTTCTCGGAGAAAAATCACTGATATATCTAATTAATTCTTAATGAACGTCCATATTCCCATGTGGTCCATCCACACTAGCTTTAAACGTCAACAAGCCCTTATAAGCTTTTAAAGGCTTATTAGGGCTACTTATAACACATATTACAACGTATACTCATAAAATATATTACAACATATACTCATAAGGGTTATAAGGATTAATTTATAAATTTAACCCTTATAACCCTTATAAACTAAAAAGGGTTATTAGAGTTAATTTTATGCAACACATTTTACAAAATGTATTGCATAAAATTGCAAACAATGGTTTATAACGTTTATATAATATATGTTGCAATATATTTTTATAATGTTAGAGCATTTCTCGGAGAAAAATCACTGATATATCTAATTAATGCTTAATGAACGCCCATATTCCCATGTCATCCACCCACACTAGCTTACGTCAACAAGCCCTTATAAGCTTTTAAAACACAACAAAATCAATGTGAATCACGTTCATCAACCTCGCAAGACGATATCGAAAACCTCAACTATCGGAAGACTCTGAAATGAAGCGAGCGGCCATGAAACGATATCGCGAGTGCATCGAATAAAAACTGAAGAGCAACCCTTTCGCACAAAAAGAAGAAAGAAGAAAAAAAAAACAACACGAAAACCCGCGTGTTGAAGAAAGGGTTGATGGGGGAAGAGAGCTTCTGAAGGCGAACATAAGCGTTTAAAAAAGGCAGCAGAAGATATCGATTTTGCAGCTACATCTTTGACTAGCGCACGGATGTGTGAAGGGGGGAAACAAATGCTCCAAGGCGAGCAGTGGAACACACACACACACACAAAAAAACTACAAAAGTTTTTTTTTTTTTTGTCTTTTTCCAAATATGGAAAGATTTTTTTTCCAAATTCCAGGAAGCGGTTGTAAAACAATGAGCGAAGCGCAGAAACGGAGTGAATTAAGTCGTTTGTGCGCAGGGAAAGGATTAAGAGTGCGTAGACTCTGCTAGCAATTTGGAATGGTGGTTTTTTGGAAAGTTATGAATATTTCAGCTCTGCGAGTGCCAATCAATAAAATGAAACGTATTTCTTTTTAGTTCTTATTATTTAAATCTGAAATTTAATTGCCTGGGAAATAGCTTCCCTTCTACAGAATTTGGTATAACGAAGCGTTTAGCATGATTCTGGAAAATACCTTCAGGCCACTGACAGTATTATAGCAACATCATGTAAATTAGTTGCTAAATAGTAGACAAATCGCTATAAAGTTGTGAAGCTGAATACAATATAAAAGAGGGAATTGTAGAAAACAATAATCATATTTAACGATAACATGGTTGATAAATGGGAACAACTACAAAACAAAAGTCTAAAAGAAACACATCAGATGGAATGGTGGTTTTTTGGAAAGTTATGAATATTTCAGCTCTGCGAGTGGCAATCAATAAAATGAAACGTATTTCTTTTTAGTTCTTATGATTTAAATCTGAAATTTAACTGCCTGTGAAATAGCTTCCCTTCTACAGAATTTGGTATAACGAAGCGTTTAGCATGATGCTGGACAATACCTTCAGGCCACTGACAGTATTATTGCAACATCATGTAAATTAGTTGCTAAATAGTAGACAAATCGCTATAAAGTTGTGAAGCTGAATACAATATAAAAGAGGGAATTGTAGAAAACAATAATCATATTTAACGATAACATGGTTGATAAATGGGAACAACTACAAAACAAAAGTCTAAAAGAAACACATCAGATGGAATGGTGGTTTTTTTGGAAAGTTATGAATATTTCAGCTCTGCGAGTGGCAATCAATAAAATGAAACGTATTTCTTTTTAGTTCTTATGATTTAAATCTGAAATTTAACTGCCTATGAAATAGTTTCCCTTCTACAGAATTTGGTATAACGAAGCGTTTAGCATGATGCTGGACAATACCTTCAGGCCACTGACAGTATTATTGCAACATCATGTAAATTAGTTGCTAAATTGTAGACAAATCGCTATAAAGTTGTGAAGCTGAATACAACATAAAAGAGGGAATTGTAGAAAACAATAATCATATTTAACGAAAACATGGTTGATAAATGGGAACAACTACAAAACAAAAGTCTAAAAGAAACACATCTACTGAAATATAGTTAACTAGCTGATTACCTGTGCTTCGCTACGGAGTGCATTCAAATTAAATACAACGGTCAATGTATGCAATTAATGCCAAAAAACAAAAACAAAAGATATATTTATAAAAAAATTGTAACGGATATTTTGATAGACAAAATAATGTAGAAGAAAATATTCAAACTAAATCTAATAGAACATACTAAAGAATATAGTAAAGTTTGAGGAACATTTCTTTTACTGTATTTTAGTATATTTTGGATAATGTCCAATCGTCTGTCGCACTAGAAAGAAAAAAATATTTCTTTTTTATAAATTTATTTCGTTGTTATGCACGTGACTCAAAATTAGTTTAAAGTATCACAAAAAGAAAAGAAACCACGTGATCACGTTTAATAAATTAAATTCTAAAAATTAATCTTTAAAAATTCCCCAAAAATCAGAAAATGGAGGTAATGATTCGAAAAAGATTTCATTTTAAAGACAATTTTATGATCTTTCTCGTGATTTAAATTTTAAAACCCTCAAATTATTATTTTAAATGCAAACTTTAAACAATGTTACAAAAAATGGCTTAAAAATTTAATTTGAAAAAATCTAAGGAAAATTTTTCAAAAATCTATTTAGTGCACCCCTACACTATGAGAAGAATCGCCATGCAAAATTTCATCCTTTTAGGTCCATCGGTTTGGTCTGTGCGTTATCTGTCATTCAGTCAGTCAGTCAGTCAGTCAGTTACGGAACTGTTTTATATATATAGATTACATCAGAATAAATAATTTTTTTTCCCTAAAATGAGAACTACTCTCATGATAATAATTCAACCACAAGACAAATTATAACCATTAAAGTACTGTTTAGTGAGGTTCCTAAGACTCTTTCTCATTTGCAAGTTAATAAATGAAGATCAAAACGAAAGTTATATATTGACTACCATAAGTATAGCCTTCAGCATAAAGAATTGATATTTTGTAATTCGGAGGATAGTAACTTCTTTCAGAACGAGCATTGTTCTACTGATGCAACACTTGAAGATACGTTACTTGAGGATCTGGAGAAGTTGAAAGAAATGATACACAGATTTTGCCCTTAACTCGACAATGGGCCTTCAGACTGACAAATATATGTCCCTAAAACGATTTTTTTTCTTTCAGAAAATGATTCTGCAACTCATCAGCTTTGAATTTTAAAAAAAAGTATGTTGATCCGATCATTATTAACCGAGTTATAAGTATTTTTTAAAACGTAAACAATGGAAATGTTAGTCAAATTAAAACTTTAAATGCCATTTTCTCAAAACAAGTTTTCATGTCGTTTCGGTAAGTTCAAAATGTTCCATGTGTCATAATTTTTCTTTAATTTTCATAAAATTTCATAAAATGATTATTTATATATGTTTAGAATAAAACTTAGTAATCAATTCATTATACTATTTTAAAACAATTTTAAATTTTTACAATAAAAAATTTTTTGATAAAATTTTGCATAAAATGTCCTATTTTTATCGATTTCTTTTCTAGTTTTTATAAATTTACCTGTAAATAAAATATTGCTACTAACTTTTATTATAACTATATAAAGCTAGCTTAAGAGAGAAAATTAGATATCTGAGACAAAAATTTATGCACATGGAGCGTTTTTTAATAGAGTAATTAACAAACTGATTTTAATTAATATCTTAATTAATTACATTCTGATTTTTTTTAATTTATAATTTCCATCTCTAAACAAAACTGTACAAGTATACAAAATTTCATAGCAATTTTTTAATAAATAAAAAAGTGGTTTGCATGGTCCATTGTCGCCTTAAAATAGACTTCTAGAATTTGGAGTCTCATGCTATTTACTCTAAAATCAAACACATAACTAATGAATCTAGTCCCATAAACATAATCAGGACGAATATAATTATTCTTCCAAACAAAGACCATTTTTATGACAATAACCACTCTGTGAGAGAAGAGGTTAAATTTTTCCAATTTTTCTTTTGAAAAGATTCTTTGACATGATGCAAATTATTTTTCTCTATTATCTAAGTTTCATGCCACGTGGCATTTAAGTATTGACGTATGTTTAAAATCCCTAAAACTGATTGTCGTTTGCAGTTCTCTCCAATTTAAAGCAAAAAAAATTTCAGGTAGTCTCTTCTAACGAAACTACCACGGGTTATTAACGTAGGATTACTTATTTCTTACCTTTTTTGTCCCAATAAAGTTCTCTTTTTTTTACAATAAAATTTCTACATACGAAGAGAAGGATGAGTGATACACCTACGCGGATTTTACCAATAAAGAAACTCGTTAATGACACCACAGAATGATAATAAAACCAAACGATTTTTAAATTTAAAAGTGAAGTGCGATTTAAAAGATGGAATGGTTTAAATTTAAAAGTGATAAAGGTAAAATAAAAAAAAAGCTAGCGCGTGCCATCTAGGGGAAGAAAAATTGTGTAATTCGAAATTAACAATTCGCACGAAGCGGAGATCTTAACCTTTAAAATGGTACCTCACATATCGATTTTGGTTAAATATGAAGGGAGAAAAAGGAACAAAACAAAACACTTAAAAATAATAATCTACCACTCTTGATTTATAAGTCGCAACGACGGTTTTATCGTCTGAAATTTTGCTTTACCGCGGACCGTTATGGAGAAACGTAATCCTACGTTAAAAACTTAAGAAATTGCTCTAACGACACACCTGAACAAAATCTCCTTGAACAAAGCCTTTAGAACAGTCAAGGTTTTGATAGATAAAAATGGCATTATCTTTCTATAAAACATAGGTTACTATCATATTAATATCACCACTACATGAGGGCCTGAGGTAAAACATTCACGTATAGTATTGCGGGAATTCCCTATTCTTGTATTTTTCCAATTTCTTTTATTGAAAAGATTCTTTGACACCATTCAAATTATTTTTCTTCATTATCTATGTTTTATCCCATGGGAAATGTAAAAAACTGTGAGAAAAAAAGCAAAACGATCTAAAAAAAAAGGCCTTCGAATTACGCACAGATTTCCTGAAATTCCAATTTTTCATTCAAAATTGCTGTAAAAACTAGCAATCGAAATTCCTTTAAAGAAAAAATAGGATTGGAAAGCTCTCCAGCTGCAAAAAGTTGACCATGGCGTTCGTAATCGAACAAATCAATCTTTTCTTTTACAATAGCAAAAAGGCCAATTGCAAAATTCTGGCTGAAAAAATGGTAATACTAAATAACTATACTTGGGAATTCTAGTATGTTTTTGGTCATTAAATGCTCCAGTATCATATTTCGATAGTTCCGTTTTAGAAACTTTTTCTTCGCCGACTTTTAATTTCTACTATCTTCAACTCTATTAAGTTCTAAAATCGTTAATTATAGGAATTCTGTTTTTTTCCCTTTTTATGGTAATAACTAGTAGGTAACCCGTCATTTTGACGTCATAATGGAAAAAGTATATGAAAGTTAAAAAATATCCTGAATTATCTAAAATATTGCATTTAATCTACACCTTGTAAAAGCAAACCCTTTCATTATTTTTTATTTATTTAGTTTTTCATGCGATTGGAGTAGTAGATTGCCATCCAACCCGTCATTTTGACGTCATAATACTAAAAATGACGTCATAATGGAAAAAGTATATGAAAGTTAAAAATTTTTTTTACAGTTCACTACGCGATTCATTCACATTCACGTTTGTTTACTTTCAGAATTCATCGCAAAAGTAAACAGATTTTTAAAAACTGTTAAATATACAGCTAAAAATATCCAATTTTTTTTTAGTTCTGAATGTTTTATAGAAAATAGGCTGAACAAACTTGATTTGATGGAGAAGATATTTGTTTTTAGGTAAGAAAAAATTCTGATCGACATCTGAAATTGAAATTAAGCCTTACCGGCGGTTTGTTTACTGAGGGCTTCAATTGAAAGATGAGTACAGCCCGGAAGTGTCATACAGAGACAACGGCTATTATATATAGGATAAGCGTGAATATTAAAGATCTCTCCTCGGGAATTAAATACGTATTACACTTCAATACCACGCAGTTATTTTACAAACGATATGCTTCTTTCAGATACTGAAAAGTTATATTTAAAATACTTTAATTAAGACTGAAATGACAAAATCACAGAATTCGGAAATATTTTAAACACCGTGTGACGGAACTAAAAACCAAAAATCCGTAAATTTCATGGCTTCATCACTTTCTGATGCATGAGTTTTGCTGGCTATTGTAAAAAAATAAGAAGTTAAGAGATGATAAAGTTTTAATAATGGAATTGACTGTGCGTTTTGACTCTTTATAACCGGAATCATAAAAGTATCTCAAAGTTCAATTATTTATTCAATTATTTATATTTTGGAAATAGGTCTCGGTCTAATTAGTCCTTGTGTAGCAAAAGTTGATCGTAGAGCTCTCAACGGACTCAGCTGAACTCATATTTTGGACGAATATATACATAACTTGACAAGGAATTTAATTCGTTTGTAAATTTCAAAAACCCCTAAATTCAAAAGCTAAAATTTTCGCTGAAAATATTATTTATTTTTTATGAAATGCTTTCCACCCTAAATGCGGTATTAAGGTTTCGAAAAACTTAAACTAAATCAAATTGGAACAGCTCTTTAGGGTTCAAAGTCAGTCAAGGATAGGTTTTATATAAGGCCTATTGTTATATGAATCTTGGGCACAGGGGAAGAAATTATATATATATATATATATATGTGTGTATAATATATATATATATGTATAAAACAGTTCCGTAACTGACTGACTGACTGACTGACTGATTGACTGAATGACATACAACGCAGAGACCAAACCGCTGCACCTAAAGGGGTGAAATTTTGCATGGCGATTCTTCTTATAGTGTAGGGGTGCACTAAAAAAAGAGTTTTGAAAAACTCATCATAGATTTTTTTTTAAATTAAATTTTTAAGCTGTTTTAATAACTTTTTTTAAGTTTGCATTTAAAATAATAATTTGAGGGTAATAAAATTTACATCACGAAAAAGATCATAAAAATTCCTTTGAAATGGAATACTTTTAAAATCTTTACCTCCATTTTCTGATTTTTGGTGAATTTTTAAAGATTCATTTTTAGAATTTAATTTATTAAATGCTGATCACGCGATTTCTTTTTCTGGTACTTTAAATAAATTTATCGTCACGTGCATAAAACCTAAATAGACAAAAAAAATATTTTTTTTCTTGCTAATGGAGCAGACGATTGGACATTATCTAAAAAATTATTAAAATACAATAAAAGATATTATGTTCCTCAAACTGTACTATATTAACTGTATTATATATTTTAGTATGTCCTATTACATTTAATTTGAATATTTTCTTCTATATTATTTTGTCTATAAAAATATCCCTTACGATTTTTTATAAATGTATTTTTTTTTTTACATCAATTGTATACATTGATCGTCGTATTTATTATAGATATATATATATTTATTTTTTTGGCCTTAATTGCATACATTTACCGTTGTATTTAATTTGAATGTACTCCGTAGCGAAGTGCCGGTTTTCAGCTAGTATATATATATATATATATATATATATATATATATATATATATATATATATATATATATATATATATATATATATATGTATATGTGTGTGTATATATATATGTATATACATGCATACATACATATATATACCTTGCAATTTCAGAGATGAAGGAAGTTTATTTTTGTATTTCATCCAATACCTCTCAGTGGTAATCAAATCAAGCTGTTTCAAAACGTGAATCAAAATGAAAACAGGCCACACTGGCATTTTGTATTTACTTTAGCGTTGCATAGTTTATTGAAGCTGAAATTACATTGTGTTGATTAGTAGAGAAAATGATAAAGTTTCGTTCCAGATATACATAGGTACCAAAACTAATTCCACTCAAGAATTTTTTTTCTTCTCGTGTATTCAATGTCTATTACGAAGATATAAGAGATGAAACAATGGAGAAATATATTTAAATTGCAATAACTCTACCAGCCAAGTTGGCGAGTCTTATGCCTCCGTTGACATTATTAAAGCAGTAATTACCAGTAGTGTGTTAGCCCGGGATTCAATACGGCAAATAAGATGCTCGGTAGCGTCATAAGGAAGAGGTACATTTTATGTGAACAGGAAAGGGATAATGCAGGCTTGGTTTAATCCTGGTGATGTCTTACCTAGATATATGCATATTTTTTCATAATTCATAAGAGTTTTTTTCCCTTGTTGTGTTTAAATGAAAGACATAGAGTTCATTTGAAGTTTCATTGCTGATATCCTTTGGCTGAACCAATTTATTTTCACAAAAACAAAGTTATTGTGTAACATGTTTCTGCGGGATACTGAGTCAATGGTAATGACGAATATATTCGAGTATAATGAAAGCCGGCTAATCTGCTTCACATGATTTCTTAAAAAGCTATTTCTTTCCACGAAACCAAAGACGCTACCGAACTAGATAATGAACATTAATTAATGTCTTTTTTTGAATTATAAATCACTAAAGTGCGTTAAAACATTTGACTGAATCCCTGAAACTAAACTTCATTTTGACACAATGATTTCAAATTGAATCTTTCGCTATCAGTCAGTAGTTAATGACCCACTGGAAACCCGCTTATAGGAAAACAAAGCATCTAAATTTACTTATAACAGGAGCACATGGTGTCATATTATATGTTATATAAATTGCTATTTTACAAATAATCCCTAACTAATTTATAATCATATAGCATTAACTACAAGCATTTTCATGCAAAATATACTTTGTAGAAAAAAATATTTTCGTGCCAACAATACGCAATGCAATTAATATATATATATATATATATATATATATATATATATATATATATATATATATATATATATATATATATACTAGCTGAAACCCGCTCTTCGCTACGGAGTACATTCAAATTAAATACAACGCTCAATGTATGCAATTAATGCAAAAAAAAATAAACATATATATTTCTAATAAATACGACGATTAATGTATACAATTGATGTAAATATATATATATATATATATATATATATATATATATATATATATATATATATATATATATATATATATATATATTTATAAAAAAAATCGTAAGGGATATTTATTTTGTTTTGGATAATATCCTATCGTCTGCTGTATTAGAAAGAAAAAAATTTTTTTTTGTCTATTTAGTTTTTATGCACGTGAAAATTCTAAAAATGAATCTTTAAAAATTTACCAAAAATCAGAAAATGGAGGTAAAGGTTCGAAAAAGATTTCATTTTAAAGAAATTTTTATGGTCTTTCTCGTGATATAAATTTTATAACCCTCAAATTATTTTTTTAAATGCAAACTTAAAAAAAGTTACAAAAACAGCTTAAAAATTTTATTTTAAAAAATCGAAGGAGAATTTTTCAAATATCTTTCTTAGTGCACCCCTACACTATAAGAAGAATCGCCATGCAAAATTTCAGCCATTTAGGTCCAGCGGTTTGGTTTGTGCGTTGTATGTCAGTCAGTGAGTTAGTTACGGAACTGTTATTTATATATATATATATATATATATATATATATATTAATAGCAATATTGATCTTTAGGAAATATCGTTACGAAAATTTTCATTCCGATCTAAAAACTTGAAGATACGGGGGAAAGAAAAAGTTCAGTCTACTTTCTTCAGCTGGATTATCGTTCAGTCATAAATAATTTAATCACAAATCATTAATTTTAGATCTTCGAAAAATATCTTTAACGAAATTTTAATTCGTATGTTAAAACTTGAAGAGACGATGAAGATTAATCCCGATCTACTTTCTTGAATTGGATTATCATGCAAACATAAATTATTAAATATTTAAAATAAATATCACCAAAATCTAAAATTTTGACTGTATTAGTTACGTCTCCGGCCTCTTTTCAGTAAATATTATTCCATTTAAAGTACAGAATATCATAGAAAGCTTCATTAATTACTAATCTCAACTGCATTTTGCTTTAATGAGAAAGATGAGCCGAAAACTTCATATGATTGAAAAATTAATAAATCAGTTATATGGAGTAAAATCAGTTAAATGAAATTAAATATTATCAATTACAGTATAAATAAATAAATAAATGATATATATACAGTGCCGTAACTAGACATTTAAGTGCACTGGGCAAGAATTTGCATCTGGGACCCTTAATTTATTAGGTTTGAGAAAATAATAAAACAAATACAGCATTTTGGTCCCCCCCCCCTTCACAGTGGGCCCTGGGTGTGTGCACCTGTTGCCCTAGTTACGGCACTGTATATATATATATATATATATATATATATATATATATATATATATATATATATATATATATATATATATAGATATATATATACATATAAATATACATATATATATATATATAATATAGTATATATAATATAGTATATATAATATATACATATAAATATACATATATATATATATATATCTATATGCGTATATATATATACATATACATATATATATATAATAATATATATATATATATATATATATATATATATAAATATACATATATATATACATATACATATGTACATATATATATACATATATATATATATATATCTATATACATATATATATATATACATATATATATATATATATATATATATATATATATATATATATATATATATATATATACATATCTCTCTCTCTCTCTCTCTCTATATATATATATATATATATATATATATATATATATATATATATATAAGGTACATTTATACATATCTATAACATATATAATGCTATTTAAAGAGAAAGTTTTTGTGGTTTACAAAATTATGCAGCTTATTAGACGGAAAGACAACTGTCGAATGCTAGTTTAAATTCTCTATAATTATCAATAATTACTATATTTATTTCTTTGTATATGTATATAAGTTATGCAAACCTAAAGGAAAATAGGGAACACCCCGAAAAAATCAACCAACTAAAAGACGACAACAAAAAAAAAAAAGAAACACCACATTATGTTACCTGTTGTCTTCTCCCCGTCAGCTAGACAAAAACAAAACGTTGTTTGTTGCAACAGAACTCGGCATGTCTCGTCACTTACCGCTTCCGACATATACAAACCAAATACTACTGCATGCACACATCCAGCCATAAGTCACTGGGACAACGTTTCACCTTCATTTCTTCTTCCTGTTGGCAGAAAAAAAAACGGAAAAAAAAATTGTCGGAGCCGCTAAGAGAAGGAAACGGGACGGAAAAGGAAGCGAATTCTTCTTGCCGTCAGCTGGCCGGCAACCTGTCGGATTCCTGTCTCCAAGGTCGCCCCTGTGCGGGCCCTTCGACAGGGGCGTTCTTCCTTCCGGTATTCCGCTATGGAGAAACAAAGTAATAAAGTGACTTTGAGATGTTTTTGATATATATATATACTAGATGAAAACCCACACTTCGCTACGGAGTACATTCAAATTAAATACAATGTATGCAATTAAGTCAATGTATGCAATTAATGCCAAAAACAATAAATGTATATATATATATATATATATATATATATATATATATATATATATATATATATATAATAAATACGACAATCATTATATATAATTGATGTAAAATATATATATATATATATTTTAAAAAAAAATCGTAAGGGATATTTTTATAGATAAAATAATGTAGAAGAAAATATTCAAATTAAATGTAATAGGACATACTAAAAAATATAGTACGGTTAATATAGTACAGTTTGAGGAATATAATATCTTTTACTGTATTTTAATATTTTTTTTTGGATAATGTCCAATTGTCCGCCGCATTAGCAAGAAAAAAATATTCTTTTTGTCTATTTAGTTGTTATGCACGGGACGATAATTTATGTAAAGTACCAAAAAAAAAAGAAATCATGTGATCAGCGTTTAATAAATTAAATTGTAAAAATTAATCTTTAAAAATTCACCAAAAATCAGAAAATGGAGGTAAAGATTTGAAAAAGATCTCATTTTAAAGGAATTTTTATGATCTTTCTTGTGATATAAGTTTTTAACCCTCAAATTATTATTTTAAATGCAAACTTAAAACAAGTTACTAAAACAGCTCAAAAATTTAATTTAAAAAATCTAAGAAGAATTTTTCAAAAATCTTTCCTACTGCACCCCTACACTATAAGAAGAATTGCCATGCAAAATTTCAGCCCTTTAGGTCCTGTGGTTTGGTCTGTGCGTTGTATGTCTGTCGGAGAGTCAGTCTGTTACGGAACTGTTTATATATATATATATATATATATATATATATATATATGTATGTATGTATGTATAATGTGTACTATGTATAGAGTAAATTTTTGTGGTTTGCAAATTTATTTAATATATTAAATGGAAAGAATTAGTTTATATTCTCTATAAATAGCAATAATTACAATGAGTATTTCTTTCATGCAAATGTATTTAAATATATCTTTGAAATACTAAGTTTATTATTTCCTTTAAGGAGAAATTTTATATTTGTTTTTAATTCATTTAAAAAAAAATTCTATTATAGTATTGTCTTTTAAAAAAATTCCATATATATTTTATCCAATGTACTAAATAATTTTAGACTCGTATGTTTTTTAGTATGTCTATGTGATTTAAATATCATAGCCCCGTGTCACTGTTTTAAAATTAATGGAACTTTCAACATTTAACTAAAGCAAAATAAGGAAAATGAAAGTTCCATATTTTTTTGTTTCATATTAATTTATTTAGCCTAAACAGTTTAAATTAGCTACCAGTCACTGTCAAACTCTGGTTTATTGTATGCAAATTTCGAACAAAACACTTAATTGTTTCGCAAAAGCAAAATATTCATACTTTCCTAGCTGTAGTGAAAGAAATTTAAAAATATTAACAACTTATGCAGACTGATAGAAATTAAAATGTGATTAGTTAAATTATTTTTAATAGAATTTATTTATTTCAGATCTGGAGATTTTGAACTGAGCTTTCGACAGCATGGACACCTTGAACTACAAAAAATCAAGAAATTGAAAAATTAAAAGCCATCTCAGCAGAGCAAAAAATGTGTCAAACTAGAATTAATAAAAGCAGAATGAATTTTTAATCGACTATTAGACAGAATCTGAAGCCGAAAGAAAAGAATTTTAGTACGAGATTCAATAATTTAGATCGTCCACTCAGAAAATTTCATTCTCGCATGTTACTCGAAATTATATCTCGACTGCATGAAACAGAACAATTAGCACTAGAGAAGAAATGCGGGAAAAAGTACATCCAGGTGAAGTCTCGTCTTCCATCTCATTTCCTGAATGGCTGAAGCTAATTTTCAGCACGAAGCAAAAATTTATTCTACTCCTGAATCCCTGTTAAATTACTTTCGCTAATTTCATGTGATATTCTTGAAGCTGCAAATTCAAGTGAAATCCGACAAATTGTGGTCTGCTTAGCATTTTCTTCTATTTATGTTGTAAATGTACTGTAATTTCATTGTTAGAATAACACATTCTGTATGTATGATCAAAAAAAAATTTTTCCGCCCTACATACATCAGAATATTTTTGAAAGAAGCAAATTTATGATCTGCATTATAAACAGGGCTCTCACAACTGGGTTTTTAAACCCAGATCTGGGTTTTTCAATGATCCTATGGGTTCATGGGGTTTGTTTGTTTTTTTCGAAAATATCTCAAAATCTGCAATTTTCTCCCGTAAGATAAAAATATAGCACAAAATTTATATTTATTTCTTATTATTAGCACAAAGAAGATGTAGCAGCATGAACTCTGAACTCCTGACTCAGTGGTTTTGTTGGTTTCTAAAATATAATTTTTTTATCTCAATAAATTGCAACATTGCTTTCTTAATGAAAACGGTTGTTATTCCATTTGTAAAATGAGACGATGAGAGATGGAATAAAATACATTCCTGTGTAATAGTCATGTTTTGTGCAGTTATTTTGAGTATTTTTACCATGTTTTTATTAACTTGCTTTCTTGTTTGTGTGTTTGTGTGTTTGTCAAGTACAAATCTTGCAATCGATTTTTAACTAACTTCCCGACTAGATAGACATTTGAAACTTTTAGAATAGCTCAGATCACGATGACAATGCATTTTTTTTTAATACGTTTAACCATCTTTAAGCAGAATTAAATTAATTTTCTGTTATTTTCTGTTAATTTTGTACAAATCTTGCACTCGATTTTTAACTAACTTCCCGACTAGATAGACATTTGAAACTTTTAGAATAGCTCAGAACATTTTGACAATGCATTTTTTTAATACTTTTAGCCATCTTTAAGCAGGATTAAATTAATTTTCAGTTATTTTCAGTTAATTTTGTACAAATCTTGCAATCGATTTTTAACTAACTTCCCGACTAGATAGACATTTGAAACTTTTAGAATAGCTCAGAACACGATGACAATGCATTTTTTTAATACTTTTAACCATCTTTAAGCAGAATTAAATTAATTTTCTGTTATTTTCTGTTAATTTTGTACAAATCTTGCACTCGATTTTTAACTAACTTCCCGACTAGATAGACATTTGAAACTTTTAGAATAGCTCAGAACATTTTGACAATGCATTTTTTTAATACTTTTAGCCATCTTTAAGCAGGATTAAATTAATTTTCAGTTATTTTCAGTTAATTTTGTACAAATCTTGCAATCGATTTTTAACTAACTTCCCGACTCGATAGACATTTGAAACTTTAAAATAGCTCAGAACAGGATGACAATGCATTTTTTTAAATACTTTTAGCCATCTTTAAGCAGAATTAAATTAATTTTCAGTTATTTTCAGTTCAATTTGTTTTGTAGACTGGAGCAGCCATCTATTGGCCGGAAAGGGAACGAAAAGTTATATGCAAGTTAACTTCCAATTAACTTCATTTTCTTTCAAGTTGATGGGATAATTCATGAAAAAAATTTTAAAAAAAAGTATTTATTAATACATAGAGTTGTCAAGTTTATATGATTCAACAGAAAATTTAAAAAAAATTGTATATAAACAGTTCTTTTTATCTTGTAATGATTATTGTGTAAAATTCGACGAAGTTTTATTTAATACCTTGATATCATTGTTGTAATCCTAATGAGTTACATTTACTGGTTACCCGTGACTGGTGCATTGAATCGACTATTAAAGATGGCAAAAAAAGACAGTGAAGCTGAAAATCAAGTAAGTTAGAAGCCAATAAGGTAAGCATAAAAATTCCACCTTTTTCGGACGAGAAGCCTGAAATTTGGTTCTTTTAAGTAGAAGCTCAGTTTTCAATTGCTAACATAGTTAAAAAAAGAAACAAAATTTAAATATCTTGTAGCTCAGTTGGAACCAAAGGTAGTTCAGAACATCTGGGATATTATTCAAAGCAAGCAAAGGGACAAATATTCTGCAGAAAAACATAGAATGTTATCAACTACCTACGGTGCCAACGTTCACAGCACTTTTTATCAAAAATATACAGTACTGATTAAATATATTTATTTTTAGTTCAAATGTGATATAAAATCATGAAAACAAATATGATTTTGGTAAAAATTTCATAACATTTTTAAATGGAGGGAATTTATAATAAATGTTTAGTACAATTGAGTTCTTATACAAGAGGCCTTACACTCAATTCAACTGAATATATATTTTAATTTCCTTTATACTATATACTACTATAACACTTATCTGTGATCTGAACTGAAAGTTTTAAAATATTTCCAAAAATCAATGAAATATACCTCAAAAAGTGAAAAACACTGATTTTTTTAAAAAAATTATCTCTTTTAAAAGTACAGGTACCTGTATAGTTATTAAATTAACACAAATAACTTATTTTTTAGTTAAAATCATAGTTAGACACTACCATAGATAATAAAACTGTGCCAGAATCTTTTTCAATCACATTTTAACGGAAATTAGTAAGCAACTTCTACTTCCACAGTAATAATTTAACATTCCAACCAAATTTTCAACCAAATGTCGAACCAAACATGTACAGATACCTCTATAATTATTAAATTAACACAGATAGCTTATTTTTTAGTTAAAATCATAGTTATACACTATCATAGATAATGAAACTGTGTCATAATCTTTTTCAATCACATTTTAACGGAAATTAGTAGGCAACTTCTACTTCCACAGTGATAATTTAACATTCCAAGCAAATTTTCAATCAAATGTCGAACCAAACATGTAGAGAAACACACAATTCAAGGTTTTATACTTTTTTGTAACTAAAAAAAAGCAGTTGCCACTGGATCGTTTGAAACATAAAAAACACAGCCTAATAAACACCGAGAATAAAACCCTAGTAAAATATCAATTCCCTAAACACTGGATAACAATGATTAACTTTTTCTATAGTTAAAATACATTTTCCCGGGCTTTCAAGATCAAACGTTTTCTACAAATACGCAAATATTTCATATCCAGAAAAGCAAATCACACGGTGAAGGTCAAATAGAAAGTAAAAAACTTACAGATTATTATCGGAGAAATTCAATAAATTTCTCATCATAAAACTGTATCTATCAGGAATAAAAGACGTAGTGGTGCTAAATGCATAATTATAAAACTATACATCCGTTTAAATTACATTAAAAATACAGGGCTTCATTTTAATGATCTAGAACAGTGATTCCCAACCAGTTTGCAGTGCAGTGAGATCATCAAGGGGTGCCACGAGATTTTTTTTGGGATAAACAAAAGAATGTTAGCAGGGACCACTTTAAATTACTATTAAAAGGACAGGGACTTGGAACCTCGAATTTTTTAATTTTCAATTTTAACTCTATAAACAAAACTAGCTGATCAGTTCCGTAACTGACTGACATACAACGCACAGACCGAACCGCTGGACCTGAAGGGCTGAAATTTTGCATGGAGATTCTTCTTATAGTATAGGGGTGCACTAAGAAAGATCTTTGAAAAATTCTTAGATTTTTTTAAAAAATTAAATTTTTAAGCTGTTTTAGTAATTTTTTTAAAGTTTGGAATTAAAATAATAATTTGAGGGTTATAAAATTTATATCACGAGAAAGATCTTAAAAATTCCTTTAAAATGAAATCTTTTTCGAATCATTACCTTCATTTTCCGATATTTAGTGAATTTTTAAAGGTAAATTTTTAGACTTTAATTTATTAAATGCTGATCACGTGGTTTCTTTTTCTGGTACTTTAAATAAATTTATCGTCACATACCTAACAACGAAATAGACAAAAAAATACATTTTTTTTCTTGCTAATGTGGCAGAAAATTGGACATTATTAAAAAAAATATTAAAATACACTAAAAAATATGTTCCTCAAACTGCACTATATTAACTGTACTATATTCTTTAGAATGTCCTATTAGATTTAATTTGAATATTTTCTTCTACATTAATTTACCTATAAAAATATCGTTTACAATTATATATATATATATATATATATATATATATATATATATATATATATATATATATATATATATATATTTATATTTATATACATATATATAAAAGTCGGATATTTGCGTCACGTTGTCATGCACGTGACTCAAAATTAATTTAAAGCATCACAAAAAGACAAGAAACCAAGTGATCAGCATTTAATAAATTTAATTCTAAAGATGAATATTTAAAAATTCACCAAAAATCAGAGAATGAAGGTAAAGATTCGTAAAAGATCTCATTTTAAAGAAATTTTTATGATCTTTCTCGTGAGTTAAATTTTATAACCCTAAATTTATTATTTTAAATGCAAACTTAGAAAAAGTTACAAAAACAGCTTAAAAATTTAATTTAAAAAAATCTAAGACGGATTTTTCAAAAATATTTCTTAGTACACTCCTACACTATAAGAAAACTCACCATGCAAAATTTCAACCCTTTTAGTCCAGAGGTTTGGTCTACGCGTTATTTGTCAGTCAGTCACGGAACTGTTATATATATGTATATATATATATATATATATATATATATATATATATATATATATATATATATATATAGATAGATATACAGACACACACACATACACACATATATATATATATATATAGATATATATGAGAATAATTAATTTTTTAAATTCATTGATGATTCCTAGAATTCAAAATAAGGATTTATTTGGCAGAATAATGCCAGTTTTTCAAAATCAAAATTTCAAAAATGCTAACATTTCTCAAAATGCTCCATGCGCATTCTATATCAGTTAAGATCTTTTAATTGTGTATTTTAAGTTTACCATATATGTATAAATATAATTGAGCATTTAATATTTTTTAATAAATCTAAAATTTTAAATAATTTTTTTTCTATTATTCCAGTTATTTTTATTTATATTTTTGAATGTTTTTACTTTATTTTGTGGTCTTGAAATTTGAAAAATATTTGAGATATCAAAGAATTAGGCACAGGTTTGGGATAAACGCTTCAATAAACACTCTTCAGAAATTTGGAAGAAATCAGGAGGAAATAAATAAGCATGGAACATTTTGAAAAATTCCAGAACTTTTTGAAGAACTTTTTGAAAAATTGTCTTATTTTTACATAATACTTGTTTTTGAATTATAAGTGTCCCCAATGTATGAGAAAATAATGTTAATTATTCTCCTTTTGTACGTAGAGTAAAGAATTGAATATTTAATAAAACAAGGCTAAAGGATAGCATGTACAACAAGAATGAATACATATATATATATATATATATATATATATAGTCAAACCCCGTTATAGCGAACCCCGTATATAACGACCTCACGGTTATAACGAACGAAAATTTTTGGTCCCACCGTTTTCCCATTGTATGTAATTTAATTAGCATTATGTCAGTTTAATGTAATCAATTTTACTCGATTTAATTCATTAATGATCATTTTTAATAGATTTTATCATTTTTAATGCATCACTATTGAATACACATTGCAACTATTGAGTTATACATTTTGTGCACTCTAGCATTTTACTTACAGTTTCTGATATAGTGAACCACCGGATAAAGCGAACAAAACTTTTGGTGCCTTGAAGTTCGTTATAATGGGGTTCGACTGTTTATACTATATATATATATATATATATATATATATATATATATATACTAGGTGAAAACCCGCGCTTCGCTACGGAGTACATTCAAATTAAATACAACGGTCAATGTATGCAATTAATGCCAAAAAAATAAATATATATATTTACAATAAATGCGACGATCAATGTATACAATTGATGTAAAATAAATATATATATATATATATATATTTATAAAAAAATCGTAAGGGATATTTTTTTTTGATAATATCCAATCGTCTGCTGCATTAGAAAGAAAAAAAAATATTTTTTTTGTCTATTTAGTTGTTATGCACGTGACGATAAATTTATTTAAATTATCAGAAAAAGAAATCACGTGATCAACATTTAATAAATGGAATTCTAAAAATTAATCTTTAAAAATTCACCAAAAATCAGAAAATGGAGGTAAAGATTTGAAAAAGATTTCATTTTAAAGGAATTTTTATGATCTTTCTCGTGATATAAATTTTATAACCCTCAATGTATTATTTTAAATGCAAACGTAAAAAAAGTTACAAAAACAGCTTAAAAATTTAATTTAAAAAAATCTAAGAAGAATTTTTGAAAAATCTTTCTTAGTGCACCCCTACACTATTAGAAGAATCGCCATGCAAAATTTCAGCCCTTTAGGTCCAGCGGTTTGGTCTGTGCGTTGTATGTCAGTCAGTCAGTCAGTCAATGAATGAATGAGTCAGTTACGGAACTGTTTTATAAATATAGATATATATATATATAACCTCTTTAATGGCCGTTCTTACAAAGGGGGTATGAAATTTCCCATTCTAAAGAGTTAATCGGAAAAATGGGCATCTCCCGCCCGACGGATTATGGCACAAAACGATGCACTCGTTACTGAGGATGAATTAGCTACCCTCACGTCCACAACTATTACATTTGATGTCAAACATTTGTACTCTAAGCACCTATCGCATGTCTCACATTAATAAAACAAAACGCTTTTGAGAGATTTCCATTGTAGTCCACTGGTTTAATACTTTACTGAATGCCATGGCTAATGTTGCAACTGTATTATCATATCCTATTCTAGTGTTTGTTTCTTATACCCTTTAAGGGGGGAGATCTCCCTAAAACCTTCAAAAAACTCTTCAAATATATGTACGAGGGTCATTTTTCAATTCCTACCATTAGTTCACACTCTCTCTATATATATCTTGTTCAAATTTTCAATCGTTAATAAAAGTACTTTTTATTCATCCACTCAAGTTCAAATAAATTTTTTTAAACTTGTAGTAGATGACACTTGATGTTAATACAGTTTTTTCAAATATTAATTCATTAATTAAATTTAATTATTCAATTCCTACTATTAGTTCACACCCTCTCTATATATATCTTGTTTAAGTAAGAACCGTTTTGTAATGGAGTAAGAGAGACTTTAGTTATGAACGTAAATTTTGTCACAAACTAAAATATCAACTTTTTTTCACTTTTCAACATAGTCACCATTAACATTTAAACATCTGTCAAGTCGCGTCACCAGCTTTTGGATCCCATCATCAAAGAACTCTGCCGCCTGTCCGTTACACCAGTTAGTAACCAGTTTCTTTCAACATGTTATCATTTTCCAAGCGCTTTCCACCAAGAAATGCCTTAAGTTTTGAAACAGATGAAAGTCTGACAGTGCTGAGTCAGGGATGTATGGTGAATGATCCAGTAAGTCCCAATGAAAATTGTCCAGTTGCGTCTTTGTTCTTGCCGCAACGTGAGGCCGAGCTTTGTCGTGAAGCAGAACGACGCCGCTAGAGAGCAGTCCCCGCCGTCGATTGTGACAATTTATATATATATATATATATATATATATATATATATACCAAACCCTCCTCCCAAAACACCCCCATCCTATTTATTCATTTAAAAAGTGACAGATTAGCGGAAAGTTAAACGTTACATGGAAACATTACAGAAAAAGTTCCAGTAAAGCGCTGAGATAATTATTTTATATATAGGACAGATATACTTATATATACATAGGCGGCCCTGTGGTACAGCGTGCTGGTTTTCGGTGCTGAGGGTGCTCAGATCGAATCCCGGCGTTGCGCCACGAAAAATGCCTCCGTTCGTGTCGTCCCTTCATAGGGGGTAATGCTGTCCACCTATATGGTGCCTCCATAATAAAATGGGCAGTAAAATTGCGGCGTAGTATTGGTCAATGTTTGATTACAAGTTCCTCCGCATTGGCTTAAAAAATATATATATGTATATAATTAACTAAGTATATAAATATGTAATTTATAAACAATTCATAATGTTTCAGTTCATATGATTGGCGTTTCAAGAAAATATTAAAATATACTGTTGTAAAGCAGGCAATAATTTTCTTTAACTGAAATAACTTCTCAATGTGATTTTAAAAGTCCCTCGTCTTTTTAAATGTTACTTAGGAAGTTATATTTATTAACTAGCTGAATACCCGTGCTTCGCTCTGGAGTACATTCAAATTAAATACAACGGTCAATGTATGCAATTAATAACAAAAAAATATATATATTTATAAAAAAAAATCATGACGGATATTTTTATACAGAAAATAATGTAGAAGATAATATTCAAATTAAATCTAATAGAACATACTAAAGAATATAGTGCGGTTAATGTAGTACAGTTTGAGGAACAATTCTTTTACTGTATTTTAATATTTTTTGGATAATGTCCAATCGTCTGCCGCATTAGAAAGAAAAAAAAAATATTTTCTTTGTCAATTTATTTCGTTGCTATGCACGTGAGGATAAATTAATTTAAAGTATCGCAAAAAGAAAAGAAGCCACGTGACCAGCATTTAATAAAATAAATTCTAAAAATTAATCTTTAAAAATTCACCAAATATCAGAAAATGGAGGTAAAGATTCAAAAAAGATTTCTTTTTAAAGGAAATTTTATGATCTTTCTCGGAATATAAATTTTATAACCTTCAAATTATTATTTTAAGTGCAAACTTGAAAAAAGTTGCAAAAACATATTAAAAATTTAATTTTAAAAAACCTAAGAAGAATTTTTCAAAAATCTTCCTTAGTGCACCCCCACACCATAAGAAAATCTGAAAATCGAGATGAAGATTCAAAAAAGATCTCATTTTAAAGGAATTTTTATGATCGTTTTCGTGATGTAAATTTTGTAACCCTTAAATTGTTATTTTAAATGCAAACTTTAAAAAAGTTACTAAAACAGCTTAAAAATTTAATTTAAAAAAATCTAAGAAGATTTTTTTTTAAATCTTTCTTAGTGCACCCCTAGACTATAAGAAGAATCGCCATACAAAATTTCAGCCCTTTAGGTCCAGCGGTTTGGTCTGTGCGTTGTCTGTCAGTCAGTCAGTCAGTCAGTTACGGAACTGTTTTATATATATAGATCACGGCATCGGATTCACATAGTCAATTATAAAACGCATATAAAATTTAAAGTAATCTGCTAAACGTCGAGTTTATCTGCAGAAACGGGACAGATATTACACACGAAAGATGCAAACTCAATTGAAATTTCTTGAAAAGAAAAGAAAAATAATCACCAGAAAAATGAAAAATATTTAATTTTTGATGCTTTAAGTATTACCACATTTACAAACGGAAACATGTCGAGAATTTGAATTAGAGAAACAAGTAGGTGTGGAAGACAGGAAAGGTACCCAATTCAAAAATGGCAGTTTTATTTCCCGAGTCGAGAAGAGAAAAAAATCTGCTCCAAAAAACTAATTTCAAAACTTAAAATTTCAGCAAAAAAATTTAAGCGTTTAAATGTTTATTTAGTTCTTCATAAATATGACTTCTTACGCCTAAAATAATTCTTTATGAAATTTCTTTTATCTAAGGGATGTGCAAAAGAGATTACTGTTCAAAAAGAAACACACCGGTCCCTTTATACTCTGAATGAATGAAATTTTGGAGAGAAAAATCTCTTTCTCATTTCACTAAATAAGTCTCTGGTTATTGCAGGGTAGCATTATGTGTATCTTAAATAAATTCTCTTGCTATGCATAGGAATGACACGAAGTTGAATAAATTCATATTTGGTTTGTACACGCAGTATTTTGTGATACTGCTGTTAAGAGAAACTTTTTAAAGACAGTTACTCTAATATCATTGATAGCATGAAGCTGTGTATCAGTAGCATGCTGCAATTACATTAATGATTGTAGTATTGAGAATGCAAACAATTATGCAAGTGTAATCATAACATTGTATGATGGAAATATATGTTATTGTAGCATGGAATGTGAACATTATCACACCATTGAAACATCATTGAAGCATCATTATGCCATTCAATTATTTCTATATATATATATATATATATATATATATATATATATATATATATATATATATATATATATATATTTCTATATATATATATATATATATATATATATATATATATATATATATATATATATAATGCAAGTGATTATGCAAGTGTAATTATAATATTGTATGATGGAAATATATGCTATTGTACCATGGAATATAAACATCATCACACCATTGAAGTATCATTGATAAAATTATGCCATTCAATTATTTCTAATTACCGATTTTTCCCTTCAAAGCCTAACAAATATATATATATATATATATATATATATATATATATATATATATATATATATATATATATATATATATATATATATATATATATATATATATATATATATATATATATATATATATGTATATGTATATATATATATATATATATATATATATATATATATATATATATATATATATATATATATATATAGAGAGAGAGAGAGAGAGAGAGAGATTTATGTATTTGGGGTCTCCTAACCACAAGGGCAGGTCCCTCTAAATTGAGCTAAACTTAAGATGTGAGGATTTATAATATGTTTAACGTCCTTTCCTCACATTTGCCATCATTTCTTTTCGACCCTAAAAACTGAAGAATTTGACCTTTACTGTTATATTTATTTTCTCCTGCAGGAATGTCTGCCGTATGTCTGTCTAATGGTCCGTTATGTTCTTTCATGGAATCTGTAGCGTTTCATGGAATCTGTGATTGTCTGCGAGAGTAGAGAAGGAAACCTTGGTCTGATACCTTCAATATCGACCTTCTCTCAGCTGAGATGTGAATTTTTTTTCTTTTCAGTGTCAGTTTTTAGTAGCCTCCTTAACTACAAGAATGATATATATATATATATATATATATATATATATATATATATATATATATATATATATATATATATATATATATATATATATATATATATATATATATACTAGCTGAAAACTCGTACTTCACTACGGTGTAAATTCAAATTAAATACAACGGTCAATGTATGCAATTAATGCCAAAAATATGTATAAATACATTTAAAATAAATACATTGATCAATGTATGCAATTGATGGAAAAAAAAAGATATATATATTTATAAAAAAATAGTAACGGATATTTTTATAGACAAAATAATGTAGAAGAAAATATTCAAATTAAATCTAATAGGACATACTAAAGAATATAGTACAGTTAATATAGTATAGTTTGAGGAACATTTACTGTATTTTACTATTTTTTTGGATAATGTCCAATCGTCTGCCGCATTAGCAAGAAAAAACGTATTTTTTTTGTTCGTTGTTATGCACGTGACGATAAATTTATTTAAAGTACCAGAAAAAGAAATCACGTGATCAGTATTTAATAAACTAAATTCTAAAATTTAATCTTTAAAAATTCACCAAAAATCAGAAAATGGAAGTAAAGATTAAAGGAATTTTTAAAGGAATTTTTACGATCTTTCTCGTGATATAAATTTTACAACCTTCAAATTATTATTTTAAATGCAAACTTAAAAGAAGTTACTAAGACAGCTTAAAAATTTAATTTTGAAAAATCTAAGAAGAATTTTTCAAAAATCTTTCTTAGTGCACCCCTACATTATAAGAAGAATCGCCATGCAAAATTTCAGCCCTTTAGGTCCAGCGGTTTGGTCTGTGCGTTGTATGTCAGTCAGTGAGTCAGTCAGTTACGGAACTGTTATATATATATATATATATATATATTATTTCTTTTTACATTCTAAGCAACATGATTGGTATAAATTCATAATATTATCATCTGTAAACGTGCATGTTATTAATGGAGTAACAAATGATTAACAATCCATAATTTTAAATATCTGTTATTGGGAAAATAAAGACTTCACTTCTGCAACTGCATTTGACGTCTCATTTCCTTCATGTTACTAAATTAATTAAAGTATTATCAGGATTAGTCACTCGATGTCTAGTAACTCAAGTTTTTTTAACCCCCATTCTGAAAATTAAATTTTGCGTTATCTCTCTTTACCCTCTCGAAAAATGTGTACTACTTTTAGGAAAGCATACGTATGTTACAAATGCTTGTAAAGGGAACAAAATATGCCCATGATTGTCGATTTATTAGATTTTATTTGCATTTGTACAACATGTTAAAGAAAAATCCAAGTTTAGATATTTCTTAGATGACAACTCTCTTAAATACCAGTTAGCCTTCTCGAATAGTCGAGAAATTATCTGTATAAAAACTATAAAACGAACAAAATATGCTCATTGTAGGTTTATTCAATTTTACTCGAATTCGTACAATTTCAAAAAGACGATCGAATTTTTGATGCTTCCTACCAATAATTCTATGAAGTTTTAGATAGCCTTCTCAGTTAGCAGGGGAATTATCTTGAAATTAATTACAAAAAGTATAAAATATGTCCATAATTGTAGGGTTATTAGATTTTACTTGCATTCGTACAACTTCTACTTTTAGATATTTCCTAGCTAACAATTTTCTAAAATTTGAGATAGCCTTCTCGATTAGCGGAGGAATCATTTTGAGAAAAAATATAAACAGATCAGAAAATGCTCATAACTGCGGAATTATTAGATTTTATTTGCATTCGTACAGCTTGTAAATTTAGATACTTTCTACCCAACAATTCTCTAAAATCTGAGATAGCCTTCTCGATTAGCGGAGGAATAATTTTGAGAAAAAATATAAACAGATCAGAAAAGGCTCATAACTGCGGAATTATTAGATTTTATTTGCATTCGTACAGCTTGTAAATTTAGATACTTTCTAGCCAACAATTCTCTAAAATCTGAGATAGCCTTCTCGATTAGTGGAGGAATAATTTTGAGAAAAAATATAAACAGATCAGAAAACGCTCATAACTGCGGAATTATTAGATTTTATTTGCATTCGTACAGCTTATAAATTTAGATATTTCCAGGCCAACAGTTCTCTAAAATTTGAGATAGCCTTATCGATTAACGGAGGAATAATTTTGAGAAAAAATATAAACAGATCAGAAAAGGCTCATAACTGCGGAATTATTAGATTTTATTTTCATTCGTTCAGCTTATAAATTTAGATATTTCCTGGCAAACAGTTCTCTAAAATTTGAGATAGCCTTCTCGATTAGCGAAGGAAACGCTTTGAAAAAAAATATGAAGAGATTAAAAATGCTCATAATTATTGAATTGTTAGATTTTACTTGCATCATACAACTTGTAACTTTAGACATATCCTAGCCAACAATTCTCTAAAATTTGAGATAGCCTTCTGGATTAGCGGAGGAAATGTTTTGAAAAAAAAAATATGAAGAGATCAAAAATTCTCATAATTATTGAATTGTTAGATGTTATTTGCCTTCGTACAACTTGTAACTTTAGATATATCCTAGCCAACAATTTTCTAAAATTTGAGATAGCCTTCTCGATTAGCGGAGGAATCATTTTGAGAAAATTTATAAAGAGATCAGAAAATGCTCATAATTGTCGGTTTATTACATTTTTTTCGTACAACGTGTAATGGACTATTTTGCGTTAGACATTTCTTAGATGACATTTCTCTAAAACTTAAGATTGCCATCTCGAATATAGGGAGACTTACCTCGAAAAATTATTCTTCCCGCAAGACATAATACAATAAAGAGTTAAGCTTAGAGAAAATGCTTACGAATGCTTGTAAAAGTCATAGATTATGCTCATAATTGTGGAATCACTAGATTACATTTACCTCGGTATAAATTCCGGAGGATAATATTTTAAGAAATTAATATTTTAAGAGATGCCTGTCATTCACAAACAATACTATAATTTCTACAGATTAGCTTTCGCCAAGCCTGTAATGACGCAATATTATCTAATGAAAATATTTTATACTGTCTCAAAAATTGTTAAGAAATGATTGTAGAATATCATCATGATTGTAGAATCCGTATTTTTGTACTTAATTAAAAATTATATTCTTTAGGAAATGTTTTTCTACTTCAGAACTCTAATTACTACTACGAGCTTAATAAATCGAAGAACGAAAAGATTTTCTAGGTAAACCTGTTAGTACCGCTAATTAACCATGAATTACCTTGAGAATAGTTTCTATCTTAGGGGAATATATAAACCTCGTTATCAAATTTTCAAAATGTGGGTATTTTATTTAAATGATTCAATAGAGTCCCTTTCTTGCAATTTTTGAAAAATTTTTATTTTGAAAAAAAAAGAATTCTGTAATTAAAAACATGGTTTTTTTTTACATTGAAAAGTTTTTTAATGTGTCGTTCAAAATGTCAAGGAGCAAGCAAAATCCAAATAATTCAGAAACATTTGAATTATTGGAAACTAGCGGCCCGTCCCGACTTTGTCCGGGTTGAACAATTATCTATCTTAAGTAGATATTAGGTAGAATTAATTTATTTTAAAACCTCATGGTATACCACATTTTTTGTTTCGTTTTTCTGAGGTTTTAAAATAAACTGATTCTCCGCATTTCCTGACCTAGAGAGACCAACATAAAATTGTCCATGAGTAAAGCAATCTTTCCGTAAGTCAAGTCCAATATATTTGTATGTTTGACCTTGGGATTTGTTGATGGTAATGGCAAAAGAAATTTTTATTGGAAACTGTAACGTCAGGCACTGAATTGTTTCCGGGGGCCACCCACATGTCGATTTTGATACGATTCGGCCACATAGCCTATCCCCTACAGAGTCCACACACTAAAAAAACGAAAAAAGCACCATAAATGGCAAAAAGAAATTGAATAACTTTTTTTTAATTAAAAATTAAAAAATCCGGCTACGTCAGGCACTGAATCGTGTCACGCGCATGCCGATTTTGGTACAACTCGGCCCCATAGTCTCGCTATCATCCAGGACAGCCACGGAAGCTGTCGAAATAAGCAACTTTTAGGGGCAAAATCATTAAAACATTAATTGGAAACACTCCGGGGCCCGATTTAAAAAAAATAATCTGCCTGTGTTTTAATCTGAACTATCAACTATATCTATACAAAATTTCAGCTCAATTGAAGCAATACTTTTTCACTTATAAAGGAACAAACATAGTCCTATTCGAAATAATCAATAAATTTCACAGTTTCAATGAAATACCCTAATTTTTTAATAAAGTTCAATACTTAAAGTTCGATTTACGCAAATTGTGCATAAAATTGTACATAAATTCAAAACATAAAGTTAAATAAAGTTCTGTAATATTACACAAATAAATTTCCAGTTGATAGCCAATAAATTGTAAATCTTTTTTTATCTTAAATGTCCAATAAAAAGCGTAGTTCCAAATGAAATTTTCTTCAATAAACCCTTAAACATAGCCAATTTCAAAAATCCTTTTTGTATTTATCAATACCTCTTAAACTTGAATCTTTATAAATATTAAATGTTTTACTGATAATAAATGAAAATGTAGTTTCATGTGTTGCTATGGTTACTTGACTATGGTTGACAAAGGAAAAGTTGTAAAGGTGAAGCATCAGCTCAACATTTAGCCCAACATAACTTTCTTTGTACTGATCAGATATACATAATATATAGCCTATGTCCATCTGGAATAATGTACCTTTCATATAGTGTAAGAATTTTTCAAATAGGTGCAGTGGTTCCGGAGATTACCCTCCACACACAAAATCCGCTCTCTCTTTATATATTAGTATAGAGTATAGATTATAGAAGTATAGATACACATTGGTATCCCAAAATTAGAATAAGAGATGAAATAAAAATACAAAAATAAAAAAAGGATTTTAAGTAAAGAATGTTTTTTAAAAAATAGTTTAAGCACCTAAAATAATATTCAAATTAATATTACGCTTGTTATTAATTAAAGTTCATTTTTTAAAAGAAAGAGGTGTGCTTGAGACCGTAGTTTTATTCAAAAATAAAAAAAGGATTTTAAGCAAAGAATGTTTTTTAAAATTATTTTAAGCACCTAAAACAGTATTCAAATTAATATTACGTTAGTTATTAATTAAAGTTAATTTTTTAAAAGAAAGAGGTTGAGATGAAATAAAAATACAAAAATAAAAAAAAGATTTTAAGTAAACAATTTAAAAAAAAATAATAATCAAATTTTTTAAAAATAATATTCCTAAAATAATATTCAAATTAATATTACGTTAGTTATTAATTAAAGTTAATTTTTTAAAAGAAAGAGGTGTGCTTGAGACCGTAGTTTCATTCAAAAATAAAAAAAGAATTTTAAGAAAAGAATGTTTTTTTCAATTATTTTAAGCACCTAAAATAATATTCAAATTAATAGAAAGAGGTTAAGAGATGAAATAAAAATACAAAAATAAAAAAAGGATTTTAAGTAAAGAATGTTTTTTTTAAATATTCAAATTAATATTACGTTAGTTAATAATTAAAGTTAATTTTTAAAAGAAAAAAGCGTACCGGAGAACGATTAGTTTTGAACCTCTAACGTCAGAACAGAAGCCCACCGCGATAGCACCACACTAAGTATCGTTGAAGACTTCGGCACAAAAAGCGGTAGAGGACAGTAGTGGTAACAATGGAGATTGTTAGGATTAAGCCCTTAACTTTATTTCTACTGATCAGATATACATAATATATAGCCTATGTCTATCTGGAATAATGTACCTTTCAAACTGTGAAAGAATTTTTCAAATAAATGCAGTGGTTCCGGAGATTACCCTCCACGTACAAAATCGCTCTCTCTTTATATATAAGTATAGATGATCAGATATACATAATATATAGCCTATGTCCATCTGGAATAATGTACCTTTCAAACAGTGAAAGAATTTGTCAAATAAATGCAGTGGTTCCGGAGATTACCCTCCACGTACAAAATCGCTCTCTCTTTATATATAAGTATAGATTAAAATATACCCCGATTTGATGTTTGGATAATCTATATATATAAAACAGTTCCGTAACTGACTGACTGACTCACTGACATACAACTCACAGACCAAACCGCTGGACCTAAAGGGCTGAAATTTTGCATGACGATTCTTCTTATGGTGTAGGGGTGCACTAAGAAAGATTTTTGAAAAATTCTTCTTAGATTTTTTTAAATTGAAGTTTTAAGCTGCTTTTGTAACTTTTTTAAAGTTTGCATTTAAAATAATAATTTGAGGGTTAAAAAATTTATATCACGAGAAAGATCATAAAAATTCCTTTAAATTGAGATCTTTTTCGAACCTTTACCTTGATTTTCTGATTTTTGGTGAATTTTTAAAGATTAATTTTTAGAATTTAATTTATTAAATGCTGATCACATGATTTCTTTTTCTGGTACTTTAAATAAAGTTATCGTCACGTGCAAACAACTAAATAGACAAAAAAAAAATTTTTTTCTTTCTAATGCAGCAGACGATTGGATATTATCCGAAAAAAATAAATTCCCTTACGAATTTTTTATAAATATATATATATATATATATATATTACATCAATTGTATACATTGATCGTCGCATTTATTATAAATATAAAATTTTTTTTTGGCATTAATTGCATACATTGACCGTTGTATTTAATTTGAATGTACTCCGTAGCGAAGTGCGGGTTTTCAGCTAGTATTCTACATATAATCAAAACACTTTACATGAAAATAGGAAAACAGATAATAGATATCAGCAGTAATAAGAGTAAAGTGGAAATGTTTCAAGTGAAAATTAAAAGCGAAGAGAAATTATAGAGGAATAGGATTTCTGGAAGAAAAGCAAAAAAAAAGGGGGAAATTATGAATTTACCTTATGTTTGATTTTTTTATATAAATTATATTTCCCTTATGTGGGCATTTTTACTGTCCGATATCTTCTGTATCGATTTTCAATTCATTTGCTCCGCACACAAAAGCCTAAAATAAAGTAAAAATAATGCTTTATACCGGAAAGAATAGCTATTGTAAGAAATTAAAACCATTTCTTCCTGCTGATGTAGCCTCCGATTAATTTAGCAGCATCGATTTATCCTTTTTTCAATTCGTTTGATATGTTTTAATGTTACAAAAGCAGTATTCACTGGATCGTTTCAATATCGATTCAAATATAATTAGCTCTTTTTGAACTTGAAAGAGCAGGTGTACTTTCTATAAAAAATAAGAACTTCCTGGTAAAAAAAATAACATCCAAAGCAATTTTATAGACGACATGGCAAGAAGAAAACTATGACTTATTCTGACGTCAGTGACATAAGACTGACGTGTTTGTCATGGTGTTGTCATTGGCTTGTTTGAGATGTTTGTGATGTATCACTACGCGTCTCAAGCAACTCTTGACAGATGGGAAGAATATGCCATCGAGCTTTCTTGCCGTGCTGTAACCAAAAATCTGAAGCTTCTGTATAACGTCACTTTGCTGATACATAAGGATGTTTCAAAACACGTCATTTTCATCTTAAAGATTTGCCATACTATCACAGAAAGAGTCATATCTGTATATATATAAAACAGTTCCGTAACTGACTCACTCACTGACTGACATACAACGCACAGACCAAACCGCTGGACTTAAAGGGCTAAAATTTTGCATGGCGATTCTTCTTATAGTGTAGGGATGCACTAAGAAAGATTTTTGAAATATTGCTCTTAGATTTTTTTAAATTAAATTTTTAAGCTGTTGAAGTAACTTTTTTTACGTTTGCATTTAAAATAATAATCTGAGGGTTATAAAATTTATATCACGAGAAAGATCCTAAAAATTCCTTTAAAATTAAACCCATTTCGAATCTTTACCGCCATTTTCTGATTTTTGGTGAATTTTTAAATATAAATTTTTAGAAATTAATTTATTAAATGCTGATCACCTGATTTCTCTTTCTGGTTCTCTTTCTGACACGTGACGATAAATTAATTTATCGTCACGTGTCTAACAACGAAATAGACAAAATAAAATTTTCTTGGACATTATCCAAAAATATTAAAATACAGTAAAAGATATGTTCTTCAAACTGTACTATATTAACTGTACTATATTCTTTAGTATGTCCTATTAGATTTAATTTGAATATTTTCTTCTACATTATTTTGCCTATAAAAATATCCCTTACAATTTTTTGGTTTTTTACATCAATTGTATACATTGATCGTCGTATTTATTATAAATATATATATATATATATATATATATATATATATATATATATATATATATATATATATATATATATATATGCATTAATTGCAAACATTAACCGTTGTATTTAGTTTGAATGTACTCCGTAGCGAAGTGCGGGTTTTCAGCTAGTCATAACTATAAATGATCAAGTGATATATTTGAAACTAGTCTAATGCAGTGGCACGGAATCTTTTCTCGATCGTGACTCATGTTCTTCAAATAAAGTCTCACTTGATCCAAATAAAAAATTCCTGGTAGCATCAATTTTTTTTTAAACTAGAAAAATGTTAACAAAAATAGAAAAAGAAATAAGCAAATTGTGACATACTTTTTTAAATATCGATGAACTGTAAATTTTGAGTACATATTTACTTCGTTTATTTATTTTTTACAAATGTCTGGAAGATTTGCTATGACGCCATTTGTTCTCAGTAAAGAGCGACACTGCTGCCCATACATTTACTGGGGCACCGCATAGGTGGCCAGCATTACCCAATACAAGCCGGTACCGTAATTTAGAACTGAGTGAAGTGACGGGACCGGAACACTTGATCC
>OU015490.1:48577542-48589599 GCA_907164885.2 Dolomedes plantarius
CAATCTCGGCAGTGATGACAATCGTGTTCGTGTGTGGAGAGCCCGTGGTGAACGCTTCAATCCTGCCTTTGCTGTACAGCGACACATCGCTCCCACAGCTGGTGTGATGGTATGGGGTGCCATTGCCTACAATACACGGTCACCCCTAGTATTGTTCCGTGGCACCATGACAGCCCAGTGGTATGTTCATGAAATCCTGCAACCACATGTGTTGCCACTCATGCAACGGCTCCCAGGAGCCATTTTTCAACAAGACAATGCTCGGCATCATACGGCAAGGGTGTCACAAGACTGTCTCCGCACTGTTACTACCCTTCCTTGGCCTGCCCGATCCCCAGATTTGTCTCCAATCGAGCATATCTGGGATCATTTGGGACGACGAGTTGGGCATCCCACGAGTTTGAACGAACTAGAGGCAAGGTTACAGCAAATATGGAACGAAATGTCTCAAGACATCATACAGAACTTGTATGACTCAATGCCCGATTGTATCGCATCGTGCATTCGCGCTAGAGGGGGTCCAACGGAGTATTAACTCCTCCGTTCTTTTGCCTTTTTCTCTGAAATAAATTATCCTTTTTCTTGATTTTCTTATCATTTACTTATATCAAAGTAGTCATTACGTATGTAAAATTTCGTTTCATTTTGACTACTTCTTCTTGGTGCGCTAATTTTTTTGTCCATGAGTGTATTTATTCTTACTGTAGGACTATCCTTATGGATATCTATAAAACTGATTAATTTTGTTCGTATGACTGACCCATATTCCTCTGCTTTGATATCGTTGCTTTTCATAAATAGAGCAACCATTTGGAAGTTCGCTAAAAGTCCTTAGGTATGTCTATTCTTCAGAATGAGCAATACCTTTTACATTTAGTACGCGTGGTTTATTTTAATTAGCAGTTCCATGAAAAGGAAGATTTATCTTTACTTTAGGATTACTCTAAAAATTGCCTTTATAACTGGTATGTTGTTTTGCTGTTATGATGATATTTTAGTAAACTATGGATATCTTAACTGTTAAAAATAGCTTGAGGACAAAAAATTCTTCTAATTATACTTTCGAAAATACGCGTATAAGGTTTTTGATTTTGTCCTAAAACTTTAACAAGTGTTTAAATGAAAGAATTGGAGTTTTTCATATTTAAAAATATTTGTAAGTTAGTAGTTCATTTTGGAGATTAAATTGAACTGTGTCTATAATATTCACTTTTAATTCAAAAGTAGATTAGTTAAAACTAAAATTTTTATATTTCATCTTCTTGAACCCCTCTAATAAAGCAAAAATAAAATTCCGATAGATCTCAAAGATTAAACGGCCGACTTCTTATGAGATGATTGTAGTTTCAAGACGTGGTAGGGCTGAGATTAGGGAAATTTTCATGCTATTTTTCAATTATTCAAAAGATTTGATGAAGTAGGTATTTACGAATGTATTTTTAACAAGCTTTGTGTAAGCAATAAGAAGAGAAATTGCTTTGAAAAACTTCTTTCTATATTCAAATATTTACCCTCAGTCGTAGAGACTGATTTTAATTATATATATTTATCCATATTATTTTAGGATTGCTTTCCATACTATCTGATATTTATCAATATTTTCTGTAGCTAAATTACGAATAACTAGCCATCCGCTTGGCATAGTGGATAGCTTCTTCGCCTTCCACGCCTCGGGTCTCGGTTCGATTCCTGACTAATGCTTAGTTGTCATCTGAGGTCAAGTCAGTCTTCCGCCTGAAAGAGGAAACCCGTCCTGACATAGGAGCTGTCAAAATACCACTGTCCATTGCCGGGGTCAGCATCTGTGTAAAAATAAAATGTGTCAGTGTTTGTGTATATCTTTCTGTGTATTGTCTTTTCTCTCTTCATACGTACTCCGAACTGGGGACCTTGTCTTGAAGCCCCAGGGACATAAACAACAACGACGAATAACTAGCCTAAGAATTGATCCTGGGAACTTGAAATCACTGAAATCATTCGTATGTCCTGACAACTTCTGTTTCAGATTTTCTCATCTTCTTCCCGTCTTCTCATAAAATATGATGGAGTTAAACGGGGATTCTTCTATTCTGGGACAGATGTACTGACCTTTTACACTATTAGCCATACCACGATCTTCAGATGTATAAGTGAAATATGCTCTTCCTGTAGTTTCATATGGAGTATAGCACTTTGCCCTATATGTTGCATTTTGTATTATCTAAAATTATGAAATTCAGTCTTCGACAAATTTTAAAATCTAGTGGTAAATTGAAAATATAAACGTAAAATCAGATAATTCAGTCATTCCGGGTTTTAGAATCCACTTCCTTAAACTTTTATCTATGAATTTAAGCATGATAGAGAAATTTTAAGGTTCCGCTTTCTGAGCTAAAAAGTAGTGGTAAATTTGTTAAATCAAATTTTTTTTTTTATGATGTAGTGACTCTGGCTCCTATTTTGTACGTATTCTAGTGTTCAAGAAAACAAACTGCAATCTGACTGCATCTTATTTATTTGTTAACAAGATTAAAAATCAACAAAAAAAAGGTTGCATTTTTAACTGCTCGTTAAAAAAAATTATAACATAACAAAAGACTTATGTTAACTGGTTAAAAAATGCAGCCAAGAAAACTGCCGGCACTAGCAAGGCATGAAAAAGACAGCAAGGTACTGATCTGCTGTGATCTACGGTTGCTTGTTTATATAACAGGTCGAGGGCTTTTTCTCAGGCCGCGACGTCAGATTTGTCAAGTGACGTCACCACTAATTAGAAGGAGAGAATTTGAATAAGCGGCGTTTACTAATTTGAATAAACAGCAAAACCGCAGCTCCACAGTGAATATCAAGTTGGAAGAAGGGTATGCGGAAATGTTTCTGAAGTGCAAAGGATTTAAATGAATCCCCTAGTTAAAGTTACAAAATGCCTTGACTTTTTGATTTAATTTATAACACATGAGAAGCAGTTTTCAACGGATCCAATCCTGAAAATCTGGATGACAAAATTACATTTCCTTTATTTATACACATTTTGTGTAAAGATTATTTCCTTCATCAGAGTCTTTATGTAAAAACTAGCTGAAAACCCGCACTTCGCTACGGAGTACATTCAAATTAAATACAATGGTCAATGTATGCAATTAATGCCAATATATATATATATATATATATATAATAAATACGACGATCTATATATACAATTGATGTAGAAAAAAAATATATTTATAAAAGAATCATAAGGGATATTTTTATAGACAAAATAATGTCCAATCGTCTGCCGCATTAACAAGAAAAAAAATATTTTTTTATCTATTTAGTTGTTATGCACGTGACGATAAATTTATTTAAAGTACCAGAAAAAGAAATAACGTGATCAGCATTTAATAAATTAAATTGTAAAAATTAATCTTTAAAAATTCACCAAAAATCAGAAAATAGAGGTAAAGATTCGAAAAAGATTTCATTTTAAAGGAATTTTTATGATCTTTCTTGTGATATAAATTGTATAACCCTCAAATTATTATTATAAATGCAAACTTAAAAAAAAGGTTACTAAAACAGCTTAAAAATTTAATTTAAAAAAATCTAAGAAGATTTTTTTTTAAATCTCTCATAGTGCACCCCTACACTATAAAAAGAATCACTATGCATAATTTCAGCCCTTTAGGTCTAGCGGTTTGGTCTGTGCGTTGTATGTCAGTCAGTGAGTCAGTTACGGAACTGTTTTATATATATAGATTATTATGTATACAAAAAAGGCTTAAAATTTTGTTCAAAATTTAAAACATGTATTGCAGGAGTCGGCAACCTTTTCAACTAGGAGGGCATATTTCAGAAATGCGGGAGTTCAGCGTGCACCACTGGGTGAAGAGGAGGGGGGGGGGGGTAATATTTAAACATGAAAATATTAATGCGAGATAAATTTTTAATACATAAATTCAAATTTTAATTTAATCAAAATAATCTTAAAATTGGTAATGCAATATTTGACATTGCCAATCTGCGGCCAACTTGTTGTAATGTGGCACACAAGTTGAATTCCCTGTTCTCAGACATTCGTCCAAATGAGTGTCAGTTAGGCCTGATCGGTACTTTGCTTTGGAGTATTTCATATTAGAAAACAAAAATTCACAAGCAATAATTTTCAGCGCAATAATTTTCTAATTGTAAATTTGAGAAATGTGATAATTATCTTTCTCAATATGAGATTTCCAGAGCGACAATTTATCTTTTAATGCATTTATCGTAATTACCATAGAAGCAAGAGGAGAACGACGCTGTAGAGAGATCAGACCACTCAGTTTTTACCATAAATGTTTTTATTAACTCGCTTTCTTGTTTGTATGTGTGTTTGTCCAGTACAAATCTTGCTATCGATTTTTAACTAACTTCCCGACTAGCTAGACATTTGAAACTTTTAGAATAGCTCAGAACACGATGACAGTGCATTATTTTGATACTTTTAGCCATCTTTAAGCAGATTTGAATTATTTTTCAGTTAATTTTGTTTTGTAGACAAGTGTAGCCATCTATCGACCGGGACGGGAACGAAATGTTAAACGCATGTTAACTTCCAATTAACTTCATTTTCTTTCAAGCTGATGGGATAATTCATCAAAAAAAATGTAAAAAAGTATTTATTAATACATAGAATTGTCAAGTTTATATGATTCAACGGAAAATTTAAAAACATGGTATATAAAAAGTTCTTTTTATCTTGTAATTATGATTTTTAAGGTCTTGCGATTTTTAATTTTTTTGACGAAAATTATTCATTACAAGTACGAGCGTTTGTTGTTCAAATATCTAAAATATTTCGAAATTTGAACGGCATGCACCTTAAAATTGTTCCGCGGGCACCGCGTTGCCGAACCCTGATGTATAGTGTTTGACATATATGCAGAACGAAAGTCTCTATTTTCGTACTCTTTCTCCCTTTTAAGTGTAGAAAAGTTTTCAAAATTGTTTGAGTTCAGTATTGAAATATTCCTTTCGTCTATTTCCTTAGCATCAAAAATTTCTTTCCTGCATAAGTAAACCCTAAGTGTCGATGTTACAGCTGAGCACATATAGACAGTACGCATAAAAATATTAAATACTAGCTGAAAACCCGTACTTCGCTACGGAGTACATTCAAATTAAATTCAAATTGTATGCAATTAATGCCAAAAATATGTATAAATATATTTATAATAAATACAACGATCAATGCAACTGATGTAAAAAAAAAACGAAAAAATATATTTATAACAAAATCGTAATGGATATTTTCATAGACAAAATAATGTAGAAGAAAATATTCAAATTAAATCTAGTAGAACGTACTAAAGAATATAGTACAGTTTGAGGAACATTTATTTTACTGTATTTTAATATTTTTTGGATAATGTCCACTCGTCTGCTGCATTAAAAAGAAATTTTTTTGTCTATTTCATAGTCATGCACGTGACGATAAATTAATTTAAAGTATCATAAAAAAGAAAAGAAACCACATGATCAGCATTTAATACATTAAATTCTAATAATGAATCTTTAAAAATTCACCAAATATCAGAAAATGCAGGTAAAGGTTCGAAAAAGATCTCATGTTAAAGAAATTTTTATGATATTTCTTGTGATATAAATTTTATAACCCTCGGATTATTATTTTAAATGTAAACTTTAAAGAATGTTACAAAAACAGCTTAAAATTTTAATTTAAAAAAATCTAAGAAGAATTTTTTAAAAATCTCTCTTAGTGCCCCCCTACACTATAAGAAGAATCGCCATGCAAAATTTCATCCCTTTAGGTCCATCGGTTTGGTCTGTGCGTTGTATGTCAGTCAGTTAGTCAGTTACGGAACTGTTTTATATATATAGATGACAGTGTAATCCTCGTAAAGCATGCAGTTTCTGTTATTTCACTCTGAAAGCTCTGTAGTACTTTTTAAGCCAAGAAAATAAAAATTGGCTTTTATCTGAGAGCTTCCTAATATATATATATATATATATATATATATATATCCCGGACACCTTTTATACAAATAGACTGGTAATTCAAGACCGATTACAGCCCCAGAAAGAAATTCTTACTTAGCTTTTGTTGGGCCCTTGTACAGGAGAGTCAAGACGGGCCCCTAAACCTCTAGGGTATGGATAATCTTGCCCACTCTCTTCCAATCATGACAGGGCTGCAGACAGACGAATAAAATTCGCACCGCAAATATTTACGTATTGATTTTTTTTTTAAACAAAAGTGTTAGAAATGCACTAGATAGGTATATTCGTGCTTATTTAATAACAACCCTGTAATACAGTTTAAGTCACATGTTCTTTAACACCATTAATTCAACTAAGCTGGCTTAGGGGTTGAACCCAGACTTCTCGGTTTCTGATTAAAACATACAAATGTATTTTCAAACATATGTGACGACAACAGTAAAATAAAATTTTATTCATTTGCTCTTTAATATCTTTAAATCAACTAAGATGACACAAGGTCAAACCCGGTTGGAAGGTTGGTTTAGAACTCTATCGTCAAATATTGCTACACCAGGGCTGATTAGACAGGGATCTATAGTTTAAAGCCGATTTGGAATGGCTACATACATTCATGCCGACACAGGGTTGAGTCTGGACCTCTTGTTTTTCGGTCAAAACATAGATCGATATTTTCATTGATATGTAACGACAACTCTGAAGTGCAATATATTTCACATGTTCTTTACAACCCGTAAATCAATGAAGCTGAATCTGTGAAGCAATCAAGCACAGGGGTTGAACCCGGAACTTTTGCTTTCCAGTGAAAACAATTATTTCGTACATATTTAACTACAACTTTAAAATGCGTTTGATTTACACATCCTTTACTACCCTTAAATCAACTAAGCTGATTCAGGGTCGAACGTGGAACTCTCATTTTCCGGTCGAAACATATTGAAGTCGTCATGAATTCCCTGTAATGAAATCATCATTCCCGTAAAAAAATTGACATTTATTCCTACACAGCATGTTCATAGATGAATCTTATTCCATTCAGTATATCTTTCCCATTCTATTAGCAAATTTTTATTTTCAGGCTTGAAAAACGTTCAAAAGGGAAATTCGATATTTAAAATTTCAATTTAACGTTTCATTTCTTTTAGTAAACTTCTGTTTTTCAAGTTACAGAAAAATTTGAAGAACATTTTCTGTTTTCTCATTTTTAGCCAAATGTTTATACCTTTAATGCTGGGATATTTTAGAACTACAAAATCCACATTTTGAATTAAAGAAGTTAGTATTCAACCCTGTATATTTTTCGTTTTGAGGGCAGTTTAAGAATGAGTCTTCATTTTCCTTCAGATAATTTATGATTTCTTTTCTTGTATAAGACTAGCAGAATACCCATGCTTCGCTACGGAGTACATTCAAATTAAATATAACGGTCAATGTATGCAATTAATGCCAAAAAAAGCAAAAAATATATTTATAATAAATATAATGGTTAATGTATGCAATTAATTCCAAATATATATATATATATATATATATATATATATATATATATATATATATATATATATATATATATATATATATATATTTATAAAAAAATCGTAACAGATATTTTTATAGACAAAATAATGTAGAAGAAAATATTCAAATTAAATCTAATAGAACATACTAAAGAATATAGTACAGTTTGAGGAACATGTCTTTTACTGGATTTTAATTTTTTTTTAATAATTTCCAATCGTCTGCCGCATTAGAAAGAAAAAAATTTTTTTGTCAATTTATTTCATTGTCATGCGTGTGACGCACAATTAGTTTAAAGTATCACAAAAGAAAAGAAACCACGTGATCAGCATTTAACAAATTAAATTATAAAAATTAATCTTTAAAAATTCACTAAAAATCAGAAAAGGGAGGTAAAGATTCGAAAAAAGTTTCATTTAAAAGGAATTTTCAGGATATTTCTCGTGATATAAATTTTATAAACCCTCGAGTTATTTTAAATGCAAACTTAAAAAAAGTTACCTAAACAGATTAAAAATTTAATTTAAAAAAATCTAAGAATTTTTGAAAAATCTTTCTTAGTGCTTCAACACTATAAGAAGAATCGCCATACCAAATTTCAGCCCTTTAGGTCCAGCTGTTTGGTCTGTGCGTTATCTGTCAGTCAGTCAGTCAGTCAGTTACGGAACTGTTTTATATATATATATATATATATATATAGATAGATAGATAAACGTTGCCTAAGTTGTTTGACATTAAAAAAAAGGGGCCGTTAAAAATATTTTTTGCTCTAAATTATATTATTTTGTCCTAAATTATAAAAGCCTTTATAAAAAACTTTTATTACTTTAAAGTCATTATTAAAGACTTTTTGTCGATTTAAAGATTACATTTTACATTGTTTATGAGTCCCGGAAGTCAATCGTATATATTTCCATTTACTACGAGTAAAAAAGGCTTAGTTTTCGAGATAATTTATGATTTACAGGAAAAAATCATATAGTAAATAATGCGCAATTTGAGTATATGTTACTAATCTGCAGAATAAGCAAATATTTAAATGTTATTTGTGTAGACTTTCTTGCTAACTTTTGAAACTATACTTTATACTGTATATTTTTTGTGTAACTTCTAGCATAAAGAAATCCATTTTCCTTAAGGTTTCTCCAATAGCATAAAATAGATATTTACGTTGTTTAAGTATTACAAAAATTGACTACTAAAAACTACAGGGTGTCTGAGCTAAAAGTATCCAAAAGTTATGGCTCATTTTTACGGAACTACCCATTAGAATTAAAAAAATATATATTTAAATAGAAAGAACAACTCACCAAGTTTTAATGTCAATTATAGATTTCGATCATAGTATCATAGATTTCAATGTGTGCACCTTTTGCAGCACGACAAACGTCTAAATGGTAATCCAGTTCTCTCCAAGTGTTTCGTAGTATATCAGGAGTAATTACACGAATTATTTGAATGATACGCTTCTTCAATTTATCCACAGTTTCATTTTTTTTGTTTATACTCAACGTATTCAATGAATTCCCAGGCAAAAAAGTCTAATAACGCCTGATATGCTACGATACACTTTGAGAGAATTGTATTACCTCTTAAACGTTAGTCCTGCTACAAAAGGTGCATTCATCGAAATCTATAATACTACTAGCTGACAAACCGCACTTCGCTACGGAGTACATTCAAATTAAATACAACGGTCTATGTATGCAATTAATGCCAACATATATATATATATATATATATATATATATATATATATATATATATATATATTTATAATAAATACGACGATCAATGAATACAATTGATGTAATATATATATATATATATATATCTATTCTAAAAAAAACTAACTACCGCTGCAGCAGCCGCCGCCGCCGCTGTCAAAAGCTTGTCACGCTATCTCCTCCGAAAACGATACATGCGGAAACATAGCAATATGATCGTTGGGACTGGATAAAATGAACGACACATGCGGAAAAACGATGGATCAGAAAACGATCGATCGAGATTCCACTGTATATATATATTATGAAAAAATCGTAAAGGATATTTTTATAGATAAAATAATGTAGAAGATAATATTCAATTTAAATCTAATAGGACATACTAAAGAATATAGTACAGTTAATATAGTACAGTTTGAGGAACATAATATCTTTTATTGTATTTTAATATTTTTTTGGATAATGTCCAATCGTCTGCCGCATTAGCAAGAAGAAAAAAATATTTTTTTGTCTATTACGTTGTTAGGCACGTGATGATAAATTAATTTAAAGTACCAGAAAAAGAAATCACGTGATCAGCATTTAATGAATTAAATTCTAAAACTTAATCTTTCAAAATTCACCAAAAATCAAAAAAGGAAGGTAAAGATTCGAAAAAGATGACATTTTAAAGGAATTTTTATGATCTTTCTTGTGATGTAAATTTTATATCCCTCACATTATTATTTTAAATGCAAACTTAAAAAAAGTTACTAAAACAGCCTAAAAATTTAATTTTAAAAAATCTAAGAATAATTTTTCAAAAATCTGTCTTAGTGCACCCCTACACCGTAAGAAGAATCGCCATACGAAATTTCAGCCCTTTAGGTCCAGCGGTTTGGTCTGTGCGTTGTATGTCAGTCAGTGAGTCAGTCAGTTACGGAACTGTTTTTTATATATAGATGATCGAAATCTATGTTTGATATTAAAACTTGGTGAGATGTTCTTTCTATTTAAATTTTTTTTAAAAATTCTAATGGATAGTTCCATAATAATAAGTCATTTGGATACTTTTAGCCCGGACACCCTGTATTTTATCGGTGGACAGTCATAATTGTAACTTACATAAAATGACTTTTTTCTCGCTTTTTATTTTCACATATTACTTTCTTGTGAATCCTGAAATTAATGGATGTAGTTGCACAAAACCCACGTTACCTTTATTTACTTATAAAACGTTTTGTCTCTTGTTTTAATAATAATTTCTATTGCTTATAACGAAAACACACTTTCTAGCAACTATCCGTTTTTAGAAGTTCATATTTCACTAAATCATTTTCCCTGAATATAGAAGTAGACTATTAAATATTCGACTCCTCTTACGGTGACTCCTACGTTGAAAATGTCCTTTTTGACTGTTTTAGTCAATTTTATTTTTTGCAAGAATCGTGTAATTCAATCTTTTCCCTTTTCAAATCCGTTTTGATTTTCATTTTACATCAATTAGAAGCAGAGTTATAGCTATTTTAAAAAACATCATCTGCTACAAAATTGAACCGGAAGTTACCGTAAATTGCAGCTTCTATCTTTTACGTTTTTTTTTCTCTAATTGATAAATAATATGTGCCATAATGTTGCCAGTGCACAGCCATTACTTTGTTGCAGTTATGTAATTGATTTCTTGATAGAAATCGGCAACTTTGTCATTCACTCTAGCGTTTGTTTACACTGCTTTAAATGCGTTTTTCTCAGAATTACGTTTTTTAGCATAAATGTCTACCGTTATCATGATATCTCACATAATAATGCATATAATTTGATGAAAATTTCAGGACATGTTTTAGATGCTATTGTTAATGAAATCACCAACAATAATTGATGTATAATAAATATTTTTTTAAATTGGGGCTGTTTTTATAAGGAGAGGAATGACGAATCGGGGAAAATTTTCATATTGTAACATAAAATTGTATGTATTATTTTTGCATTTTAAAATTCTCTTAGATTTTAGGTCATTTTGAAATTAACTGTCATATGTATCATGTGTGAGAAGGAAATTATGACAGTAACATTACAATTTTGTGCAGGGTGATAGGCGTTTTAGCTAAATTTCATAAAAGTATGGTATTAACCGATAAGTTTTTGCTCATATTTTAATTGTTATGTGCTATTTTACCATAAAAGACAAAAAAAACCTTAAAAAAGGATTTTTAAAAAAAATTGGCTCCTATTGTAGGCAATCACCTTAATAATTAAATACTACTGTAGAGTAACCAGAAATTTTAAAAATATACAGAAACATACTTTTTTCTATTGATTTTTACTTAGAAAATTTTCTCTTCTTTAGCTATCGAAATCTAATAAAGGTGACCTATATTTTTGATATTACTACCATCCAAAAAGCTTGTTTACAAACACGTAAATTTATTATTATTTAAACAAACCTATTTTTATTACCAAAATTTACTAACTCTTCAAATTAATTCGAACAAACGAGAAAAAAATCTGTATATATAAAACAGTTCCGTAACTGACTGACTGACTGACTGACTGATTGACTGACTGACTGACAGATTGACTGATTGACAGATAACGCACGACCAACTGCTGGGCCTAAAGGGTTGAAATTTTGCATGGAGATTCTGCTGATTGTGTAGGGGTGCACTAAGAAATAATTTTGAAAAATTATTCTTAGATTTTTTAAATTAAATTTTTTATCTGTTTGTGTAACATTCTTTAAAATTTGCATTTAAAATAATAATTTGAGGGTTATAAAATTTATATCACGAGAAAAATCATAAAAATCCGTTTAAAAATGAAATCTTTTTTAAATCTTTGCCTCCCATTTTCTGATTTTTGGTGAATTTTAAAAATT
>OU015490.1:48589699-48602199 GCA_907164885.2 Dolomedes plantarius
TTTTTTGTCCATGAGTGTATTTATTCTTACTGTAGGACTATCCTTATGTATCTATAAAACTGATTAATTTTGTTCGTATGACTGACCCATATTCCTCTGCTTTGATATCGTTGCTTTTCATAATAGAGCAACCATTTGGAAGTTCGCTAAAAGTCCTTAGGTATGTCTATTCTTCAGAATGAGCATACCTTTTACATTTAGTACGCGTGGTTTATTTTAATTAGCAGTTCCATGAAAAGGAAGATTTATCTTTACTTTAGGATTACTCTAAAAATTGCCTTTATAACTGGTATGTTGTTTTGCTGTTATGATGATATTTTAGTAAACTATGGATATCTTAACTGTTAAAAATAGCTTGAGGACAAAAAATTCTTCTAATTATACTTTCGAAAATACGCGTATAAGGTTTTTGATTTTGTCCTAAAACTTTAACAAGTGTTTAAATGAAAGAATTGGAGTGTTTCATATTTAAAAATATTTGTAAGTTAGTAGTTCATTTTGGAGATTAAATTGAACTGTGTCTATAATATTCACTTTTAATTCAAAAGTAGATTAGTTAAAACTAAAATTTTTATATTTCATCTTCTTGAACCCCTCTAATAAAGCAAAAATAAAATTCCGATAGATCTCAAAGATTAAACGGCCGACTTCTTATGAGATGATTGTAGTTTCAAGACGTGGTAGGGCCGAGATTAGGGAAATTTTCATGCTATTTTCAATTATTCAAAAGATTTGATGAAGTAGGTATTTACGAATGTATTTTTAACAAGCTTTGTGTAAGCAATAAGAAGAGAAATGCTTTGAAAAACTTCTTTCTATATTCAAATATTTACCCTGAGTCGTAGAGACTTATTTTAACTATAATATTTATCCATATTTTTAGGATTGCTTTCCATACTATCTGATATTTATCAATATTTTCTGTAGCTAAATTACGAATAACTAGCCATCCGCTTGGCATAGTGGATAGCTTCTTCGCCTTCCACGCCTCGGGCCTCGGTTCGATTCCTGACTAATGCTTAGTTGTCATCTGAGGTCAAGTCAGTCTTCCGCCTGAAAGAGGAAACCCGTCCTGACAGAGGAGCTGTCAAAATACCACTGTCCATTGCCAGGGTCAGCATCTGTGTAAAAATAAAATGTGTCAGTGTTTGTGTATATCTTTCTGGTGTAGTGTATTTTCTCTCTTCATACGTACTCCGAACTGGGGACCTAGTCTTGAAGCCCCAGGGACACAACAACAACAACGAATAACTAGCCTAAGAATTGATCCTGGAACTTGAAATCACTGAAATCATTCGTATGTCCTGACAACTTCTGTTTCAGATTTTTCTAATCTTCTTCCCGTCTTCTCATAAAATATGATGGAGTTAAACGAGGATTCTTCTATTCTGGGACAGATGTACTGACCTTTTACACTATTAGCCATACCACGATCTTCAGATGTATAAGTGAAATATGCTCTTCCTGTAGTTTCATATGGAGTATAGCACTTTGCCCTATATATTGCATTTGTATTATCTAAAATTATGAATTCAGTCTTTGACAAATTTAAAATCTAGTGGCAAATTGAAAATATAAACGTAAAATCTTATATAAACGTAAAATCAGATAATTCAGTCATTCCGGGTTTTAGAATCACTTCCTTAAACTTTTATCTATGAATTTAAGCATGATAGAGAAATTTTAAGGTTCCGCTTTCTGAGCTAAAAAGTAGTGGTAATTTTTAAATAATTTTTTTTTTATGATGTAGTGACTCTGGCTCCTATTTTGTACGTATTCTAGTGTTCAAGAAAAGAAACTGCTATCTGACTGCATCTTGTTTATTTGTTAACAAGATTAAAAATCAACAAAAAAAGTTACATTTTTAACTGCTCGTTAAAGAAAATTATAACATAATAAAAGACTTATGTTAACTGGCTAAAAAACTGCAGCCAAGAAAACAGCCTGCAGTAGCAAGGCATGAAAAAGACGGAAGGTACTGATCTGCTATGATCTACGGTTGCTGTTTATATAACATGTCGAGGCTTTTTCCGCTGGCCGCGACGTCAGATTTGCCATGTTACGTCACCACTAATTAGAAGGAGAGAATTTGAATAAGCGGCGTTTTACTAATTTGAATAAAACAGCAAAACCGCAGCTCCACAGTGAATATCAAGTTGGAAGAAGGGTATGCGAAATGTTTCTGAAGTGCAAAGGATTTAATGAATCCCCTAGTGAACGGTTACAAAATGCCTTAACTTTTGATTTAATTTATAACACATGAGAAGCAGTTTTCAACGAATCCAATCCTGAAAATCTGGATGACAAAATTACATTTTCCTTATTTATACACATTTTGTGTAAGGGTTATTTCCTTCATCAGAGTCTTTGTGTAAAAACTAGCTGAAAAACCTGTGCTTCGTACGGAAGTACATTCAACATTAAATACAATGGTCAATATATGCAATTAAGGCAAATATATATTATATATATATATATATATATATAAATATATATAATAAATACGACGATCTATATATACCAATTGATGTAGAAAAAATATATATTTATAAAAGAATCATAAGGGATATTTTTATAGACAAAATATGTCCAATCGTCTGCCGCATTAACAAGAAAAAAAATATTTTTTATCTATTTAGTTGTTATGCACGTGACGATACAATTTATTTAAAGTACCAGAAAAAGAATAACGTGATCAGCATTTAATAAATTAAATTGTAAAAATTAATCTTTAAAAATTCACCAAAATCAGAAAATAGAGGTAAAGATCGAAAAAGATTTCATTTTAAAGGAATTTTTATGATCTTTCTCGTGATATAAATTGTATAACCCTCAAATTATTATTATAAATGCAAACTTTAAAAAAGGTTACTAAACAGCTTAAAAATTTAATTTAAAAAAAATCTAAGAAGAAATTTTTTAAAAATCTCTCATAGTGCACCCCTACACTATAAAAAGATCACTATGCATAATTTCAGCCCTTTAGGTCTAGCGGTTTGGTCTGTGCGTTGTATGTCAGTCAGTGAGTCAGTTACGGAACTTAAAATTTTGTTCAAAATTTAAAACATGTATTGCAGGAGTCGGCAACCTTTTCAACTAGGAGGGCATATTCAGAATGCGGGAGTTCAGCGTGCACCACTGGGTGAAGAGGAGGGGGGGGGGTAATATTTAAACATGGAAAAATATTAATGCGAGATAAATTTTTAATACATAAATTCAATTTTAATTTAATCAAAATAATCTTAAATTGGTAATGCAATATTTGACATTGCCAATCTGCGGCCAACTTGTTGTAATGTGGCACACAAGTTGAATTCCCTGTTCTCAGACATTCGTCCCAAATGAGTGTCAGTTAGGCCTGATCGGTACTTTGCTTTGGAGTATTTCATATTAGAAACAAAAATTCACAAGCAATAATTTTCAGCGCAATAATTTCTAATTGTAATTTGAGAAATGTGATAATTATCTTTCTCAATATGGATTTCCAGAGGCGACAATTTATCTTTTAATGCATTTATCGTAATTATCCATAGAAGCAAGAGGAGAACGACGCTGCAGAGAGATCAGACCACTCAGTATTTTACCATAATGTTTTTATTAACTCGCTTCTTGTTTGTATGTGTGTTTGTCCAGTACAAACCTTGCTATCGATTTTTAACTAACTTCCCGACTAGCTAGACATTTGAAACTTTTAGAATAGCTCAGAACACGATGACAGTGCATTATTTTGATACTTTTAGCCATCTTTAAGCAGATTTGAATTATTTTCAGTTAATTTTGTTTTTGTAGACAAGTGTAGCCATCTATCGGCCGGGACGGGAACGAAATGTTAAACGCATGTAAACTTCCAATTAACTTCATTTTCTTTCAAGCTGATGGGATAATTCATCAAAAAAAATGTAAAAAGTATTTATTAATACATAGAATTGTCAAGTTTATATGATTCAACGGAAATTAAAAACATGGTATATAAAAAGTTCTTTTTATCTTGTAATTATGATTTTTAAGGTCTTGCGATTTTTAATTTTTTTGACTAAAATTATTCATTACAAGTACGAGCGTTTGTTGTTCAAATATCTAAAATATTTCGAAATTTGAACGGCGGGCACCTTAAAATTGTTCCGCGGGCACCGCGTTGCCGAACCCTGATGTATAGTGTTTGACATATATGCAGAACGAAAGTCTCTATTTCCGTACTCTTTCTCCCTTTTAAGTGTAGAAAAGTTTTCAAAATTGTTTGAGTTCAGTATTGAAATATTCCTTTCGTCTATTTCCTTAGCATCAAAAATTTTCTTTCCTGCATAAATAAACCCTAAGTGTCGATGTTACAGCTGAGCACATATAGACAGTACGAATAAAAATATTAAATACTAGCTGAAAACCCGTACTTCGCTACGGAGTACATTCAAATTAAATTCAAATTGTATGCAATTAATGCCAAAACTATGTATACATATATTTATAATAAATACAACGATCAATGCAACTGATGTAAAAAAAAAAAAACGAAAAAATATATTTATAACAAAATCGTAATGGATATTTTCATAGACAAAATAATGTAGAAGAAAATATTCAAATTAAATCTAGTAGAACGTACTAAAGAATATAGTACAGTTTGAGGAACATTTATTTTACTGTATTTTAATATTTTTTGGATAATGTCCACTCGTCTGCTGCATTAAAAAGAATTTTTTTTTGTCTATTTCATAGTCATGCACGTGACGATAAATTAATTTAAAGTATCATAAAAAAGAAAAGAAACCACATGATCAGCATTTAATACATTAAATTCTAATAATGAATCTTTAAAAATTCACCAAATATCAGAAAATGCAGGTAAAGGTTCGAAAAAGATTTCATGTTAAAGAAATTTTTATGATCTTTCTTGTGATATAAATTTTATAACCCTCGGATTATTATTTTAAATGTAAACTTTAAAGAATGTTACAAAAACAGCTTAAAATTTTAATTTAAAAAATCTAAGAAGAATTTTTTAAAAATCTCTCTTAGTGCCCCCCTACACTATAAGAAGAATCGCCATGCAAAATTTCATCCCTTTAGGTCCATCGGTTTGGTCTGTGCGTTGTATGTCAGTCAGTTAGTCATTTACGGAACTGTTTTATATATATAGATGACAGTGTAATCCTCGTAAAGCATGCAGTTTCTGTTATTTCACTCTGAAAGCTCTGTAGTACTTTTTAAGCCAAGAAAATAAAAATTGGCTTTTATCTGAGAGCTTCCTAATATATATATATATATATATATATATATATATATATATATATCCCGGACACCTTTTATACAAATAGACTGGTAATTCAAGACCGATTACAGCCCCAGAAAGAAATTCTTACTTAGCTTTTGTTGGGCCCTTGTACAGGAGAGTCAAGACGGGCCCCTAAACCTCTAGGGTACGGATAATCTTGCCCACTCTCTTCCAATCATGACAGGGCTGCAGACAGACGAATAAAATTCGCACCGCAAATATTTACGTATTGATTTTTTTTTAAACAAAAGTGTTACAAATGCACTAGATAGGTATATTCGTGCTTATTTAATAACAACCCTGTAATACAGTTTAAGTCACATGTTCTTTAACACCATTAATTCAACTAAGCTGGCTTAGGGGTTGAACCCAGACTTCTCGGTTTCTGATTAAAACATACAAATGTATTTTCAAACATATGTGACGACAACAGTAAAATAAAATTTTATTCATTTGCTCTTTAATATCTTTAAATCAACTAAGATGACACAAGGTCAAACCCGGTTGGAAGGTTGGTTTAGAACTCTATCGTCAAATATTGCTACACCAGGGCTGATTAGACAGGGATCTATAGTTTAAAGCCGATTTGGAATGGCTACATACATTCATGCCGACACAGGGTTGAGTTTGGACCTCTTGTTTTTCGGTCAAAACATAGATCGATATTTTCATTGATATGTAACGACAACTCTGAAGTGCAATATATTTCACATGTTCTTTACAACCCGTAAATCAATGAAGCTGAATCTGTGAAGCAATCAAGCACAGGGGTTGAACCCGGAACTTTTGCTTTCCAGTGAAAACAATTATTTTGTACATATTTAACTACAACTTTAAAATGCGTTTGATTTACACATCCTTTACTACCCTTAAATCAACTAAGCTGATTCAGGGTCGAACGTGGAACTCTCATTTTCCGGTCGAAACATATTCAAGTCGTCATGAATTCCCTGTAATGAAATCATCATTCCCGTAAAAAAATTGACATTTATTCCTGCACAGCATGTTCATAGATGAATCTTATGTTCATAGATGAATCTTCCATTCAGTATATCTTTCCCATTCTATTGGCAAATTTTTATTTTCAGGCTTGTAAAACGCTCAAAAGGGAAATTCGATATTTAAAATTTCAATTTAACGTTTCATTTCTTTTAGTAAACTTCTGTTTTTCAAGTTACAGAAAAATTTGAAGAACATTTTCTGTTTTCTCATTTTTAGCCAAATATTTATACCTTTAATGCTGGGATATTTTAGAACTACAAAATCCACATTTTGAATTAAAGAAGTAGTATTCAACCCTGTATATTTTTCGTTTTGAGGGCAGTTTAAGAATGAGTCTTCATTTTCCTTCAGATAATTTATGATTTCTTTTCTTGTATAAGACTAGCAGAATACCCATGCTTCGCTACGGAGTACATTCAAATTAAATATAACGGTCAATGTATGCAATTAATGCCAAAAAAAGCAAAAAATATATTTATAATAAATATAATGGTTAATGTATGCAATTAATGCCAAATATATATATATATATATATATATATAATATATATATATATATTTATAAAAAAATCGTAACATATATTTTTATAGACAAAATAATGTAGACGAAAATATTCAAATTAAATCAAATAGAACATACTAAAAAATATAGTACAGTTTGCGGAACATTTCTTTTACTGGATTTTAATTTTTTTTTTATAATTTCCAATCGTCTGCCGCATTAGAAAGAAACAAAATTTTTTGTCAATTTATTTCATTGTCATGCGTGTGACGCACAATTAGTTTAAAGTATCACAAAAGAAAAGAAACCACGTGATCAGCATTTAACAAATTAAATTATAAAAATTAATCTTTAAAAATTCACTAAAAATCAGAAAAGGGAGGTAAAGATTCGAAAAAAGTTTCATTTAAAAGGAATTTTCAGGATATTTCTCGTGATATAAATTTTATAAACCCTCGAGTTATTTTAAATGCAAACTTAAAAAAAGTTACCTAAACAGATTAAAAATTTAATTTTAAAAAATCTAAGAATTTTTGAAGAATCTTTCTTAGTGCTTCAACACTATAAGAAGAATCGCCATACCAAATTTCAGCCCTTTAGGTCCAGCGGTTTGGTCTGTGCGTTATCTGTCAGTCAGTCAGTCAGTCAGTTACGGAACTGTTATATATATATATATATATATATATATATATATATATATATATATATATATATATATATATATATATTATATATATATATAGATAAATAGATAAACGTTGCCTAAGTTGTTTGACATTAACAAAAAGGGGCCGTTAAAAATATTTTTTGCTCTAAATTATATTATTTTGTTCTAAATTATAAAAGCCTTTATAAAAAACTTTTATTACTTTAAAGTCATTATTAAAGACTTTTTGTCGATTTAAAGATTACATTTTACATTGTTTATGAGTCCCGGAAGTCAATCGTATATATTTCCATTTACTACGAGTAAAAAAGGCTTAGTTTTCGAGATAATTTATGATTTATAGGAAAAAATCATATAGTAAATGATGTGCAATTTGAGTATATGTTACTAATCTGCAGAATAAGCAAATATTTAAATGTTATTTGTGTAGACTTTCTTGTTAACTTTTGAAACTATACTTTATACTGTATATTTTTTGTGTAACTTCTAGCATAAAGAACTCCATTTTCCTTAAGGTTTCTCCAATAGCATAAAATAGATATTTACGTTGTTTAAGTATTACAAAAATTGACTACTAAAAACTACAGGGTGTCTGAGCTAAAAGTATCCAAAAGTTATGGCTCATTTTTACGGAACTACCCACTAGAATTAAAAAAATATATATTTAAATAGAAAGAACATCTCACCAAGTTTTAATGTCAATCATAGATTTCGATCATAGTATCATAGATTTCAATGTGTGCACCTTTTGCAGCACGACAAACGTCTAAATGGTAATCCAGTTCTCTCCAAGTGTTTCGTAGTAAATCAGGAGTAATTACACGAATTATTTGAATGATACGCTTCTTCAATTTATCCACAGTTTCATTTTTTTTTGTTTATACTCAACGTATTTAATGAATTCCCAAGCAAAAAAGTCTAATAACGCCTGATATGCTACGATACACTTTGAGAGAATTGGATTACCACTTAAACGTTAGTCCTGCTACAAAAGGTGCATTCATCGAAATCTATAATACTACTAGCTGACAAACCGCACTTCGCTACGGAGTACATTCAAATTAAATACAACGGTCTATGTATGCAATTAATGCCAATATATATATATATATATATATATATATATATATATATATATATATATATATATATATATATATATATATATATATATATTTATAATAAATACGACGATCAATGAATACAATTGATGTAATATATATATATATATATATATATACAGTGGAATCTCGATCTATCGTTTTTCAAGGGACCGATTGAAATGAACGATAAATGAGGGAAAACGATACATGCGGAAACATAGCAATGCAATATGATCGTTGGGACTGGATAAAAGGAACGACACATGCGGAAAAACGATGGATCGGAAAACGATCGATCGAGATTCCACTGTATATATATATTATGAAAAAATAGTAAAGGATATTTTTATAGACAAAATAATGTAGAAGATAATATTCAAATTAAATCTAATAGGACATACTAAAGAATATAGTACAGTTAATATAGTACAGTTTGAGGAACATAATATCTTTTATTGTATTTTAATATTTTTTTGGATAATGTCCAATCGTCTGCCGCATTAGCAAGAAGAAAAAAATATTTTTTTGTCTATTACGTTGTTAGGCACGTGATGATAAGTTAATTTAAAGTACCAGAAAAAGAAATCACGTGATCAGCATTTAATGAATTAAATTCTAAAACTTAATCTTTCAAAATTCACCAAAAATCAAAAAAGGAAGGTAAAGATTCGAAAAAGATGACATTTTAAAGGAATTTTTGTGATCTTTCTTGTGATGTAAATTTTATATCCCTCACATTATTATTTTAAATGCAAACTTAAAAAAAGTTACTAAAACAGCCTAAAAATTTAATTTAAAAAAATCTAAGAATAATTTTTCAAAAATCTGTCTTAGTGCACCCCTACACCGTAAGAAGAATCGCCATACAAAATTTCAGCCCTTTAGGTCCAGCGGTTTGGTCTGTGCGTTGTATGTCAGTCAGTGAGTCAGTCAGTTACGGAACTGTTTTTTATATATAGATGATCGAAATCTATGTTTGATATTAAAACTTGGTGAGATGTTCTTTCTATTTAAATTTTTTTAAAAAATTCTAATGGATAGTTCCATAATAATAAGTCATTTGGATACTTTTAGCCCGGACACCCTGTATTTTATCGGTGGACAGTCATAATTGTAACTTACATAAAATGACTTTTTTCTCGCTTTTTATTTTCACATATTACTTTCTTGTGATTCCTGAAATTAATGGATGTAGTTGCACAAAACCCACGTTACCTTTATTTACTTACAAAACGTTTTGTCTCTTGTTTTAATAATAATTTCTATTGCCTATAACGAAAACACACTTTCTAGCAACTATCCGTTTTTAGAAGTTCATATTTCACTAAACCATTTTCCCTGAACATAGAAGTAGACTATTAAATATTCGACTCCTCTTACGGTGACTCCTACGTTGAAAATGTCCTTTTTGACTGTTTTAGTCAATTTTATTTTTTGCAAGAATCGTGTAATTCAATCTTTTCCCTTTTCAAATCCGTTTTGATTTTCATTTTACATCAATTAGAAGCAGAGTTATAGCTATTTTAAAAAGCATCATCCGCTACAAAATTGAACCGGAAGTTACCGTAAATTGCAGCTTCTATCTTTTACGTTTTTTTTTTCTCTAATTGATAAATAATATGTACCATAATGTTGCTAGTGCACAGCCATTACTTTGTTGCAGTTATGTAATTGATTTCTTGATAGAAATCGGCAACTTTGTCATTCACTCTAGCGTTTGCTTACACTGCTTTAAATGCGTTTTTCTCAGAATTACGTTTTTCAGCATAAATGTCTACCGTTATCATGATATCTCACATAATAATGCATATAATTTGATGAAAATTTCAGGACATGTTTTAGATGCTATTGTTAATGAAATCACCAACAATAATTGATGTATAATAAATACTTTTTTAAATTGGGGCTGATTTTACAAGGAGAGGAATGACGAATCGGGGAAAATTTTCATATTGTAACATAAAATTGTATGTATTATTTTTGCATTTTAAAATTCTCTTAGATTTTAGGTCATTTTGAAATTAACTGTCATATGTATCTTGTGTGAGAAGGAAATTATGACAGTAACATTACAATTTTGTGCAGGGTGATAGGCGTTTTAGCTAAATTTCATAAAAGTATGGTATTAACCGATAAGTTTTTGCTCATATTTTAATTGTTATGTGCTATTTTACCATAAAAGACAAAAAAAACCTTAAAAAAGGATTTTTTAAAAAAATTGGCTCCTATTGTAGGCAATCACCTTAATAATTAATATTCTACTGTAGAGTAACCAGAAATTTTAAAAATATACAGAAACATACTTTTTTCTATTGATTTTTACTTAGAAAATTTTCTCTTCTTTAGCTATCGAAATCTAATAAAGGTGACCTATATTTTTGATATTACTACCATCCAAAAAGCTTTGTTTACAAACACGTAAATTTATTATTATTTAAACAAACCTATTTTTATTACCAAAATTTACCAACTCTTCAAATTAATTCGAACAAACGAGAAAAAAAATCTGTATATATAAAACAGTTCCGTAACTGACTGACTGACTGACTGACTGATTGACTGACTGACTGACGGATTGACTGATTGACAGATAACGCACAGACCAAACTGCTGGGCATAAAGGGTTGAAATTTTGCATGGCGATTCTTCTGATTGTGTAGGGGTGCACTAAGAAATAATTTTGAAAAATTATTCTTAGATTTTTTAAATTAAATTTTTAAGCTGTTTGTGTAACATTCTTTAAAATTTGCATTTAAAATAATAATTTGAGGGTTATAAAATTTATATCACGAGAAAAATCATAAAAATCCGTTTAAAATGAAATCTTTTTTAAATCTTTGCCTCCATTTTCTGATTTTTGGTGAAGTTTTAAAAATTATTTTTTAGAATTTAATTTATTAAATGCTGATCACGAGATTTCTTTTCTTTTTGCGATACTTCAAATTATTTTTTGCGTCACGTGCATAACAATGAAATAAATTGACAAAAAATATTGAAATACAGTAAAAGATAAAATTTAACCACTAGACTAATTGAGATGGAAGTTTTTAAAGAATTTAATTCAAATTAGTATGTTTTATGGATATTAAACATACAAATTAATTGCAGACATTGACCGTTGTATTTCATTTGAATATTTTCTTCTACATTATTTTGTCTATAAAATCTATCTCATATGTCTATAATGTCTACCCGTTACGATTATATATATATATATATATATATATATATATATATATATATATAAAACAGTTCCGCAACTGACTGACTGACTCACTGACATACAACGCACAGACGCGCAAACCGCTGGACCTAAAGGGCTGAAATTTTGCATGGTGATTCTTCTTATTGTGTAGGGGTGCACTAAGAAAGATTTTTGAAAAATTCTTCATAGATTTTTTAAATTAAATTTTTAAGCTGTTTTAGTAACATTTTTTAAGTTTGCATTTAAAATAATAATTTGAGGGTTATAAAATTTATATCACGAGAAAGATCAGAAAAATTCCTTTAAAATGAAATCATTTTCGAATCTTTACCTCCTTTCTCTGATTTTTGGTGAATTTTTAAAGATTAATTTTTAGAATTTAATATATTAAATGCTGATCACGTGATTTCTTTTCTGGTACTTTAAATGAATTTATCGTCACGTGATAACAACGAAATAGACAATAAAAAACATTTTTCTTTTCTTGCTAATGCGGCAGACAATTGGACATTATCTAAAAAAAATATTAAATTTCTGTAAAAGATATGTTTCTCAAACTGTACTATATTAACTGTACTATATTCTTTAGTATGTCCTATTGGATTTAATTTGAATATTTTCATCTGCATTATTTTGTCTTTGAAAGTATCCCTTACGATTTTTTATAAATATTTTTTTTACATCAATTGTATACATTGATCGTCGTATTTATTATATATATATATATACATATATATATATATATATATATA
>OU015490.1:48614699-48787199 GCA_907164885.2 Dolomedes plantarius
TCAGCTTTTTGCTACACGAGGGCAAATTAGACCGGGACCTACAGTTTAAAGCCGATTCCGAACGGCTACAAACATCCATGCCAACAGTGCGACTCGAACCCACAGAATCTGAACCGAATGCCAGCGCATATTTCTGTAAATAAAAGTTCACTTCAGTTTTAATTTTGTTTATTTTATTAGATTTTGTTTATTTTATTAAGCGATGTAAATAGAATGAATCATTTTAGGAAAAAAATAAGTAGAGAAAGGAAATATTGCAGTGATGAGAAGAATTTCAAACTTAAGCAAATAATCACTCGTTAAACCTTCCCTATATCTTCCCAAACAATAAAATCTGTAATTTTTTCTCTGCACGGGTTTCTTCTAAAAATTGTTTTATAAAGCAACCTTAAAAAGAAAGCAGTTCCAGGAAAACAAAAGATTTAATATTAATCACAAAAGTTTTTAATATAAATATTAAAGCACTCAACTATCACAAAATATGAGAAGGTATCTCAAAAGTACACTTAAGTATCACTAAAGTTTCAATATAAAAATGAAAACTTTTATTTACAAAATTTTTTAATTAAGTTCTTCCCCCGGGGAAAAACTATAGCTGTGGCTAAAAAATTGTAAAACAAAACTTTTAAAACCCGAAAAAAAGTATAAAAGTTAAAATTTCAATCCAATAAAAAACTACGTTGTATAGAATTTTTTTTCGTTATATGGGTATAATACAGCCTAAAAATGTCATTTAAAGTTCAAGTCCTTCAGAATATTTCTCTCAATAAATGATTTCTTCAAACGTTAGTTCATAACTATGAGTCATAAAAAAAAAACGTTTGGGGATCAAAAACATAGATTACTTAAAAGCCGTCATGAACAGAATAATTTTAAACCATACTCGAAAACAGTACAAAAAATACTGTAAAAATCTACTGTTCTCTATTAAATAAAAATCTTTTATTCTGTGCTATCTTGAAGGGAGGCAGTATTCATGAATTTATTTTCTTGTTTTTTGCATTTGTTCGACCTTTTTACGTTATTATTTATCACGATCCTCTAAGCAGAAAGTGTTAAATTAACAATACACTGAACAGCATTTTTTTCCCATGTTTTCAATGGGAAAAAAAAATTGGAATTTCCTAGAAAGTGATAATCTTCCGCATTGATTAATCGCATAAAAACCGCATTAAAATATTTTTAACCACGCAAATTAACAACTTTTGACAGGAGGAACGCCTCTTGTGTAATCAGTTCCGCTCTGACGCTGCAACAACGGTGAGATAAAGGAACTTTTTTGAAAAGGCAGAATTCATCCACAAGTTTCACAACAAAAGACTACATACACAGATTGGGAACGCAGATGGCTGGAGTTCTACAATCGAAACCACAGCAAAGTAAAAATTGCAGAGACAAACTGCTCGCTGGAAGACAGAAACGCAGCAGGTGATTTTCGCCTTCCTTTGAATAATCACCGCACACTAGTGACCTCAAGCTTGTGGTTTTGCTGCAGAGACACACAGCTGTGTTTTTTTTCTCTTTACAAACAAATAATTGCATAATTTCTGGTTGTGAGACTCCGCCAATTAACATACAAAAAATTCCCCCGTGCATGTGTGGAGATTAAGCGAGTTTTTATTCATTCTGATCCCATTCGCTTGAATATCGCGTGTTGCGACGACGCGATGACAAAGGCTTTTGCGAACTGAAACATGTGATCGTTTCCTGAACTATGTCCTGAAACAGCCCCGTAATTTTTGGAACGTTGAACCCGAGAACAAATTCCAATCCCTTCTGCCACGCAAGAAATGTTGGAAGATGGGCAATTACCGATAATTTCACTAATATCCTCTCTTCACATCACTTCCGAGGTTGCAAAATGGGATGCAGAGTGCATAAAATGAATGCAAGATATTCGAATTCGATGCTAGAGCGTCCGTACAATGTCGAAATCATTCTAAAACGCTTAAATATACAGTTACGAAGTTCAAACATCCACTTTCAAATTGTGTGTTATGGTGACGAGGTAACACGTGCTTGCGCATTCAAACCCGGAATCGTTTCCTAAACTAAGTCAAAATATAAGACATAATCTTTGGCCGGTTTAACACGAGAACGAATTCCGTGTGCTTCTTACTAAGTAAGAAGTGTTATCAAATCACGAATAACTTAAAACTAGCTGGTACCCGTCAAAACATGACGGCTAGATAGTGAATAAATGCACTAATACACAAATTATACTCAACACATCATTGCCAAATGTTGAAAATCATAATATTGCGCAGAATCAAATTAATGTTTAAGCGGCCTCGTGCTTAGTGAGTATCTAAAGCCAGATTTAAAAATGTCACTGAGCATGCGCAGAAAGTAAATTTTTAATTGTAAATTATCGCTAATTAAACAGCGCGAAATAAACAATTTCCATCAGGTTTAATCTTATATTTCACAAACATAATTATCATAAAAACAAAAAGGGCAGAGAGAGATCTAGAGAGAATCCTCGTTATTGAAACATGTCACTGAGCATGCGCAGAAACAGTGAGTTTCTAAAGCCAGATTGAAACATGCCACTGAGCATGCGCAGAAATCAAATTTTAATTGTAAATTATAGCTCATTAATAAAAATTGCAGTTACAAAAACCAAATTTGACAAATCTACAGATTACAATCTTTCGTTTAAGACCAAAATGAAGTAAATTGATGCAGTAGTTTTCTCTCACGGACTGCCCAAAATGTCGGCTTAGCAACTTAAATATATAGATTCTACTAACGTATTCTCTTCATCCCCCTATCAAGATTACGAAATAATACAGAGTAAATAAATTGAGCTCAAAATATTAGAATTCGATAGTACAACGTTCATAAAGTTTGAAATCACAATAAAATGTTTAAATATGTTTTCCAAAAGTTCAAACAATCACTTATAAATTATGTGTTATGGTGACGAGGCAACACAGGTCTGAAAACTGAAACTTGGAGTCGTTTTCTGAACTAAGTTAAGAAATTGGGCATAATTTTTGGAGTAATGAACCCGAGAACTAAATACGTTTTCTTCTACCAAGTAATAAGTTTTGGCAGATCAGAAATTACTGATAATTCCACTAACATCTTCCCTTCATCTCTCTTCAAATGTTTCAATATAAGTCGTAGAGAAAATAAAATGAAAGAAAAGAAAACTAGAATTTGGTGCTAGAACGATCAAACAGTTTAGAAATCCCTCCAAAACTTTTCTTCACAATGTTCAAACGTGATAACACAGGCATGCGAACTCATACTCGTTTCATGTACTAAGTCAAGAAATTGGGCATAATTTTTGGAGTAATGAACCCGAGAACGGATTCTGTTTTCTTCTACCAAGTAAGAACTTTTGGCAGATCAGAAATTACTGATAATTCCACTAACATTTTCCCTTCATCTCACTTCAAATGTTTCAAAATAAGTTGTAGAGAAAATAAAATGAAAGAAAAGAAAACTAGAATTCGGTGCTAGAACGTTCAAACTGTTTTGAAATCCCTTCAAAACTTTTCTTCACAATGTTCAAACGTGATAACACAGGCCTGCGAACTCATACTCGTTTCTTGTACTAAGTCAAGAAATTGGACATAACTTTTGGTGCAGTGAACCCGAGAACGGATTCCGTTTTCTTCTATCAAGTAAGAAGTTCTGGAAAATCAGAAATTACTGATAATTCCACTAACAATTTCTCTTCGCCGCGATTCAAATGTTACAGTATATGATGCATAGTAATTAAAATAAACGAAATTGGAATTCAATGCTAGAACGTTCAAACAGCTTTTAAATCAATCTAAAAGGCTTAAATATGCTATCACAAAGTTCAAACAATGACTTGCAAATTGTGTGTTATGGGGATGAGATAATACAGGTCTGCGGACTCATACTCGTTTCCTGAACTAATACAAGAAATTGGGCATAATTTTTAGTGCGGTGGACTCGAGAACGAATTCCGTTCCGTTCTACTAAAAAGTGTTGACAGATCAGGAATAACTGATAGTTTCCCCAATTTCTTTTGCTTGTCTCACTTCCAAGGTTACAAAATATACAGTGTAAATAAAATTAATTCAAAATATTTGAATTTGATGCTAGAACGTTTGAAATCATACTAAAACATTTATACACAGGATTATATAGTTCAAACAATCACTTGCACATTGTGTGTTATGATGACGAGATAACAAAGGCTTACGAATTGAAACGTGTCTTCGGTTCGTGAACTATATCATGAAACACCGTTTAACGTTTGTAACGTTGAATGCGGGAACGAATTCCGTTTTTATATATACTGAGTGTTGGCAAATCAGAAAAACTAATAGTTTCTTTCATATATATTCTCTTCATCTCACTCGCAGGGTTACAAAATTTTATACAGCGAAAATAAAATGAGAGCAAAATACTGGAATGAACGGACAATTCGAAATTCCTCTAAAACGTTTAAGTTTGCGATCACAAAGCTCAAACAATCTACTTGAAAATTGCGTGTTATGGTGACGGGATAACACAGATCTGCGAACTGAAATTTGAAATCCTTTCTTGAACTAACACAAGAAATTAGGCATAAATTTTGATTCGTTGAACTCGAGAACGAATTCCGATCACTTCTCTTGCATAAAATGTTTGTGCAGAAGGAAAATAATTGATAATTCCTCTATTATGTTCTCCTCATCTCACTCCAAAAGTCACAAAATATGATGTGAGTAAATCAAATGAACATAGAATAACTGGAATTTGATTTTAGAATGTGCTTAGAAAAATAATTGATAATTTCTCTAATATGTTCTCTTCGTCTCACTCCAAAAGTTACAAAATATGATGCAGAGTAAATCAAATGAACATAAAATAACTGGAATTCAATTTCAGAATGTGCCTATGAAAAATAATTGATAATTCCTCGAATATCATACTCTCTTCCTCTCACTTCAAATGTTCCAAAATACGATGCAGACTAAATCAAATGAACACAAAATAATTGAAATTTAATTTCAGAATGTTCCTGCAATTTTAAAATCACTCAAAATCCTTTAGATTAGATCGGGAAGTTCAGATAAAAAAATAATTCAAAAATTCACTCCAAAATGAGCTATCCTACCATCACTAGGGAATCAATCTTTTAAGCATTCATTTGCAAATTTGTAGATGTGCTTTTCGATTCCAGGTAGATAAAAGTATAGCAGCTCTAAATCATCTGAAAAAATTAATTTGTACCATTTGTACAAAAAAAAGGGATAAATGAAGTATATAAAACTGAGACGGGCTGTATGATAAAATGAGTAAAAAAACATATTCTCTAACATCATAGGTTGTTGGCATAAAACTAAAAGAGGAAATATATATATCTAAGGAAAACGATTCAAAGTAAGACTTCCCATCACCTGGGTATCTTTAATGATCTGGAGACCCGTTATTTGAGTTCCAGCACTGCCAAATAATAGTAATTAGGTAACCAATTTTGAGAGTAAGTCTTTTCAAATTACCCCGGCAACCTCAATTACTGACCATTTTGAATATTTTTTATATATAGATTAAGTGTAATCTAATAATATTATAGTTAACACCTATACAGTACTTGGAAGCATTAAAAATCTCGCAAAACAAACTTTTTTTTAGATTTCTTCAATAACGTAGATATTAATGATTTAAATTTTTCAGTTATTAGTCTTTTTAAAAACCAAGAACTTAATTTAGACAAAATTATATCGCTAGCTTCCTTTAGAAGCTTACTAATTTTAACGTAGGATTACGTTCATTCATAACGGTCCTCCGGAAAGCAAAATTTCAGATATCCTGCGTCGTGAGTTATAATTTTAGCAGCGCGCCAAACCCAGTCGGTATCGCTTGGGCAAGCATTAAACAGTTAAATAGAAAAGTGCCAAAATGCGTCAAAATTTTGACATACATCCATACATATATATATATATACAGAGGCTGTTCGCACATTTTTTAGACGATTTTGGTAAGCGGTAATAAAAAATCGTTTGCTGTAAATGAAATAATTGCAATTGTACTATGTTTTTAAAAGTCAAAATTATCGTCTGCGGCTTGAAAGTCTAGTTTTTATTCAAAATGGCGTTTTTAACAAAGCAGTGGTTCGAAGGCTACATTTATGCTCTTTCCGAAGAGAAATATGCATACTACGTTATCCAACAACGATGTGAGAGTCATGGTTTTGTGATATCTAAAGCGTGGATAGGTAATATCGTCACCAAGAAAGGAAAAAAACGTCAAATTGGAGCCTCAAGTGGGACAAAAATTCCAAACAAGTATCCAAGGAAAAAACGGACATCTTCGACTATTGCAAAGGTACGTTGTTTAATGTTAAAAGACAATCCCCCTAGTCAAAGGACAGTTGCAAAATTATTAAAATGCTCGGTGTCCACTGTAAACAAAATGATAAACGTTGATTTAAATCTTAAGAAAGCGAAAAAACGCAATGTGCATCGTCTTCTTCCAAATCATATCGCTGAACGAAGGACACGCTGCATAATTCTATATGAGAAACACTTATCCAAAGAAAAAGGGAAAACCATTGTCACAATAGATGAATCATTGGTGCATTTAAATGATTGCAACAAAAAAAGAGCCATTTATTATCATAAAAGGGGAGAAAAAAATGTAAGTACATGGTTCAAAGAGTCGAAAGAAAGTTTTTCTAAGGGATTCATGATTGTTGCTGGTTTTTTCTTATAATGGCAAGTTAAAAATAAAGAGAGTGGAAAAAAATGTCAAGATTAACTCCAAATACTATCAGGAACATATTTTATCGCCAATTTTTCTGAATGAAATACCATCGCTTTACCCACAGTGCCATCAATCTGTGAGACTCCATCAGGACAAAGCTAGCAGTCACACATCAAAATCCACTGTAAATTTCCTAAAAGAAATGGAACAAAAAACTGGTATCAAGGCCATACCCTTCACTGATATCCCTACTAAATCTCCCGATGTATCACCTATGGATTTTTGTGTTTTCGGACTTTTAAAATCTGCATTATCGAAACGTCGTCCCAAAACCCTTACAGGACTCTGGAAAGCTGTTCAGGAGGAATGGGATAGAATACCTCTTCTGCCACTTCAAAAGGCATTATTATCCTGGAAATTGCGGTGTCGAAAGATAGTTCAGAATAAGGGATGTCAAATATAACATTTAAAACACAAGAATTTTATGTAATTTAGTTTTGTGAATACAATATACATCGTCTAAAAAATGTGTGAACAGCCTCTGTATATATATATATATATATATATATATATATATATATATATATATATATATATATATATATATATATATATATATATACAGTGATTTCCGCTTATAAGTATCACGTTTGTTATTACTGTTTTTGATTCTTATAAGCGGTTGATTCTTATAGCCACAATTTAGGTTTTTGGACAGGAAGACACATACCTATATATATACATATATTAGATAATTTACTATAAAATACTCTTTAATTTACATTAATTATCTTTTATGAAAATTATTTTTATAATTTTAAAAATACAACTTAATTTCTAGACCTATAAGTAGATACACATGATTATAGTAAGAGAAGAAAAAAATCCAATATTTGTTACAACATACCTGCTTAACAGTTTAACATTTCAAATACAGGAAGGGTGCAAGAAAAAGTTTTCTATGGTAGTTTGACGTAATGAAATTTTCAGGAGGCGGTTTATACCTCTTTCAATACCAATAGTCTCAGACCAAGATTCACCATCTAGCTTACGTTTCACGGTTTGATAACGTGCTGAATCTAATAATGTCACGTTTTCCAAAGTGATAGTGGACACTTCCCCGAAGATTTATGTGTTTCAGGGTTCAAGGATGTGGGAGGTGGGAAAAAAGAGTTCCTGCTTGTCAGTGGAGAAAAGTGAAATCGGATCCGCACGGTTAGGATGCCCCTGGGTCAAGCTAATAGGACAGTGTTTAGCTAAAGCGTTTAAGGGCAAACTATTATGCTATATCTAACAAAGAAAGGGATGCATTTTACGACTGTATTCCATCCCATCTTATCACAATTTCTTTAAAGAAGAATAAAGAAAGAACCTCGTACCTTTTGAGGGTTTAAGTGACTTTTTTGGAAAAATGAAAGGAAAGCGAAGAGTATAAACTGATTCTTAAAACCGGTGGATTGATTCTTTAAAGCGAAAATTTTAACATGGAAATAATACATTTTTTTTTCTTTTTGCGATATTGATTCTTATAAACGATTGATTTATAACCACTGATCACTATAAGCGGTGGTTACTGTATATATATATATATATATATATATATATATATATATATATATATATATACACTCATGGACAAAAAAATTAACGCACCAAGAAATAATTGCGGGATCGTAACGAAACTTGCAATGAAGGTACATGTCGGGGAGATATGCAAATGATTAGAAATGTAGCGTGATTGCGCATTACGTATAGCCGGTAGATGGCGTTGAACATCGTACTCTGTGGAGTATAAAACAGGTAACCAAAGCTTGTTTGAGTGTGCTGAATCATTTACAAAGGAAGAGCTGAGATAGACATGCCATTATGCCGTGTTCGAAAACAATATAAGCAGTTGTCGCAGTTTGAGAGGGGGAGAATCGTCGGGATGATGGAAGCTGGGTGGTCAGCTAGGCGAGTAGCTCGTCAATTAGGCCGCTCTGATTGTGTTGTGAGGAGGTGTTGGGACCAGTGGACCCGAGAGATGTCATGTACACGAAGACCAGGCTCAGGACGCCCTCGACAAACCAGTCGTCGAGAAGACCGCCACATCGTAAGAAATGCACGCGTACAGCCAACTGCTTCATCGGCCGCCATCCAGGCACAGGTAGCACCTTCACTAGGGGCCTTTGTGTCTTCTCGAACCATACGAATGCGACTGGCTGAAGGACAGTTGGTATCGCGGCGCCCATTATGTGTGCTGCCCTTGACGCCCACCCATCGACGCCTCCGTTTGGAGTTTTGCCGCGCACGAGGAAACTGGACTGCAGCGGAATGGAACCAGGTCGTCTTTAGTGACGAATCCAGATTCAATCTCGGCAGTGATGACAATCGTGTTCGTGTGTGGAGAGCCCGTGGTGAACGCTTCAATCCTGCCTTTGCTGTACAGCGACACATCGCTGCCACAGCTGGTGTGATGGTATGGGGTGCCATTGCCTACAATACACGGTCACCCCTAGTATTGTTCCGTGGCACCATGACAGCCCAGCGGTATGTTTATGAAATCCTGCAACCACATGTGTTGCCAGTCATGCAACGGCTCCCAGGAGCCATTTTTCAACAAGACATTGCTCGGCCTCATACGGCAAGGGTGTCACAAGACTGTCTCCGCACTGTTACTACCCTTCCTTGGCCTGCCCGATCCCCAGATTTGTCTCCAATCGAGCATATCTGGGATCATTTGGGACGACGAGTTGGGCATCCCACGAGTTTGAACGAACTAGAGGCAAGGTTACAGCAAATATGGAACGAAATGTCTCAAGACATCATACAGAACTTGTATGACTCAATGCCCGATCGTATCGCATCGTGCATTCGCGCTAGAGGGGGTCCAACGGAGTATTAACTCCTCCGTTCTTTTGCCTTTTTATCTGAAATAAATTATCCCTTTTCTTTGATTTTCTTATCATTTACTTATATCAAAGTAGTCATTACGTATGTAAAATTTCGTTTCATTTTGACGACTCCTTCTTGGTGCGCAAATTTTTTTGTCCATGAGTGTATGTATATATATATATATATATATATATATATATATATATATATATATATATATATATATATATATATATATATATATATATATATATATATATATATATATATAGATATAGATATATAAAAAACACATGCTTACATATATACATACAAAAGAGATAAGCAACGATAAGTAATCCTACGTTAATAACCCGCGGTAGTTTCATTAAAAAAGACTACCTGAATTTTTTTTTCTACTTTTCATGACTATCCTTTGCGGGATAACAATATTTTTAAGTTAAAAAGCTCAATATATCCCCCAGAGAGGAAATTCATTAAGTATACCGTCTTATTTATTCCTTTACATTAGCGTAAATAAATTAAATCATAACTAGTTGGTACCCATCAAAACATGATTGCTGGATAGTAAATAAACAAATACTCAAATTATTCTCAACACATCACTGTCAAATATTTAAAAATCATAATATTGAGAATAGAGGAATACACTTTTAAAAATTACTATGGAACCCAATAAAAACATATATGGTTACTCAATGGCAACCTAAAAACTTGGTAACCCAAATTTACTAACAGTGGATAACGTTATTTCACGGTGTCTGTCTTCCGTATTATAAATACTGTGCGAAACAGTGCAAAATAAACAATTTCCGTCAGGTTTAATTCTGTATCTCCCAAATATAATTAAGAATTAAAATGGCAGAGAGAGAATTAGAGAGATACATCGGAATAAACAAATTAACGTAATTACGCGGCCTTGTGCTTAGTAAGTATGGATAGCTAGATTTAAACATGTCACTGAACATGCGCAGAAAACATTTTTTTAATTGCAAATTATCACTAATTAATAGAAACTACGGTTACAAAAATAAACTTGACACATCTATAGATTAAAATATAGTTTAAGACCAAAATGAAGTAAATTGATTCAGTAGTTTTCTCTCATGGACAGCCCAAGGAATCAGCTTAGCAACTTTGATATAGATGGTATTCCTCTTTAAACAGATAAAATTATAATAGTTAATAATTACGAGTATATCAGTATGTGTCCGAAGTGTGAGTCTGGATTGCCAAGTATACGAACTAAGGCTATACTTGGCAAAGGCATAATTTCTTTCCTTTTATGAAAATAAATATTTCCATTAAAAGAATTTAAGGTATTAGACTATGATCGGAGCAGTTTTTTTCAAAAACCTTACTTTAGAAAATTTTTGTCATATTTTTCCAGAGAATATATCACAAAAAAAGGAAAATGATGAAAATATAGTCCATAACTATGCCACTCTTTCAAAAACTGAAGTGTTTCGGTCTATATTTAACAAATTTTTATATAAATGGACCTTGTTGTAAAGCATACAGTCATAACAGTAAATTATTTCTTTACATATGCATAAATGAAATTACAGTAGAAAATAAATGTCGGTAATTTTCTTAGGGTGTCACTTGTGGTGGCAATGCATCAAGTATACTCACTACTTTCTTCTTGTTCTTTTTATAAATATGTATATAGTCACAGTAGTAAGTTAATTCTTTTCATATAGATAGATAAAATTATCGTTGATATTTATTGTCAATATACCGTAAGAAGTTTCTCAAAATCGAATGGCAAGAAGCATATTAGTATGTTGTTAAGCTTTAAAGTCACGAAAACTGAATTTAAAGTTATAAAACGTTATGAATTATTATAGTAATTGTATTTTTTACATAGATGAAAAAATTGAAAATAGCAATTGTCTGTACATCTCCAGGTGAATCGAAGGTTTGCGAACTATCCAATATACTGAGTTTACTGAGTGATTAATAGCTAAAAATTCTCACACGCACACACACACATAGACATACACACACACACACATATATATATATATATATATATATATATATATATATATATATATATATATATATATATATATATATATATACTGAAACTTCTCAATGGTGGCCAGTAATGGTTCCGAGAAAAAATGGCCGTTTTCAGAGGTGGCCGTCGAATTGGTTAGGTGTGGCCGGCTATAAAAGTTTCACAGTATATATATATATAGATAGATAGATAGATAGATAGATACATATATATATCTATATAAGTTTTGCTAGCCATTTTATTTTGGGGGCAGGCGGACCAGCATTACCCCCTTTGAAGGGACGACACGAACGGAAGCATTTTAGTGGCGTGACGCCGATATATCTATATCTATCTACCTATCTCTCTCTCTCTCTCTCTATAGATATATATATATATATATATATATATATATATATATATATAATATATATATATATATATATATATATATATATATATATATATATATATATATATATATATATATATAATTTGGGCCTGTGGCGGCCTTGTGGTACAGTACGCTGGCTTTCGGTGCTAAGGGTGCTCGGATCGAATCCCGGCGTCACGCAACTAACATGCTTCCGTTCGTGTCGTCCCTTCACAGGGGGTAATATGGTCCGCCTATATGGTGCCCCAATAATAAAATGGCCTGCGAAATCGCGGTGTATTATAGGCGAATGTCTTCACTACAAGTGCCTCCGCATTGGTACAATAATATATATTGAAGTTGACACTACTGATGATCAAAGTAACAATAATTCTAATCCTTTCAGTAGAATTATTAAGGTTTAGCTATACTTCGATTAGTGTTAATTTTCTTGATATTTTTTCAGTATGCGGTTTCAAAACAGCTTTCAAATGGTGAAGGGAAGTTGTAGAAAATTATATTCCCTCGTATCGCCGAAAGAGTTCAGTTAGTAGAATACCAGCCTTGATGCTCGGACACTCGGGTTCATTATAATGGTTCTTGATCATTGTGAAGAGCAATAATTGATAGTTGGGAAACTATATAACATGCATTAATCATGGAAAAAAATTAGGCATCGTTGAATGATAATACAAAAAATATCTACTGATCAGACACCCTTTGTCGCTAGCTTATAAATAAAGGAGGGAATATTAAAGTATTTGTAGATTTATCTTTTTACCTCTCCAGGGTGTTATTTGGTTGAATCTGCCTTAGAGGTTGAAGACCCCCTGTTCGACTCTCGTTTTATGTAGGAGTTGGTTGTAAAATCTTTAAAACAATCTGAACGACAACTAGACAAAAAGGTAAGAAATCATCTATCTATCTTTCCTATGAAAAAAATTAAAATCTGTTTTGTTATTTTTTTATTGGGGGAATGGGGTTGAAATTTCTAATTTTCTTTTTTTGTATTCCCGTCTGCAATTCACTGTTTAAGCATCTCTAGTAACTCACTAATATGTTCCATTAATATATTTTCCCTGTTTTTTAATTATATCATGATTATAACCTTTACCTTGTTCTTTCGTAAGCAATGGTTTTCTGGGGAAAAAAAATCAAGGCCATGGTGTAAGATATGAATTCTCGGATTCGCATTGCAACAGGTTTCCTTGAATGCATCTAGCAATTTTTCTACCACATTTCTGCATTTAGGTACTCATACCCAAAAATTTACAAACTGAAATTTAATTTAAGTTGTTTTCAGTTATTTATAAATGATGCATCACTCCCCAGTTGATTTATTATTAATCATTTATCACACATACAATTTTTTTTTATCTCTTGTGTAACTTCATATCCTGTATACGTTATAGTGATATTTTAAGTAAATCACTTCTCTAAAGTAATTACTGATTTTTGCCTGTAATCAAATCTGCAGTTTTAGTAGTTTTTAGAAGGAACGACAACCTGTTATTGGAAGCGTTTGATGAATGGCAGAGATTAGTAGTTTAGGTAGTTTTCAAAGAAAACGGCAACCTGGATCTGGCAACGTTAGATCAATGGTAGAGGCTAGTAGTTTAGTTTCCAGTAGTTTTCAAAAGGAACACCAACCTGCTATTCGAAGCTTTCAATGAATGGTAGAAATAGCAGATTAGTTTCAGAAGTTTTCAAAACAGATGACAACCCGGAATTGGGACGTGTTAGATCAATAGAAACGTAGTTTAGTTTTAGTATTTTTCAAAAGAAACGACGACCTGGAACTGGGAGCGTAAGATGAATGGTAGATACTAGTAGTTTAAAGTTAGTTTTAATAGTTTTCAAAAGAAACGACGACCTGGAACTGGAAGCGTTAGATGAATGGTAGATACTAGTAGTTTAAAGTTAGTTTTAATAGTTCTCAAAGGAAACGACGGCCTGGAACTGGAAGCATTAGATGAATGGTAGATACTAGTAGTTCAAAGTTAGTTTTAATAGTTCTCAAAAGAAACAACGACCTGGAACTGGAAGCATTAGATGAATGGTAGATACTGGTAGTTCAAAGTTAGTTTTAATAGTTCTCAAAAGAAACGACGGCCTGGAACTGGAAGCATTAGATGAATGATAGATACTAGTAGTTCATAGTTAGTTTTAATAGTTCTCAAAAGAAACGACCTGGAACTGGAAGCGTTAGGTGAAAATTACGGACTATTATGGGCCCAAGTATCTCCTGATGAATCAAAGTAAACGTTATCAGGTTGGTTTGGGAAGGTGACAAGGCGTAACAGGTGTAGTTATTATTAAATGGTATTTAAAGTATCCAAACGAAAAGAAGAATCGTGAATATATTTAGTTATAGAATGCAAATACTATAACTTGTAATACTCTAACTAGTAACTACCGAAATATAAGTTGGGGGGGGGGGGTGATCGAATAAAAAACAATCTGCTATCGACTTGTTGGTTATCCCTGAAATGTATGTATAGAAAAACAAACAGATATGATAACCTGTCACGCTTTCACCATAAATAGCTACAAACTGCAGGATGTACTATTATTTTGAAAAATTAGATAGTTAACGTTTAAACTGGTATTGCGTGGTATGCACGTTGATTATTCACTCCCACGAATATATGTAAACTAGCTGAATATATATATATATATATATATATATATATATATATATATATATATATATATATATATATATTTATTTATTTATTTATTTATAATAAATACAACGATAAATGTATACAATTGATGTAAAAAAAAGAAAAAAATTTAAAAAATCGTAAGGGATATTTTTATAGACAAAATAATGTAGAAGAAAATGTTCAAATTAAATCTAATAGGAAATACTAAAGAATATAGTACAGTTAATATAGTACAGTTTGAGGAACATATCTTTTGCTGTATTTTAATATTTTTTGGTTAATGTCCAATCGTCTGCCGCATTAGCAAGAAGAAAAAAACAATTGTCTATTTCGTTCTTATGCCCGTGACGATAAATTTATTTAAAGTACCAGAAAAAGAAATCACATGATCAGCACTTAATAAATTAAATTCTAAAAATGAATCTTTAAAAATTCACCGAAAATCAGAAAATATTTCATTTTAAAGGAATTTTTATGATCTTTCTTGTGATATAAATTTTATAACCCTCAAATTATTATTTTAAATGCAAACTTAAAAAAAGTTACAAAAACAGCTTAAAAATTTAATTTTAAAAAATCTAAGAAGAATTTTTCAAAAATCTTTCTTAGCGCACCCCTACACTATAAGAAGAATCGCCATGCAAAATTTCAGCCCTTTAGGTCCAGCGATTTGGTCTGTGCGTTGTATACCGGTCAGTCAGTCAGTCAGTTACGGAACTGTTTTATATACAGATGACGTACATACCACTGTGTCTGACATTAAGGCTGCTGTGTACTAACCCTATTGGATTCGCTCACCTCAATGTTGACCTATGGAGAAAATGTGTCCAAGGATTGCCGACTTGGATTGAAAGTTTTTATTATTGTACTCCGTAATAGAGAAAGAAATTTGACACCCTGGAGCATTTTTCGGTTTTTTTAATGCAAAAAATAATTTAAAATTTGAATTATTCGAGAGAAAAAAATCTGGTCTGTGTGTTTTAAATGCTCATAAATTCCTTTGCTGCACGAAGTTTATAAAATGAATCCTGTTGCAAGGTGCATAAAAGTTCGGGCTATCTTAAAATACCTTTTTTGTTGGATTATCAGCATTTATACATTTATTGTTGGATTATCAGCATTTATGTAGCTGTAAACAGTAGACAAATTTTCTCCATGGGTTAACATTGAGGTGAGCGAATCTTATAGGGTTAGCACACAGCAGCCTTAACGTTTACGTTTTTAAAGATTTAGATAATATCAGTAAAATGTTTATTGAATCAAATTATTTTTGTTTAATATGTTAATCCTATCTACGCTAATGCAAATTTATTTCATGCATAATAGGAACACTACTGTATTTAAATACCAAACAAGAATAATTTTAAAAGATGTTTTACGGTAAACTGACTTTGACTCGCTTTTTCTACGCATTCCATAACAAATTACCTTTGCAAGTAGTAAACGTTGGTAAGTAGTTAACCTTTAGCTTACGGGAAATTTCATACCCCCCTTTGTAAGGACGGCCATTAAGGGAGCTATATATATATATATATATATATATATATATATAGATGTATATATATATATATATATATATATATATATATAAATATATATATATATATATATATATATATATATATATATATATATATATATATATATATATATTCTTGGGATACATGGTATCCCACCCCGCAAAGAAAAGGTTAAAAGGTTTGTAGTTGTGGTAAAGGTTGTATTAGACCAACAGGGCAAGGTATGGAAACTGCATTACACCATCTATTATTGCAAAGCTTTTTAATTATGCCTGCAGGGGACATTTTTAAGGAGATCGTCAAATATGATTTGATGACGCAGATACGATGGGAGAAATTTGATTGAATGTCAGTAAATCGAAAAGCTCGAACAAAATCGAAAACACTGGAACAAAAAAAAACTTCAAGTAAGATGAAGGACAAGCAGCTAGAAAGAAGTTAAAATTTAGTAAAACACACACTTGCTTTTCCATGACAACACTGGAGGAATTTTAAAGAGTTTTTTTCTACTTGAAAGCTAAGTATCATTTTGAAAAGTTTTTTTAAGTTTAAAGATGCCAAACACACACAAAGAGGAAAAACGTAAGAGGGAGAATAGCTGTGACTTTTTTCTAGTCTCATAGTGCTCCGAAATATCCAGCTGACTGATGAACCTCCATCTTGATTCTAAGTGTCGCCGAATCCCGCATCTCGTAATACATAACAATGCAACTTTACAGAACATCGTTATTTACAAAACTTCCCGGTTCGGCATCTTTATGAATTTTATTATTTTTCTCTCTGGGCTAATACATTACATACATGCATGCCAGTGTATAATTCAAAGAGAAAATTCATTGAAATTAAGTGCAAATACATAATAAACTTTGCTATATGTACAATTCCAACTTGAGAATGTCAACAGGCCAACTATTTTAAATTTCCAACTTCAAAAATTAATTAAATATATCAGTCTCTATAAAAATAGGTCATTTAAGAAAAGATTCAAAGCGAAATGAGCATTTTACATATATTGGTCTCTAGATATTTTAAATATATTAGTCTGTAGAAAAATAGGTCATTTAAGAAAAGACTCAAAGCGAAATGAGCGATTTTGCATATATTGGTCTCTAGATATTTTAAATATATTAAGGCTATAAAAATAAGTTATTTAAAAAAAGACTCAAAGCGAAGTAAACAATTTCACATATATTGGTCTCTAGATATTTTAAATATATTATTCTCTAGTAAAATAGGTCATTTAAGAAACGACTCAAAGTGAAATGAGCGACTTTACATATATTGATCTCTAGATATTTTAAATATATTAGTTTCTATAAAAATAGGTCATTTAAAAAATGACTCAAACAAAATGAGCGATTTTACATACTAGATATTTTAAATATATTAGTCTCTAGAAGAATAGGATTCATTTAAGAAAAGTCTCAAAACGAAATGAGCGATTTTACATATATTGGTCTCTAGATATTTTAAATATACTAGTCTCTATAAAAATAGGCCATTTAATAAAAGACTCAAAGCGAAATAAACGATTTTAAATATTCTAGATTAAAATGTCAACTGCCTTTGACGACAATGGACAATAAAATTACTAAAGCGTCTATACAGACTTCAGGGAACTTTAGTCAAAGAGCTTTATAAGAAATCAGCTGGGTCAAAATCGAAAAAAGTTACAGACGTGATCATTATCAACGTTATTGAAAACGTTTGTGTCTATATTTTAATCAGTGGGAAGTCCAAGTTTCCGAAAAATATCGTCAGTTTTTAAAATGCAATTTGTATAAAAGTTAATAAAGGTAAGGTGAAACAATTTTATCTTATAAGGGGGAAGGGGTGATATCGCGATTCTAAAAGTAATACTCTGCAATGATAAAACTCTGACATCATGTATTCCCCCGAATTTGTTCCTGGGTGGGCCATGTTCTTTGAAGGGAAAATAATAGCAGGCTATCTTTAAAAAGCATCACGGTGATTTTCATTACAGATTGTTGCTCAACCCTACTCTAAGATATCCTCGTGCGTCGTATTTGAAAAGGGAAGACCTATGAATTGATGAACCAAACGATTTCGTTACAAAGCAATTGAGACGAAAATCATGACTGGAAACCGCATATATTGTCTACAATAAAGATCAGGACCTTTCCGAGCCAGATGTTCTCGTGGAATAGGAAAACAAAATCTCACGAATCCACGCCGTCCGCAACGGCGTACACCTACCTCGCACCGCCAAAGGGCTACTACCATCAAAATATCAGTTTTCACAACAAACATCTGCATTTTGTGTTTTTCAGCGCTGCCCCATTCAAATTTAGGCTCGGAAAGGGATACCCCTCACCTGGCAGTGTGGTTTCTGTGGTTTGACATTCCAGAAACGCTGCCCTTGAAAAAAGCATTTCAAGAGATCATAAGCTCTTTGTTACCATTTTGCGCGGTAATTACGGTGATAAGCGTGCCGCTACCGAGAAGTGATCGTGAGCCCCACAACCTATCGATTTTTGCAAAATAATTGATTAATTCCGTTAATCACTTCCCAGAAGGGTAAGTGTGCCGGTGTGAAGCGTGATTTAATAAGATCTCATGAAAAAAAAATGTTGGGACAGATGCTGGATTTGATCTTTGGCCTTTCCATGACGGTGGTAGATGATTGCTGTTTAATTTTTTTTTTCGGAAAGTGGTTCGCGGCTGTATCATCTCTTAGTGTTCAGAGATAAGTGAGCAATTAACAGCCCAAACTGACTTACTTTCATATCCTGAAAAAGCCGGGTGATCTAAATCTGTTTAGCTTAATAACAGGAGCAATGCGGGTGGAGACTGCACATTGCTTCTAGGAAAGACTTTTGTTTAGGGATTGCAAACTCTAGGGTGGTGCAAACAAAAGTGAAAGGTACAAATTATAACCTCCCTCCCCATGGGCTAAAAACTGAGGGAAAATATTAGCTCCTCTTCTTTAGTGTTCATGCAATTTGCCAAGATTGGTTGGCTCTTTAATAGGACCCGTAAAACGGATTCTGAAACAAGAGCTAGAATGCGTGTTACTGTTAACTTTAGAGGAGTAAACCAAAATCATTAAAGGAACGAGCGATGCAAAGGGAATAAGAAAACATTTGTTCCCCTCTAATATTCATTGCAGTTTATCAAATTCGGGTCCTCATCAGCAGAACCCTGAAAAGGACCTGGGAACGGATATGAAATTCGGCCTCGAACCCTTGTGGTGAGCAATAGCCGTGAGCTAAACAGAGGTGAGCTAAACAGAGGTGTCTTCGTCCTTCAGTCTTCAACTGACCTGATTAGGATTTATCCGGCCAGGGAACATCAGTAACAACGACAAAACAACAAACTAAATCCCTGTTAGGGGAAATTTGACGGAAGAAAGCCTAGACCATTACAGGTAGCGAGAAATGGTTAAAAAATTTCATTGTTTCAATATTCAGTACAACTCACGAAGCACTGTTACAATTGATGTCCTTGATGTGGAATGTGGATGATGTCCTTGGTTGGAATTTACAAGTTCTGTTGCTTCTAGGAATTCTGGTTGATTAATTAATACGATAGCGTCAGTTTAAAGGATGAAGTCCAAAGCAACAGTGCCTATCGCAAAAAAAATAGTAATTTTTTCACCGCAACAGTTTTCTTTACGTTTTATAAACATTTGATGATGATATATGTTTATCTTAACATCGTAATTAGTTGATTAGGCTGTAAATACAGTGTTGACTGAAGTTTATAGGTATGTATTCAAAATTTAGCATGCGTTGTTGGGTGTTCATTCACAACACGAGCTTAAAGTTTTGGCATACTTCAGATGTTTTCGGAACTATATTACAAATAAAATGAGATCAACGTCAGCTTCTGGTAAGGTTGAACTGTAAGGAAACGATCTGTAATGGAAAGAATTTCAGTAACTTGCCAACAAGATACTCAGCTGTGTTAAGGCTGCTGGATTGTTGCTATATTGGATTCGTCGAGCTCAATGTCAAACTATAGGGATAATTTTTCTAATGATTATAGACTTGTATTTAAAGTTTTTTTTTCTTTTCGATTTCAGTCCGTAAAAGTGGAAGAAAGTATTTACTTTGCTATCTTAATTATATAAGAAATTTCGTCCACCAAAAGGAAATTATTAACGTTTGAAAGACAGTTTACCACATTACTCCCCTCCCCCCCCCCCGAATAACTCAAATTTTAAAACATTATTTGCGTTTCTTTGAAAGAATGAAAGAGATACCCGAGTAAAAAAATGTCTTTCACTATTACGGAGTACAGTTTTTAAGTACAATTTTTAAAGTCCACAATCCTTTGAAAAAGGTTCTCCATATGTTAACATTGAGCTTAGCGAATTCAATATTGACACTATATTAAGTCGTGATATGTTTCAAGTAGCCGTATGCTTAGCAGTGAGGAATAAAGGTTCTAGATTTTTAGTAGATTCCTCTAAAATAAGTTACGAAAAAAGAGGAAAAAATCACGAATTCCATCTTGATTTTTTTAATGAGATGACATGTTGTTGTTGCTTTTAATACCCCTATATATCTGCTCCTATATATCCCCTATATATCCCCTATATATCAACCCTATAATAGCCTATTTGGCACTGTCAGGAAATATTCCAGACCAGGTCCAAATAGGCTAGCGGGCAGACGGGTGTGACTACGGTTTATAACAGCACCACAAGGGTCGGAGTCCGATTTTGCCATATGCCACCTCAATTTTCACCGAGCACCCCCAGGGGTGACATCGGGGGAGTTCGTACCCTGTCCCACCTTCTCTGAACTCATAGAGGGACTTTCCGGTCTACAGATTTAAAATGTCCATATTCAACCTAGACACGAATGTATTTAAATGGCGCTTGCCGGGATTCGATCCAACCATCCGACGCGTAACCACAAGGCTACCTCGGGCCATATGAGATGACACTACTGGCATATGTAATTTTAAATCACTCCCTTTGTGCTGGTTCTAATTATCTAGCTTTTAATCACAATTTTTTTTTCAATACGAAAGAGATGTGAATATTTTAATAAAACTTTTTTGGTAGCTATACTTATGAAATAAATTTTTATCATGGGTTTAAAATTTTAACAGTTTCCAACTCATGCTAACCAATTTGTGTATACTCGAAAGTTCTTGATTTTTTACGCTAACACACTGATACTTCATTACATAAACTTTTATGCAAATATTTCCGTTAACATTATCCCGGGGAGCTGCCTATAACATTTAGAAATATGAACCTAGACACGCCTATGTACGTGCAGTTCTTATCTAGCGGATAACTTGAATTTTTTGGCAAGCATCCCAGAAACTACTTCCAGTTAATAACGAAATTTATTCATTTCCCAGTAACGCGAGATCGTAGCATTTTCATTAGACACTTTTCATCAAAAGTTGAAAGGCCCGTTACACGTATTGGAGCTCCAGTCGTGGGTATTAGAGCATCAATTAATATTAAAGGTGTAATACTTACACCAGATATTTAAATAATGGAAACAAGGTCCATAATTACATGGTTAAAAAAAAAGGTCACAAAATACAAACCTTTACTCAACGATTGATTTTTGTTCTTTGAATTCTCACGCATAGAGTGTCTTCAACGATGTCCTATCGTTGAATTTCGTTAAAAAACATATTAACTTGAGTTGTGATTTTTTTTCCAAATAAAATAAAAAAGAATGAAAAATTGAACCATACTTCTTTTTATAGAACAATGACACACTAATCCGTAAATCTTAATCTGAAAATAATTTATTAAATATATATATATATATATATATATATATATATATATATATATATATAGTGCGTGTAAAAACAGCAAACAATTGTAAAAAATATGATACATTTAAAATGAGATATTTGAAAGGGAAATTTAATGTTGATCATAAAGTTCAAATATTAATATAAAAGTCAAAAAAATGTATTTGCATCAAATGTATCTGAGCTTTTTATTGTGAAAAAATAATAATTATGCAAACAAACGCTGTTGTCACCTGAGTAAAAACTTTAAGGACAGCACTATTTTTTATAGAAATGTGTCGTAAAATTATTATTGATTTCCACGTTACAATCTTTTGTGTATAGTGATTTTTCTGACGTTTTCTATTACGAGTTTTGTTTATTTTATAATAATGCGAAAAGCAAGTAAACTGACTGAATATTAAAAAGGTGCTGTTCAATCTTTTGCATTGTCAGGAATGAGTTGTCAGTCTATTGCAAATAATTACAAGATAAAAAGAACTTTTTATATACCATGTTTTTAAATTTTCTGTTTAATCATATAAACTTGACAATTCTATGTATTAATAAATACTTTTTAAAAAATTTTTTGATGAATTATCCCATCAATTTGAAAGAAAAGGAAGTTAATTGGAAATTAACTTGCGTTTAACTTTTCGTTCCTGTCCCGGTCGATAGATGGCTGCACCAGTCTACAAAACAAAATTAACTGAAAATGAATTCAAAATCTGCTTAAAGATGACTAAAAGTATTTAAAAAATGCATTGTCATCGTGTTCTGATCTATTCTAAAAGTTTCAAATGTCTAGCTAGTCGGGAAGTTAGTTAAAAATTGATTGCAAGATTTGTACTTGGCAAACACACACACAAACAAGAAAGCAAGTTAAAAAAACATGGTAAAAAGATAGGAAGATCTAAAACTCTCATCAACAATTTTTAAGGGTTAAAAGACGAGTACGGAAGAAAAATAAATGCTGGAGACAAAAGCCGTGTCAGCCAGAGATGAAAGGAGAGTTTTAAAGTTAGCATCAACTGGAAAATACTCAAGTAAAGAAATTTTGCGAACGACTGTGTTCAATGTGAGCCAGAAAACAGTCTGCAATACATTTACTCGATTTGGCAATTTCTAATACATAGCAAAATTGTGTAAACCCTCTTACTGACTAGACACAAAACCGAACGTTTACAGTTTGCAAGACAAGTCATGACTTGGGACAAGTTTTTTCACTGGCGGAAATAATGCTTTTTGTATAATTATTTTATTTTTCGTAATAAAATACTTATAGATAAATTTTTTTGACTTTTTAATTAGCTTCCCAACTTTATGATACACATTACAGTAAACTTTTTTTCATAAGGTTTGAAATTTATCAAAAAGATTAAAATTTTTTGCTGACCTTAAAGTTTTTACACACACTGTATATTTATATACGAGTATATACGAGTATATATATATATATATATATATATATATATATATATATATATGTGTGTGTGTGTGTGTGTGTACACTCTTAGACAAAAAACGACGAGCCAAGAAGGGGTAATGCAAGTTGGTCACAAATTGATATGCACACATGTTTCGACGGAAAATGCAAACTTTTAAAGTTTGGCTTTTAAAGTTATGAATGAATGTGTTACGCTGAAGCGTATCGTAACAGCGCAACTGGAAGGATATTAAAGAGGAGAAATTTCGATTCCAGGTCATAAATTCTTTGCGAATTTCATTCCGTGTACTCAGGTAGACAGTAACTATGCCTCGCATACAGGTGCGTGAACAATATGCGCAGATGTCAGCATTTGAGAGAGGACGTGTAGTTGGGCTCAAAGAAGCTGGTTCGTCTAATCAGGACCTCTTTGGTTGTCATCCGCGGGACCCTTACATCACAGCGGTACGTCAACGATATTCTACGCCCCGTTGTGTTTCCTTCATATCACGTCATCCTGGGCTAACATTTCAGCAATATAATGCTCTCTCGTACACGGCGAGAGTTTCTACTGCTTGTCTTCGGTTTTGCCCAATGCTACCTTGGCCAGCAAGATCACCGGATCTGTCCCCCATTGAGCACGTTTGGAGCATTATAGGCAGGGTCCTCCAACCAGCTCGGGATTTTGACGATCTAACGCGCCAATTGGACAGAATTTGGCACGATATCCCTCAGGAGGACATCCGCCACCACTATCAATCAATGCCAAGCTGAATAACTGCTTGCTTAAGGGAACAGAGGTTGGCCAACGCGTTACTGAGTTTTTCCCTTTGTGAAGCTGTTTCTCTTGAATAAATCATCCAATTTCTCAAAAATTGTAATCATTTGTTTTTCTGTACATGTACATCTTATCTACCGATTTTCGTCCAATTCGGATAACTCCTTCTTGGTGCATCGTTTTTTGTGTGTGTAAGAGTTGTAATATGTTGGACTCAGGGTAGCGAAATATAGAAGATATGCAGAGTCAAGTCTACTGAAATAATAACACGTTTATTAGTCTTGATTAGATGATTTTTACACTATGTACAAAAGTCGTGAAATAGCCTCTAGACATAGAGGGAACTGGCGTTTACAGTAGCCCGAAATTTCCTACAAGAAGTCAGGAACGAAATACAGTTCGTCAAATGATCCAAGGTTGGAATAACGCTGTCGCGGGATGCGAAGATAATAGGCCGTGCTGGTCTCAAAAGATTGAAGGTGATATCTTAACTACCAGAACTCTCCTGGTTACTATTAATTATTTCCCGAGGGATTAGAAGGGTCGGGACGAAGCCTCTAGAGCAGTGCTCCGCAACCGCTGTGCCGTGGCACACTAGCGTGCCGCGAGGTGATCTTGACTGTGCCGCGGGGATTGTATCGATTATAATAATAAAAATAAATAACCACCGCATCAGTTAGAAATTTTTCTAAGTAAAATATTCCTCTAACTTTTTGCTAATATTTCTCTGGGTCGAAATTATACACAAAACAAAACATGTTACCTTACATTGTATGTATGCTCGAGCGTCATATTTCTGGATTTTAGTTAAGAGAGAATATCCACTAATTTATGACAAGGCCATTGCAATTTTGCTCCCTTTTTCTACGACATACTTATGCGAACAAAGTTTTTCGACACTGGTTCTAATTAAAAATGACAAACGATCATGTTTAAAGGGTCTTGACCATGAACGTCGAGTAGCTCTTCTAATATAGAGCCAAATATTAAACGTACATATGTTCATCAAAACAAGCTCAAATATATCATTAATAAATAAGTTATGTTTAAATTAACTTAGATTTATTAGACTTAAGTAAAGACTAAAAAGAAAGTTTTAATATAAAAATTTAAAGAGAAAATTTTTTTACTTGTAAACTTTATACACTGGTGTAAGAAATTAAGAGAATTTGCAGACTTGGTCGATTATCTCTAGAACTACGGTACCAATTTTAATGAAATTTGATATGTACATACATTGATGCAATACAAAACAAATAACCATTCAATAATTGTAATACACACGAATGATCGTGCGTAACACTCGTTGGAGTCGGAAGGTATGAAACAGCGGTTAGAGAATAAACAAAAAAATGGGTTAATAGATGGGTTAATTTTGCAGCAATCAGTTAATTTCAAATTGTAACAGTAAAAATGAGTAACCACCAATGTTTAGATGATGGAATGAGGTGGCGAATTGTGGTGAGGCTAGAAGCAGGCCAATCTCAAGTCCAAATTTGTAGAGATTTCAATTTAACGCCCAGCGTCGTGTGTAACTTATGGAAACAGTTCCAGGATACCGGATCCATCGAGAGAAAGCCTGGGCAAGGTCGTCCAAGAGCCACGACGGCCAGAGAAATCTCCATTTGTCGATTATAGCGAGGTGTAACAGGAGTGCTACAGCTTCTCAGCTCTCTCGTGACTTGTATGCAGCCACAGGAACCCGTGTATCAAGGGTGACTGTTTCTAAGACTTCACGAGAGAGGGTTGTTTGCAAGAAGACCTGCTGTTTGCGTCCCGCTCACTTCTACGAACAGGAGAATCCGTTTATCATGGTGCAGAGAGCATAGAGATTGGAGTATGGATCAATGGGCGACCGTTCTCTTCACTGATGAGTCCCGGTTCAGCCTAAACACCGATTCTCGCCATACGTTCATATGGAGAGAACCAGGGACCCGCTACCTACTCTCCAATGTCCGCGAAATCGACCATTATGGCGGAGGAGGTTTAATGGTCTGGGCAGGCATCATGTTGAATGGCCGCACACCTCTCCATGTCTTTGAAAGAGGCACTGTGACTGGTGTGAGGTATAGGAATGAGGTCTTGGAGCCCTATCTTCGCCTTTTCAGGGGTGAATTTGGCCCTGAGTTCATTTTAATGGACGATAACGCGAGGCCACATAGAGCTCTTCTGGTTGACGAATTTCTAGAGAGTGAGGATATTTGCCGGATGGATTGGCCAGCCAGATCTCCAGACCTTAACCCTATAGAACATGTCTGGGACGCTCTGGGGAGGACAATTGCAACTCACAACCCCCTTCCGAGAACCATCCAGGGAATGAAAACAGCGTTGCTGAACAAGTGGGACCAATTGCCACATGAAATGATAAACTGCGTTATTTCAAGTATGAAATCACGCTGCGAGACCTGTATATCTGTAAGAGGGGACCATACCCCCTATTAACCCATCTATTAACCCATTTTTTTCTTTATTCTGAAACCGCTGTTTCATACCTTCCGACTCCAACGAGTGTTACGCACGATCATGCTTGTGTATTACAATTATTGAATGGTTATTTGTTTTGTATTGTATCAATGTATGTACATATCAAATTTCATTAAAATCGGTACAGTAGTTCTAGAGATAATCGACCAAGTCTGCAAATTCTCTTAATTTCTTACACCAGTGTATTTTTGTTCTTGTGTTGGTGCACAATTCAAAATGATTTATATAAAACTTAAATGCTTATAATTATCTTGATACATAGAGCTATTTTATTGTGTTTTTTTACCTAATAAAAACATATACGTATTTATTGTAATTTATGCATTTGCAAGCTTTTTCTTGTGGTGTGCCGCGGAATTATCGAAAACACGTTGTTGTTCCGTGGAAGATAAAAGGTTGTGGAGCTCTGCTCTAGAGCGTTCTGTTCTGAAGATGAAATACCTCCGGGATGGAGTGTAGTGATCGGTCAAGTTAGGACCTCTGAGAAATGGTCTTCTCTGGATGAGATTTGATCCAAGTCTGAATCTCTTTATTTTTTCTCTCCGCTTCTCTCGAAATTTGCGATCCCAGCCCAGTGGTGGGACTTAGTCTTCGGTTGGTCGGACGACCGCTGTGACGTCAGGGTTCCCTCCCCTAATTCGTTTCGTCGATGGAGACACGATGGCGGCTTCTCAAACCGCAGACTGCGACGGCCGTTAGTTAAAGTTCGCCCCGGGCGTTACTCCTTTCTCTTTTAACGTCATGTCGTAGACTAGTTGGCGGAGACTCATAGACATTGCCTGGTTCACCTGCGAGAGGTGTTATTTCTTTGTCTGGGGAGACGATTTATTGAGTGATCCTTAATGGAACCTCACAATCCCTCCCTCCTTCGGGAAGATTTGGGCATAAAGGCAAAATCTCAAATTCAATTGTTAGACATAGCTCACCTTATACATCATTAAAGGCAATTAAATTAACTTAATACACACGTTGCTAAAATTACTCTTAATACATTCATACACTGATACGTTACACTTAGGTTACATGATGCTTACACTAATACGTTATTCTTACACAATACATTAATTATTTACAAAACATTATACCTTACTTAAGATGTTAAATTTTCTATTGTATATATATATCATCACTTGTATGCTTTAGGTATTTCACCCATTTGATGTTCCATGATTACGTTTCCTTTTTCCATTTTTTATTTTTTAGTAATTTATCATGTGTTATTATGAAATAATAATTACAAGATAAAAATAACTTTTTATATACCATGTTTTTAAATTTTCTGTTGAATCATATAAACTTGACAATTCTATGTATTAATAAATACTTTTTTAAAATTTTTTGATGAATCATCCCATCAACTTGAAAGGAAATGAAGTTAATTGGAAGTTAACTTGCGTTTAACTTTTCGTTCCCGGCCCAGGCGATAGATGGCTGCACATCTACAAAACACAATTAACTGAAAATAACTGATAATTAATTTAATTCTGCTTAAAGAAAGCTAAAAGTATTTAAAAAATGCATTGTCATCGTGTTCTGAGCTATTCTAAAAGTTTCAAATATCTAGCTAGTCGGGAAGTTAGTTAAAAATCGATTGAAGATTTGTAAGGGACAAACACACACACAAACAAACAAGGAAGCAAGTTAATAAAAACATGGTAAAAATGTGTTTGTACCCTTTTAGGTTTTATTCCTTTTTTGCATTGTACTACGGTAGACGTGTAGTAGTACGTGACATTTCATTACAAAAAAGCAGCTTTAGATACAGCAAATCTTAGCGGTTAAAATGACTGCCTATGGCGCTTATAGATATGGGGTGTCATACGGCGCTTCTAGTGTTAAAGTATAATTTATTAAGAGAAATATTTAAAATTAGCAATATATTCAGATTATTGCATTAAAATGTATTAGTTTATTACGGAAATAACCTAATATCTCTGCTGGTGTCTCAGTATTTGGTTACGGTACGGCAACTAAGAAAAATTTTTATGCGGCGTTTACCCCGATTTCGTTTTTCATTCAATTCCTACTATTAGTTCACACTCTCCCTATATATATCTTGTTCAAATTTTCAATCGTTAATAAAATACTTTTTATTCATCCACTCAAGTTCAAATACATTTTTTTAAACTTGTAGTGAATGACACTTGATGTTCATACAGTTTTTTCAAATATTAATTCATTAATTAAATTTAATTAATCGATTTTAGTTTTAGACCTAGAGCATCTCCTGCTCTTGAATAGTAATTTCCCTGTTGTTACTCTGCAAAACGGTAGCGCTGCGGTAGCGCGGGCTCCTCCCGTCCTGTAGGTTGCGGGATCGAATCCCCAAGCTGACAAACTTTTTCTCTCTCTTTCCCACCCTCCTAATCTCGTACAGTAGGCAAGGTTCTGGGAGGCAATCCTTTTTTTCAATTCCTACTATTAGTTCACACTCAAATTTTTCTTTGTTGACCTAAGTAGGAATTGACTTTAAAAAATTTTGTTTTTATATTACTTGTTTTAAAGGAAATTTCAGTCCCTGTGGCTCTTACGTGCGAAATTATGGTAGTTAAAATGTATCCATAAGAAATTAGAATATTTTAATTCCAATAGAAATCATAATCATGTTTTTTATAACAATATTTTCTTACAAAACGAAGTGAATATCCAAGCGACCTAACGTAAAAATATGCCAAACACCCTTTCAACAAACTATATCATTTTATCCAAAAAAAAGGAACTTCTCTCAGTAATACTTAGCAGTAAACATGTCCGCGTGGCCTAATGGATAAGGCGTCTGACTTCGAATCAGAAGATTGCAGGTTCGAATCCTGTCGCGGACGATGTCATAATAGCAATTGCTTCATTTTATGATGTCTTTTTAAAAAACAGAGAAATTTAAGGAAAATTTAGTATCATATTTATTGAAATTTTTTTTTTCAACAAGGTGAGGCAGCGAGAAAATCAGTCGAACAACTTCACCCCTCAATATTTTTTCCCGCGATAGGGGAACTGATTTAAAAATTCCTAACATTGACAATATTCGCGTGACCTAAAGAATAATGCATATGACTTTGAAGATTGCAAGTTCTACAGAAGGTCGTTCGCACTTTATGGAAACGATTTTGTAATTTATTATTTTTTCGATTGTATTTTAAGATAAAAATTTGGCAACTTCAGAATAATCGTATGCTACTGTTTAGTTTTGATTGGAACGTAAAATAAAAGATTTATATAGAAAATGGCTCCTAAAATTGACAGATAGCTGGAAGGTAACGTAACTGCGCTTTCCGTGGAGAAATATTCGTCTCAACAAATTATGAAGCAGTTAAAAAATCGCGGTTATGGCATTTCAAAAAAAAAAAAAAAAGGTATTTATAATATATTAAATTTGAATGGAAAAAAAGGTCTAACTGAAAGTAAAAATGAAAACATGACCGCGAAACCTCGTCCTAAGATTGTTCGAACGCAGGTAAATATCAATAAAGTAAAGTCTCTGATCCTAAAAGAAAATCCGCCGACTCAAAGATCATTTGCATCGAAACTAGGAATGTCTTCCGGCACTGTAAGTAAAATCATTCATAAAGATTTGAAGTTAAAAAAGATGTTTAAATCTAAAGGTCATCTGCTTTTTGCCAAAGCATATTGCTGAAAAAAAAAATCGTAGGAAATTATATGAAAAACACCTAGCTGCTGAAAAATGAAAATTTGTGGTAACACTCGATGGGGCATGGGTGTATATAAGTGACTAATAAAAAAGATCAATTTTCTATTGCTCAACTAACGGAATGACCGTACGCAACGGCCTCGTAAGTGTACAGAAAAGTTCCCAAAGGGATTCATGATAGTTGCAGGATTTTGTTACAACGGCAAATTAAACATCAAAAGAGTCTCAAGTAAAGCCAAAATTAATTCACTCTATTATGAGTAGAATATTTTAGAACCAATTTTTGAAGAATAAATTCCAGTATTATATGGAAAGGACATTGATAAAGTAAAGCTTCATATGCGGAAAGCTTCTAGTCACACCCTTAAATCAACTGCCGCTTATTTAGCAAAGAAAGAATCAGAAACAGGAATAAAGTGTATCCCGTTTAAAGAAATACCTGTAAAATCACCTGACGCTTCTCCAAGGGACTTCCAGTTTATTAAAGCGAGCCTTACGAAAACGGCATCCAAGAACATTGAACGGACTTTGGAAAACGGTCCAAGAGGAATGGTGTAAAATTGACATGACAGTGTAAAGAAAAATTTAGTTTCATGGGAAAATTCGAGCTAGAGCTATTGTCAAGAACCATGGCTATCAGACAGAAGCAAATCGCTGCAAAAAATATGGCATCTTTACTTATATAAAAGCCTAGATGTAGGTAACCATTCCGGGACGGACCAAGTCGAAAATATCTTAACATTGCGACGCCATTTTCTGAAGATTTTCTGGAAAAATAATACCACAAAAGTTACATATTTTGAAAGCCCTTTAAAAAATATGAAAATTTCAAGCGAACACCCTAGCTCAAAACCGTTTAGTTTTTGAAATATCTTCAAATTAAAATATCCATTGAAAAGAATCATTTATACAATTGAGTCATTCACTTGAATTTCGAATTCATTCTACTCCATGGTTTTTCATATTCCCTTTAAATAACTACATTTTTAATGTTTAATTTTTAATGTTAATTAAATTGTGTTTCACGTTTTATTTTATTGTTGTTTACTGCTGTTTAAGTATCGTTTTCAGCAATGCCTGCTATGTGGTGAGTCATTCACATTTGAAAGAGTTTTGGTTTAGTTTTGATTTAGTTTAGTTTAGTTTTGTTGTTTAATGCTGTTTAAGTACAGTTTTCAGCAATGCCCGATGAAAATGATGAATCACCTCTTGAAACGCTGATCAACATTCAGTCATTTTTGACGGGGGTTATATACTAGTTTATACATAAAACGTAACTATCAAAATCGTTTCCATAAAGTGCGAACGACCTTCTGTAATCCTGTAGCGTGATATTGAGGCTTGTCGGAACTATTTTGACTTTGTTAAAAACGTTATATTTCAAGAAATCTTTGAATCAAATTTATTCTTCTTTTTGATAATATAATAGTCCGGGTAACCAATATAATAGTCCCGGTAAGGTGAATCGACGATGTTGTAGTTCGTCGTGCCTCTTCAGAACTAGACACAAAGCAGATACTCCATCAGAAGGCTTTTTTAAACACATTTATTCGGACAACACATTTCAGTAAGCCGCTCGGCATAGCGCGTCCGACCTGCGAGAGATTTTCTCCTTGACTCTCTCGTGACGGCGCGCATCTCCCCAAAGAAGGGGGAAAGAAGTGATGTCACGTGGTTCGCCTCTCGCAGATTGGAGCGGGAACACTACAGAGTATGCCCCCAGTGACGTAGTCACGATTACAGAAAATTGGCAATTAATACATAGGTACATAGTGAGAATTATACAAACAGTCTGGAGTACAATTGAAAATTCGTATGATGCCTAGAGGGAAATTGGCATGATGTACAAGAGAGATAAACAAGGTTACATATGCATTACATGAAATAAAAGGATAGGTAGATAATGTACAATTGATATTACAAAATTTTTTACACAATATATTCAGAAACAAGGTGTTGTGGAAAGCGAACTTTACGACCAGATCTGGTGGTGGTCTGTTCGACAGGAGTTTGAGCATTCATGGGCTCAGTTGGCTTTTGAGGTCCGTAAGGTTCAAGAGAATCTGAAAGTTGATATGCAGGTTTGATACGATCAATAGAGACTGTACTCTGCTTTCCGTTTAATTCCAAAACAAAAGTTTTGTCATTTCTGTCGACTACTAGATGTGGTCCCGTGTAAGAAGGTGATAAGGGAGGATTGATTTTATCTGATCTTAAAAATACATGTGAACAGGTTTTCAATGAGGGATTGACATAAATTTTGGGATTGCCGTGTACGGCAGTGGCAATAGGATTTAAGGTTCTCATTGTTTTAATTAACTCGGACACATAGGTAAGGGTAATGGGTTGTTTGCAAGTATCACTGGTAATGAGATCGGAAGGTAGTCTGAGATTGGTGCCATAAACAAGCTGGGCACAGGTGGCTTTGATGTCACTTTTGAGAGCAGTGCGCAATCCTAGTAAGACTATGGGAAGGATTTCAGTCCATTTAGTTTGGTTGTGCGCTTTAAGAGAGCTCTTTAGATGACGATGAAACCTTTCAATGATACCGTTCGACTGTGGATGGTAAGCAGATGCTCGGATTCTGTTGCATCCTAATATGTTAGTGAGTTCTTTGAAGAGAACAGATTCAAAATTTCTACCCTGATCAGTAGTTACAGTAACAGGGGATCCAAATCTGGAGATCCAACCGTATACTAATGCTCGAGCAGTTGTTTCCGCAGTCATATCGGGTGTAGGGATAACTTCGGGCCATCTCGTGAACCTATCGATGATGGTCATACAATATTGATTGCCATCTGAGGGTGGGAGCGGTCCAATAAAGTCTATATGTATGTGGGCGAAACGAGCATCAGGATCAGAGAAGGTACCAATTGGTGATTTGGTATGTTGAAAGATTTTAGCTTTTTGACATTTAGTACAACTGCGAACCATAGATTTTATGTCTTTACGCATGCCAGGCCAAACGAATCGGTTAGAGATTAAATCTAATGAGGCTGATATACCTGGATGGGAGAAAAAATGCAAGGTTTGAAAAACAGATTGTCGCATACTTTTGGGAACAAAAGGTCGAGGGTGTGTCTGTGACATATCGCAGTATAAATATATATCTTCGAGAGGAAAATAGTGTTTTTCCAATCTTAAAGATGAGGTGTCAGATTCGATAAGCTGTTTCAGCTCGTCATCAACGGTCTGAGCAGTGGCGAACTCTTTAAAGTCTAGCACATTAGGAGAAATTGAGTCTACTCAATGCGAGATAGTGCGTCGGCCACGCTGTTATCAGAACCTTTAGTGTACCGAACATCGGTAGAAAACTGCGAAATATAATCTAAATGGCGCAGCTGCCTAGGGCTACATTTATTAGGGTTCTGTTGGAAGGCAAATATAAGGGGTTTTGGGTCTGTATAAATAACAAAATTGCGACCTTCTAGCATGTGCCTGAATTTTTGTATGCAAGAGTAAATAGCAAATAATTCACGATCGTAAGTTGACCAATTTCTCTGAGCCTTATTTAGTTTACAAGAATAAAACGCTATGGGTTCCCACTGATCTTCTGAGAGCTGCATTAAGGATCCACCAATCGCGACATTACTAGCATCAACCCATAAACTTATCTGGGCACCAGGTACAGGATGTCTTAATAGTGTAGCTTGAGCTATAGCTTCTTTTGAAGCAGTGAAGGAGAGAGTTGCTTCGTCGTTCCATTGTAATTGCTCAGTGTTGCTAGCACTGGAACGGGGATTTTTTTTCTTATTTTTATGTCCTTCAAGGAATTTAACAAGAGGGGCTAGAATGTCGGCAGCTTTGGGAATGCATCGCCGATAAAAATTGAAAAGACCTAAATAACGCCGTAGTTGAGTTAAGGTAGTCGGTTGAGGAAATTCCAGGATGCATGAAACGCGATCAGGAAGGGGTTCAATTCCTTCTGCTGAAAGCTTGAATCCTAAGAATTCAATAGTGGTTTGTCCAAATTGACATTTATCAACATTAATGCATAGTCCATACTCTTTAAGTTTGGAGAACAACAACTGAAGATGTTGCATATGTTCTTTTTCATTATCTGAGGCAACAAGCAAATCATCAACAAATGCATAAACAAATCCTAAGTCACGAGTTACTTCATCTATAAAGCGTTGAAAGGTAGAAGACGCATTGCAAAGGCCAAACTGCATGCGCGTGCTTTCAAAAAGGCCAAAGGGAGTGCAAATCGCAGTTTTATGTACATCATCAGGATTGATGGGAATTTGGTGGTATGCTTTTATCAGGTCAATGTGACTGAAGATTTGTTTACCATGTAATTCAGCAGTGAAATCTGCAATACAGGGAATAGGATACTTCTCTTTAATAGTTTGTGCATTTAGAGTACGATAATCACCAACAGGTCTCCAATCGACAGATCCTTTCTTCGGCACCATGTGCAAAGGCGAAGAGTAGTTACTTTTGGAGGGTCTCATGTGACCAAGCTGTAGCATCTGCTGAAATTCAGCTTTAGCGAGTTTTAGCCGATCTGGAGCTAACCGTCTAGGCTTAGCTGCGACTGGAGGTCCCTTGGTGTTTATGTAATGTACAGTATTGTGCTTTACCGGTTGGTTAGGGTCCGGTAATTTTGTAATTTCAGGAAATTGTAGCAATAGTTTACCATATACATTATTAACACAATTAGGTTTTACAGAGAAAATATTGCAAACACTTAATTTAGCAGGAGTGTTTAAATGAGTGATGGAATCGATAAGACGGTGATTCCGTAAATCAAGCTTTAAATTAAAATAATGCAGGAAATCAGCTCCTAAAATAGCACATGAAACATCACACATGTAAAAAGAAAAAGTAAACGATCGGCGTAAACCTAAACTAAGAGTAATACTCTTTCGACCATAAACATTAATTTTTGTGCCATTGGCGGCACGAAATGTTTGGAGAACTGGCCGTGATTTATCTTGTTTGGTAGCAGATATCAAACTGGCGTCAGATCCAGAGTCAACAAGAAAACACATACCCGTATTCTTGTCTCTCACGAAAAGGCGACGAGAAGGAGCGGGAGAGAGGTACGTCGCTTCTACTCTTCCCGCGTCCGGTTTCCCGCAAATGAACAGGGCGGATTGCATTTGTTTGCTTTTTGTTGGAATTTTGCATGATACCAACAAATTGTTGAATCCTTACCGCGTGACTTAGAGCGGTATCGAGGATGATTGTATTTTCTAGAAACACTTCTAGAATGTCGAAGTTCGACGACTTCGTTTCGGAGCTCTTGAATTTCTTTCAACAGCATCTCTGTGGACGCTGAAGTCAGAGCGGCGGCTGGTGTAGGCGTGGGAATCGAAACTGCGTTGATGTTAAATCCAAGATGCGATCGGCAATCTCTGCCGCTTTATCGGGAGTGATGCGAAAATAGTCTGCACAGGGGTCGGCATTTGCTGGGTAAATAATTCCAAAAGAAGTGCGTCGCTGATATTGTGGTTTTCTGCTCTCCTCTTCATTAAACGCAGCAATTCGGTGGGTTTCCTATCACCGAGGCTTTCACCGGCTAGTAGCTTACGTATTTCCAATGTTCGGCTTTCTCCGCATCTTTCTATGATTTTAGTTTTTAGGTCCTCGTATGGATGTGTAGTATCCGGCTTCATTATAACGTCGCGCACCATAGTAGCAGGTGTAGGAGGAAGGTGGGCGACAACATAGTTGAATTTTGTTTTTGATTCAGATATAGCTTTGGGAGTTGCTAACGCGAAAGTACTTTCCAGCATGTGGAACCATAAAGCGGGGTCCACCAATATATACGGAGGTATTACGACTGCAGAGGCTTCTGTTGTTGATCCAGGGGAGAGAGACATGGTTGCTGGCGAAAACGAAATCGGAAGTCCAATGACGCAGTTCGAAGGCGCAGGCTGTGTTCGATGGCCGGTCACCAATATAATAGTCCCGGTAAGGTGAATCGACGATGTTGTAGTTCGTCGTGCCTCTTTAGAACTAGACACAAAGCAGATACTCCATCAGAAGGCTTTTTTAAACACATTTATTCGGACAACACATTTCAGTAAGCCGCTCGGCATAGCGCGTCCGACCTGCGAGAGATTTTCTCCTCGACTCTCTTGTGACGGCGCGCATCTCCCCAAAGAAGGGGGAAAGAAGTGATGTCACGTGGTTCGCCTCTCGCAGATTGGAGCGGGAACACTACAATAATAAAGGGTCCTAACGTAATGTCCAACAACTGCGCATTTCAGTACATTTATTATCCGGACAAACGGAATTCTTTTCAAAATGGTCAGCGTTTTCAACGTACGCATGGCCTAACGCATAAAGCGTCTGACTTCAAATCAGAAGATTGCAGGTACGAATTCTATGGCAAACGAGATATCGAGTAGTCAAAGATTCTACTTTTCAATTTTTAAAACCGTTATATTTCGAGAAAACTTTGAATCAAATTTGATCTTCTTTTCGTCAATGAAGGGTTCCTAGCACACATTAATATCCAATGGCCGTTTATTTCAGTACATTTATTATCCGATCAAATGGAATTGCTTTGAAACTGCTTAACATTTTCAACGTCCGTTTGGCCTCATGGATAAGGCGCATGACTTCGAATCAGAAGATTGCAGGTTCGAATCCTGTCGCGGACGACGGGATATCAAGTAGTCTAGGATTTTATTTTTACAATTTTTAAAACCGTTATATTTCAAGAATACTCTGAATCAAATTTATTCTTTTTTTTTTACAATAAAGAGTTCCTAGTGTAAGTTGATGTCCAATGGCCTCGCAATGCAGTGCATTTTTTATCCGGATAATTGGAATTGCTTTCAAATTACTCAACTTTTTCATCGTCCGCGTGGCCTAACAGATAAGGCGTCTGACTTCGAATCAGAAGATTGCAGGTTCGAATCCTGTCGAGGACTACGAGATATCGTGTAGTGTGAGATTCTATTTTTCAATTTTTAAAACCGTTATATTCCAAGAAAATTTTAAATAAAATCTGTTCTTTTCGTCAATGAAGGGTTCCTATCACACATTAATATCCAATGGCCGTTTTCTTCAGTACATTTATTATCCGGTCATATGGAATTACTTTCAAACTGATTAACGTTTTCAACGTCCGCGTGACCTAACGGATACAGAGCCTGACTTCGAATCAGAAGATTGCAGGTTCGAATCCTGTCGCGGACGACGGTGTATCGAGAATTCTAAAGTTCTATTCTGCAATTTTTAAAATTGTGATATTTAAAGAAAACTTTGAATCTAATTTATTTATTTATTTTTTTTAAAGGAAAGTTTCCTAGCGTACATAAATGACCAGTGGCCGTGCATTTCAGCATATTTATTTTCCGGACTAATGGAATTACGTTAAATCAGCTTAACGTTTTCAAATTCCGCGTGGCGTAACGGATAAGGCGTCTGACTTTGAATCAGAAGATTGCAGGCTCGAATCCTGTTTCGGACCACGAGATATCGGGTAGTGTAAGATTCTATTTTTCCAATTTTCAAAACCGTTATATTTCGAGAAAATCTGGAATCAAATTTGTTCTTTTCGTCAATGAATTGTTCCTAGCACACATGAATATCTGTTGATTAATCTTTCGAACAGAGTTGCATCAGTGAAACATAGAAGAGTCTTTATAAGAAAAATAATATGACTCGAAGGAAAGTCAAGTTAAAATAAAAAATGAAAAAGTTTATTCACATTTAGAATAATTAACACAGCGTTGGGTAACTTACCCAAACAGCTTGAAAGCAAATACAAGTCAAGGCAATAACAAATGCCCAATGCTCACAAGTATGTACTCTCCTTTTATACATAAATACTTACGTACAATTTACATATCGATTGAAGGAGCTAGTATCGATACAAAAAAAAAACACAAAAGCGGAGTTGTGACCTCACTCCTTCAAACTGGCGTCATACATGCAGTATGACGCGATATTACTATAAAAATGGGAAGTGCAAAGAACCGGCTTATTAACATGGACTCCCTTCTTTATACTTTCAAAAATAATAAATATATATATATATATATATATATATATATATATATATATATATATATATATATATATATATATATATATATACATTACATAACAGAAAAATATACATTACATAATATAGAAAATATAATCAGTTCGCAAACATTGAAAAAAATTGGAACAACTTCAAATGTCTCATTTTAAGTTAAAGTCCGTCATTTCATTTTCAGAGTACATTATCTTTAATCATACTATCACAAAACACTGCATCTCTAAATTTTTTTAGTTCTATCTTTTGTTGTGGCTTTGTATAAACATGTGATAAATTTGATTTTCTTTGTATGTATTTTTATTTAAAAAGTTTTTGGTAAACTAGGTCTCTTACAAAAAATAATTTAATGTCTATGTGCTTTGTTCGATAGTTTTCAAGCTGGGATTTGACAAAGTTAATACTAGCTTGTTTATCAACAACTTTGGAATGTTTTTATTCTGGGGTATAATTTTAAATTTCTCACACTCCTTACAAATACGTTCATACCAGATGAGTTCTTTCGATGCGTCCGTTAAGGAAAGAAATTCAGATTCCATGGTACTCAAGCATACCGATTTCTGTTAAAAGAACGCCAAACTACTGGAGCCTGATCAACAAAAATAATATGACTTCCCATCGAAACTCTACTATCGCGATTATTTGCAAAATCAGCGTCAGAATAAGCATTAAGATTTAGATTACTAATATTACAAATGTCGAGTTTTAAATATTTAGTATATTTTATATATCCTAGCAACTTAAGAAGTCCCATCCAATGTACCATTCCTAGATTTTGTTGAAACTGGGAAAAAATGTTGATTGCGTATGAAATATCGGGTCTCGTTCTGTTAGCTAAGAACGCCAGACAGCCTACAAGACTCCTGAACGGAATTTTAGACATTTCCTCAATTTCAACTTATCCTGTGGACACTGTTTTAGAGTAAATAACCCCCTTCGCTATAGGTAATGATATTGCATAGTAATACTTACCGTATGTTTTGCAAATTTTATTTATATATTCAAGTTGGTGAATAAAAAGTCTGTTGCCAGTTTCTAAAAATTCAACCCCCAAAAGTTTTTTTAGTTTTCCCCAAAATTGTTAATTCAAATTTATTTTTCAACAATTTAATAGATGTGTCGATATGTTTTTGTTCTCTCCCAAACACGACTATGTTATCCACATATAATAAAAATATAACATTTGAATCTAAAATATATGCGCAATTACACCATTCAAGTTTACTAAAACAACTCTTTTAATACTGCGTGAATTTTAAAAAACCATTCTCGCCCGGTCTGCCTAAGTCCATATATTGACTTTTTTAAACGACAAACTAAATTGGACTTTTCAAAACCAGGTGGCTGACGCATATAAATTACTTTGCTTAATGGGGCATCTAGGTATATGTGTCCAGTGGTTCAGGCAAACGAGTACAGCGAAAAAGAACCTTATCAAACTTAAGTTGATAACTGGGGAAAAAACTTCATCAAAACTTTCACCTTTTCGTTGGTGATAACCCTGGGCAACTAAGCGGGCTTTGAATCTTTTAATTTTACCCGATTCATCCTGCTTTGTCGTATAAACCCATCTACAACCCTACACTTTCTGTCGCATTTTTAGGTCGTTCTACTAACTCCCAAACACATCTTTCCTTCATAGTGTTTAATTCACCCTCCATTGCATTAAACCACTGTTCACTGTGTTTGGAATTCATAGCCTGTTTAAAACATTTTGGAATGAAAATTTCCTTTTATAGTCATTCTGACATTAAGCTACTATGACCCGCTTTGGTTCCAGCAATAATCCCTCATTTTTTATTTTATTTTTGGAAGAAAAATCAAAAATTTCTGGTTGAAATGTAAGATAATTTTTTATACAATATTGTTTAACATCTTTCAATGACCTCAACCTACTTGATGCATCATCCTTTCCTTCCTCATAATAATAAATATCAGTTTTTTTACTACTTGTCCTTGGAACAGCTTTACGCGTCCAGTTTACAATTTTGTTATGGGGTGCTTCAGAATCACCATCAGAATCACTATCAGAATCACATACAGAACTCGCACTATCTGTTTGGGGCTTTGAAAAATTCAACTCATCTGAGTCTTCAAGGGGAAATTTAAAATCCAAGAACTCTGGGTCCAGTTCCCGTTCCACAGACGCATTACTCAAGCCGCCCTTTTGATTTTCATCAAATCTGACATTTATGGTTTCGATAATCTTGTGCTCGTTCGGCATCCAAATTCTGTATCCTTCCGTCTGCAAAGCATACCCTACTTGAATTCCTGGTTTAGACTTTAAATCTAGTTTTAATCGTAATTTTTTAGGTATACCGACAAAAACTTTCGTGCTGAACGGCCGTAAGTGTTTAACTGACGGCTGTCGTCCCCCATAAAGCTCAAATGGTGTTTTTGTCATTCCAGCATGGCATACACGATTCCATGTGTAAGTGTAATGTACAAGAGCCTCTGGCCAAAAACATTGACTCATGCCGCTATCCCTAAGTAAAACATTTATCCCGTTTACAGCAGTATAATGAAACCTTTCACATACTCCGTTCTGCTCTGGGGTGTAAGGGTTAGATTTTTCATGTTGGATCCCTAAGTCTTCACAATACTCCCTGAATTGATCATTTATAAATTCTGTACCATTGTCAGTACGAATGCATTTAAGTTCCCGATCCAGGAACCTTTCAGCTCTTGTTTTAAACTTTTTAAAGGTTTGAAATACTTCCGTTTTAGATTTAAGGGGAAAAATCCAAATTTTTCTGGAATAGTCATCAACTACCGATAAAAAGTATAAATGCCCGCCGATCGATATTCTCGGGAAAGGACTACACAGATCCATATAGATCAAGTCAAGGGGGTTTTGAGATCGTATACTATCCAGGGATTTAAAACTAACTCTTTTGGATTTAGCTTCGTGACATGGATCATACGAATCAAGATTCCCCATTAACTTTGGTATCCCTTTTACACAGTTATTTTTAGATGTTAATTTTATATATTCTGCATTTATGTGAGCAAAGCGTTTATGCCATACATTTAAACTTTCCGAAGTAAAAGCCGTGGAACTTCTATTTTTAGAACATTTAGAGATGGTGTGTTTTGCGTTTACAATTTTTGAGAGAAAATTCTGAGCATCATGACATTTTTCATACTCTGGGTAAATACAATAAAGTCCATTTACTAACTTTGCAGTAAAAAGTAGTTTGTTTCCTGATATCACATCTATTTTTCCCTGACCTTCTACGTATTTGACTCCCCATTCGTCAACACGAGGACCAGATGTGAGGTTTTTCCTCAATTCTGGTGCATAAAGTACATCAATTAAGGTATATATTTCACCATTTAAAAAAATAACTACAGATCCCTTACCTGTAACAGGGGTAGAGACACCGTTTACTGCTCCCACTAATGCCGATCTGTAACTGGTGTAAAATCGGACATAATGTCTCTGTCCTTGCAAAAATGAGACGAGGAGGCTGTATCGAACACCCAACAACGCTCCTCAATTCCAGTCACTAACGCTTCCAGCAGGAAACTGTTGTTTGGTCGACTCGGACTGGTATACTGACATCGTTCACGTACGGAACTTGTCTTTTAAGATATACTATTTAGATGTGAGTAGGCCATAAACATTGACGACGGACCAGTTGTTAGTAATTAACAACGTTTTTATTTATCAAATAATTTTAAACAAGGTAAATGGGGAAATTTCTCGCTCGTGGAATAACATCCACACAAAGCAACGTTTTGGCTACAACTGAAGAATATTTGTCTATGTCATATCAGACGCCACCTAGTGCATGCGCTCAGACATGCCGCCCGGCCTTGCAATGCGACAACATTCAAGAAATATAAAGTTAAAAGAAACAATTACATTATAAAGAAATAATTCAAATACAAATAATACACAATTTCAAATATAAAAAACACTTATGCGTAACATCCTGAGAAATTATACTATAAACATGACACCATAAAATGGTAATTTTTTCCTTAAAAATAAATCAAATTTCATATCAAACTTATTCATCAATGGGAAGAATACAAATATTTCTTACACTTCTCTTTAACATTTTTCCAATAGACAATAGTAAATTTACAACTCTGACCTTTGTATCTGTACCATGAAAAAGTTCGGTAATTCTACCAGTCAACCATTTCGTACTCGGAAGGTTGTCATCCTTAATTAATGCGAGAGCACCAATTTTTACATTATTTTTTTTAAGCTTCCATTTGCTTCGCTGTTGTAGATTGTTCAAACAGTCGCGTTTCCACAACTTCCAAATCTGTTGGCTTAGTTTAGTTACCTTCTGCCATTTCATAAGTCTATTTCCATGAATATTTATCAATTGAGTTTCAACAATGGAGGTGATGGGTCTGCCTATCAAAAAGTGACCAGGGGGTCAATGATTCAAAATCATCTAATTCCGATGACATGGGAGTAAGGGGTCGTGAGTTCAGAACTCCTTCAATTTCTGAAATGACAGTTAAAAAATTTTCTAAATTAAGATTCGAATTACCGACTCTACGTTTTAAGTGGAACTTGAACGATTTGACCCCCGCTTCCCAAAGTCCACCGAAATTCAGTGATTTTGGAGGGATATGGTTCCATTCTATACCTTCGTTACTGAGATAATTAGCCAATGTTTCATCTGGGTGATTTACCAGTTGGTGTAGTTTTTTTGAGCTCTGCGTTGGCTCCAACAAAGTTTTTTGCGTTATCACTAAATATTTTAGAACTTCTACCTCTTCTTCTGAAAAATCTTTTCAAACTGGCAATGAAAGCCTTAGTAGTCAAGTCCGAAACAAAGTCTAGATGTGTTGCCCTGATGCACATACAAACAAATATAGAAACACAGATTTTGTTGAGCACACCTTTCCTTTTATTCTTAAATTTTACAAAAAAGGGGCTGCAAAAATCTGTGCCTGTCACATTAAAGGGAAAGTTGGGTATAACACGTTCCTCTGGCAAATAATCCATAATTTGACTTGCTTCTCGACGTTTGTTTTTAAAGCAAGTGATGCAATTATGTACAGTTTTACGACAAACATCTCTTCCATTTGGTACCCAGAATTTTTGGTGAACATGATACAATAGGGACTGTGGAACTATGTGAAAGTTTTTTAAATGAAAATATTTTACAACAGTTTGAGAAAATCGATGCTTGCTAGGAAGTACCATAGGGAAATTTTCATTAAATCTTAGCTTAGATTTACACAACCTACCTCCTACTCTTAATATTTTATCGTCATCTAAAAAACAATTCAATGAAGCCAATTTGATATTACCCTTAGCAAACTTGCAACTTCTCAACCTTTTGATCTCCTCTGAATACTCACCTTCCTGTACATACTTAATAATAATGTTTTCAGCTTTAGTCAGCTCCATATGAGTAAGACGACAGGTTTCCTTTTTCCCTGGATTTTTTACATTATGAATGAACCTGTAAACATGACTTAGAATACGAATTATTTTCACATAGTTATTCCTAAGATCAAGTATACTATATAAAACACTTTCTTCATCAGATAAATTGATTAAAATAATGATTTTAGAATAAGTGTCACTTTTCATTTCAGAAAAAAAGTTTGATTATGGAACATCAGGAACAACGTTTGTAATAGGCAGTTCACAGGATGTAAGAAATGGGGGGCCTTTTAACCACATTGAATTGTCCATAAGGCGTCTGACTTCGAATCAGAAGATTACAGTTTCGAATCCTGTCGCGGACGACGGGATATCAAGTAGTCTAGGATAAAACTTTTAAAACTGTTATATTTCAAGAAAAGTTTGAATCAAATTTACTCTATTTTTTTTACAATAAAGGGTTCCTAGTGTAAGTTAATGTCCAATGGCCGCGCAATTCAGTGCATTTATTATCCGGATAATTAGAACTCCTTTCAAATTGCATAACTTTTCAACGTCCGCGTGGCCTAACGGATAAGGTGTCGCATGAGTAGAAGGCAGGTTCAAATCCTGTCGCGGACGACAGGATATCAAGTAGTCTAACAATTTATTTTGCAATTTTTCAAACCGTAATATTTCAAGAAAACTTGAATCAAATTTATACATTTTTTTTTACAATAAAGTGTTCCTAGTGAAATTTAATGTCCAATAGCCAAGCAACTCAGTGAATTTATTATCCGAATAATTGGAATTGCTTTCAAATTGAATAACGTTTTTAACGTCCGCGTGGGCTAACGGATAAGGCGTCTGTCTTCGAATTATATGATTGCAGGTTCGAATCCTATCGCAGACGTTGGGATATCAAATAGTCTAGGATTACACTTTAAAAACCGTTATATTTCAAGAAAACTTTGAATTAAATTAAATTTTTTTTTTTTTTTTTTTTTACAATAAAGGGTTTCTAGTTTAAGTTAATGTCCAATGGCCGCGCAATTCAGTGCATTTATTATCTGGATAATAGGAATTGCTTTCAAATTGCTTAATTCCTTCGACGTCCGCGTGGCCTAACGGATAAGGCGTCTGACTTCGAATCAGAAGATTGCAGGTTCGAATCCTGTCGCGGACGACGGGATATCAATTTGTCTAGGATTACACTTTTAAATCCATTATATTTCAAGAAAACTTTGAATCAAATTTATTCTTTTTTTAACAATAAAGGGTTCCTAGTGTAAGTTAATGTCGAATACCCACGCAATTCAGTGCATTTATTATCCGGATAATTGGATCTGCTTTCATATTGCTTATTTTATACAACGTCCGCGTGGCCTAATGGATAAAGCGTCTGACTTCGAATCAGAAGATTGCAGGTTCGAATCCAACCGCGGACGACGGGATATCAAGTAGTCTAACAATTGATTTTGCAATTTTTCAAACCGTAATATTTCAAGAAAACTTTGAATCAAATTTATACATTTTTTTTTACAATAAAGTGTTCCTAGTGAAATTTAATGTCCAATAGCCAAGCAACTGAGTAAATTTATTATCCGAATAATTGGAATTGCTTTCAAATTGATCAACGTTTTTAACGTCCGCGTGGGATAACGGATAAGGCGTCTGACTTCGAATCATATGATTGCAGGTTCGAATCCTATCGCGGACGTCGGGATATCAAGTAGTCTAGGATTACACTTTTAAAACCGTTATATTTCAAGAAAACTTTGAATCAAATTTATTGTTTTTTTTTTTTTTACATTAAAGGGTTCCTAATGTAAGTTAATGTCCAATGGCCGCGCAATTCAGTGCATTTAATATCCGGATATTTGGATTTGCTTTCAAATTGCTTGACTTCTACAACGTCCGCGTGGCCTAACGGATAAGGCGTCTGACTTCGAATCAGAAGATTGCAGGTTCGAATCCTGTCGCGGACGACGGAATGACGAGTAGTCTAGGGTTCAATTTTTAAAAAAGTTATATTTCAAGAAATCTTTGAATCAAATTTATTCTTTTTTTATAATAAAGGGTTCCTAGTGTAAGTTAATGTCCAATAGCCGCGCTATTCAGTGCATTTATTATCCGGATAATTGGAATTACTTTCAAATCGCTTAACGTTTTCAACGTCCGCGTGGCCTAACTAATAAGGCGTCTCACGTTTTATCAGATGATCGCAGTTTCAAATCCTATCGTGGACAACGGGGTATCAAGTAGTCTAGAATTGCACTTTTAAAGCCGTTATATTTCAAGGAAACTTTGAATCAAATTTCTTCTTTATTTTCCCAATAAAGAGTTCCTACTGTAAGTAAATATCCAATGGCCACGCAATTCAGTGCATTCATTATCCGGATAATAGGAATTGCTTTCAAATTGCTTAACTTTTTCAACGTTCGCGAGGCCTAACGGATAAGGCGTAACACTTCGAATCAGAAGATTGCAGTTTCGAATCCTGTCGCGGACGACGGAATGTCAAGTAGTCTAGGATTGCACTTTTAAAACCGTTATATTTCAAGAAAACTTTAAAACATATTTCTTCTTTTTTTCACAATAAAGAGTTCCTACTGTAAGTTAATGTCCAATGGCCGCGCAATTCAGTGCATTTATTATCCGCACAGAGAAAAAAAAGTCGTTCGGTGAACCCACTTCTCCGAGTTCAAATCCACTGCACAGGGGAACTCGCTTTTGGTGAGTCGTACAACCCATGTGGGAAAGTGGGTTCTAGAACCCAGATCGCAAGTGGGTTGATTTACTCGCCACCAACTCATTAAAATGGGTTATGCGACTCACTTTAAAGTGTGTCGAAAAAACACACCAACACGAGCAGGGGAACCCGCATTTGGTGAGTCGTACAACCCATGTGGAAAAATGGGTTCTAGAACCCAGATCCTAAGCGTGTTGATTTACTCGCCACCAACACATTAAAATGGTTATACGACTCACTTTAAAGTGTGTCGAAAATCACACCAACATGAGCAGAAAAACTCTTCTTTAGAGTTCAATATTTTACTTTATTTCGGGTTACAAAACCCATGTGTAATGAGTTCTTTTAAGTAAATGAGTTTACGCTAAAGTACTCGAAAGGTTGACTATTTTCTCCCGTAATTCATTATTCATTGTTATATGTATTTGTTATCTCAATTCGCTCATATTCTTTCTCGTGAAAAGAAAAAGAAACCCTGCGCTATACTCTCATATGTGGAATATAATTGGCATTAAAATTTAAGGATATTTTTTCAAAATCTCATAAAAACAAAGCTAAATATCTGTTATAAAATCCTGCAAACTTATATCATAAGTGATGAAAGGATGTCTAAAACTTGTGAAGATATCAGAAATTTAAAATGTTAATCAAGCATCCATTATTTTTTTGAATCAGTTTCCCTCATAGGAGTAACAGAGAGGAACAACCCTCCAAATAAAAAAAAAACAACTTTTAACTGAATTTTATGCGTTGAGATTTAGTGGTGGGGCTTCTAGATACCAGTGAAATAAAATTTACAGGAAACTTATGAATATTATGTATAAAACCTTAAAATTTCGTAGGTCAAAAAGTTTTCCTTTACAACTTTTAGTTTGATTAAACTGCGATACAAATATTTGATCACGAAAGTTTCAGATCTTAGCTTTAACATAGGAGAGATATTAACAATTTTTTTTAATGAAATAAAAAATTAATTACATTGATTTCAGAAATAAATATTTCTAATTGGTAGAGATACCATATCCCAACACAACTAGTTCAGAAACAAGTACAATATTTCAAATTGCAACAACAAAGATTTAAGAAAATATAGATAATTATTTTCTAAGACACAATTTTTTCACGAGTATAAACTAGGTCTATTCGATAAATCACCCATTTATACTTACATGGTTTGTAAACTTCAAAATGTGTTAATATACTTACCTAGTTGCTCTAAATAAAATAGCTTTGTGCACATAATCTGAAAATTTTATATTGTGCTAATATATATTTACTATATACTTTTCTACATAGAAATAAAATAACTAGTGCAAAATGCATTGACTCTTCTTGTTAAATCTTATGGTTTCAAATGCACACTTTAATGAGAATGAATATAAACTCACATTTCAAACAAAAAATAAATCCCATCAAACAAAATTACAAATACAGAGAAACTTTATTAACATGTAATATACATATCTTTGTTTTTAAACAACTAGGTACAATTTTATAAAAAAAATTATTTTGAAATTAAAATCTTCAAAACCCTTCAGATAGTCAAGCTTTCTTTCGAATGTGGAGGATTATTCACCTGAAATATAAAATAAACTTCATAAATGTTATGCATTTCAGCATCAAAGTTGATTTTAATGTTCATGTAATTAAACTTTTAAAGTGCCCACTGACAGCTTCTACATCAATGGACATTGTTTTGCCCGATTTTTACTGCAATGTTTGAAAAATTATTTCATTAGGATTTTCAATTTTGAAATAAAAGCTAGCAAGAAATGACACACAGGAGCAAACATTTTTTTCCATACTAAGCTAAAAAGGTTCGTGAGAGTGAGTGGATATATCTGTCATTACCAGTCCATAACAAAATTTTAACTGCAGATGCAGCATAGAGAACTGATTATCCATGTTTCAAGAAAGTAACTGCTACATTAATAGACTAGTCTCTCCAAAGTATAAATCTTAATGTGTGCATTATTACTATTATTATTATTATTATTATTTTAAGGATGAATCTCATACAAGCACTACTAATACATTAATTTAAAAATGTGCATAACAAAAACTTTATAATTCATGATGTTGAAGATAAATTTATTTTAATGCATGAATTAGAATTAGCAAATGATGCAAAATGCATATACTGTAACATATGTTTCAAATACAGCAAAAGACAATTTTGAAATAAAAGATCCTTATTGTTACCATTTTGAGTCCCTCTTGAGTCAATGCTTTTTGAATCTGGTGAAATGTGAAAAGCCATGTAGGTCTAATGGAGCTTCTAATATCTGAAAATGGAGAAAAAGACTTAAAAAAGTGCAGATGTCATGAAGAAATTGTTTCCCTACACTAACTGAATCTAGACTAAGTAGCTAAATCAACAGAAAAAAATATTAATTTATCCTAAAAACTAGTAACTATTTAGCAACATTTTATACATTATCACATCTATTCAGCACTTATGATAAAATATTTTTTAAATTGTTTATAAAAGGATGTTAAAGTGCATAATACATTAACGTATACAAACTTGCTTGGGAAAAGATAAAAGTAATTTTGCCTCAAGATTTTAACAAATCTTCAACTATGTCTGCAGTAAAAATGATATAGATATGTTATTCTTAACCTGTATTGATATTTATTTTCAAAAAAGAAAAAAAAAGTACTTTGTCTTAACACATTATTTCCAATGGTCAAAAATCCTAATAAACTTATGGCAAGATTTATATTTTTTTATTACTTTGAGAATGCAGATCCATATTTTCTCAGAACATTAATAAACTCAACTATATTTCTCCATACTATATTTAAAATAAAGCCAAACTTTAAAAAATACAAAAGGTATGTTATTTATTCCAAAATTAAAATTCATAAATTTTTTAACTTTTTTAACAGACATTTCTTTGAAAATCAGAATACATATTTCGCATAAAATTAAGAAGAAATACATATAAACTAAAATATTATTTTGCCTTTTAAATAATTTTAGTTATTTTGTTTTGTACTACAATAAACTTTTTTGAATTAAAGTTAAAAAAAAACCTTAAGAATTCAGTCTAATAAATAAATCCTCAACAAGCTCATCAACCTAAATAGCAAACTTTTCAATAACAGGAGCAAAAACAATATATTTTATTTTTAGTAATAAAAAAATAACTTTTCAAATTTTATTAATTACAATAACTTTACCATCCATACAGACAAACCTAGATGGGTTTATTAGGGGTTAAACTACCCACAGAGTAGTGACTTTTGAACAGTTAAATTATACATGAGTGGAAAACGAAATATGCTGTATATATAGTATTCAAATATGAAGGTAGAATACTAATTATCATTATACCAGTAAGATATGACATGCATAGTAGACACTAGGCAGTGTTTGTGCAAAGACAAAACTGAAGTATACTTTCAGTTTTTAACACAGAAAAAAATATAAAGAACTTAAAATTGTTAAAATACTACAGGAAATATGTGAACAACAAAAATTAACAAATGTAAACAAAACATGACGTTTTAACACATGAAATTCAGTTTTGTTTTTGATAAAAAGCTATGTGTGTAACCAATTACAGTACTTGAAATTTAAAAAAAGAATCAAACACACACATATATGTATATGTGTGTGTGTGTGTACCTCCAGTTAATATTTCATCTAAAACAAAAGGAACTGAAGAGACAGAACCTCTCATTTTGTATTTAAAAATTAATACTTTATGCATGCCTGAAACACAATATCCTGTATTGTTTTATTTTCAGCATTCTCAGATGAATAATAAAATTACTGATAAATCGTTTTGAAATTGTTACTTCAGAAGAAAATGTTAACTATAATATTTACATAGGTATAAAATAAAATTTAGAGCAGAATATAAATGTTTCATCAGCTGAATACAAAAACAGCATATTAATTCATTATTATATATTGCTAAATTCCCCTTCCAATATATATATATATATATATATATATATATATATATATATATATATATATATATATATATATATATATATATATATGTGTGTGTGTGTGTGTGTGTAGATATGGATATAAATAGATATAGATGTACTATACACAGATGTAGATATAGATATAGATAATGATAAGTAGAAAGATAGAAATTGCTTAAAATTGCACTTTTAAACTCATTTGAATAAAAATATGTTCACATACAAAATTTATTACACTGTCCCTTTCTTTTATAGTTTAAGTTAAATAATAAAGTGCCGAAGCTCTTATTTCGTAGCATGCCTAGTAAATTTAATTAAGAGACAGAAAAATTATCTGAGTACTATATGCAAGATGAAAATGTTAAAACAAGATTATTATTTACATATTCTGTTATCTTGTTATATGGAAACAGAATATGTAAAATCAGACACCACAAATATATATCTGAGCCCAATAAAATAAAGCAAATCTATATCAGATCTACATCGACTTATTAAATTTATAGGTCTCAGGAGCATCGGTCTTTAATACTTAGACCTTTATGATCATCTACAATAATTTTTTTTTTAATAGACGAAAACACACAAATTTTATATATTTGCACATATAGTATGTGTGAAAATCAATAGCTTTTCCATACAATTACTACTATTACATATTACTGATAAATTTTAAAAAGTAAAATAGATAAGGATTACGTTCATTGACATAGAAATAGTCTCAATAATAAAAGAATTAAATAACGAAATTGAACTCACCTTGGCTAACTCAGGAAAGGGATGATTTTAAAGCCGCAATCTATACTGGTAGCGCAGCCATTGTAAACTTGCAACAGCATGGTAGTCAAGTCCGAGTCCGAGCTGGCAGTGCCCTGAACATTTATTCCTCTTTCCATGTGTAAACACACATATGTGTGTCAGACACATCTTAGCAATCATGCACCCATTTAGCACTTGTTAGGTGGCACACCTGTGTTTACGACATCTTAGTTCAGTTTAATTTAAGACTCCTTTCCTTCAAATCATAAAGAGGTTCCCGCCATTACTGGTACGTACTAACACATGGCGGACACTAGAGACCCTAATTGGAAAAACTTTCGGCGGGAGAAAAAATACCTATTTCCTGTCCTCTGGCGAGCACATGTAAAGAGAGTTTCCACGGGTAACTCGGACAATGGAATTCTAAAAAAAGAGATGATCTCTATTTGCTAATGACAATTCTTAATAGCTGTTAAACTAATCATTTTCAGCATTATAAATTTCATATTTAAAAAGTTATGAAACCGAGATATACATTTTAAACTATTATCTATACTTATATATAAAGAGAGAGAGCGATTTTGTACGTGGAGGGTAATCTCCGGAACCACTGCACCTATTTGAAAAATTCTTTCACTGTTTGAAAGGTACATTATTCCAGATGGTCATAGGCTATATATTAAGTATATCTGATAAGTAGAAATAAAGTTAGGGGGGATACTCTAGATTTGTGTGCACGGCCGCCATCTTGGATTTTTCCGCCAGGGTTTGGCGCATTTCGCATGGCGATAATTATTGCGTTCTGGTAAAAATAACCCAATGTCAAATTCTCTAATTTTAAGATCAAACAGTTATTTCTGATGTGATCTTTTAATTACAGTATAATAATTTTAGGTCAGATCTTGGCCTTGACCTGGAAATCTGAGTCAAATTGACTATACTCAAAAGAGTAAATTATTTTTAAAACTAAGAGTCTTTTTGTTGAAAATTTTTGAATCCATTATCAGATTTTCGTTAACTTATTAAATTTAAGTTGCTTTTAATTTTGTTTATCGATTGTCAATTAGTATACTATAATGATACACCATTTCATTTATTTGAAGTAAAAATTATCTGCCATCATTTTTTCGTAAAATGTAAAATACAGTATACATTTTAAATACAATATATTTTAAAATATTTTATAATTCCAAGTTGTAGTGGATTACAAATAAATTTAAATAACTGAAGTTCAACTTCTCTCTCCCCAGGAACCTAAGTTTAAAAGTTAGTTAAGGTTAAGTTATTGGTTTAGGAAAAGTGTTTTTTTTTCTTATTTCTAACACAGCAGGATAAATGGTCAAATAATCCTTGTCCCGATTTTATTGTATGCACCAAATATTTGGTTAAGGTCAAATCTGAAGTAAAATTTCATTACCACAATGCCCTAACCCCCCCCCCCCCCAAAAAAAAAAAATATAGAGGATCTGGTTACTCACCATAAATTTATGGGTTCATAATTATTTTACATTTTTCAAAGCTGAATTTTAGATAATTTTTAAATTGCAAGTTATTTAGGTGGTACGAAAATGCTGTATTTTTTTTTCTAATTAACAATATATTGGCATAATATTTTGGTGATTCATTGCTATTAGTCAAAGAGTTAGAGCAAACTGAATAGATGGCATTGAAATTTTATCTGTAAGTAAAATTCATTTGACGAAATTTTTCATATGGATCATAATTTGAAAAGGTAGTTTTTAATTAAAAATGACAAAAAAAAATCTCAGTCCAACGATTAAACGATTTTTCAAAAATATTTCTAAGTTTCACAATTTAAAAAAGTCGTTTTTATTAAAAAGCTAAAAGAAAAACCCAAAATTTCCAATATTTGAGAATAATTTTTTCAAAAAAGTGGTTTTTATCAAAAACCTAAAAATAAATCTAAGTCCAACCTTTAAATGATTTTTCAAACATTTTTCTAAGTTTCATAATTTAAACAGGTGGTTTTTATTAAAAAAGCTAAAAAAATTCAAAGTCCAGCGTTTTGAAAACACCGCTTAAAACACATTGGCGAGAAATTTTCCACTCCTCAAAACACGGTAAAATCGCCAAGTTGGCGAAAAAAAATCCAAGATGGCGGCCGTGCACACAATTATTAAGTAACGTAATATTAATTTGAATATTATTTTAGGTGCTTAAAATAATTAAAAAAACATTCTTTACTTAAAATCCTTTTTTTATTTTTGTATTTTTATTTCATCTCTTACTCTAATTTTGAGATACCAATGTGTATCTATACTTCTATAATCTATACTTATATCTATACTTATATATAAAGAGAGAGCGATTTTGTACGTGGAGGGTAATCTCCAGAACCACTGCACCTATTTGAAAAGTTATTTCAATGTTTGAAAGGTACATTATTCCAGGTGGACATAGGCTATATATTATGTATATCTGATCAGTAGAAATAAAGTTAGGGGCTTAATCCTAACAATCTCCATTGTTACCGCTACTGTTCTCTACCGCTTTTTGTGACGAAGTCTTCAACGATCCTTAACGTGGTGCTATCGCGGTGGGCTTCTGTTCTGACGATAGTGGTTCGAACCTAGCCTTTCTCCGGCACGCCTTTTTCTTTTAAAAATTAACTTTACTTATTTAGTAACGTAATATTAATTTGAATATTATTTTAGGAATATTATTTAAAAAATTTTTTAATATTATTTTGAAAAAAAACATTCTTTACTTAAAATCCTTTTTTTATTTTTGTATTTTTATTTCATCTCTTAACCTCTCTCTTTTAAAAAAATAACTTTAATTAATAATTAACGTAATATTAATTTGAATACTATTTTAGGTGCTTAAAATAATTAAAAATACATTCTTTACTTAAAATCCTTTTTTATTTTTGAATAAAACTACGGTTTCAAACACACCTCTTTCTTAAAAAATTAACTTTAATTAATAAATAACGTAATATTAATTTGAATATTATTTTAGGTGCTTAAAATAATTAAAAAAAATTCTTTACTTAAAATTCTCTTTTATTTTTGTATTTTTATTTCATCTCTTATTCTAATTTTGGGATACCAATGTGTATCTATACTATTTTTATGTGGAGGGTAATGTACAACTTTTGTACATTAAAATGTACCTTACATCTTTTCCTTTGTCAACCGCAGTCAAGTAACCACAGCAACACCCTTTAGCTTACGGGGTCCGTATTTCGAAATCGCTCTTTACAACGGGAAAATGTTATCTACTTCCTATACCCATTTTACGTGGGGGACATTCAGCGTGGGGGTCAGGGGAAAGAGTGGTTAATTGCTTTCTTATTGCTTTCTTACTATTGAAGAAGAATTTCAATAGTAGTTCATCGGCACTCCGTGCCTCTTTCATCTCTCAAAACGCTGAAAATGGATGAACCGCGGGTGAACCGCCCTTCTGATGTCTCTCGCCTGAAAAGAAATAGCCTCTAGCTAGAACGACAAAAGATTATTATTCAGTCCTTTTCGGCAATATTGACCCTCCGTTCCCAGAATGTCACCCAATTGTTCTTTGGGGGCAAAGACGTTAGGAAAGTCACAACGAAGTGGAATTCGAGACTATATCTTTGCAGACATCACACCGTATTTTTCGAGAGTATGTGCTTCGGATATATGCTATCCCACCCCGTAAGGAAAAGGTTTAATATTTTTAAGATTCAAGTAGAGGAGGTATTGATAAATACAAAAAGGATTTTTGAAACTGGCAACGTTAAAGGGTTTATTGAAGAAAACTACATTTGGAACTACACTTTTTATTGGACATTTAAGGTAAAAAAAGATTTACAATTTATTGGCTATCAACTGGAAATTTATTGGTATAATATTTTGGTCAACCCGGACAAAGTCGGGACGGGCCGCTAGTTAACGATAAACGTCAAGGTTCTGTGAATATAAGAGGCTAGCAGTGGCTAGATTTTGGCCGGAAAATTATAATTAAAAAGGGTGTGAAAAAAACATATTAGAGAAAAATATAATATACAGTTAAAATCGTAAACATTTTAAAATAAGAAGCTTCAGTGTCGCAAAGTCTGTAAAATGAAAATAATTATAGTCTTTGTTTGGGTTTATATAAATATATATATATATATATATATATATATATATATATATATATATATATATATATATATAATGTATCCGATGTATGTGTGTAAGGGTGGGTAAACATAACTTTTTGATAGCTGTGCGATGGAGGTATATTCTATAGCGATAAATTTTACATGATTTTTAATAAGCGATGTCCCATAACAACGACTTCTTTTTAAAAATATTTTCACAAGTATTCCTTATGACGCGTGCGAATCGTAAGTAACCTATTAAGCTTCTATAATATCCCAGACTTTTATTTTTGACCTCTAAGCGTCTGCCTTACAGATCAAGACGTAAAATATTAACAACCTACGTATAAGAACTTCAGCTTCTTTTCGTAAAAGAATGTAAATTTTGTTGCAAAACTTGTCTGAAACTGATAGTTGCTTTGTACATTTATTACGTCATAAAAAAAATCTGCAAAATTTTTCAATAACTTGGATTTAAAAGATACTCTTTTAAATTAAAACATTTCTACATAAAGGATATAATTTCTACGTTGAGAACAATAGTCATTAGGCAAAAATTAAATATAAACACAAAATTGATTTAGAATATCAGAAAAGAATTTTTGTTAATCTCGTCTAAAAAAATAGACATCGTATTCCAAAAATTAAATTCCTTATAAAAAATAATAAATAAAACTTTAAGTACATTCAAAAATTTTGAACCCGAATACTTCATTTCAGCCTTTCAAGTTGCATGACATTTACGGTCTAATACTTAAAGTTGGTTTTTCAGCGCAGTAAACTCAGATAACATAAGTTATTTAACACACTTGTTTCGATAACACAGTTGCGATGACTCAGTAGTATTTGAACTCACTTAAATCCGCGTTCAAAATCACGCATAGTGGTTTGTTTAACTCACCACCCACAATAACCCACGCGAAGAGGGTTGCAGAACCCACTTATTCCGGCGACTGACCGACTTTTTTTTCTCTGTGCGGAAAATTAGAATTCCTTTCAAATTGCATAACTTTTTCAACGTCCGCGTGGCCTAACGGATAAGGTGTCTGCCTTCGCATGAGTAGAAGAGAGGTTCGAATAATGTCGCGGACGACGGGATATCAAGTAGTCTAACAATTTATTTTCCAATTTTTCAAACCGTAATATTTCAAGAAAACTTTGAATCAAATTTATACATTTTTTTTTTACAATAAAGTGTTCCTAGTGAAATTTAATGTCCAATAGCCAAGCAACTCAGTGAATTTATTATCCGAATAATTGGAATTGCTTTCAAATTGAACAACGTTTTAACGTCCGCGTCTGCTAACGGATAAGGCGTCTGACTTCGAATCATATGATTGTACGTTCGAAACCTATCGTGGACGTTGGGATATCAAGTAGTCTAGGATTACATTTTTAAAACATTTATATTTCCAGAAAAGTTTGAATCAAATTTAATCTATATTTTTTTTACAATAAAGGGTTTCTAGTTTAAGTAAATTTCCAATGGCCGCGCAATTCAGTGCATTAATTATCTGGATAAAAGAAATTGCTTTCAAATTGCGTAACTCCTTCGACGTGCGCGTGACCTAACGGATAAGGCGTCTGACTTCGCATCAGAAAATTGCAGGTTCGAATCCTGTCGCGGACGACGGAATATCAAGTGGTCTAGGATTACATTTTTAAAACCGTTATATTTCAAGAAATCTTTGAATCAAATTTATTCCTTTTTTTTACGTTAAAGGGTTCCTAATGTAAGTTAATATCCAATGCCCGCGCAATTCAGTGCATTTAATATCCGAATGGTTGGATTTGCTTTCAAATTGCTTGACTTAGACTACGTAAGCGTGGCCTAATGGATAAGGCGTCTGACTTCGGATCAGTAGATTGCAGGTTCGAATCCTGTCGCGGACGACGGGATGTCAAGTGTTCTAGGATTACATTTTTAAAACCGTTATTTTTCAAGAAAACTTTGAATCAAATTTAATCCTTTTTTTACGTTGAAGGGTTCCTAATGTAAGTTAATGTCCAATGGCAGCGTAATTCAATGCATTAAATATCCGGATAATTGGATTTCCTTTCAAATTGCTTGGCTTATACAACGTAATCGTGGCCTAACGGATAAGGCGTCTGACTTCGAATCAGAAGATTGCAGTTTCGAATCCTATCGCGGACAGCGGGATATCAAGTGGTCTAGTATTACACTTTTAAAACTGTTATATTTCAAGAAAACTTTGAATTAAATTTTTTCTTTTTTTTAACAATAAAGGGTTCCTAGTGTAAGTTAATGTCGAATGCCCGCGCAATTCAGAGCATTTATTATCGGTATAATTGGATTTACTTTCAAATTGCTTATTTTATACAACGTCCGCGTGGCCTAACGGATAAAGCGTCTAACTTCGAATCAGAAGATTGCAGGTTCGGATCGTGTCGCGGACGACGGGCTATCAATTGGTCTAAAATTAAACTTTTAAAACCATTATATTTCAAGAAAACTTTGAATCAAATTTATTCTTATTTTCTACAATAAAGGGTTCCTAGTGTAAGTTAATGTCGAATGCCCGCGCAATTCAGTGCAGTTATTATCCGGATAATTGGATTTGCTTTCAAATTGCTTATTTTATACAACGTCCGAGTGGCCTAACGGATAAAGCGTCTGACTTCGAATCAGAAGATTGCAGGTTCGGATCGTGTCGCGGACGACGGGATATCAATTGGTCTAGGATTACACTTTTAAAACCATTATATTTCAAGAAAACTTTGAAGCAAATTTCTGCTTTTTTTTAACAATAAAGAGTTCCTACTGTAAGTTAATGTCCAATGGCAGCGCAATTCAGTGCATTTATTATCCGGATAGTTAGAATTCCATTCAAATTGCATGACGTTGAAAAAGTTATCCTATCGTGGACGTTGGGATATCAAGTCGTCTAGGATTACACATTTAAAACCGTTATATTTCAAGAAAACTTTGAATCAAATTTAATCTATATTTTTTTTACAATAAAGGGTTTCTAGTTTAAGTTAATGTCCAATGGACGCGCAATTCAGTGCATTAAATATCTGGATAATAGGAATTGCTTTCAAATTGCTTAACTTTTTCAACGTCCGCGAGGCCTAACGGATAAGGCGTCTGACTTCGAATCAGAAGATTGCAGGTTCGAATCCTGTCGCGGAAGACGGAATGTCAAGTATTCTAGGATTGAACTTTTAAAATCGTTATATTTCAAGAAAACTTTGAATCAAATTTATTCTTTTTTTTAACAATAAAGGATTCCTAGTGTAAGTTAATGTCGAATGCCCACGCATTTCAGTGCATTTAATATCCGGATATTTGGATTTGCTTTTAAATTGCTTGACTTTTACAACGTCCGCGTGGCCTAACGGATAAAGCGTCTGACATCGAATCATATGATTGCAGGTTCGAATCCTATCGTGGACGTTGTGATATCAAGTAATTTAGGATTACTCTTTTAAAACCGTTATATTTCAAGAAAACTTTGAATCAAATTTAATCTATATTTTTTTTTACAATAAAGGGTTTCTAGTTTAAGTTAATGTCCAATGGCCGCGCAATTCAGTGCATTAATTATCTCTGATAGGAATTGCTTTCAAATTGCTTAAGTTTTCAACGTCCGCGTGGACTAACGGATAAGGCGTCTGACTTCGAATCAGAAGATTGCAGGTTCGAATCCTGTCGCGGACGACGGAATATGAAATTGTCTAGAATTGATCTTTTAAAACCGTTATATTTCAAGAAAACTTTGAATCAAATTTATTCTTATTTTTTACAATAAAGGGTTCCTAGTGTAAGTTAATGTCCAATGCCCGCGCAATTCAGTGCATTTAATTTCCGAATAATTGGATTTGCTTTCAAATTGCTTGACTTAGACAACGTCCGCGTGGCCTAACGGATAAGGCGTCTGACTTCGATTCAGAAGATTGCAGTTTCGAATCCTGTCGCGGACGGCGGGATATCAAGAGGTCTAGTATTACACTTTTAAAACCATTATATTTCAAGAAAACTTTGAATCAAATTTATTCTTATTTTCTACAATAAAGGGTTCCTAGTGTAAGTGAATGTCGAATGCCCGCGCAATTCAGTGCATTTACTATCCGGATAATTGGATTTGCTTTCAAATTGCTTATTTTATACATCGTCCGCGTGGCCTAACGGATAAAGCGTCTGACTTCGATTCAGAAGATTGCATGTTCGGATCGTGTCACGGACATCGGGATATCAATTGGTCTAAGATTACACTTTTAAAACCATTATATTTCAAGAAAACTTTGAATCAAATTTATTCTTATTTTCTACAATAAAGGGTTCCTAGTGTAAGTTAATGTCGAATGACCGCGCAATTCAGTGCATTTACTATCCGGATAATTGCATTTGCTTTCAAATTGCTTATTTTGTACGACGTCCGCGTGGCATAACGCATAAAGCGTCTGACTTCGAATCAGAAGATTGCAGGTTCGGATCGTGTCGCGGACGACGGGATATCAATTGGTGTAGGATTACACTTTTAAAACCGTTATATTTCAAGAAAACTTTGAATCAAATTTAATCTATATTTTTTTTACAATAAAGGATTTCTAGTTTAAGTGAATGTCCAATGGACGCGCAATTCAGTTTATTAATTATCTGGATAATAGGAATCGCTTTCAAATTGCTTAATTCCTTCGACGTCCGCGTGGCCTAACGGATAAGGCGTCTGACTTCGAATTAGAAGGTTGCAGGTTCGAATCCTGTCGCAGACGACGGGATATCAAGTAGTCTAAGAATACAATTTTAAAACCGTTATATTTCAAGAAAACTTTGAATCAAATTTATTCCTTTTTTTTATGTTAAAGGGCTCCTAATGTAAGTTAATGTCCAATGGCCGCGCAATTCAATGCATTTAATATCCGGATAATAGGAATTGCATTCAAATTGCTTAGTTCTTTCAACGTCCGCGAGGCCTAACATTTCGCGTAACATTAATAAGGCGTAACATTTCGAATCAGAAGATTGCAGGTTCGAATCCTGTCGCGGAAAACGGAATGTCAAGTAGTCTACGATTGCACTTTTAAAACCGTTATATTTCAAGAAAACTTTGAATCAAATTTATTCTTTTTTTTAACAATAAAGGGTTCCTAGTGTAAGTTAATGACGAATGCCCACGCAATTCAGTGCATTTATTATCCGAATAATTGGATTTGCTTTCAAATTGCATGTTTTATACAACGTCCGCATGGCCTAACGCATAAAGCGTCTGACTTCGTATCAGAAGATTGCAGGTTCGAATCGAACCGCGGACGACGGGATATCAAGTGAACTAGGATTACATTTTTAAAACCGTTATATTTCAAGAAATATTTGAATCAAATTTATTCTTTTTTTTTTACATTAAAGGGTTCCTAATGTAAGTTAATGTACAATGGCAGCGCATTTCAGTGCATTTAATATCCGGATATTTGGATTTGCTTTCAAATTGCTTGACTTCTACAACGTCCGCGTGGCCTAACGGATAAGGCGTCTGACTTCGAATCATATGATTGCATGTTCGAATCCTATCGTGGACGTTGGGATATCAAGTAGTCTAGGATTACTCTTTTAAAACCGTTATATTTCAAGAACACTTTGAATCAAATTTATTCTATATTTTTTTTACAATAAAGGGTTTCTAGTTTAAGTGAATGTCCAATGGCCGCGCAATTCAGTGCATTAATTATCTGGATAATAGGAATTGCTTTCAAATTGCTTAATTCCGTCGACGTCCGCGTGGCCTAACGGAAAAGGCGTCTGACTTCGAATCAGACGATTGCAGGTTCGAAAACTGTTCCGGACGACAGGATATCAAGTAAACTAGGATTACATTTTTAAAACCATTATATTTCAATTAAACTTTGAATCAAATTTCTTCTTTATTTTCCCAATAAAGTTTTCCTACTGTAAGTAAATGTCCAATGGCCAAGCAATTCAGTGCAATCATTATCCGGATAATAGGAATTGTTTTCAAATTGCTTAAGTTTTTCAACGTCCGCGTGGCCTAACGGATAAGGCGTCTGACTTCGAATCAGAAGATTGCAGGTTCGAATCCTGTCGCGGACGACGGGATATCAAGTGGTCTAGTGTTACACTTTTAAAACCGTTATATTTCAAGAAAACTTTGAATCAAATTTCATCTTTTTTATCAAAATAAAGAGTTCTTACTGTAAGTTAATGTCCAATGGCCGCGCAATTCAATGCATTTAATATCCGGATATTTGGATTTGCTTTCAAATTTCTTGACTTCTACAACGTTCGCGTGGCCAAACGGATAAGGCGTCTGACATCGAATCATATGATTGTACGTTCGAATCCTATCGTGGACGTTGGGATATCAAGTAGTCTAGGATTACACTTTTAAAACCGTTATATTTCAAGAAAACTTTGAATCAAATTTAATCTATATTTGTTTTACAATAAAGGGATTGTAGCTTAAGTAAATATCCAATGGCCGCGCAATTCAGTGCATTAATAATCTGGATAATAGAAATTGCTTTTAATTTGCATAGTTCATTCGACGTCCGCGTGGCCTAACGGATAAGGCGTCTGACTTCGAATCAGAAGATTGCAGTTTCGAATCCTGTCGCGGATGACGGGATATCAAGTGCTCTCGGATTATATATTTAAAACCATTATATTTCAAGAAAACTTTGAATCAAAATTCTTCTTTTTTTCACAATAAAGAGTTCCTACTGTATGTTAATGTCCAATGGCCGCGCAATTCAGTGCATTCATTATCCGGATAATAGGAATTGTTTTCAAATTGCTTAACTTTTTCTACGTCCGCGTGGCCTAACGGATAAGTCGTCTGACCACGAATCAGAAGATTGCAGGTTCGAATCCTGTCGCGGACGGCAGAATTTCAAGTAGTCTAGGGTTCAATTTTTAAAAAAGTTATATTTCAAGAAATCTTTGAATCAAATTTATTCTTTTTTTTATAATAAAGGGTTCCTAATTTAAGTTAATGTTCAATGGCCGCGCTATTCAGTGCATTAATTATCTGGATAATAGAAATTGCTTTCAAATTGCGTAATTCCTTGGACGTCCGCGTGGCCTAACGGATAAGGCGTCTGACTTCGAACTAGAAGATTGCAGGTTCGAATCCTGTCGCGGCCGGCGGGATATCAAGTGGTCTAGTGTTACCCTTTTAAAACCGTTATATTTCAAGAAAAATTTGAATCAAATTTCATCTTTTTTTTCACAATAAAGAATTCTAAATGTAAGATAATGTCCAATGGCCGCGCAATTCAGTGCATTTAATATCCGGACATTTTGATTTGCTTTCAAATTTCTTGACTTCTACAACGTCCGCGTGGCCTAACGGATAAGGCGTCTGACATCGAATCATATGATTGTACGTTCGAATACTATCGTAGACGTTGGGATATCAAGTAGTCTAGGATTACACTTTTAAAACCGTTATATTTCAAGAAAAGTTTGAATCAAATTTAATCTATATTTTTTTTACAATAAAGGATTTCTAGCTTAAGTAAATGTCCAATGGCCGCGCAATTCAGTGCATTAATTATCTGGATAATACAAATTGCTTTCAAATTGCTTAATTCCTTCGACGTCCGCGTGGCCTAACGGATAAGGCGTCTGACTTCGAATCAGAAGATTGCAGGTTCGAATCCTGTCGCGGACGACGGGATATCAAGTGGTCTCGGATTCAATTTTTAAAACCATTATATTTCAAGAAAACTTTGAATCAAATTTCTTCTTTTTTTTTCACAATAAAGAGTTCCTACTGTATGTTAATGTCCAATGGCCGCGCAATTCAGTGCATCCATTATCCGGATAATAGGAATTGCTTTCAAATTGCTTAAGTTATACAACGTCCGCGTGGCCTAACGCATAAGGCGTCTGACTTCGAATCAGAAGATTGCAGGATCGAATCCTGTCGCGGACGACGGGATATCATGTGGTTTAGGATTACGTTTTTAAAACCGTTATATTTCAATAAAACTTTCAATCAATTTTATTCCTTTTTTTACGTTAAAGGGTTCCTAATGTAAGTTAAAGTCCAATGGCCGCGCAATTCAATGCATTTAATATCCGGATAATTGGATTTGCTTTCAAATTGCTTGACTTATACAACGTGCGCGTGGCCTAACGGATAAGGCGTCTGACTTCGAATCGGAAGATTGCAGTTTCGAATCCTGTCTCGGATGACGGGATATCAAGTGGTCTAGGAATACACATTTAAAGCCGTTATATTTCAAGAAAACTTTGAATCAAATTTTTTCTTTTTTTTTTTCACAATAAAGAGTTCCTACTGTAAGTTAATGTCCAATGGCCGCGCAATTCAGTGCATTCATTATCCGGATAATAGGAATTGTTTTCAAATTGCTTAACTTTTTCTAGGTCCGCGTGGCCTAACGGATAAGTCGTCTGACCACGAATCAGAAGATTGCAGGTTCGAATCCTGTCGCGGACGACGGAATTTCAAGTAGTCTAGAGTTCAATTTTTAAAAAAGTTATATTTCAAGAAAACTTTGAATCAAATTTATTCTTTTTTTTTATAATAAAGGGTTCCTAATTTAAGTTAATGTCCAATGGCCGCGCTATTCAGTGCATATATTATCCGGATAATTGGATTTGCTTTCAAATTCGTTGATTTCTACAACGTCCGCGTGGCCTAACGGATAAGGCGTCTGACATCGAATCATATGATTGTACGTTCGAATCCTATCGTGGACGACGGGATATCAAGTGGGCTAGTGTTACACTTTTAAAACCGTTATATTTCAAGAAAACTTTGAATCAAATTTCTTTTTTTTTATCACAATAAAGAGTTCTTACTGTAAGTTAATGTCCAATGGCCGCGCAATTCAGTGCATTTAATATCCGGATATTTGGATTTGGTTTCAAATTTCTTGACTTCTACAACGTTCGCGTGGCCTAACGGATAAGGCGTCTGACATCGAATCATATGATTGTACGTTCGAATCCTATCGGTGACGTTGGGATATCAAGTAGTCTAGGATAACACTTTTAAAACCGTTATATTTCAAGAAAAGTTTCAATCAAATTTAAACTATATTTTTTTTACAATAAAGGATTTCTAGCTTAAGTAAATGTCCAATGGCCGCGCAATTCAGTGCATTAATTATCTGGATAATAGAAATTGCTTTCAAATTGCTTAATTCCTTCGACGTCCGCGTGGCCTAACGGATAAGGCGTCTGACTTCGAATCAGAAGATTGCAGGGTCGAATCCTGACGCGGTAGACGGAATTTCAAGTAGTCTAGGGTTTAATTTTTAAAAAAGTTATATTTCAAGAAATCTTTGAATCAAATTTATTCTTTTTTTTATAATAAAGGTTTCCTAGTTTAAGTTAATGTCCAATGGCCGCGCTATTCAGTGCATTTATTATCCGGAAAATTGGATTTGCTTTCAAATTGCTTGACTTCTACAACGTCCGCGTAGCCTAACGGATAAGGCGTCTGACATCGAATTATATGATTGTACGTTCGAATCATATCGTGGACGTTGGGATATCAAGTAGTCCAGGATAACACTTTTAAAACCGTTATATTTCAAGAAAAGTTTGAATCAAATTTAATCTGTATTTTTTTTACAATAAAGAGATTCTAGTTTAAGTAAATATCCAATGCCCGCGCAATTCAGTGCATTTAATATCCTAATAATTGGATTTCCTTTGCAATTGCTTGACTTAGACAACGTCCGCGTGGCCTAACGGATAAGGCGTCTGACTTCGAATCAGAAGATTGCAGGTTCGAATCCTGTCGCGGACGACTGGATTTGAAGTGGTCTCGGATTACATTTTTGAAACCATTATATTTCAAGAAAACTTTGAATCAAATTTCTTCTTTTTTTTCACAATAAAGAGTGCCTACTGTATGTTAATGACCAATGGCCGCGAAATTCAGTGCATTTAATATCCGGATATTTGGATTTGCTTTCAAATTTCTTGACTTCTACAACGTCCGCGTGGCCTAACGGATAAGGCGTCTGAAATGGAATCATATGATTGTACGTTCGAATCCTATCGTGGACGTTTTGATATCAAGTAGTCTAGGATAACACTTTTAAAACCGTTATATTTCAAGAAAAGTTTGAATCAAATTTAATCTATATTTTTTTTACAATAAAGGGTTTCTAGCTTAATTATCAGGATAATAGAAATTGCTTTCAAATTGCATAATTCCTTCGACGTCAGCGTGGCCTAACGGATAAGGCGTCTGACTTCGAATCAGAAGATTGCAGGTTCGACTCCTGTCGCGGACGACGGGATATCAAGTGCTCTAGGATTACATTTTTAAAACCGTTATATTTCAAGAAAACTTTGAATCAAATTTATTCCATTTTTTACGTTAAAGGGTTCCTAATGTAAATTAATATCCAATGCCCGCGCAATTCGGTGCATTTAATATCCGATTATTTGGACTTGCTTTGAAATTGCTTGTCTTAGACAACGTCCGCGTGGCCTAACGGATAAGGCGTCTGACTTCGAATCAGAAGATTGCAGGTTCGAATCCTGTCGCGGACGACGGGATATCAAGTGCTCTAGGATTACATTTTTAAAACCGTTATATTTGAAGAAAACTTTGAATCAAATTTATTCCTTTTTTTACGTTAAAGGGTTCCTAATGTAAGTTAATATCCAATGCCCGCGCAATTCAGTGCATTTAATATCCGATTAATTGGACTTACTTTGAAATTGCTTGCCTTAGACAACGTCCGCGTGGCCTAACGGATAAGGCGTCTGACTTCGAAACAGAAGATTGCAGGTCCGAATCCTGTCGCAGACGATGGGATGTCAAGTGGTCTAGGATTACATTTTTAAAACCGTTATATTTCAAGAAAACTTTGAATCAAATTTCTTCTTTTTTTTCACAATAAAGAGTTCTTACTCTAAGTTAATGTCCAATGGCCGCGCAATTCAGTGCATTTAATATCCGGATATTTGGATTTGCTTTCAAATTTCTTGACTTCTACAACGTCCGCGTGGCCTAACGGATAAGGCGTCTGAAATCGAATCATATGATTGTACGTTCGAATCCTATCGTGGACGTTTTGATATCAAGTAGTCTAGGATAACACTTTTAAAACCGTTATATTTCAAGAAAAGTTTTAATCAAATTTAATCTATATTTTTTTTTACAATAAAGGGTTTCTATCTTAATTATCTGGATAATAGAAATTGCTTTCAAATTGCATAATTCCTTCGACGTCCGCGTGGCCTAACGGATAAGGCGTCTGACTTCGAATCAGAAAATTGCAGGTTCGAATCCTGTCGCGGAAGACGTGATATCAAGTGGTCTCGGATTACATATTTAAAACCATTATATTTCAAGAAAACTTTGAATCAAATTTCTTCTTTTTTTTTCACAATAAAGAGTTCCTACTGTATGTTAATGTCCAATGGCCGCGCAATTCAGTGCATTCATTATCCGGATAATAGGAATTGCTTTCAAATAGCTTAACTTATACAACGTCCGTGTGGAATAACGCATAAGGCGTCTGACTTCGAATAAGAAGATCGCAGGTTCGAATCCTGTCGCGGACGACGGAATATGAAATAGTCTAGGATTGCTCTTTTAAAACAATTATAATTTAAGAAAACTTTGAATCAAATTTATTCTTATTTTTTACAATAAAGGGTTCCTAGTGTAAGTTAATGTCCAATGGCCGCGCAATTCATTGCATTCATTATCCGGATAATAGGAATTGTTTTCAAATTGCTTAACATTTTCAACGTCCGCGTGGCCTAACGGATATGTCGTCTGACTTCGAATCAGAAGATTGCAGGTTTGAATCCTGTCGTGGGCGACGGAATTTCAAGTAGTCTAGGGTTCAATTTTTAAAAAAGTTATATTTCAAGAAAACTTTGAATCAAATTTATTCCTTTTTTTTACGTTAAAGGGTTCCTAATGTAAGTTAATATCCAATGCCCGCGCAATTCAGTGCATTTAATATCCGATTAATTGGACTTACTTTGAAATTGATTGACTTAGACAACGTCCGCGTGGCCTAACGGATAAGGCGTCTGACTTCGAATCAGAAGATTGCAGGTTCGAATCCTGTCACGGACTTCGGGATATCAAGTGGTCTAATGTTACACTTTTAAAACCGTTATATTTCAAGAAAACTTTGAATCAAATTTCTTCTTTTTTTTCACAATTTAAGAGTTCCTACTGTAAATTAATGTCCAATGGCCGCGCAATTCAGTGCATTTAATATCCGAATATTTGGATTTGCTTTCAAATTTCTTGACTTCTACAACGTCCGCGTGGCCTAACGGATAAGGCGTCTGACATCGAATCATATGATTGTACGTTCGAATCCTATCGTGGACGTTGGGATATCAAGTAGTCTAGGATAACACTTTTAAAACCGTTATATTTTTTGAAAATTTTGAATCAAATTTAATGTATATATTTTTTACAATAAAGGGTTTCTAGTTTAAGTAAATGTCCAATGGCCGCGCAATTCAGTGCATTAATTATCTCGATAATAGAAATTGTTTTCAAATTGCGAAATTTCTTCGACGTCCGCGTGGCCTAACGGATAAGGCGTCTGACTTCGAATCAGAAGATTGCAGGTTCGAATCCTGTCGCGGACGACGGAATTTCAAGTAGTCTAGGGTTAAATATTTAAAAAAAGTTATATTTCAAGAAATCTTTGAATCAATTTTATTCTTTTTCTTATAATAAAGGGTTCCTAGTTTAAGTTAATGTCCAATGGCCGCGCTATTCAGTGCATTTATTATCTGGATAATTGGATTTGCTTTCAAATTGCTTGACTTCTACAACGTCCGCGTGGCCTAACGGATAAGGCGTCTGACTTCGAATCAGAAGTTTGCAGGTTCGAATCCTGTCGCGGACGACGGGATATCAAGTGCTCTAGGATTACATTTTTAAAACCGTTATATTTGAAGAAAACTTTGAATCAAATTTATTCCTTTTTTTACGTTAAAGGGTTCCTAATGTAAGTTAATATCCAATGCCCGCGCAATTCAGTGCATTTAATATCCGATTAATTTTACTTACTTTGAAATTGCTTGCCTTAGACAACGTCCGCGTGGCCTAACGGATAAGGCGTCTGACTTCGAAACAGAAGATTGCAGGTCCGAATCCTGTCGCAGACGATGGGATGTCAAGTGGTCTAGGATTACATTTTTAAAACCGTTATATTTCAAGAAAACTTTGAATCAAATTTCTTCTTTTTTTTCACAATAAAGAGTTCTTACTCTAAGTTAATGTCCAATGGCCGCGCAATTCAGTGCATTTAATATCCGGATATTTGGATTTGCTTTCAAATTTCTTGACTTCTACAACGTCCGCGTGGCCTAACGGATAAGGCGTCTGAAATCGAATCATATGATTGTACGTTCGAATCCTATCGTGGACGTTTTGATATCAAGTAGTCTAGGATAACACTTTTAAAACCGTTATATTTCAAGAAAAGTTTTAATCAAATTTAATCTATATTTTTTTTTACAATAAAGGGTTTCTATCTTAATTATCTGGATAATAGAAATTGCTTTCAAATTGCATAATTCCTTCGACGTCCGCGTGGCCTAACGGATAAGGCGTCTGACTTCGAATCAGAAAATTGCAGGTTCGAATCCTGTCGCGGAAGACGGGATATCAAGTGGTCTCGGATTACATATTTAAAACCATTATATTTCAAGAAAACTTTGAATCAAATTTCTTCTTTTTTTTTCACAATAAAGAGTTCCTACTGTATGTTAATGTCCAATGGCCGCGCAATTCAGTGCATTCATTATCCGGATAATAGGAATTGCTTTCAAATAGCTTAACTTATACAACGTCCGTGTGGAATAACGCATAAGGCGTCTGACTTCGAATAAGAAGATTGCAGGTTCGAATCCTGTCGCGGACGACGGAATATGAAATAGTCTAGAATTGCTCTTTTAAAACAATTATAATTTAAGAAAACTTTGAATCAAATTTATTCTTATTTTTTACAATAAAGGGTTCCTAGTGTAAGTTAATGTCCAATGGCCGCGCAATTCATTGCATTCATTATCCGGATAATAGGAATTGTTTTCAAATTGCTTAACATTTTCAACGTCCGCGTGGCCTAACGGATATGTCGTCTGACTTCGAATCAGAAGATTGCAGGTTTGAATCCTGTCGTGGGCGACGGAATTTCAAGTAGTCTAGGGTTCAATTTTTAAAAAAGTTATATTTCAAGAAAACTTTGAATCAAATTTATTCCTTTTTTTTACGTTAAAGGGTTCCTAATGTAAGTTAATATCCAATGCCCGCGCAATTCAGTGCATTTAATATCCGATTAATTGGACTTGCTTTGAAATTGCTTGACTTAGACAACGTCCGCGTGGCCTAACGGATAAGGCGTCTGACTTCGAATCAGAAGATTGCAGATTCGAATCCTGTCACGGACTTCGGGATATCAAGTGGTCTAATGTTACACTTTTAAAACCGTTATATTTCAAGAAAACTTTGAATCAAATTTCTTCTTTTTTTTCACAATTTAAGAGTTCCTACTGTAAATTAATGTCCAATGGCCGCGCAATTCAGTGCATTTAATATCCGAATATTTGGATTTGCTTTCAAATTTCTTGACTTCTACAACGTCCGCGTGGCCTAACGGATAAGGCGTCTGACATCGAATCATATGATTGTACGTTCGAATCCTATCGTGGACGTTGGGATATCAAGTAGTCTAGGATAACACTTTTAAAACCGTTATATTTTTGAAAATTTTGAATCAAATTTAATGTATATATTTTTTACAATAAAGGGTTTCTAGTTTAAGTAAATGTCCAATGGCCGCGCAATTCAGTGCATTAATTATCTGGATAATAGAAATTGTTTTCAAATTGCGAAATTTCTTCGACGTCCGCGTGGCCTAACGGATAAGGCGTCTGACTTCGAATCAGAAGATTGCAGGTTCGAATCCTTTCGCGGACGACGGAATTTCAAGTAGTCTAGGGTTAAATATTTAAAAAAAGTTATATTTCAAGAAATCTTTGAATCAATTTTATTCTTTTTCTTATAATAAAGGGTTCCTAGTTTAAGTTATTGTCCAATGGCCGCGCTATTCAGTGCATTTATTATCTGGATAATTGGATTTGCTTTCAAATTGCTTGACTTCTACAACGTCCGCGTGGCCTAACGCATATGGCGTCTGACATCGAATCATATGATTGTACGGTCGAATCCTGTCGCGGACTTCGGGATATCAAGTAGTCTAGTGTTACACTTTTAAAACCGTTATATTTCAAGAAAACTTTTTATCAAATTTCTTCTTTTTTTTCACAATAAAGAGTTCTTACTGTAAGTTAATGTCCAATGGCCGCGCAATTCAGTGCATTTAATATCCGATTAATTGGACTTGCTTTGAAATTGCTTGACTTAGACAACGTCCGCGTGGCCTAACGGATAAGGCGTCTGACTTCGAATCAGAAGATTGCAGGTTCGAATCCTGTCGCGGACTTCGGGATATCAAGTGGTCTAGGATTACATTTTCAAAACCGTTATATTTCAAGAAAACTTTGAATCAAATTTATTCCCTTTTTTTACGTTAAAAGGGTTCCTAATGTAAGTTAATATCCAATGCCCGCGCAATTCAGTGCATTAAATATCCGATTAATTGGATTTGCTTTGAAATTGCTTGACTTGGACAACGTCCGCGTGGCCTAACGGATAAGGCGTCTGACTTCGAATCAGAAGATTGCAGGTTCGAATCCTGTCGCGGACTTCGGGATATCTAGTGGTCTAGTGTTACACTTTTAAAACCGTTATATTTCAAGAAAACTTTGAATCAAATTTCTTCTTTTTTTTCACAATAAAGAGTTCTTACTGTAAGTTAATGTCCAATGGCCGCGCAATTCAGTGCATTTAATATCCGATTAATTGGACTTGCTTTCAAATTTCTTGACTTCTACAACGTCCGCGTGGCCTAACGGATAAGGCGTCTGACATCGAATCATATGATTGTACGTTCGAATCCTATCGTGGACGATGGGATATCAAGTAGTCTCGGATAACACTTTTAAAACCGTTATATTTCAAGAAAATTTTGAATCAAATTTAATCTATATTTTTTTTACAATAAAGGGTTTCTAGTTTAAGTAAATGTCCAATAGCCGCGCAATTCAGTGCATTAATTAATTGGATAATAGAAATTGCTTTCAAAATTGCGTAATTCCTTCGACGTCCGCGTGGCCTAACGGATAAGGCGTCTGACTTCGAATCAGAAGATTGCAGGTTCGAATCCTGTCACGGACTTCGGGATATCAAGTGGTCTAATGTTACACTTTTAAAACCGTTATATTTCAAGAAAACTTTGAATCAAATTTCTTAATTTTTTTCACAATAAAGATTTCTTACTGTAAGTTAATGTCGAATGGCCGCGCAATTCAGTGCATTTAATATCCGGATATTTGGATTTGCTTTCAAATTTCTTGACTTCTACAACGTCCGCGTGGCCTAACGGATAAGGCGTCTGAAATCGAATCATATGATTGTACGTTCGAATCCTATCGTGGACGTTTTGATATCAAGTAGTCTAGGATAACACTTTTAAAACCGTTATATTTCAAGAAAAGTTTTAATCAAATTTAAATCTATATTTTTTTTTACAATAAAGGGTTTCTATCTTAATTATCTGGATAATAGAAATTGCTTTCAAATTGCATAATTCCTTCGACCGTCCGCGTGGCCTAACGGATAAGGCGTCTGACTTCGAATCAGAAAATTGCAGGTTCGAATCCTGTCGCGGAAGACGGGATATCAAGTGGTCTCGGATTACATATTTAAAACCATTATATTTCAAGAAAACTTGAATCAAATTTCTTCTTTTTTTTTCACAATAAAGAGTTCCTACTGTATGTTAATGTCCAATGGCCGCGCAATTCAGTGCATTCATTATCCGGATAATAGGAATTGCTTTCAAATAGCTTAACTTATACAACGTCCGTGTGGAATAACGCATAAGGCGTCTGACTTCGAATAAGAAGATTGCAGGTTCGAATCCTGTCGCGGACGACGGAATATGAAATAGTCTAGGATTGCTCTTTTAAAACAATTATAATTTAAGAAAACTTTGAATCAAATTTATTCTTATTTTTTACAATAAAGGGTTCCTAGTGTAAGTTAATGTCCAATGGCCGCGCAATTCATTGCATTCATTATCCGGATAATAGGAATTGTTTTCAAATTGCTTAACATTTTCAACGTCCGCGTGGCCTAACGGATATGTCGTCTGACTTCGAATCAGAAGATTGCAGGTTTGAATCCTGTCGTGGGCGACGGAATTTCAAGTAGTCTAGGGTTCAATTTTTAAAACCGTTATATTTCAAGAAAACTTTGAATCAAATTTATTCCTTTTTTTTACGTTAAAGGGTTCCTAATGTAAGTTAATATCCAATGCCCGCGCAATTCAGTGCATTTAATATCCGATTAATTGGACTTGCTTTGAAATTGCTTGACTTAGACAACGTCCGCGTGGCCTAACGGATAAGGCGTCTGACTTCGAATCAGAAGATTGCAGGTTCGAATCCTGTCACGGACTTCGGGATATCAAGTGGTCTAATGTTACACTTTTAAAACCGTTATATTTCAAGAAAACTTTGAATCAAATTTCTTCTTTTTTTTCACAATTTAAGAGTTCCTACTGTAAATTAATGTCCAATGGCCGCGCAATTCAGTGCATTTAATATCCGGATATTTGGATTTGCTTTCAAATTTCTTGACTTCTACAACGTCCGCGTGGCCTAACGGATAAGGCGTCTGACATCGAATCATATGATTGTACGTTCGAATCCTATCGAGGACGTTGGGATATCAAGTAGTCTAGGATAACACTTTTAAAACCGTTATATTTTTTGAAAATTTTGAATCAAATTTAATCTATATATTTTTTACAATAAAGGGTTTCTAGTTTAAGTAAATGTCCAATGGCCGCGCAATTCAGTGCATTAATTATCTGGATAATAGAAATTGTTTTCAAATTGCGAAATTTCTTCGACGTCCGCGTGGCCTAACGGATAAGGCGTCTGACTTCGAATCAGAAGATTGCAGGTTCGAATCCTGTCGCGGACGACGGAATTTCAAGTAGTCTAGGGTTAAATATTTAAAAAAAGTTATATTTCAAGAAATCTTTGAATCAATTTTATTCTTTTTCTTATAATAAAGGGTTCCTAGTTTAAGTTAATGTCCAATGGCCGCGCTATTCAGTGCATTTATTATCTGGATAATTGGATTTGCTTTCAAATTGCTTGACTTCTACAACGTCCGCGTGGCCTAACGGATAAGGCGTCTGACTTCGAATCAGAAGTTTGCAGGTTCGAATCCTGTCGCGGACGACGGGATATCAAGTGCTCTAGGATTACATTTTTAAAACCGTTATATTTGAAGAAAACTTTGAATCAAATTTATTCCTTTTTTTACGTTAAAGGGTTCCTAATGTAAGTTAATATCCAATGCCCGCGCAATTCAGTGCATTTAATATCCGATTAATTTTACTTACTTTGAAATTGCTTGCCTTAGACAACGTCCGCGTGGCCTAACGGATAAGGCGTCTGACTTCGAAACAGAAGATTGCAGGTTCGAATCCTGTCGCAGACGATGGGATGTCAAGTGGTCTAGGATTACATTTTTAAAACCGTTATATTTCAAGAAAACTTTGAATCAAATTTCTTCTTTTTTTTCACAATAAAGAGTTAATACCTTTAAGTTAATGTCCAATGGCCGCGCAATTCAGTGCATTTAATATCCGGATATTTGGATTTGCTTTCAAATTTCTTGACTTCTACAACGTCCGCGTGGCCTAACGGATAAGGCGTCTGAAATCGAATCATATGATTGTATGTTCGAATCCTATCGTGGACGTTTTGATATCAAGTAGTCTAGGATAACACTTTTAAAACCGTTATATTTCAAGAAAAGTTTTAATCAAATTTAATCTATATTTTTTTTTACAATAAAGGGTTTCTATCTTAATTATCTGGATAATAGAAATTGCTTTCAAATTGCATAATTCCTTCGACGTCCGCGTGGCCTAACGGATAAGGCGTCTGACTTCGAATCAGAAAATTGCAGGTTCGAATCCTGTCGCGGAAGACGGGATATCAAGTGGTCTCGGATTACATATTTAAAACCATTATATTTCAAGAAAACCTTGAATCAAATTTCTTCTTTTTTTTTCACAATAAAGAGTTCCTACTGTATGTTAATGTCCAATGGCCGCGCAATTCAGTGCATTCATTATCCGGATAATAGGAATTGCTTTCAAATAGCTTAACTTATACAACGTCCGTGTGGAATAACGCATAAGGCGTCTGACTTCGAATAAGAAGATTGCAGGTTCGAATCCTGTCGCGGACGACGGAATATGAAATAGTCTAGAATTGCTCTTTTAAAACAATTATAATTTAAGAAAACTTTGAATCAAATTTATTCTTATTTTTTACAATAAAGGGTTCCTAGTGTAAGTTAATGTCCAATGGCCGCGCAATTCATTGCATTCATTATCCGGATAATAGGAATTGTTTTCAAATTGCTTAACATTTTCAACGTCCGCGTGGCCTAACGGATATGTCGTCTGACTTCGAATCAGAAGATTGCAGGTTTGAATCCTGTCGTGGGCGACGGAATTTCAAGTAGTCTAGGGTTCAATTTTTAAAAAAGTTATATTTCAAGAAAACTTTGAATCAAATTTATTCCTTTTTTTTACGTTAAAGGGTTCCTAATGTAAGTTAATATCCAATGCCCGCGCAATTCAGTGCATTTAATATCCGATTAATTGGACTTACTTTGAAATTGCTTGACTTAGACAACGTCCGCGTGGCCTAACGGATAAGGCGTCTGACTTCGAATCAGAAGATTGCAGGTTCGAATCCTGTCACGGACTTCGGGATATCAAGTGGTCTAATGTTACACTTTTAAAACCGTTATATTTCAAGAAAACTTTGAATCAAATTTCTTCTTTTTTTTCACAATTTAAGAGTTCCTACTGTAAATTAATGTCCAATGGCCGCGCAATTCAGTGCATTTAATATCCGAATATTTGGACTTGCTTTCAAATTTCTTGACTTCTACAACGTCCGCGTGGCCTAACGGATAAGGCGTCTGACATCGAATCATATGATTGTACGTTCGAATCCTACCGTGGACGATGGGATATCAAGTAGTCTAGTGTTACACTTTTAAAACCGTTATATTTCAAGAAAACTTTTTATCAAATTTCTTCTTTTTTTTCACAATAAAGAGTTCTTACTGTAAGTTAATGTCCAATGGCCGCGCAATTCAGTGCATTTAATATCCGATTAATTGGACTTGCTTTGAAATTGCTTGACTTAGACAACGTCCGCGTGGCCTAACGGATAAGGCGTCTGACTTCGAATCAGAAGATTGCAGGTTCGAATCCTGTCGCGGACTTCGGGATATCAAGTGGTCTAGGATTACATTTTCAAAACCGTTATATTTCAAGAAAACTTTGAATCAAATTTATTCCCTTTTTTTACGTTAAAAGGGTTCCTAATGTAAGTTAATATCCAATGCCCGCGCAATTCAGTGCATTAAATATCCGATTAATTGGATTTGCTTTGAAATTGCTTGACTTGGACAACGTCCGCGTGGCCTAACGGATAAGGCGTCTGACTTCGAATCAGAAGATTGCAGGTTCGAATCCTGTCGCGGACTTCGGGATATCTAGTGGTCTAGTGTTACACTTTTAAAACCGTTATATTTCAAGAAAACTTTGAATCAAATTTCTTCTTTTTTTTCACAATAAAGAGTTCTTACTGTAAGTTAATGTCCAATGGCCGCGCAATTCAGTGCATTTAATATCCGATTAATTGGACTTGCTTTCAAATTTCTTGACTTCTACAACGTCCGCGTGGCCTAACGGATAAGGCGTCTGACATCGAATCATATGATTGTACGTTCGAATCCTACCGTGGACGATGGGATATCAAGTAGTCTCGGATAACACTTTTAAAACCGTTATATTTCAAGAAAATTTTGAATCAAATTTAATCTATATTTTTTTTACAATAAAGGGTTTCTAGTTTAAGTAAATGTCCAATAGCCGCGCAATTCAGTGCATTAATTAATTGGATAATAGAAATTGCTTTCAAAATTGCGTAATTCCTTCGACGTCCGCGTGGCCTAACGGATAAGGCGTCTGACTTCGAATCAGAAGATTGCAGGTTCGAATCCTGTCACGGACTTCGGGATATCAAGTGGTCTAATGTTACACTTTTAAAACCGTTATATTTCAAGAAAACTTTGAATCAAATTTCTTAATTTTTTTCACAATAAAGATTTCTTACTGTAAGTTAATGTCGAATGGCCGCGCAATTCAGTGCATTTAATATCCGGATATTTGGATTTGCTTTCAAATTTCTTGACTTCTACAACGTCCGCGTGGCCTAACGGATAAGGCGTCTGACATCGAATCATATGATTGTACGTTCGAATCCTATCGTGGACGTTTTGATATCAAGTAGTCTAGGATAACACTTTTAAAACCGTTATATTTCAAGAAAATTTTGAATAAAATTTAATCTATATTTTTTTTTAAATAAAGGGTTTCCAGTTTAAGTAAATGTCCAATGGCCGCGCAATTCAGTGCATAAATTATCTGGATAATAGAAATTGCTTTCAAATTGCGTAATTCCTTCGACGTCCGCGTGGCCTAACGTATAAGGCGTCCGACTTCGAATCAGAAGATTGCAGGTTCGAATCCTGTCGCGGACGACGGGTTATCAAGTTGTCTAGGATTGCATTTTTAAACCGTTACATTTCAAGAAAACTTTAAATCAAATTTATTCCTTTTTTTTACGTTAAAGGTTCCTAATGTATGTTAATATCCAATGCCCGCGCAATTCAGTGTATTTAATATCCGATTAATTGGATTTGCTTTGAAATTGCTTGACTTAGACAACGTCCGCGTGGCCTAACGGATAAGGCATCTGACTTCGAATCAGAAGATTGCAGGTTCGAATCCTGTCGCGGACGGCCGGATATCAAGTGGTCTAGGATTACATTTTTAAAACCGTTATATTTCAAGAAAACTTTGAATGAAATTTATTCCTTTTTTTTACGTTAAAGGGTTCCTAATGTAAGTTAATGTCCAATGGCCGCGCAATTCAGTGCATTTAATATCCGGATATTTGGATTTGCTTTCAAATTTCTTGACTTCTACAACGTCCGCGTGACCTAACGGATAAGGCGTCTGACATCGAATCAGAAGATTGAAGGTTCGAATCTTGTCGCGGACGGCGGGATATCAAGTAGTCTAGGATTACACTTTTAAAACCGTTATATTTCAAGAAAAGTTTAAATCAAATTTAATCTATATTTTTTTTACAATAAAGGGTTTCTAGCTTAAGTAAATGTCCAATGGCCGCGCAATTCAGTGCATTAATTATCTGGATAATAGAAATTGCTTTCAAATTGCATAATTCCTTTGACGTCCGCGTGGCCTAACGGATAAAGCGTCTGACTTCGAAACAGAAGATTGCAGGTCCGAAGCCTGTCGCGGACGACGGGATGTCAAGTGGAATGGATTACATTTTCAAAACCGTTATATTTCAAGAAAACTTTGAATCAAATTTATTCCCTTTTTTTACGTTAAAGGGTTCCTAATGTAAGTTAATATCCAATGCCCGCGCAATTCAGTGCATTTAATATCCGATTAATTGTACTTGCTTTGAAATTGCTTGACTTAGACAACGTCCGCGTGGCCTAACGGATAAGGCGTCTGACTTCGAATCAGAAGATTGCAGGTTCGAATCCTGTCGCGGACGACGGGATATCAAGTGGTCTAGGATTACATTTTTAAAACCGTTATATTTCAAGAAAACTTTGAATCAAATTTATTCCCTTTTTTTACGTTAAGAGGGTTCCTAATGTAAGTTAATATCCAATGCCCGCGCAATTCAGTGCATTAAATATCCGATTAATCGGATTTGCTTTGAAATTGCTTGACTTAGACAACGTCCGCGTGGCCTAACGGATAAGGCGTCTGACTTCGAATCAGAAGATTGCAGGTTCGAATCCTGTCGCGGACTTCGGGATATCAAGTGGTCTAGTGTTACACTTTTAAAACCGTTATATTTCAAGAAAACTTTGAATCAAATTTCTTCTTTTTTTTCACAATAAAGAGTTCTTACTGTCAGTTAATGTCCAATGGCCGCGCAATTCAGTGCATTTAATATCCGGATATTTGGATTTGCTTTCAAATTTCTTGACTTCTACAACGTCCGCGTGGCCTAACGGATAAGGCGTCTGACATCGAATCATATGATTGTACGTTCGAATCCTATCGTGGACGATGGGATATCAAGTAGTCTCGGATAACACTTTTAAAACCGTTATATTTCAAGAAAATTTTGAATCAAATTTAATCTATATTTTTTTTACAATAAAGGGTTTCTAGTTTAAGTAAATGTCCAATAGCCGCGCAATTCAGTGCATTAATTATCTGGATAATAGAAATTGATTTCAAAATTGCGTAATTCCTTCGACGTCCGCGTGGCCTAACGGTTAAGGCGTCTGACTTCGAATCAGAAGATTGCAGGTTCGAATCCTGTCACGGACTTCGGGATATCAAGTGGTCTAATGTTACACTTTTAAAACCGTTATATTTCAAGAAAACTTTGAATCAAATTTCTTAATTTTTTTCACAATAAAGATTTCTTACTGTAAGTTAATGTCCAATGGCCGCGCAATTCAGTGCATTTAATATCCGGATATTTGGATTTGCTTTCAAATTTCTTAACTTCTACAACGTCCGCGTGGCCTAACGGATAAGGCGTCTGACATCGAATCATATGATTGTACGTTCGAATCCTATCGTGGACGTTTTGATATCAAGTAGTCTAGGATAACACTTTTAAAACCGTTATATTTCAAGAAAATTTTGAATCAAATTTAATCTATATTTTTTTTTAAATAAAGGGTTTCCAGTTTAAGTAAATGTCCAATGGCCGCGCAATTTAGTGCATTAATTATCTGGATAATAGAAATTGCTTTCAAATTGCGTAATTCCTTCGACGTCCGCGTGGCCTAGCGGATAAGGCGTCTGACTTCGAATCAGAAGATTGCAGGTTCGAATCCTGTCGCGGACGACGGGATATCAAGTTGTCTAGGATTGCATTTTTAAAACCGTTATATTTCAAGAAAACTTTAAATCAAATTTATTCCTTTTTTTTACGTTAAAGGTTCCTAATGTATGTTAATATCCAATGCCCGCGCAATTCAGTGTATTTAATATCCGATTAATTGGATTTGCTTTGAAATTGCTTGACTTAGACAACGTCCGCGTGGCCTAACGGATAACGCATCTGACTTCGAATCAGAAGATTGCAGGTTCGAATCCTGTCGCGGACGGCCGGATATCAAGTGGTCTAGTGTTACACTTTTAAAACCGTTATATTTCAAGAAATCTTTGAATCAAATTTCTTTTTTTCACAATAAAGAGTTATTATTGTAAGTTAATGTCCAATGGCCGCGCAATTCAGTGCATTTAATATCCGGATATTTGGATTTGCTTTCAAATTTCTTGACTTCTACAACGTCCGCGTGACCTAACGGATAAGGCGTCTGACATCGAATCAGAAGATTGAAGGTTCGAATCTTGTCGCGGCCGGCGGGATATCAAGTAGTCTAGGATTACACTTTTAAAACCGTTATATTTCAAGAAAAGTTTAAATCAAATTTAATCTATATTTTTTTTACAATAAAGGGTTTCTAGCTTAAGTAAATGTCCAATGGCCGCGCAATTCAGTGCATTAATTATCTGGATAATAGAAATTGCTTTCAAATTGCATAATTCCTTTGACGTCCGCGTGGCCTAACGGATAAGGCGTCTGACTTCCAAACAGAAGATTGCAGGTCCGAAGCCTGTCGCGGACGACGGGATGTCAAGTGGTCTAGGATTACATTTTCAAAACCGTTATATTTCAAGAAAACTTTGAATCAAATTTATTCCCTTTTTTTACGTTAAAGGGTTCCTAATGTAAGTTAATATCCAATGCCCGCGCAATTCAGTGCATTTAATATCCGATTAATTGGATTTGCTTTGAAATTGCTTGACTTAGACAACGTCCGCGTGGCCTAACGGATAAGGCGTCTGACTTCGAATCAGAAGATTGCAGGTTCGAATCCTGTCGCGGACGACGGGCTATCAAGTGGTCTAGGATTACATTTTTAAAACCGTTATATTTCAAGAAAACTTTGAATCAAATTTATTCCTTTTTTTACGTTAAAGGGCTCCTAATGTAAGTTAATATCCAATGCCCGCGCAATTCAGTGCATTTAATATCCGATTAATTGGACTTACTTTGAAATTGCTTGACTTAGACAACGTCCGCGTGGCCTAACGGATAAGGCGTCTGACTTCGAATCAGAAGATTGCAGGTTCGAATCCTGTCGCGGACTTCGGGATATCAAGTGGTCTAGGATTACATTTTTAAAACCGTTATATTTCAAGAAAACTTTGAATCAAATTTATTCCCTTTTTTTACGTTAAAGGGTTCCTAATATAAGTTAATATCCAATGCCCGCGCAATTCAGTGCATTTAATATCCGATTAATTGGATTTGCTTTGAAATTGCTTGACTTAGACAACGTCCGCGTGGCCTAACGGATAAGGCGTCTGACTTCGAATCAGAAGATGGCAGGTTCGAATCCTGTCACGGACTTCGGGATATCAAGTGGTCTAGTGTTACACTTTTTAAACCGTTTTATTTCAAGAAAACTTTTTATCAAATTTCTTCTTTTTTTTCACAATAAAGAGTTCTTACTGTAAGTTAATATCCAATGCCCGCGCAATTCAGTGCATTTAATATCCGATTAATTGGATTTGCTTTGAAATTGCTTGACTTAGACAACGTCAGCGTGGCCTAACGGATAAGGCGTCTGACATCGAATCATATGATTGTACGTTCGAATCCTATCGTGGACGTTGGGATATCAAGTAGTCTAGGATAACACTTTTAAAACCGTTATATTTCAAGAAAATTTTGAATCAAATTTAATCTATATTTTTTTTTACAATAAAGGGTTTCTAGTTTAAGTAAATGTCCAATAGCCGCACAATTCAGTGCATTAATTATCTGGATAAAAGAAGTTGCTTTCAAAATTGCGTAATTCCTTCGACGTCCGCGTGGCCTAACGGATAAGGCGTCTGACTTCGAAACAGAAGATTGCAGGTCCGAATCCTGTCGCGGACGACGGGATGTCAAGTGGTCCGGGATTACATTTTTAAAACCGTTATATTTCAAGAAAACTTTGAATCAAATTTATTCCCTTTTTTTACGTTAAAGGGTTCCTAATGTAAGTTAATATCCAATGCCCGCGCAATTCAGTGCATTTAATATCCGATTAATTGGATTTGCTTTGAAATTGCTTTACTTAGACAACGTCCGCGTGGCCTAACGGATAAGGAGTCTGACTTCGAATCAGAAGATTGCAGATTCGAATCCTGTCGCGGACTTCGGGATATCAAGTGGTCTAGTGTTACACTTTTAAAACCATTATATTTCAAGAAAACTTTGAATCAAATTTCTTCTTTTTTTTCACAATAAAGAGTTCTTACTGTAAGTTAATGTCCAATGGCCGCGCAATTCAGTGCATTTAATATCCGGATATTTGGATTTGCTTTCAAATTTCTTGACTTCTACAACGTCCGCGTGGCCTAACGGATAAGGCGTCTGACATCGAATCATGTGATTGTACGTTCGAATCCTATCGTGGACGTTGGGATATCAAGTAGTCTAGGATAACACTTTTAAAACCGTTATATTTCAAGAAAATTTTGAATCAAATTTAATCTATATTTTTTTTACAATAAAGGGTTTCTAGTTTAAGTAAATGTCCAATGGCCGCGCAATTCAGTGCATTAATTATCTGGATAATAGAAATTGCTTTCAAATTGCGTAATTCCTTCGACGTCCGCGTGGCCTAACGGATAAGGCGTGTGACTTCGAATTAGAAGATTGCAGGTTCGAATCCTGTCGCGGACGACGGGATATCAAGTGGTCTAGGATTACATTTTTAAAACCGTTATATTTCAAGAAAACTTTGAATCAAATTTATTCCTTTTTTTTACGTTAAAGGGTTCCTAATGTAAGTTAATATCCAATGCCCGCGCAATTCAGTGCATTTAATATCCGATTAATTGGACTTGCTTTGAAATTGCTTGACTTCTACAACGTCCGCGTGGCCTAACGGATAAGGCGTCTGACATCGAATCATATGATTGTACTTTCGAATCCTATCGTGGACGTTGGGATATCAACTAGTCTAGGATAACACTTTTAAAACCGTTATATTTCAAGAAAATTTTGAATCAAATTTAATCTATATTTTTTTTACAATAAAGGGTTTCTAGTTTAAGTAAATGACCAATGGCCGCGCAATTCAGTGCATTAATTATCTGGATAATAGGAATTGCTTTCAAATTGCTTAATTCCTTGGAAGCCCGCGTGGCCTGACGGATTAGGCGTCTGATTTCGAATCAGAAGATTGCAGGTTCGAATCCTGTCGCGGACGGCGGGATATCCAGTGGTCTAGTGTTACACTTTTAAAACCGTTATATTTCAAGAAAAATTTGAATCAAATTTCATCTTTTTTTTCACAATAAAGAATTCTAAATGTAAGTTAATGTCCAATGGCCGCGCAATTCACACAGAGAAAAAAAAGTCGTTCGTTGAACCCACTTCTCCGAATTCAAATCCACTGCACAGGGGAACTCGCTTTTGGTGAGTCGTACAACCCATGTGGGAAAGTGGGTTCTAGAACCCAGATCCCAAGCGGGTTGATTTACCCACCACCAACTCATTAAAATGGGTTATGCAACTCACTTTAAAGTGTGTCGAAAATCACACCAACATGAGCAGACGAACTCTTATTTCGAGTTCAATATCTCACTTTATTTCGGGTTATAAAACCCATGTCTAATGAGTTCTTTTAAGTAAATGAGTTTAAGCTATATTATGCGAAAGGTTGCCTATTTTCCCCGTAATTCATTATTCATTGTTTATGTATTTATTATCTCAATTCCCTCATATTCTTTCTCGTGGAAAGAAAAATCACCCTGCGCTATACACCTATATTTGGAATTTAATTGATGTTAAATTTAAGGATATTTTTTCTAAGTCTCATAAAAACAAAGCTAAATATCTGTTATAAAATCTTGCAAACTTATATCATAAGTGATGAAAGGCTGTCTAAAAATTGTAAGGATATCAGAAATTTAAAATATTAATCAAGCATCCATTATTTCTTTTAAATCAATTTCCGTCACGGGGTAATAGAGAGAAACAAAAAAAAAAAACCCAAATTAAAAGAAAACAACTTTTAACTGAATTTTATGATGAGATTTAGTGGTGGTGCTTCTATATACCAGTGAAATAAAATTTACAGGAAACTTATGAATATTATAATGTATAAAACCTTAAAATTTCGTTGGGCAAAAAGCTTTCTTTTCAACTTTTAGTTTGATTAAATTGAGGTACAAATATTTGATCAAGGAATTTTCAGATCTTACCTTTAATATAGGAGAGATATTAACATTTTATTAATTGAAGCAGAAAATTAATTACTTTGAGTTCAGTAATATATATTTCTAATTGGTAGATATACCATGATCCCAAACAACTAGTTCAGAGACAATTACAATATCTCAAACTGCAACAACAAAGATTTCAGGAAATATAGATAATTATTTTCTAAGACAAGTTTTTCACAAGTTAAACTATCTCTATTCGATAAATCACCCATTTATACTTACATGCTTTATAAACTTCATAATGTGTTAATATATTTACCTAGTTGCTCTAAACAAAAAGAGCTCCAGGCACATGGTCTGAAAATTTTATAATGTGCTAATAGATATTTACTATAAATATACTTTTCTACATAAAAATGAAATAACTCATGTAAATTGCATTCATCCTTCCTGCTAAATCTTATGGTTTCAAATGCACACTTTAATTAGAAAGAAAATAAACTCACATTTAAATTAAAAAAATCCCAGCAAACAAAATTACAAATACAGAGAAACTTTATTTACATATATATGTACATATGTTTGTATTTAAACAAACAGGCCCAAATTTATAAAAAATTATTATTTTCAATCAAAATATTCAGTTCAGATAGTCAAGCTTTTTTTCGGATTCAGTATTCGTCTGAAATATAAAATAAACTTCATAAATGTTATGCATTTCAGTATCAAAGTTGATTTTAATTTTCACGTAGTTAAACTTTTAAAGTGCCCAGTCACAGCTTCTACATTAATGGACACTTTTTTTGCTCAATTTTTATTGCAATGTTTGTCAGATCTTGACATTAGGATTTTAAATTTTGAAAGCAGCTAGCAAGAAATGACACACAGGAGCGAACAAATTTTTCCATATTAAGCTAAAAAGGTTCGTGCGAATGGGTGGTTATATCTGTCATTACCAGTCCATAACAAAATTTTAACTGCAGTTGCAGCATAGAGAACTGATCCTCCATGTTTCAGTAAAGTAACTGCTAGATTAAGAGACTAGTCCCTCTAAAGTATAAATCCTAATATGTGCATTATTACTATTATCATTATTTTAAGGATGAATCTCATACAGGTACTACTAATACATTAATTTCAAAATGAGCATAACCAAAATTTTATAATTCATGATGTTGAAGATAAATTTATTTTAATGCATGAATTAGATACAGGTGCAAAATTCATATAGTGTAACGTATGTTTCAAATACAGCAAAGTACAATTTTATAATAAATCCATATTGTTACCATTTCAAGTTCCTCTTGAGTTGATAGTTTTGGGATCTGGTGGAATATGAAAAGCCAGGCAGGTCTTAAAGAGCTCCTAATATCTAAAAATAGAGAACAAAACTTAATGAAGTGCAGATGTTATGAAGAAATTGTTTTCCTACACTAATTGATTCTAGACTTAATAGCTAAATAGAAAAAAAATTAATTAATCATAAAAATAAGAACTGTGTAGCAACATTTTATACATATTCACATCTATACAACTCTTATATAAAGTTTTTTTAAATTGTTTAAAAAAGAATGTTAAAAAGCATAATACATTTACATATACAAACTTGCTTGGGAAAAGTTAAAAGTAATTTTGCTTCAAGGTTTTCACAAATATTCAACTGTCTGCAGTAAAAATTATATAGACATGTTATTCTTAACCTGTCTTGATATTTTTTTCAAAAAGGAAAAAAAGGGACTTTATCTTAACACATTAATTCCAATGGTCAATAATCCTAAATAACTTATGGCAAGATTTATATTTTTAGATTCTTTTGAGAATGCAGATCCATTCTTTTTCAGACCATTAATAAACTCATCTATATTTCTCCCCACTTTCTTTAAAATACAGCCAAACTTACAAAAATACAAAAGGTGTGCCATATATATTTCGAAATTAAAATTCATAAATTGCTTAACTTCTTTAACAGACATTTATATTAAAACCAGAATACTTATTTCCCTCAAAATTAAGAAGAAATACATTTAAGCTAAAATATTATTTTGGTTTCAAATAATTTTAATTACTTTATTTTTAAAAAGAACACAATTAACTTTTGTTTTGATTGAAAGTAAAAAAAAAAAACTAAGAATTTACTCTAATAAATAAATCCTCAACATGCTCATCAATAGACATAAAATTTTTCAACAGAATCAAAAACAATATTTTTTTGTAATAAAGAAATAACTTTTCAAAATTTATTACTTACAATGTCTTTACCAATCCATATAGACAACCGTACTTTGGTTTATTAGGGGTAAAACTAGCCACAGAGTAGAGATAGGGGTTACTTTCTAATAATATGAATAAATAAGTCCTGCATGAGATGTGAACAAAATAGGCCATATACAAAGATTTTAAATATGAAGGTAGAATACTATCATTATACGAGTAAGACATCAAGTGCATAATAGACATTAGGCAGTATTTGTGCAAACATAAAACTGAACTATACTTTCAGTTTTTACCACAGAAAAATTATTAAGGGACTTTTAATTATTAAAATACTTAAGGAAAGTTATACAAACAACAAAAATTAACAAATGGAAACAAAATATCAGGTTTTAACACATGAAATTCAGTTTGGTTTTTAACAAAAACTATGTATGTAACAAATTATAGCACTTGAAATTTTTTAAAAAAAGAAAAACATATATGCTTCCTTTTTATATTTCATCTAAAATAAAAAGAACTGAAGAGAGGGAGAACTTCTCATTTTGTATTTAAAAATTAAAACTTTATGTATGCCTGAAACACAGTATCCTGTATTGTTTTATTTTCAGCATTCCCAGATTAATGATAAAATTACTGATAAATCCTTTTGAAATAGTTACATCAGAAGAAAATTTTAACTATAATTTTTACATACTTATAATATAAAATTTAGATCAGAATATGAATGTTTCATCAGTTGAATACAAAAACTGTGCATTAATTCATTATTATATATTGCCAAATTCCCTTCCTATATATATGTATCTATATATGTGATAGAGAGAGATATATGGATAGAAGGATATATATGTATGTATATATAAATAATGATAAATAGAAAGACAAAAATTACTGGAAATTACATTTTTAAACTTATTTGAATAAAAATGTTAGCATAAAAAATTAAATACGCTGTCACTTTTTTTAATAATAGTTTAAGTTCAATAATAAAGTAAATCCCAAGATCCCATTTCATAGCATGCTTAGTTAATTTAATAACTAAATTAACAATATAGAAACAGAATATGTAAAATCAGACAACAGAAATATATATTTCAGCCCAATAAAAATAAATGTAAATCTATATCAGGGAAAGCACTGACCTTTTAAATTTTTAGGTCTTAGGGGCATTGGTCTTTAATACTTGGAACCTTATGATCAGCTACAATATTTTTTTTAAACAGACAAAACAGACTAATTTTATAAATTTGCACATACAGTATGTATGAAAACAATAGTTTTTTTTCCTCCTCACTATTGCTTATTACTGATAAATTTTAAAAAGTAAAATAGATAAGGTTTACATTCATTGACATAGAATAAGATTCAATAATAAAAGTATTAAATAAATCGCACTCACCTTAGATCAGAAAAGGGATGATTTTGAAGCCGCAATCCACTGCCAACTATTTTCAATGTGAAGCAGTCGGGTACTGTAGTACGATGAGCTGACACTGCCCTCAAAACTTTAACACCCTTCCCACCCATAAATATACATATGTAGTCGGTGGTCGGGCACATCTTACTAATCGTTCTAAGATGTACTTAATAGTACATCTTAGAACATCTGGGACACCTTATTTGAGATGTCTTTCCTTAAAAGATTCCCGCCATGCTTACGGGAACGTACTAGACAATACATGGCGGAGACCCACCGTTTAGCGATCGGACAAAGACTATTTCCTGTCTCTGGCTAACACATGTGAAAACACGTTTTCCTCGGGAAACTCGGACGATGGAATTCAAACTGAAAAGATTACCTCTATTTGCTAATTGCAATTCTTTATAGCTGTTAAAATAGTCGTTTTCAGAATTACAAATTTCATAGTTTAAAAGTTATGAATCGAGATATACATTTTAAACTATTGTTAATCATAAACGTCAATGCTCTGTGAATGTAAGACGCTATTAGTGGCTACATTTTGGCCCGGTAAATTATAATAAAATAAGGTTTAAAAAAAAACATATTGGAGAAGACTATAGTTTACAGTTACAATTGTAAATTTTTTTTTCCATAAGCAGCTTCAGTGTCGCAAAGTCTGTAAAATGAAAATAATCATAATCTTTGTTTGTGTTATATATACGTATATAATGTATCCGATATATGTGTGTGTAAGGGTGTATAAAACATAACTTTTTGGTAGCTGTGCGATGGAGGTTTATTCTATACCGATCAATTTTACGCGATTTTTTATTAGCGATGTCCCATAATTAGGACTTTTCTTTTATTTATTAATTTTTTTTAAATATTGTCACAAGTATTCCTTATGAAGCGTGCGAATCATTAGTAAGCTATTAAGCTAACCCTTCGAAAATTAAGGAGAAAAGTATGAAAACGCAAACCTGCGAATCCTAGCCTTTTATTATCGAACTATAAGCGTCTGCCTTCAGATCAAGGCGTAAATTTTTAACAACATACACATAAGAACTTCAGCTTCTTTTCGTAAAAGAATGTTAATTTTGTTAAAAAATTTATCTGAAACTGATAGTTGCTTTGTACATTTATTACTTTATGAAAAAAATTCTACAAAATTTTTCAATAACTTGGATTTGAAAGATACTCTTTTAAAGGAAAACATTTCTACATAAAGGAAATAATTTCTAAGTTGAGAACAATAGTCAATATGTAAAATATAAATATAAACAAAAAATTGATTTGGAATAATAGAAAAGAATTTTTGTTAATCTCGTCTAAAAAAGTAGACATTGTATTCCAAAAATTAAATTCCTTATAAAAAATAATGGAAAAAAATTAAAGTACATTCCAAAATTTTCATCCCGAATAGTTCATTTCAGCGTTTTGTGGCATTTACGGTCTAATACTTAAAGTTGGTTTTTCAGCTCAGCAAACACACATAACATAAGTTATTTAACACACTTGCTTCGATAACACAGTTGCGATAACTCGGTAGTATTTTAACTCACTTTGATCCGCGTTCAAAATCATGGGTAGTGGTTTGTTTAACTCACCTCTCACAACAACCTACGCGAAGTGGGTTGCAGAACCCACTTATTCCGGCGACTGACCGACTTTTTTTTCTCTGTGCAGTGCATTTAATATCCGGACATTTGGATTTGCTTTCAAATTTCTTGACTTCTACAACGTCCGCGTGGCCTAACGGATAAGGCGTCTGACATCGAATCATATGATTGTACGTTCGAATAATATCGTAGACGTTGGGATATCAAGTAGTCTAGGATTACACTTTTAAAACCGTTATATTCCAAGAAAAGTTTGAATCAAATTTAATCTATATTTTTTTTACAATAAAGGATTTCTAGCTTAAGTAAATGTCCAATGGCCGCGCAATTCAGTGCATTAATTATCTGGATAATAGAAATTGCTTTCAAATTGCTTAATTCCTTCGACGTCCGCGTGGCCTAACGGATAAGGCGTCTGACTTCGAATCAGAAGATTGCAGGTTCGAATCCTGTCGCGGACGACGGGATATCAAGTGGTCTCGGATTACATTTTTAAAACCATTATATTTCAAGAAAACTTTGAATCAAATTTCTTCTTTTTTTTCACAATAAAGAGTTCCTACTGTATGTTAATGTCCAATGGCCGCGCAATTCAGTGCATCCATTATCCGGATAATAGGAATTGCTTTCAAATTGCTTAAGTTATACAACGTCCGCGTGGCCTAACGCATAAGGCGTCTGACTTCGAATCAGAAGATTGCAGTTTCGAATCCTGTCGCGGACGACGGGATATCATGTGGTTTAGGATTACGTTTTTAAAACCGTTATATTTCAAGAAAACTTTGAATCAATTTTATTCCTTTTTTTTACGTTAAAGGGTTCCTAATGTAAGTTAATGTCCAATGGCTGCGCAATTCAATGCATTTAATATCCGGATAATTGGATTTGCTTTCAAATTGCTTGACTTATACAACGTGCGCGTGGCCTAACGGATAAGGCGTCTGACTTCGAATCAGAAGATTGCAGGTTCGAATCCTGTCGCGGACGACGGAATTTCAAGTAGTCTAGGGTTTAATTTTTAAAAAAGTTATATTTCAAGAAATCTTTGAATCAAATTTATTCTTTTTTTTATAATAAAGGTTTCCTAGTTTAAGTTAATGTCCAATGGCCGCGCTATTCAGTGCATTTATTATCCGGAAAATTGGATTTGCTTTCAAATTGCTTGACTTCTACAACGTCCGCGTGGCCTAACGGATAAGGCGTCTGACATAGAATCATATGATTGTACGTTCGAATCCTATCGTGGACGTTGGGATATCAAGTAGTCCAGGATAACACTTTTAAAACCGTTATATTTCAAGAAAAGTTTGAATCAAATTTAATCTGTATTTTTTTACAATAAAGGGATTCTAGTTTAAGTAAATGTCCAATGCCCGCGCAATTCAGTGCATTTAATATCCTAATAATTGGATTTCCTTTGCAATTGCTTGACTTAGACAACGTCCGCGTGGCCTAACGGATAAGGCGTCTGACTTCGAATCAGAAGATTGCAGGTTCGAATCCTGTCGCGGACGACTGAATATGAAGTGGTCTCGGATTACATTTTTAAAACCATTATATTTCAAGAAAACTTTGAATCAAATTTCTTCTTTTTTTTCACAATAAAGAGTGCCTAAAGTATGTTAATGACCAATGGCCGCGCAATTCAGTGCATTCATTATCCGGATAACAGGAATTGCTTTCAAATTGCTGAACTTATACAACGACCGCGTGGAATAACGCATAAGGCGTCTGACTTCGAATAAGAAGATTGCAGGTTCGAATCCTGTCGCGGACGACGGAATATGAAATAGTCTAGGATTGCTCTTTTAAAACCGTTATATTTCAAGAAAACTTTGAATCAAATTTATTCTTATTTTTTACAATAAAGGGTTCCTAGTGTAAGTTAATATCCAATGGCTGCGCAATTCAGTGCATTTAATATCCGAATAATTGGATTTGCTTTTAAATTGCTTGACTTAGACAACGTCCGCGTGGCCTAACGGATAAGGCGTCTGACTTCGAATCAGAAGATTGCAGGTTCGAATCCTGTCGCGGACGGCGGGATATCAAGTGGTCTAGTGTAACACTTTTAAAACCATTATATTTCAAGAAAACTTTGAATCAAATTTCTTCTTTTTTTTCACAATAAAGAGTTCTTACTGTATGTTAATGTCCAATGGCCGCGCAATTCAGTGCATTCATTATCCGGATAATTGGATTTGCTTTCAAATTCCTTGACTTCTGCAATGTCCGCGTGGCCTAACGGGTAAGTCGTCTGATCACGAATCAGAAGATTGCAGGTTCGAATCCTGTCGCGGACGACGGAATTTCAAGTAGTCTAGGGTTCAATTTTTAAAAAAGTTATATTTCAAGAAATCTTTGAATCAAATTTATTCTTTTTTTTTATAATAAAGGGTTCCTAATTTAAGTTAATGTCCAATGGCCGCGCTATTCAGTGCATATATTATCCGGATAATTGGATTTGCTTTCAAATTCGTTGATTTCTACAACGTCCGCGTGGCCTAACGGATAAGGCGTCTGACATCGAATCATATGATTGTACGTTCGAATCCTATCGTGGACGTTGGGATATCAAGTAGTCTAGGATAACACTTTTAAAACAGTTATATTTCAAGAAAAGTTTGAATCAAATTTAATCTATATTTTTTTTACAATAAAGGGATTCTAGTTTAAGTAAATGTCCAATGGCCGAGCAATTCAGTGCATTAATTATCTGGATAATAGAAATTGCTTTCAAATTGCGTAATTCCTTGGACGCCCGCGTGGCCTAACGGATAAGGCGTCTGACTTCGAATCAGAAGATTGCAGGTTCGAATTCTGTCGCGGACGACGGGATATCAAGTGGTCTAGAGTTACACTTTTAAAACCGTTATATTTCAAGAAAACTTTGAATCAAATTTCTTCTTTTTTATCACAATAAAGAGTTCTTACTGTAAGTTAATGTCCAATGGCCGAGCAATTCAATGCATTTAATATCCGGATATTTGGATTTGCTTTCAAATTTCTTGACTTCTACAACGTTCGCGTGGCCTAACGGATAAGGCGTCTGACATCGAATCATATGATTGTACGTTCGAATCCTATCGTGGACGTTGGGATATCAAGTAGTCTAGGATTACACTTTTAAAACAGTTATATTTCAAGAAAAGTTTGAATCAAATTTAATCTATATATTTTTTACAATAAAGGGATTCTAGCTTAAGTAAATATCCAATGGCCGCACAATTCAGTGCATTAATTATCTGGATAATAGAAATTGCTTTTAATTTGCTTGTTCATTCGACGTTCGCGTGGCCTAACGGATAAGGCGTCTGATTTCGAATCAGAAGATTGCAGGTTCGAATCCTATCGCGGACGAAAGGATATCAAGTGGTCTCGAAATACATATTTAAAACCATTATATTTCAAGAAAACTTTGAATCAAATTTCTTCTTTTTTTCACAATAAAGATTTCCTACTGTATGTTAATGTCCAATGGCCGCGCAATTCAGTGCATTCATTATAAGGATAATAGGAATTGCTTTCAAATTGCTTAACTTATACAACGTCCGCGTGGAATAACGCATAAGTCGTCTGACTTCGAATAAGAAGATTGCATGTTCGAATCCTGTCGCGGACGACGGAATATGAAATAGTCTAGGATTGCTCTTTTAAAACCGTTATATTTCAAGAAAACTTTGAATCAAATTTCTTCTTTTTTTCACAATAAAGAGTTCCTACTGTATGTTAATGTCCAATGGCCGCGCAATTCAGTGCATTCATTATCCGGATAAAAGGAATTGCTTTCAAACTGCTTAACTTTTTCAAATTCCGCGGGGCCTAACGGATAAGTTGTCTGACTTCGAATCAGAAGATTGCTGGTTCGAATCCTGTCGCGGACGACGGAATATGAAATAGTCTATTATTGCTCTTTTAAAACCGTTATATATCAAGAAAACATTGAATCCAATTCATCCTTATTTTTTACAATAAAGGGTTCCTAGTGTAAGTTAATGTCCAATGGCCGCGCAATTCAGTGCATTCATTATCCGGATAATAGGAATTATTTTCAAATTGCTTAACTTTTTCTCGGTCCGCGTGGCCTAACGGATAAGTCGTCTGACTTCGAATCAGAAAATTGCAGGTTCGAATCCTGTCGCGGACGACGGAATTTCAAGTAGTCTAGGGTTCAATTTTTAAAAAAGTTATAATTCAAGAAATCTTTGAATCAAATTTATTCTTTTTTTTTATAATAAAGGGTTCCTAATTTAAGTTAATGTCCAATGGCCGCGCTATTCAGTGCATATATTATCCGGATAATTGGATTTGCTTTCAAATTCGTTGATTTCTACAACGTCCGCGTGGCCTAACGGATAAGGCGTCTGACATCGAATCATATGATTGTACGTTCGAATCCTATCGTGGACGTTGGGATATCAAGTAGTCTAGGATAACACTTTTAAAACAGTTATATTTCAAGAAAAGTTTGAATCAAATTTAATCTATATTTTTTTTACAATAAAGGGATTCTAGTTTAAGTAAATGTCCAATGGCCGAGCTATTCAGTGCATTAATTATCTGGATAATAGAAATTGCTTTCAAATTGCGTAATTCTTTCGACGTCCTCGTGGCCTAACGGATAAGGCGTCTGACTTCGAATCAGAAGATTGCAGGTTCGAATCCTGTCGCGGACGGCGGGATATCCAGTGGTCTAGTGTTAAACTTTTAAAACCGTTATATTTCAAGAAAAATTTGAATCAAATTTCATCTTTTTTTTCACAATAAAGAATTCTAAATGTAAGTTAATGTCCAATGGCCGCGCAATTCAGTGCATTTAATATCCGGACATTTGGATTTGCTTTCAAATTTCTTGACTTCTACAACGTCCGCGTGGCCTAACGGATAAGGCGTCTGACATCGAATCATATGATTGTACGTTCGAATCCTATCGTAGACGTTGGGATATCAAGTAGTCTAGGATTACACTTTTATAACCGTTATATTTCAAGAAAAGTTTGAATCAAATTTAATCTATATTTTTTTTACAATAAAGGATTTCTAGCTTAAGTAAATGTCCAATGGCCGCGCAATTCAGTGCATTAATTATCTGGATAATAGAAATTGCTTTCAAATTGCTTAATTCCTTCGACGTCCTCGTGGCCTAACGGATAAGGCGTCTGACTTCGAATCAGAAGATTGAAGGTTCGAATCCTGTCGCGGACGACGGGGTATCAAGTGGTCTCGGATTACATTTTTAAAACCATTATATTTCAAGAAAACTTTGAATAAAATTTCTTCTTTTTTTTCACAATAAAGAGTTCCTGCTGTATGTTAATGTCCAATGGCCACGCAATTCAATGCATTTAATATCCGGATAATTGGATTTGCTTTCAAATTGCTTGACTTATACAACATGCGCGTGGCCTAACGGATAAGGCGTCTGACTTCGAATCAGAAGATTGCAGGTTCGAATCCTGTCGCGGACGACGGAATTTCAAGTAGTCTAGGGTTTAATTTTAAAAAAAGTTATATTTCAAGAAATCTTTGAATCAAATTTATTCTTTTTTTTATAATAAAGGTTTCCTAGTTTAAGTTAATGTCCAATGGCCGCGCTATTCAGTGCATTTATTATCCGGAAAATTGGATTTGCTTTCAAATTTCTTGACTTCTACAACGTCCGCGCGGCCTAACGGATAAGGCGTCTGACATCGAATCATATGATTGTACGTTCGAATCCTATCGTGGACGTTGGGATATCAAGTAGTCCAGGATAACACTTTTAAAACCGTTATATTTCAAGAAAAGTTTGAATCAAATTTAATCTGTATTTTTTTTACAATAAAGGGATTCTAGTTTAAGTAAATGTCCAATGCCCGCGCAATTCAGTGCATTTAATATCCTAATAATTGGATTTGATTTGCAATTGCTTGACTTAGACAACGTCCGCGTGGCCTAACGGATAAGGCGTCTAACTTCGAATCAGAAGAATGCAGGTTCGAATCCTGTCGCGGACGACTGAATATGAAGTGGTCTCGGATTACATTTTTAAAACCATTATATTTCAAGAAAACTTTGAATCAAATTTCTTCTTTTTTTTCACAATAAAGAGTGCCTACTGTATGTTAATGACCAATGGTCGCGCAATTCGGTGCATTCATTATCCGGATAATAGGAATTGCTTTCAAATTGCTGAACTTATACAACGACCGCGTGGAATAACGCATAAGGCGTTTGACTTCGAATAAGAAGATTGCAGGTTTGAATCCTGTCGCGGACGACGGAATATGAAATAGTCTAGGATTGCTCTTTTAAAAGCGTTATATTTCAAGAAAACTTTGAATCAAATTTATTCTTATTTTTTACAATAAAGGGTTCCTAGTGTAAGTTAATATTCAATGGCCGCGCAATTCAGTGCATTTAATATCCTAATAATTGGATTTCCTTTGCAATTGCTTGACTTAGACAACGTCCGCGTGGCCTAACGGATAAGGCGTCTGACTTCGAATCAGAAGATTGCAGGTTCGAATCCTGTCGCGGACGGCGGGATATCAAGTGGTCTAGTGTGACACTTTTAAAACCGTTATATTTCAAGAAAACTTTGAATCAAATTTCTTCTTTTTTTTCACAATAAAGAGTTCTTACTGTATGTTAATGTCCAATGGCCGCGCAATTCGGTGCATTCATTATCAAGATAATTGGATTTGCTTTCAAATTTCTTGACTTCTACAACGTCCGCGTGGCCTAACGGATAAGGCGTCTGACATCGAATCATATGATTGTACGTTCGAATCCTATCGTAGACGTTGGGATATCAAGTAGTCTAGGATTACACTTTTAAAACCGTTATATTTCAAGAAAAGTTTGAATCAAATTTAATCTATATTTTTTTTACAATAAAGGATTTCTAGCTTAAGTAAATGTCCAATGGCCGCGCAATTCAGTGCATTAATTATCTGGATAATAGAAATTGCTTTCAAATTGCTTAATTCCTTCGACGTCCGCGTGGCCTAACGGATAAGGCGTCTGACTTCGAATCAGAAGATTGCAGGTTCGAATCCTGTCGCGGACGACGGGATATCAAGTGGTCTCGGATTACATTTTTAAAACCATTATATTTCAAGAAAACTTTGAATCAAATTTCTTCTTTTTTTTCACAATAAAGATTTCCTACTGTATGTTAATGTCCAATGGCCGCGCAATTCAATGCATTTAATATCCGGATAATTGGATTTTCTTTCAAATTGCTTGACTTATACAACATGCGCGTGGCCTAACGGATAAGGCGTCTGACTTCGAATCAGAAGATTGCAGTTTCGAATCCTGTCGCGGACGACGAAATTTCAAGTAGTCTAGGGTTTAATTTTAAAACCGTTATATTTGAAGTAAACTTTGAATCAAATTTATTCCTTTTTTTTACGTTAAAGTGTTCCTAATGTAAGTTAAAGTCCAATGGCCGCGCAATTCAGTGCATTTAATATCCGGATAATTGGATTTGCTTTCAAATTGCTTGACTTATACAACGTGCGCGTGGCCTAACGGATAAGGCGTCTGACTTCGAAACAGAAGATTGCAGGTCCGAATCCTGTCGCAGACGACGGGATATCAAGTGGTCTAGGAATACACTTTTAAAGCCGTTATATTTCAAGAAAACTTTGAATCAAATTTCTTCTTTTTTTCACAATAAAGAGTTCCTACTGTATGTTAATGTCCAATGGCCGCGCAATTCAGTGCATTCATTATCCGGATAATATTAATTATTTTCAAATTGCTTAACTTTTTCTCGGTCCGCGTGGCCTAACGGATAAGTCGTCTAACTTTGAATCAGAAAATTGCAGGTTCGAATCCTGTCGCGGACGACGGAATTTCAAGTAGTCTATGGTTCAATTTTTAAAAAAGTTACATTTCAAGAAATCTTTGAATCAAATTTATTCTTTTTTTTTATAATAAAGGGTTCCCAATTTAAGTTAATGTCCAATGACCGCGCTATTTCGTGCATTTATTATCCGGAAAATTGGATTTGCTTTCAAATTGCTTGACTTCTACAACGTCCGCGTGGCCTAACGGATAAGGCGTCTGACATCGAATCAGATGATTGTACGTTCGAATCCTATCGTGGACGTTGGGATATCAAGTAGTCCAGGATAACACTTTTAAAATCGTTATATTTCAAGAAAAGTTTGAATCAAATTTAATCTGTATTTTTTCTACAATAAAGGGATTCTAGTTTAAGTAAATGTCCAATGGCCGAGCTATTCAGTGCATTAATTATCTGGATAATAGAAATTGCTTTCAAATTGCGTAATTCTCTCGACGTCCTCGTGGCCTAACGGATAAGGCGTCTGACTTCGAATCAGGAGATTGCAGGTTCGAATCCTGTCGCGGACGGCGGGATATCCAGTGGTCTAGTGTTACACTTTTAAAACCGTTATATTTCAAGAAAAATTTGAATCAAATTTCATCTTTTTTTTTCAGAATAAAGAATTCTAAATGTAAGTTAATGTTCAATGGCCGCGCAATTCAGTGCATCCATTATCCGGATAATAGGAATTGCTTTCAAATTGCTTAAGTTATACAACGTCCGCGTGGCCTAACGCATAAGGCGTCTGACTTCGAATCAGAAGATAGCAGGTTCGAATCCTGTCGCGGACGACGGGATATCATGTGGTTTAGGATTACGTTTTTAAAACCGTTATATTTCAAGAAAAGTTTGAATCAAATTTAATCTGTATTTTTTTTACAATAAATGGATTCTAGTTTAAGTAAATGTCCAATGCCCGCGCAATTCAGTGCATTTAATATCCTAATAATTGGATTTCCTTTGCATGGATATGAAGTGGTCTCGGATTACATTTTTAAAACCATTATATTTCAAGAAAACTTTGAATCAAATTTCTTCTTTTTTTTCACAATAAAGAGTGCCTACTGTATGTTAATGACCAATGGCCGCGCAATTCAGTGCATTCATTATCCGGATAATAGGAATTGCTTTCAAATTGCTGAACTTATACAACGACCGCATGGAATAACGCATAAGGCGTCTGACTTCGAATAAGAAGATTGCACGTTCGAATCCTGTCGCGGACGACGGAATATGAAATAGTCTAGGATTGCTCTTTTAAAAACTTTGAATCAAATTTATTCTTATTTTTTACAATAAAGGGTTCCTAGTGTAAGTTAATATCCAATGGCCGCGCAATTCAGTGCATTTAATATCCGAATAATTGGATTCGCTTTCAAATTGCTTGACTTAGACAACGTCCGCGTGGCCTAACGGATAAGGCGTCTGACTTCGAATCAGAAGATTGCAGGTTCGAGTCCTGTCGCGGACGACGGGATATCAAGTGGTCTAGGATTACATTTTTAAAACCGTTATATTTCAAGAAAATTTTGAATCAAATTTATTCCTTTTTTTACGTTAAAGGGTTGATAATGTAAGTTAATGTCCAATGGCCGCGCAATTCAGTGCATTTATTATCCGGATAATTGGATTTGCTTTCAAATTCCTTGACTTCTACAACGTCCGCGTGGCCTAACGGATAAGGCCTCTGACATCGAATCATATGATTGTACGTTCGAATCCTATCGTGGACGTTGGGATATCAAGTAGTCTAGGATAACACTTTTAAAACCGTTATATTTCAAGAAAAGTTTGAATCAAATTTAATCTATATTTTTTTTTACAATAAAGGGATTCTAGTTTAAGTAAATGTCCAATGGCCGCGCAATTCAGTGCATTAATTATCTGGATAATAGCAATTGCTTTCAAATTGCCTAATTCCTTCGACGTCCGCGTGGCCTAATGGATAAGGCGTCTGACTTCGATTCAGAATATTGCAGGCTCGAATCCTGTTGCTGTTGACGGGATATCAAGTGGTCTAGGATTACATTTTTAAAACCGTTATTTTTCAAGAAAACTTTGAATCAAATTTATTCCTTTTTTGACAATAAAGAGTTCCTACTGTATGTTAATGTCCAATGGCCGCGCAATTCAGTGCATTCATTATCCGGATAAAAGGAATTTCTTTCAAACTGGTTAACTTTTTCAACTTCCGCGGGGCCTAACGGATAAGTCGTCTGACTTCGAATCAGAAGATTGCAGGTTCGAATCCTGTCGCGGACGAGGAAATTTCAAGTAGTCTAGGGTTTAATTTTTAAAACCGTTATATTTGAAGAAAACTTTGAATCAAATTTATTCCTTTTTTTTACGTTAAAGTGTTCCTAATGTAAGTTAAAGTCCAATGGCCGCGCAGTTCAATGCATTTAATATCCGGATAATTGGATTTGCTTTCAAATTGCTTATTTTATACATCGTCCGCGTGGCCTAACGGATAAGGCGTCTGACTTCGAATCAGAAGATTGCAGTTTCGAATCCTGTCTCGGACGACGGGATATCAAGTGGTCTAGGAATACACATTTAAAGCCGTTATATTTCAAGAAAACTTTGAATCATATTTTTTCTTTTTATTTTCACAATAAAGAGTTCCTACTGTAAGTTAATGTCCAATGGCCGCGCAATTCAGTGCATTCAATATCCGGATAATAGGAATTGTTTTCAAATTGCTTAACTTTTTCTTGGTCCGCGTGGCCTAACGGATAAGTCGTCTGACCACGAATCAGAAGATTGCAGGTTCGAATCCTGTCGCGGACGGCGGGATATCAAGTGGTCTAGTGTTACACTTTTAAAACCGGTATATTTCAAGAAAACTTTGAATCAAATTTCATCTTTTTTTTCACTATAAAGAGTTCTTACTGTAAGTTAATGTCCAATGGCCGCGAAATTCAGTGCATTTAATATCCGGATATTTGGATTTGCTTTCAAATTTCTTGACTTCTACAACGTCCGCGTGGCCTAACGGATAAGGCGTCTGAAATCGAATCATATGATTGTACGTTTGAATCCTATCGTGGACGTTTTGATATCAAGTATTCCAGGATAACACTTTTAAAATCGTTATATTTCAAGAAAAGTTTGAATCAAATTTAATCTATATTTTTTTTACAATAAAGGGTTTCTAGCTTAATTATCTGGATAATAGAAATTGCTTTCAAATTGCATAATTCCTTCGACGTCCGCGTGGCCTAACGGATAAGGCGTCTGACTTCGAATCAGTAAATTGCAGGTTCGAAACCTCTCGCGGACGGCGGGATATCAAGTAGTCTAGGATTACATTTTAAAAACCGTTATATTTCAAGAAAAGTTTAAATCAAATTTAATCTATATTTTTTTTACAATAAAGGGTTTCTAGTTTAAGTAAATGTCCAATGGCCGCGCAATTCAGTGCATTAATTATCTGGATAATAGAAATTGCTTTCAAATTGCGTAATTCCTTCGACGTCCGCGTGGCCTAACGGATAAGGCGTCTGACTTCGAATCAGAAGATTGCAGGTTCGAATCCTGTCGCGGACGACGGGATATCAAGTGGTCTAGTGTTACACTTTTAAAACCGTTATATTTCAAGAAAACTTTTTATCAAATTTCTTCTTTTTTTTCACAATAAAGAGTTCTTTCTGTAAGTTAATGTCCAATGGCCGCGCAATTCAGTGCATTCATTATCCGGATAATAGGAATTGCTTTCAAATTGCTTAACTTATACAACGTCCGTGTGGAATAACGCATAAGGCGTCTGACTCCGAATAAGAAGATTGCAGGTTCGAATCCTGTCGCGGACGACGGAATATGAAATAGTCTAGGATTGCTCTTTTAAAACAATTATAATTTAAGAAAACTTTAAATCAAATTTATTCTTATTTTTTACAATAAAGGGTTCCTAGTGTAAGTTAATGTCCAATGGCCGCGCAATTCAGTGCATTCATTATCCGGATAATAGGAATTGTTTTCAAATTGCTTAAAATTTTCAACGTCCGCGTGGCCTACCGGATTTGTCGTCTGACTTCGAATCAGAAGATTGCAGATTTGAATCCTGTCGTGGACGACGGAATTTCAAGTAGTCTAGGGTTCAATTTTTAAAAATGTTATATTTCAAGAAATCTTTGAATCAAATTTATTCTTTTTTTTTATTATAGAGTGTTCCTAGTTTAAGTTAATGTCGAATGGCCGCGCTATTCAGTGCATTTATTATCCGGATAATTGGATTTGCTTTCAAATTGCTTGACTTCTACAACGTCCGCGTGGCCTAACGGATAAGTCGTCTGACATCGAATCATATGATTGTACGTTCGAATCCTATCGTGGACGTTGGGATATCAAGTAGTCTAGGATAACACTTTTAAAACCGTTATATTTCAAGAAAAGTTTGAATCAAATTTAATCTATATATTTTCACAAAAAAGGGTTTCTAGTTTAAGTAAATGTCCGATGGCCGCGCAATTCAGTGCATTAATTATCTGGATAATAGAAATTGCTTTAAAATTGCGTAATTCCTTCGACGTCCGCGTGGCCTAACGGATAAGACGTCTGACTTCGAATCAGAAGATTGCACGTTCGACTCCTGTCGCGGACGACGGGATATCAAGTGGTCTAGGATTACATTTTTAAAACCGTTATATTCCAAGAAAACTTTGAATCAAATTTCTTCTTTTTTTGCACAATAAAGTGTTCTTACTGTAAGTTAATGTCCAATGGCCGCGCAATTCACTGCATTTAATATCCGGATATTTGGATTTGCTTTCAAATTTCTTGACTTCTACAACGTCCGCGTGGCCTAACGGATAAGGCGTCTGACATCGAATCATATGATTGTACATTCGAATCCTATCGTGGACGTTGGGATATCAAGTAGTATAGGATAACACTTTTAAAACCGTTATATTTCAAGAAAATTTTGAATCAAATTTAATCTATATTTTTATTACAATAAAGGGTTTCTTGTTTAAGTAAATGTCCAATAGCCGCGCAATTCAGTGCATTAATTATCTGGATAATAGAAATTGCTTTCAAAATTGCGTAATTCCTTCGACGTCCGCGTGGCCTAACGGATAAGGCGTCTGACTTCGAAACAGAAGATTGCAGGTCCGAATCCTGTCGCGGACGACGGGATGTCAAGTGGTCTAGGATTACATTTTTAAAACCGTTATATTTCAAGAAAACTTTGAATCAAATTTATTCCCTTTTTTTACGTTAAAGGGTTCCTAATGTAAGTTAATATCCAATGCCCGCGCAATTCAGTGCATTTAATATCCGATTAATTGGATTTGCTTTGAAATTGCTTGACTTAGACAACGTCCCCGTGGCCTAACGGATAAGGCATCTGACTTCGAATCAGAAGATTGCAGGTTCGAATCCTGACGCGGACGGCGGGATATCAAGTGGTCTAGTGTTACACTTTTAAAACCGTTATATTTCAAGAAAACTTTGAATCAAATTTCATCTTTTTTTCACAATAAAGAGTTCTTACTGTAAGTTAATGTCCAATGGCCGCGAAATTCAGTTCATTTAATATCCGGATATTTGGATATTCTTTCAAATTTCTTGACTTCTACAAACTTCGCTTGGCCTAACGGATAAGGCGTCTGACATCGAATCATATGATTGTACGTTCGAATCCTATCGTGGACGTTGGGATATCAAGTAGTCTAGGATTACATTTTTAAAACCGTTATAATTCAAGAAAAGTTTGAATCAAATTTAATCTATATTTTTTTTTACAATAAAGGGTTTCTAGCTTAAGTAAATGTCCAATGGCCGCGCAATTCAGTGCATTAATTATCTGGATAATAGAAATTGCTTTCAAATTGCATAATTCTTTCGACGTCCGCGTGGCCTGACGGATTAGGCGTCTGACTTCGAATCAGAAGATTGCAGGTTCGAATCCTGTCGCGGACGGCGGGATATCAAGTGGTCTAGTGTTACACTTTTAAAACCGGTATATTTCAAGAAAACTTTGAATCAAATTTCATCTTTTTTTTCACTATAAAGAGTTCTTACTGTAAGTTAATGTCCAATGGCCGCGAAATTCAGTGCATTTAATATCCGGATATTTGGATTTGCTTTCAAATTTCTTGACTTCTACAACGTCCGCGTGGCCTAACGGATAAGGCGTCTGAAATCGAATCATATGATTGTACGTTTGAATCCTATCGTGGACGTTTTGATATCAAGTATTCCAGGATAACACTTTTAAAATCGTTATATTTCAAGAAAAGTTTGAATCAAATTTAATCTATATTTTTTTTACAATAAAGGGTTTCTAGCTTAATTATCTGGATAATAGAAATTGCTTTCAAATTGCATAATTCCTTCGACGTCCGCGTGGCCTAACGGATAAGGCGTCTGACTTCGAATCAGTAAATTGCAGGTTCGAAACCTCTCGCGGACGGCGGGATATCAAGTAGTCTAGGATTACACTTTTAAAACCGTTATATTTCAAGAAAAGTTTAAATCAAATTTAATCTATATTTTTTTTACAATAAAGCGTTTCTAGCTTAAGTAAATGTCCAATGGCCGCGCAATTCAGTGCATTAATTATCTGGATAATAGAAATTGCTTTCAAATTGCTTAATTCCTTCGACGTCCGCGTGGCCTAACGGATAAGGCGTCTGACTTCGAATCAGAAGATTGCAGGTTCGAATCCTGTCGCGGACGACGGGATATCAAGTGGTCTAGTGTTACACTTTTAAAACCGTTATATTTCAAGAAAACTTTTTATCAAATTTCTTCTTTTTTTTCACAATAAAGAGTTCTTTCTGTAAGTTAATGTCCAATGGCCGCGCAATTCAGTGCATTCATTATCCGGATAATAGGAATTGCTTTCAAATTGCTTAACTTATACAACGTCCGTGTGGAATAACGCATAAGGCGTCTGACTCCGAATAAGAAGATTGCAGGTTCGAATCCTGTCGCGGACGACGGAATATGAAATAGTCTAGGATTGCTCTTTTAAAACAATTATAATTTAAGAAAACTTTAAATCAAATTTATTCTTATTTTTTACAATAAAGGGTTCCTAGTGTAAGTTAATGTCCAATGGCCGCGCAATTCAGTGCATTCATTATCCGGATAATAGGAATTGTTTTCAAATTGCTTAAAATTTTCAACGTCCGCGTGGCCTAACGGATTTGTCGTCTGACTTCGAATCAGAAGATTGCAGATTTGAATCCTGTCGTGGACGACGGAATTTCAAGTAGTCTAGGGTTCAATTTTTAAAAAAGTTATATTTCAAGAAATCTTTGAATCAAATTTATTCTTTTTTTTATTATAGAGTGTTCCTAGTTTAAGTTAATGTCGAATGGCCGCGCTATTCAGTGCATTTATTATCCGGATAATTGGATTTGCTTTCAAATTGCTTGACTTCTACAACGTCCGCGTGGCCTAACGGATAAGTCGTCTGACATCGAATCATATGATTGTACGTTCGAATCCTATCGTGGACGTTGGGATATCAAGTAGTCTAGGATAACACTTTTAAAACCGTTATATTTCAAGAAAAGTTTGAATCAAATTTAATCTATATATTTTCACAAAAAAGAGTTTCTAGTTTAAGTAAATGTCCGATGGCCGCGCAATTCAGTGCATTAATTATCTGGATAATAGAAATTGCTTTAAAATTGCGTAATTCCTTCGACGTCCGCGTGGCCTAACGGATAAGACGTCTGACTTCGAATCAGAAGATTGCACGTTCGACTCCTGTCGCGGACGACGGGATATCAAGTGGTCTAGGATTACATTTTTAAAACCGTTATATTCCAAGAAAACTTTGAATCAAATTTCTTCTTTTTTTGCACAATAAAGTGTTCTTACTGTAAGTTAATGTCCAATGGCCGCGCAATTCACTGCATTTAATATCCGGATATTTGGATTTGCTTTCAAATTTCTTGACTTCTACAACGTCCGCGTGGCCTAACGGATAAGGCGTCTGACATCGAATCATATGATTGTACATTCGAATCCTATCGTGGACGTTGGGATATCAAGTAGTATAGGATAACACTTTTAAAACCGTTATATTTCAAGAATATTTTGAATCATATTTAATCTATATTTTTTTTTAAATAAAGGGTTTCCAGTTTAAGTAAATGTCCAATGGCCGCGCAATTCAGTGCAATAATTATCTGGATAATAGAAATTGCTTTCAAATTGCGTAATTCCTTCGACGTCCGCGTGGCCTAACGGATAAGGCGTCTGACTTCGAATCAGAAGATTGCAGGTTCGAATCCTGTCGCGGACGACGGGATATCAAGTGGTCTAGGATTACATTTTTAAAACCGTTATATTTTAAGAAAACTTTGAATCAAATTCCTTTTTTTCACAATACAGAGTTCTTACTGTAAGTTAATGTCCAATGGCCGCGCAATTCAGTGCATTTAATATCCGATTAATTGGACTTGCTTTGAAATTGCTTGACTTAGACAACGTCCGCGTGGCCTAACGGATAAGGCGTCTGACTTCGAATCAGAAGATTGCAGGTTCGAATCCTGTCACGGACTTCGGGATATCAAGTGGTCTAATGTTACACTTTTAAAACCGTTATATTTCAAGAAAACTTTGAATCAAATTTCTTCTTTTTTTTCACAATAAAGAGTTCTTACTGTAAGTTAATGTCCAATGGCCACGCAATTCAGTGCATTTAATATCCGGATATTTTGATTTGCTTTCAAATTTCTTGGCTTCTACAACGTCCGCGTGGCCTAACTGATAAGGCATCTGACATCGAATCATATGATTGTACGTTCGAATCCTATCGTGGACGTTGGGATATCAAGTAATCTAGGATAACACTTTTAAAACCGTCTGACATCGAATCATATGATTGTACGTTCGAATCCTATCGTGGACGTTGGGATATCAAGTAGTCTAGGACAACACTTTTAAAACCGTTATATTTTTTGAAAATTTTGAATCAAATTTAATCTATATATTTTTTACAATAAAGGGTTTCTAGTTTAAGTAAATGTCCAATGGCCGCGCAATTCAGTGTATAAATTATCTGGATAAGAGAAATTGCTTTCAAATTGCGTAATTCCTTCGACGTCCGCGTGGCCTAACGGATAAGGCGTCTGACTTCGAATCAGAAGATTGCAGGTTCGAATCCTGTCGCGGACGACGGAATTTCAAGTAGTCTAGGGTTAAATATTTAAAAAAAGTTATATTTCAAGAAATCTTTGAATCAAATTTATTCTTTTTTTTTATAATAAAGGTTTCCTAGTTTAAGTTAATGTCCAATGGCCGCGCTATTTAGTGCATTTATTATCCGGATAATTGGATTTGCTTTCAAATTGCTTGACTTCTACAACGTCCGCGTGGCCTAACGGATATGGCGTCTGACATCGAATCATATGATTGTACGGTCGAATCCTGTCGCGGACTTCGGGATATCAATTGTCTAGTGTTACACTTTTAAAACCGATATATTTCAAGAAAACTTTGAATCAAATTTCTTCTTTTTTTTCACAATAAAGAGTTCTTACTGTAAGTTAATGTCCAATGGCCGCGCAATTCAGTGCATTTAATATCCGGATATTTGGATTTGCTTTCAAATTTCGTGACTTCTACAACGTCCGCGTGGCCTAACGGATAAGGCGTCTGACATCGAATCATATGATTGTACGTTCGAATCCTATCGTGGACGTTTTGATATCAAGTAGTCTAGGATAACACTTTTAAAACCGTTATATTTCAAGAAAATTTTGAATCATATTTAATCTATATTTTTTTTTAAATAAAGGGTTTCCAGTTTAAGTAAATGTCCAATGGCCGCGCAATTCAGTGCAATAATTATCTGGATAATAGAAATTGCTTTCAAATTGCGTAATTCCTTCGACGTCCGCGTGGCCTAACGGATAAGGCGTCTGACTTCGAATCAGAAGATTGCAGGTTCGAATCCTGTCGCGGACGACGGGATATCAAGTGGTCTAGGATTACATTTTTAAAACCGTTATATTTTAAGAAAACTTTGAATCAAATTCCTTTTTTTCACAATACAGAGTTCTTACTGTAAGTTAATGTCCAATGGCCGCGCAATTCAGTGCATTTAATATCCGATTAATTGGACTTGCTTTGAAATTGCTTGACTTAGACAACGTCCGCGTGGCCTAACGGATAAGGCGTCTGACTTCGAATCAGAAGATTGCAGGTTCGAATCCTGTCACGGACTTCGGGATATCAAGTGGTCTAATGTTACACTTTTAAAACCGTTATATTTCAAGAAAACTTTGAATCAAATTTCTTCTTTTTTTTCACAATAAAGAGTTCTTACTGTAAGTTAATGTCCAATGGCCACGCAATTCAGTGCATTTAATATCCGGATATTTTGATTTGCTTTCAAATTTCTTGGCTTCTACAACGTCCGCGTGGCCTAACTGATAAGGCATCTGACATCGAATCATATGATTGTACGTTCGAATCCTATCGTGGACGTTGGGATATCAAGTAATCTAGGATAACACTTTTAAAACCGTTATATTTTTTGAAAATTTTGAATCAAATTTAATCTATATATTTTTTACAATAAAGGGTTTCTAGTTTAAGTAAATGTCCAATGGCCGCGCAATTCAGTGCATTAATTATCTGGATAATAGAAATTGCTTTCAAATTGCGAAATTCCTTCGACGTCCGCGTGTCCTAACGTATAAGGCGTCTGACTTCGAATCAGAAGATTGCAGGTTCGAATCCTGTCGCGGACGACGGGATATCAAGTTGTCTAGGATTACATTTTTAAAACCGTTATATTTCAAGAAAACTTTGAATCAAATTTATTCCTTTTTTTTACGTTAAAGGTTCCTAATGTATGTTAATATCCAATGCCCGCGCAATTCAGTGCATTTAATATCCGATTAATTGGATTTGCTTTGAAATTGCTTGACTTAGACAACGTTCGCGTGGCCTAACGGATAAGGCATCTGACTTCGAATCAGAAGATTGCAGGATCGAATCTTGTCGCGGACGGCGGGATATCAAGTGGTCTAGTGTTACACTTTTAAAACCGTTATATTTGAAGACAACTTTGAATCAAATTTTTTCCTTTTTTTTACGTTAAAGTGTTCCTAATGTAAGTTAATATCCAATGCCCGCGCAATTTAGTGCATTTAATATCCGAATAATTGGATTTGCTTTTAAATTGCTTGACTTAGACAACGTCCGCGTGGCCTAACGGATAAGGCGTCTGACTTCGAATCAGAAGATTGCAGGTTCGAATCCTGTCGCGGACGACGGGATATCAAGTGGTCTGGGATTACATTTTTAAATCCATTATATTTCAAGAAAACTTTGAATCAAATTTTTTCATTTTTTCACAATAAGGAGTTCCTACTGTAAGTTAATGTCCAATGGCCGCGCAATTCAGTGCATTCATTATCCGGATAATAGGTATTGTTTTCAAATTGCTTGACTTTTTCAACGTCCGCGTGGCCTAACGGATAATTCTTCTGTCTTTGAATCAGAAGATTGCAGGTTCGAATCCTGTCGCGGACGACGGAATATGAAATAGTCTAGGATTGCTCTTTTAAAACCGTTATATTTCAAGAAAACTTTGAATCAAATTTATTCTTATTTTTTACAATAAAGAGTTCCTAATGTATGTTAATGTCCAATGGCCGCGCAATTCAGTGCATTAATTATCTGGATAATAGAAATTGCTTTCAAATTGCGTAATTCCTTCGACGTCCGCGTGGCCTAACGGATAAGGCGTCTGACTTCGAATCAGAAGATTGCAGGTTCGAATCCTGTCGCGGACGACGGGATATCAAGCGGTCTAGGATTACATTTTTAAAACCGTTATATTTGAAGAAAACTTTGAATCAAATTTATTCCTTTTTTTACGTTAAAGGGTTCCTAATGTAAGTTAATATCCAATGCCCGCGCAATTCAGTGCATTTAATATCCGATTAATTGGACTTACTTTGAAATTGCTTGCCTTAGACAACGTCCGCGTGGCCTAACGGATAAGGCGTCTGACTTCGAATCAGAAGATTGCAGGTTCGAATCCTGTCACGGACTTCGGGATATCAAGTGGTCTAATGTTACACTTTTAAAACCGTCATATTTCAAGAAAACTTTGAATCAAATTTCTTCTTTTTTTCACAATAAAGAGTTCTTACTGTAAGTTAATGTCCAATGGCCGCGCAATTCAGTGCATTTAATATCCGAATATTTGGATTTGCTTTCAAATTTCTTGACTTCTACAACGTCCGCGTGGCCTAACGGATAAGGCGTCTGACATCGAATCATATGATTGTACGTTCGAATCCTATCGTGGACGTTGGGATATCAAGTAGTCTAGGACAACACTTTTAAAACCGTTATATTTTTTGAAAATTTTGAATGAAATTTAATCTATATATTTTTTACAATAAAGGGTTTCTAGTTTAAGTAAATGTCCAATGGCCGCGCAATTCAGTGTATAAATTATCTGGATAAGAGAAATTGCTTTCAAATTGCGTAATTCCTTCGACGTCCGCGTGGCCTAACGGATAAGGCGTCTGACTTCGAATCAGAAGATTGCAGGTTCGAATCCTGTCGCGGACGACGGAATTTCAAGTAGTCTAGGGTTAAATATTTAAAAAAAGTTATATTTCAAGAAATCTTTGAATCAAATTTATTCTTTTTTTTTATAATAAAGGTTTCCTAGTTTAAGTTAATGTCCAATGGCCACGCTATTCAGTGCATTTATTATCCGGATAATTGGATTTGCTTTCAAATTGCTTGACTTCTACAACGTCCGCGTGGCCTAACGGATATGGCGTCTGACATCGAATCATATGATTGTACGGTCGAATCCTGTCGCGGACTTCGGGATATCAATTGTCTAGTGTTACACTTTTAAAACCGTTATATTTCAAGAAAGCTTTGAATCAAATTTCTTCTTTTTTTTCACAATAAAGAGTTCTTACTGTAAGTTAATGTCCAATGGCCGCGCAATTTAGTGCATTTAATATCCGGATATTTGGATTTGCTTTCAAATTTCTTGACTTCTACAACGTCCGCGTGGCCTAACGGATAAGGCGTCTGACATCGAATCATATGATTGTACGTTCGAATCCTATCGTGGACGTTTTGATATCAAGTAGTCTAGGATAACACTTTTAAAACCGTTATATTTCAAGAAAATTTTGAATCATATTTAATCTATATTTTTTTTAAAATAAAGGGTTTCCAGTTTAAGTAAATGTCCAATGGCCGCGCAATTCAGTGCAATAATTATCTGGATAATAGAAATTGCTTTCAAATTGCGTAATTCCTTCGACGTCCGCGTGGCCTAACGGATAAGGCGTCTGACTTCGAATCAGAAGATTGCAGGTTCGAATCCTGTCGCGGACGACGGGATATCAAGTGGTCTAGGATTACATTTTTAAAACCGTTATATTTTAAGAAAACTTTGAATCAAATTTCTTTTTTTCACAATACAGAGTTCTTACTGTAAGTTAATGTCCAATGGCCGCGCAATTCAGTGCATTTAATATCCGATTTATTGGACTTGCTTTGAAATTGCTTGACTTAGACAACGTCCGCGTGGCCTAACGGATAAGGCGTCTGACATCGAATCATATGATTGTACGTTCGAATCCTATCGTGGACGTTTTGATATCAAGTAGTCTAGGATAACACTTTTAAAACCGTTATATTTCAAGAAAATTTTGAATCATATTTAATCTATATTTTTTTTTAAATAAATTGTTTCCAGTTTAAGTAAATGTCCAATGGCCGCGCAATTCAGTGCATTAATTATCTGGATAATAGAAATTGCTTTCAAATTGCGTAATTCTTTCGACGTCCGCGTGGCCTAACGGATAAGGCGTCTGACTTCGAATCAGAAGATTGCAGGTTCGAATCCTGTCACGGACTTCGGGATATCAAGTGGTCTAATGTTACACTTTTAAAACCGTTATATTTCAAGAAAACTTTGAATCAAATTTCTTCTTTTTTTTCACAATAAAGAGTTCTTACTGTAAGTTAATGTCCAATGGCCACGCAATTCAGTGCATTTAATATCCGGATATTTTGATTTGCTTTCAAATTTCTTGACTTCTACAACGTCCGCGTGGCCTAACTGATAAGGCATCTGACATCGAATCATATGATTGTACGTTCGAATCCTATCGTGGACGTTGGGATATCAAGTAATCTAGGATAACACTTTTAAAACCGTTATATTTTTTGAAAATTTTGAATCAAATTTAATCTATATATTTTTTACAATAAAGGGTTTCTAGTTTAAGTAAATGTCCAATGGCCGCGCAATTCAGTGCATTAATTATCTGGATAATAGAAATTGCTTTCAAATTGCGAAATTCCTTCGACGTCCGCGTGTCCTAACGGATAAGTCGTCTGACTTCGAATCAGAAGATTGCAGGTTCGAATCCTGTCGCGGACGACGGGATATCAAGTTGTCTAAGATTACATTTTTAAAACCGTTATATTTCAAGAAAACTTTGAATCAAATTTATTCCTTTTTTTTACGTTAAAGGTTCCTAATGTATGTTAATATCCAAAGCCCGCGCAATTCAGTGCATTTAATATCCGATTAATTGGATTTCCTTTGAAATTGCTTGACTTAGACAACGTTCGCGTGGCCTAACGGATAAGGCATCTGACTTCGAATCAGAAGATTGCAGGATCGAATCCTGTCGCGGACGGCGGGATATCAAGTGGTCTAGTGTTACACTTTTAAAACCGTTATATTTCAAGAAAACTTTGAATCAAATTTCTTTTTTTCACAATAAAGAGTTATTACTGTAAGTTAATGTCCAATGGCCGCGCAATTCAGTGCATTTAATATCCGGATATTTGGATTTGCTTTCAAATTTCTTGACTTCTACAACGTCCGCGTGGCCTAACGGATAAGGCGTCTGACATCGAATCATATGATTGTACGTTCGAATCCTATCGTGGACGTTGGGATATCAAGTAGTCTAGGATAACACTTTTAAAACCGTTATATTTCAAAAAAATTTTGAATCAAATTTAATCTATATTTTTTTTACAATAAAGGGTTTCTAGTTTAAGTAAATGTCCAATGGCCGCGCAATTCAGTGCATTAATTATCTGGATAATAGAAATTGCTTTCAAATTGCGTAATTCCTTCGACGTCCTCGATAGGATTCGAACGTACAATCATATGATTCGATGTCAGACGCCTTATTCGTTAGGCCACGCGGACGTTGTAGAAGTCAAGAAATTTGAAAGCAAATCCATATATCCGGATATTAAATGCATTGAATTGCGCGGCCATTGGTCATTAACTTACAGTAAGAACTCTTTATTGTGAAAAAAAGAAGAAATTTGATTCAAAGTTTTCTTGAAATATAACGGTTTTAAAAGGGTAACACTAGACCACTTGATATCCCGCCGGCCGCGACAGGATTCGAACCTGCAATCTTCTAGTTCGAAGTCAGACGCCTTATCCGTTAGGCCACGCGGACTTTGTCTAAGTCAAGCAATTTGAAAGCAAATCCAATTATTCGGATATTAAATACACTGAATTGCGCTTACATTAAGAACCATTTAACGTAAAAAAAAGGAATAAATTTGATTCAAAGTTTTATTGAAATATAACGGTTTTAAAAATGTAATCCTAGACTACTTGATATCCCGTCGTCCGCGACAGGATTCGAATCTGCAATCTTCGGATTCGAAGTCAGACGCCTTATCCGTTAGGCCACGCTTATGTTGTAAAACACAAGCAATTTGAAAGCAAATCGAATTATTCGGGTATTAATTGCACTGAATTGGCCGGGCATTGGATATTAACTTACATTAGGAACCCTTTACTGTAAAGAAATAGAATAAATTTAATTCAAAGTTTTCTTGAAATATAACGGCTTTAAATGTGTATTCCTAGACCACTTGATATCCCGTTCTTACTGTAAGTTAATGACCAATGGCCGCGCAATTCAATGCGTTTAATATCCGGATATATGGATTTGCTTTCAAATTTCTTGACATTTACAACGTCCGCGTGGCCTAACGGATAAGGCGTCTGACATCGAATCATATGGTTGTACGTTCGAATCCTATCGTGGACGTTGGGATATCAAGTAGTCTAGGATTACACTTTTAAAACCGTTATATTTCAAGAAAAGTTTGAATCAAATTTAATCTATTTTTTTTTACAATAAAGGGTTTCTAGTTTAAGTAAATGTCAAATGGCCGCGCAATTCAGTGTATTAATTATCTGGTTAATAGAAATTGCTTTCAAATTGCGTTATACCTTCGGTGTCCGCGTGGCCTAACGGATAAGGCGTCTGACTTCGAATGACAAGATTGTAGGTTCGAATCCTGTCGCGGACAACGGGATATCAAGTGCTCTAGGATTACATTTTTAAAACCGTTATATTTGAAGACAACTTTGAATCAAATTTTTTCCTTTTTTTTACGTTAAAGTGTTCCTAATGTAAGTTAATATCCAATGCCCGCGCAATTTAGTGCATTTAATATCCGAATAATTGGATTTGCTTTTAAATTGCTTGACTTAGACAACGTCCGCGTGGCCTAACGGATAAGGCGTCTGACTTCGAATCAGAAGATTGCAGGTTCGAATCCTGTCGCGGACGACGGGATATCAAGTGGTCTGGGATTACATTTTTAAATCCATTATATTTCAAGAAAACTTTGAATCAAATTTTTTCATTTTTTCACAATAAGGAGTTCCTACTGTAAGTTAATGTCCAATGGCCGCGCAATTCAGTGCATTCATTATCCGGATAATAGGTATTGTTTTCAAATTGCTTGACTTTTTCAACGTCCGCGTGGCCTAACGGATAATTCTTCTGTCTTTGAATCAGAAGATTGCAGGTTCGAATCCTGTCGCGGACGACGGAATATGAAATAGTCTAGGATTGCTCTTTTAAAACCGTTATATTTCAAGAAAACTTTGAATCAAATTTATTCTTATTTTTTACAATAAAGGTTTCCTAGTGTAAGTGAATGTCCAATGGCCGCGCAATTCAGTGCATTAATTATCTGGATAATAGAAATTGCTTTCAAATTGCTTAATTCCTTCGACGTCCGCGTGGCCTAACGGATAAGGCGTCTGACTTCGAATCAGAAGATTGCAGGTTCGAATCACTGTCGCGGACGACGTGATATCAAGCGGTCTAGGACTGCATTTTTAAAACCGTTATATTTCAAGAAAACTTTGAATCAAATTTATTCCTTTTTTTTACGTTAAAGGGTTCCTAATGTAAGTTAAAATCCAATGCCCGCGCAATTCAGTGCATTTAATATCCGATTAATCGGATTTACTTTGAATTTGCTTGACTTAGACAACGTCCGCGTGGCCTAACGGATAATGCGTCTGACATCGAATGGGAAGATTGCAGGTTCGAATCCTGTTGCGGACGGCGGGATATCAAGTGGTCTAGTGTTACACTTTTAAAATCGTTATATTTCAAGAAAACTTTGAATCAAATTTCTTCTTTTTTTGCACAATAAAGAGTTCCTACTGTATGTTAATGTCCAATGGCCGCGCAATTCAGTGCATTCATTATTCGGATAATAGAAATTGCTTTCAAATTGCTTAACTTATACAACGTCCGCGTGGCCTAACGCATAAGGCGTCTGACTTGGAATAAGATGTTTGCAGGTTCGAATCCTGTCGCGGACGACGGGATATCAAGTGGTCTACAATTACATTTTTAAAACCGTTATACTTCAAGAAAACTTTGAATCAAATTTATTCTTATTTTTTACAATAAAGTGTTCCTACTGTAAGTTATGTCCAAAGGTCGCGCAATTCAGTGCATTCAATATCCGGATAATAGGAATTGTTTTCAAATTGCTTAACTTTTTCAACGTCCGCGTGGCCTAACAGATAAGTCGTCTGAATTCGAATCAGAAGATAGCAGGTTGGAATCCTGTCGCGGACAAAGGAATTTCAAATAGTCTAGTGTTCAATTTTTAAAAAAGTTATATTTCAGTTATATTCACTTTTTTTACGTTAAAGGTTTCCTAATATAAGTTAATATCCAATGGCCGCGCAATGCAGTGCATTTAATATCCGAATAATTGGATTTACTTTCAAATTGCTTGACTTAGACAACGTCCGCGTGGCCTAACGGATAAGGCGTCTGACATCGAATCATATGATTGTACGATCGAATCCTATCGTGGACGTTGGGATATCAAGTAGTCTAGGATAACACTTTTAAAACCGTTATATTTCAAGAAAATTTTGAATAAAATTTAATCTAGATTTTTTTTACTATAAAGGGTATCTTGTTTAAGTAAATGTCCAATGGCCGCTTAATTCAGTGCATTAATTATCTGGATAAAAGAAATTGCTTTGAAATTGCGTAATTCCTTCGACGTCCGCGTGGCCTAACGGATAAGGCGTCTGACTTCGAATCAGAAGATTGCAGGTTCGTATCCTGTCGCGGACGACGGAATATCAAGTAGTCTAGGGTTCAATTTTTAAAAAAGTTATATTTCAAGAATTCTTTGAATCAAATTTATTCTTTTTTTTTAATAAAGGGTTCCTAGTTAAGGTTAATGTCCAATGGCCGCGCTATTCAATGCATTTATTATCCGGATAATTGGATTTGCTTTCAAATTGCTTGACCTTCTACAACGTCCGCGTGGCCTAACGGATAAGGCGTCTGACATCGAATCATATGATTGTACGATCGAATCCTATCGTGGACGTTTAGATATCAAGTAGTGTAGGATAACACTATTAAAACCGTAAGATTTCAAGAAAACTTTGAATCAAATTTATTCTTAATTTTTACAATAAAGGGTTCCTAGTGTAAGTTAATGTCCAATGGCCGCGTAATTCAGTGCATTCAATATCCGGATAATAGGAATTGTTTTCAAATTACTTAACTTTTTGAACGTCCGCGTGGCCTAACGGATAAGTCGTCTGACTTCGAATCAGAAGATTGCAGGATCGAATCCTGTCGCGGACGACGGAATATCAAGTAGTCTAGGGTTCAATTTTTAAAAAAGTTATATTTCAAGAAATCTTTGAAAAAAATTTATTCTTTTTTTTTTAATAAAGGGTTCCTAGTTTAAGTTAATGTCCAATGGCCGCGCTATTCAATGCATTTATTATCCGGATAATTGAATTTGCTTTCAAATTGCTTGAATTCTACAACGTCCGCGTGGCCAAACGGATAAGGCGTCTGACATCGAATCATATGATTGTACGATCGAATCCTATCGTGGACGTTGGGATATCAAGTAGTGTAGGATAACACTTTTAAAACCGTTATAGTTCAAGAAAATTTTGAATCAAATTTAATCTATATTTTTTTTACAATAAAGGGTTTCTTGTTTAAGTAAATGTCCAATAGCCGCGCAATTCAGTGCAAAAATTATGTGGATAATAGAAATTGCTTTCAAATTGCGTAATTCCTTCGACGTCCGCGTGGCCTAACGGATAAGGCGTCTGACTTTGAATCAGAAGATTGCAGGTTCGAATCCTGTCGCAGACGACGGGGTATCAAGTGGTCTAGGATTACATTTTTAAAACCGTTATATTTCAAGAAAACTTTGAATGAAATTTATTCCTTTTTTTTTACGTTAAAGGGTTCCTAATGTAAGTTAATATCCAATGCCCGCGCAATTCAGTGCATTTAATATCCGATTAATTGGATTTGCTTTGAAATTGCTTGACTTAGACAACGTCCGCGTGGCCTAACGGATAAGGCGTCTGACTTCGAATCAGAAGATTGCAGGTTCGAATCCTGTCGCGGACGGCGGGATATCAAGTGGTCTAGTGTTACAATTTTAAAACCGTTATATTTCAAGAAAATTTTGAATCAAATTTCTTCTTTTTTTTAACAATAAAGAGTTCCTACTGTATGTTAATGTCCAATGGCCGCGCAATTCAGTGCATTCATTATCCGGATAATAGGAATTGCTTTCAAATTGCTTAACTTATACAACGTCCGCGTGGCCTAACGGATAAGGCGTCTGACTTCGAATCAGAAGATTGCAGGTTCGAATCCTGTCGCGTACGACGGGATATCAAGTGGTCTACGATTACATTTTTAAAACCGATATATTTCAAGAAAACTTTGAAACAAATTTATTCCTTTTTTTTACGTTAAAGGGTTCCTAATGTAAGTTAATATCCAAATGCCGCGCAATTCAATGCATTTAATATCCGGATAATAGGAATTGTTTTCAAATTGCTTAACTTTTTCAACGTCCGCGTGGCCTAACGGATAAGGCGTCTGACTTCGAATCACAAGATTGCAGGTTCGAATCCTGTCGCGGACAACGGAATTTCAAGTAGTCTAGGGTTCAATTTTTAAAAAAGTTATATTTCAAGAAATCTTTGAATCAAATTTATTCTTTTTTTTTATAATAAAGGGTTCCTAGTTTAAGTTAATGTCCAATGGCCGCGCAATTCAGTGCATTAATTATCTGGATAATAGAAATTTCTTTCAAATTGCTTAATTTCTTCGACGTCCGCGTGGCCTAACGGATAAGGCGTCTGACTTCGAATCAGAATATTGCAGTTTCGAATCCTGTCGCGGACGACGGGATATCAAGCGGTCTAGGATTACATTTTTAAAACCGTTATATTTCAAAAAAACTTTGAATCAAATTTATTCCCTTTTTTTACGTTAAAGGTTTACTAATGTAAGTTAATATAAAATGCCCGCGCAATTCAGTGCATTTAATATCCGAATAATTGGAATTGCTTTCAAATTGCTTGACTTAGACAACGTCCGCGTGGCCTAACGGATAATTCGTCTGACATCGAATCAGAAGATTGCAGGTTCGAATCCTGTCGCGGACGGCGGGATATCAAGTGGTCTAGTGTTACTCTTTTAAAAGCGTTATATTTCAAGAAAACTTTGAATCAAATTTCTTCTTTTTTTTCACAATAAAGAGTTCTTACTGTATGTTAATGTCCAATGGCCGCACAATTCAATGCATTAAATATCCGGATAATTCGATTTGCTTTCAAATTGCTTGACTTAGACAACATCCGCGTGGCCTAACCGATAAGGCGTTTGACTTCGGATCAGAAGATTGCAGGTCCGAATCCTGTCGCTGACGACGGGTTATCAAGTGTTCTAGGTTTACATTTTTAAAACCGTTATATTTCAAGAAAATTTGAATCAAATTTATTCCTTTTTTTACGTTGAAGGGTTCCTAATGTAACTTAATGTCCTATGGCCGAGAAATTCAATGCATTAAATATCCGGATAATTGGATTTGCTTTCAAATTGTTTGACTTATACAATGTAAGCGTGGCCTAACGGATAAGGCGTCTGACTTCGAATCAAAAGATTGCAGGTTCGAATCCTGTCGCGGACGACGGAATATGAAATAGTCTAGGAATGCTCTTTTAAAACCATTATATTTCAAGAAAACTTTGAATCAAACTTTTTCTTATTTTTTACAATAAAGGATTCCTAGCGTAAGTTAATGTCCAATGGCCACGCTATTTAATGCATTAAATATCCGGATAATTAGATTTGCTTTCAAATTGCTTGACTTATACAACGTAAGCGTGGAATAACGGATAAGGCGTCTGACTTCGGATCAGAAGATTGCAGGTTCGAATCCTGTCGCGGACGGCGGGATATCAAGTGGTCTAGTATTACACTTTTAAAACCGTTATATTTCAAGAAAACTTTGAATCAAATTTCTTCTTTTTTTTCCCAATAAAGAGTTCTTCCTGTAAGTTAATGTATAATGGCCGCCCAATTCAGTGCATTCATTATCCGGATAATAGGAATTAATTGCTTTCAAATTGCATAATTCCTTCGACGCCCGCGTGGCCTAACGGATAAGGCGTCTGACTTGGAATCAGAAGATTGCAGGTTAGAATAAAAGGTTTCTAGCTTATGTAAATGTCCAATGGCCGCGCAATTCAGTGCATTAATTATCTGGATAATAGAAATTGCTTTCAAATTACATAATTCCTTCGACGTCCGCGTGGCCTAACGGATAAGGCATCTGACTTCAAATCAGAAGATTGCAGGTTCAAATCCTGTCGCGGACGACGGGATATCAAGTGGTCTAGGATTACATTTTTAAAACCGTTATATTTCAAGAAAACTTTGAATCAAATTTATTCCTTTTTTTACGTTGAAGGGTTCCTAATGTAAGTTAATATCCAATGCCCGCGCAATTCAGTGCATTTAATATCCGATTAATTTTATTTGCTTTGAAATTGCTTGAGTTAGACAACGTCCGCTTGGCCTAACGGATAAGGCGTCTGACTTCGAATCAGAAGATTGCAGGTTCGAATCCTGTCGCGGACGGCGGGATATCAACTGGTCTAGTGTTACACTTTTAAAACCGTTATATTTCAAGAAAACTTTGAATCAAATTTCTTCTTTTTTTTTACGTTAAAGGGTTCCTAATGTAAGTTAATGTCCAATGGCCGCGCAATTCAATGCATTTAATATCCGGATAATAGGAATTGTTTTCAAATTGCTTAACAGTGTCAACGTCCGCGTGGCCTAACGGATAAGACGTCGGACTTCGAATCAGAAGATTGCAGGTTCGAATCCTGTCGCGGACAACGGAATTTCAAGTAGTGTAGGGTTCAATTTTTAAAAAACTTATATTTCAAGAAAACTTTGAATCAAATTTCTTCTTTTTTTTCACAATAAAGAGTTCTCACTGTAACTTAATGTCCAATGGCCACGCAATTCAGTGCATTCATTATCCGGATAATAGGAATTGCGTTCAAATTACTTAACTTATACAACGTCCGCGTGGCCTAACGGATAAGGCGTGTGACTTCGAATCAGAAGATTGCATTATCGAATCCTGCCGCGGACGGCGGGATATCAAGTGGTCTGGTATTACACTTTTAAAACCGTTATATTTCAAGACAACTTTGAATCAAATTTCTTCTTTTTTTTCACAATAAAGAGTTCTTACTGTAAGATAATGTCCAATGGCCGCGCAATTCAGTGCATTTAATATCCGGATATTTGGATTTGCTTTCAAATTTCTTGACTTCTATAACGTCCGCGTGGCCTAACGGATAAGGCGTCTGACATCGAATCAAATGATTGTACGTTCGAATCCTATCGTGGACGTTGGGATATCAAGTAGTCTAGGATTACACTTTTAATACCGTTATATTTGAAGAAAAGTTTGAATCAAATTTAATCTATATTTGTTTTACAATAAAGGGTTTCTAGTTTAAGTAAATATCCAATGGCCGCGCAATTCAGTGCATTAATTATCTGGATAATAGAAATTGCTTTGAAATTGCTTAATTCCTTCGACGTCCGCTTGGCCTAACGGATAAGGCGTCTGACTTCGAATCAGAAGATTGCAGGTTCGAGTCCTGTCGCGGACGACGGGATATCAAGTGGTCTAGGATTACATTTTTAAAACCGTTATATTTCAAGAAAATTTTGAATCAAATTTATTCCTTTTTTTACGTTAAAGGGTTGATAATGTAAGTTAATGTCCAATGGCCGCGCAATTCAATGCATTTAATATCAGGAAAATTGGATTTTCTTTCAAATTGCGTGACTCATGCAACTTTCGCGTGGCCTAACGGATAACGCGTCTCACTTCGAGTCAGAAGATTGCAGGTTTGAATCCTGTCGCGGACGACGGAATGTCTAGTAGTCTAGGGTTCAATTTTTAAAAAAGTTATATTTCAAGAAATCTTTAAATCAAATTTATTCCTTTTTTTTTTACAATAAAGGGATCCTTGTGTAAGTTAATGACCAATGGCCGCGCTATTCAATGCATTCATTATCCGGATAATAGGAATTGTTTCAAATTGCTTTACTTATACAACGTCCGCGTGGGCTAACGGATAAGGCGTTTGATTTCGAATCAGAAAATTGCATATTCGAATCCTGTCGCGGAAGACGGGATATCAAGTGGTCTAGGATTACATTTTTAAAACCGTTATATTTCAAGAAAACTTTGAATCAAATTTATTATTTTTTTTTTTACATTAAAGGGTTCCTAATGTGAGTTAATGTCCAATTGCCGCGCAATTCAGTGCATTAATTATCTGGATAAGAGGAATTGCTTTCAAATTGCTTATTTCCTTCGACGTCCGCTTGGCCTAACGGATAAGGCGTCTGACTTCGAATCAGAAGATTGCAGGTTCGAGTCCTGTCGCGGATGACGGGATATCAAGTGGTCTAGGATTACATTTTTAAAACCGTTATATTTCAAGAAAACTTTGAATCAAATTTCTTCTTTTTTTTTCACAATAAAGATTTCCTACTGTAAGTTAATGTCAGAAGATTGCAGGTTTGAATCCTGTCGCGGACGACGGAATGTCTGGTAGTCTAGGGTTCAATTTTTAAAAAAGTTATATTTCAAGAAATCTTTGAATCAAATTTATTCTTTTTTTTTACATTAAAGGGTTCCTAATGTAATTTAATGTCCAATGGCCGCACAATTCAGTGCAATCATTATCCGGATAATAGGAATTGCTTTCAAACTGCTTAACTTTTTCAACTTCCGCGGGGCCTAACGGTTAAGGCGTCTGACTTCGCATGATTAGAAGACAGGTTCGAATCCTGTCGTGGACGACGGAATATCAAGTAGTCTAGCATTGCACTTTTAAAACCGTTATATTTCAAGAAAACATTGAATCAAATTTCTTCCTTTTTTTTCACAATAATGTGTTCTTACTGTAAGTTAATGTCCAATTGCCGCGCAATTCAGTGCATTCATTATCCGGATAATAGGAATTGTTTTCAAATTGCTTAACTTTTTCAACGTCCACGTGGCCTAACAGATAAGGCGTCTGACTTCGAATCAGAAGATTGCAGGTTCGAATCCTGTCGCGGACGATGGGATAACAAGTGGTCTAGGATTACATTTTTAAACCGTTATATTTCAAGAAAACTTTGAATCAAATTTATTCCTTTTTTTTTACGTTAAAGGGTTTCTAATGTAAGTTAATGTCCAATGGCCGCGCAATTTAATGCATTTAATATCCGGATAATTGGATTTGCTTTCAAATTGCTTGACTTAAACAACGTCCGAGTGGCCTAACGGATAAGGCGTCTGACTTCGAATCAGAAGATTGCAGGTTCGAAACCTGTCGCGGACGACGGGATATCAAGTGATCTAGGATTACATTTTTAAAACCGTTATATTTCAAGAAAACTTTGAATCAAATTTAATCTATATTTTTTTTTAAATAAAGGGTTTCTAGTTTAAATTAATGTCCAATGGCCGCGCAATTCAGTGCATTAATTATCTGGATAAAAGGAATTGCTTTGAAATTGCTTAATTCCTTCGACGTCTGCTTGGCCTAACGGATAAGGCGTCTGATTTCGAATCAGAAGATTGCAGGTTCGAGTCCTGTCGCGGACGACGGATATCAAGTGGTCTAGGATTACATTTTTAAAACCGTTATATTTCAAGAAAATTTTGAATTTAATTTATTCCTTTTTTTACGTTAAAGGGTTGATAATGTAAGTTAATGTCCAATGGCCGCGCAATTCAATGCATTTAATATCAGGAAAATTGGATTTTCTTTCAAATTGCTTTACTCATGCAACTTTCGCGTGGCCTAACGGATAACGCGTCTGACTTCGAGTCAGAAGATTGCAGGTTTGAATCCTGTCGCGGACGACGGAATGTCTAGTAGTCTAGGGTTCAATTTTTAAAAAAGTTATATTTCAAGAAATCTTTGAATCAAATTTATTCCTTTTTTTTTACAATAGAGGGATCCTTGTGTAAGTTAATGACCAATGGCCGCGCTATTCAATGCATTCATTATCTGGATAATAGGAATTGTTTCAAATTGCTTTACTTATACAACGTCCGCGTGGGCTAACGGATAAGGCGTTTGATTTCGAATCAGAAAATTGCATATTCGAATCCTGTCGCGGACGACGGGGTATCAAGTGGTCTAGGATTACATTTTTAAAACCGTTATATTTCAAGAAAACTTTGAATCAAATTTATTATTTTTTTTTTACATTAAAGGGTTCCTAATGTGAGTTAATGTCCAATGGCCGCTCAATTCAGTGCATTTAATATCCGGATATTTGGATTTGCTTTCAAATTTCTTGACTTCTACAACATCCACGTGGCCTAACGGATAAGGCGTCTGACATCGAATCATATGATTGTAGGTTCGAATCCTATCGTGGACGTTGGGATATCAAGTAGTCTAGTATTACACTTTTAAAACCGTTATATTTCAAGAAAAGTTTGAATTAAATTTAATCTGTATTTTTTTTACACTAAAGGGTTTCTAATTTAAATTAATGTCCAATTGCCGCGCAATTCAGTGCATTAATTATCTGGATAAGAGGAATTGCTTTCAAATTGCTTTCAAATTTCTTATTTCCTTCGACGTCCGCTTGGCCTAACGGATAAGGCGTCTGACTTCGAATCAGAAGATTGCAGGTTCGAGTCCTGTCGCGGATGACGGGATATCAAGTGCTCTAGGATTACATTTTTAAAACCGTTATATTTCAAGAAAACTTTGAATCAAATTTCTTCTTTTTTTTCACAATAAAGATTTCCTACTGTAAGTTAATGTCAGAAGATTGCAGGTTTGAATCCTGTCGCGGACGACGGAATGTCTAGTAGTCTAGGGTTCAATTTTTAAAAAAGTTATATTTCAAGAAATCTTTGAATCAAATTTATTCTTTTTTTTTACATTAAAGGGTTCCTAATGTAATTTAATGTCCAATGGCCGCACAATTCAGTGCAATCATTATCCGGATAATAGGAATTGCTTTCAAACTGCTTAACTTTTTCAACTTCCGCGGGGCCTAACGGTTAAGGCGTCTGACTTCGCATGATTAGAAGACAGGTTCGAATCCTGTCGTGGACGACGGAATATCAAGTAGTCTAGCATTGCACTTTTAAAACCGTTATATTTCAAGAAAACATTGAATCAAATTTCTTCCTTTTTTTTCACAATAATGTGTTCTTACTGTAAGTTAATGTCCAATTGCCGCGCAATTCAGTGCATTCATTATCCGGATAATAGGAATTGTTTTCAAATTGCTTAACTTTTTCTACGTCCACGTGGCCTAACAGATAAGGCGTCTGACTTCGAATCAGAAGATTGCAGGTTCGAATCCTGTCGCGGACGATGGGATAACAAGTGGTCTAGGATTACATTTTTAAACCGTTATATTTCAAGAAAACTTTGAATCAAATTTATTCCTTTTTTTTTACGTTAAAGGGTTTCTAATGTAAGTTAATGTCCAATGGCCGCGCAATTTAATGCATTTAATATCCGGATAATTGGATTTGCTTTCAAATTGCTTGACTTAAACAACGTCCGAGTGGCCTAACGGATAAGACGTCTGACTTCGAATCAGAAGATTGCAGGTTCGAAACCTGTCGCGGACGACGGGATATCAAGTGATCTAGGATTACATTTTTAAAACCGTTATATTTCAAGAAAACTTTGAATCAAATTTAATCTATATTTTTTTTTAAATAAAGGGTTTCTAGTTTAAATTAATGTCCAATGGCCGCGCAATTCAGTGCATTAATTATCTGGATGATAGGAATTGCTTTGAAATTGCTTAATTCCTTCGCCGTCTGCTTGGCCTAACGGATAAGGCGTCTGACTTCGTTTCAGAAGATTGCAGGTTCGAGTCCTGTCGCGGACGACGGGATATCAAGTGGTCTAGGATTACATTTTTAAAACCGTTATATTTCAAGAAAATTTTGAATCAAATTTATTCCTTTTTTTACGTTAAAGGGTTGATAATGTAAGTTAATGTCCAATGGCCGCGCAATTCAATGCATTTAATATCAGGAAAATTGGATTTTCTTTCAAATTGCTTTACTCATGCTACTTTCGCGTGGCCTAACGGATAACGCGTCTGACTTCGAGTCAGAAGATTGCAGGTTTGAATCCTGTCGCGGACGACGGAATGTCTAGTAGTCTAGGGTACAATTTTTTAAAAAAGTTATATTTCAAGAAATCTTTGAATCAAATTTATTCCTTTTTTTTTACAATAGAGGGATCCTTGTGTAAGTTAATGACCAATGGCCGCGCTATTCAATGCATTCATTATCCGGATAATAGGAATTGTTTCAAATTGCTTTACTTATACAACGTCCGCGTGGGCTAACGGATAAGGCGTTTGATTTCGAATCAGAAAATTGCATATTCGAATCCTGTCGCGGACGACGGGATATGAAGTGGTCTAGGATTACATTTTTAAAACCGTTATATTTCAAGAACACTTTGAATCAAATTTATTATTTTTTTTTTACATTAAAGGGTTCCTAATGTGAGTTAATGTCCAATGGCCGCTCAATTCAGTGCATTTAATATCCGGATATTTGGATTTGCTTTCAAATTTCTTGACTTCTACAACATCCACGTGGCCTAACGGATAAGGCGTCTGACATCGAATCATATGATTGTAGGTTCGAATCCTATCGTGGACGTTGGGATATCAAGTAGTCTAGGATTACACTTTTAAAACCGTTATATTTCAAGAAAAGTTTGAATTAAATTTAATCTGTATTTTTTTTACACTAAAGGGTTTCTATTTTAAATTAATGTCCAATTGCCGCGCAATTCAGTGCATTAATTATCTGGATAAGAGGAATTGCTTTCAAATTGCTTTCAAATTGCTTATTTCCTTCGACGTCCGCTTGGCCTAACGGATAAGGCGTCTGACTTCGAATCAGAAGATTGCAGGTTCGAGTCCTGTCGCGGATGACGGGATATCAAGTGCTCTAGGATTACATTTTTAAAACCGTTATATTTCAAGAAAACTTTGAATCAAATTTCTTCTTTTTTTTCACAATAAAGATTTCCTACTGTAAGTTAATGTCAGAAGATTGCAGGTTTGAATCCTGTCGCGGACGACGGAATGTCTAGTAGTCTAGGGTTCAATTTTTAAAAAAGTTATATTTCAAGAAATCTTTGAATCAAATTTATTCTTTTTTTTTTTACATTAAAGGGTTCCTAATGTAATTTAATGTCCAATGGCCGCACAATTCAGTGCAATCATTATCCGGATAATAGGAATTGCTTTCAAACTGCTTAACTTTTTCAACTTCCGCGGGGCCTAACGGTTAAGGCGTCTGACTTCGCATGATTAGAAGACAGGTTCGAATCCTGTCGTGGACGACGGAATATCAAGTAGTCTAGCATTGCACTTTTAAAACCGTTATATTTCAAGAAAACATTGAATCAAATTTCTTCCTTTTTTTTCACAATAATGTGTTCTTACTGTAAGTTAATGTCCAATTGCCGCGCAATTCAGTGCATTCATTATCCGGATAATAGCAATTGTTTTCAAATTGCTTAACTTTTTCAACGTCCACGTGGCCTAACAGATAAGGCGTCTGACTTCGAATCAGAAGATTGCAGGTTCGAATCCTGTCGCGGACGATGGGATAACAAGTGGTCTAGGATTACATTTTTAAACCGTTATATTTCAAGAAAACTTTGAATCAAATTTATTATTTTTTTTTTACATTAAAGGGTTCCTAATGTGAGTTAATGTCCAATGGCCGCTCAATTCAGTGCATTTAATATCCGGATATTTGGATTTGCTTTCAAATTTCTTGACTTCTACAACATCCACGTGGCCTAACGGATAAGGCGTCTGACATCGAATCATATGATTGTAGGTTCGAATCCTATCGTGGACGTTGGGATATCAAGTAGTCTAGGATTACACTTTTAAAACCGTTATATTTCAAGAAAAGTTTGAATTAAATTTAATCTGTATTTTTTTTACACTAAAGGGTTTCTATTTTAAATTAATGTCCAATTGCCGCGCAATTCAGTGCATTAATTATCTGGATAAGAGGAATTGCTTTCAAATTGCTTTCAAATTGCTTTCAAATTGCTTATTTCCTTCGACGACCGCTTGGCCTAACGGATAAGGCGTCTGACTTCGAATCAGAAGATTGCAGGTTCGAGTCCTGTCGCGGATGACGGGATATCAAGTGGTCTAGGATTACATTTTTAAAACCGTTATATTTCAAGAAAACTTTGAATCAAATTTCTTCTTTTTTTTCACAATAAAGATTTCCTACTGTAAGTTAATGTCAGAAGATTGCAGGTTTGAATCCTGTTGCGGACTACGGAATGTCTAGTAGTCTAGGGTTCAATTTTTAAAAAAGTTATATTTCAAGAAATCTTTGAATCAAATTTATTCCTTTTTTTTACAATAAATCGATCGATGTGTAAGTTAATGTCTAGGATTACATGTTTAAAACCGTTATATTTCAAGAAAACTTTGAATCAAATTTATTCCTTTTTTTGACGTTAAAGGGTTCCTAATGTAAGTTAATGTCCAATGGCCGCGCAATTCAGTGCATTTAATATCCGGATATTTGGATTTGCTTTCAAATTTCTTGACTTCTACAACGTCCACGTGGCCTAACGGATAAGGCGTCTGACATCGAATCATACGATTGTACGTTCGAATCCTATCGTGGGCGTTGGGATATCAAGTAGTCTAGGATTACACTTTTAACCCGAGAGCACTCGCGCCAAATTTCGAACACAAGAACTCGCGCCGGGTATCTCATACCCTAGTTCATTTCTGCTATTTAAATATCAATTAATATTGTTTATATGCAAACCTTATGTACCTAAAGAACATAAGATAATAAATTAAAGATTTTTAATGAATTTAAATAATATTGACATTTTTATAGACAATTTTTTCAAACTACATACTTATGTTCAACACAGACTTTTTTCCCATTTTTGACACATAAACTTTGTTTTCCAGTCCTTATTACTTGGGCAAATTTAACATCGTTTATATTTTGTCTTGAGTTTTTTTGCAGGCGGTTCATTATTAGTGATTTCCAGTTCCATTGAAGGTCTTTAATAAGTTATTTTTGTTTGAGGCACCATCATATTTAGCACCAGCTTGTTGCTATTGCAGAGAACATTCTCTGCATCTACGGGAGAAGCGACATCTCTTGAATAATTTGTATTACCTGGAAGCTTGATAATTACGTTTCTTGAAGGCTTTCTTACATTTTGCCGGTATTTTTTCTTCAGCCATTTTGTAATTTTATCTTTACCAATATAAAAATCGGCTGTTGACAGTGAACCTTTATCTTCGGTTTCTGTCTCAATTTCAGTAGAAGAATCGTGATTGCTACAGTATTCTCCATCCTCAGAGCCATCATTATCTTGGGATAAAGCTTCATTATCACTAGAAACAGTCTCTAAAAGATGTCGCAATTGTTTTATTTCCTCGTCGTAATTCAAAAATGGCGCCATGATGCACTAAACTGACAGAAAAAGAAGGAAAGATCTGACTGACGCGAGGACTCGCACGGGTATGACATACCCGTCGAAATATTTTTCTCAAAATGCATTTCTTGAGCAGACTTAGCTTTTACACCGCTGAAAGAATGTGACCTTGAATACAGCTACACGAAATTTCGGCCTAATCCGATAAGAAGATAACAAAAACATTGAATGAAAATGGATTGGGTATGTCATACCCGGTGCAAGTTCTCGCGGGTTAAACCCGTTATATTTCAAGAAAAGTTTGAATCAAATTTAATCTATATTTTTTTTGCAATAAAGGGTTTCTAGTTTAAATTGATGTCCAATGGCCGCGCAATTCAGTGCATTAATTATCTGGATAATAGGAATTGCTTTCAAATTGCTTAATTCCTTCGGCGTCCGCGTGGCCTAACGGATAAGGCGTCTGACTTCGAGTCAGAAGATTGCAAGTTTGAATCCTGTCGCGGACGACCTTATATCAAGTGGTCTAGGATTACATTTTTAAAACCGTTATATTTCAAGAAAACTTTGAATCAAATTTATTCTTTTTTTTTTACATTAAAGGGTTCCTAATGTAATTTAATGTCCAATGGCCGCACAATTCAGTGCAATCATTATCCGGATAATAGGAATTGCTTTCAAACTGCTTAACATTTTCAACTTCCGCGGGGCCTAACGGTTAAGGCGTCTGACTTCGCATGATTAGAAGAAAGGTTCGAATCCTGTCGTGGACGACGGAATATCAAGTAGTCTAGCATTGCACTTTTAAAACCGTTATATTTCAAGAAAACATTGAATCAAATTTCTTCCTTTTTTTTCACAATAATGTGTTCTTACTGTAAGTTAATGTCCAATTGCCGCGCAATTCAGTGCATTCATTATCCGGATAATAGGAATTGTTTTCAAATTGCTTAACTTTTTCAACGTCCACGTGGCCTAACAGATAAGGCGTCTGACTTCGAATCAGAAGATTGCAGGTTCGAATCCTGTCGCGGACGATGGGATAACAAGTGGTCTAGGATTACATTTTTAAACCGTTATATTTCAAGAAAACTTTAAATCAAATTTATTCCTTTTTTTTTACGTTAAAGGGTTTCTAATGTAAGTTAATGTCCAATGGCCGCGCAATTTAATGCATTTAATATCCGGATAATTGGATTTGCTTTCAAATTGCTTGACTTAAACAACGTCCGAGTGGCCTAACGGATAAGGCGTCTGACTTCGAATCAGAAGATTGCAGGTTCGAATCCTGTCGCGGACGACGGAATGAAAAGTAGTCTAGGGTTCAATTTTTAAAAAAGTTATATTTCAAGAAATCTTTGAATCAAATTTATTCTTTTTTTTATAATAAAGGGTTCCTAGTGTAAGTTAATGTTCAATAGCCGCGCTATTCAGTGCATTTATTATCCGGATAATTGGAATTACTTTCAAATTACTTAACATTTTCAACGTCCGCGAGGCCTAACTAATAAGGCGTCTGACGTTTAATCAGATGATCGCAGTTTCCGATCCTATCGTGGACAACGGGATATCAAGTAGTCTAGAATTGCACTTTTAAAACCGTTACTTTTGAAGAAAACTTTGAATCAAATTTATTCTTTATTTTTACAGTAAAAGGTTCCAAGTTTAAGTTAATGTCCAATGGCCGCGCAATTCAGTGCATTAATTATCTGGATAATAGGAATTGCTTTCAAATTGCTTAATTTCTTCGACGTCTTCGTGGCCTAACGGATAAGGCGTGTGACTTCGAATCAGAAGATTGCAGGTTCGAATTCTGTCGCGGACGACGGGATATCAAGTTGTCTAGAATTACACTTTTAAAACCATTGCATTTCAAGAATAATTTGAATAAAATTTATTCCGTTTTTTTAAAAAAATGGGTTCCTAGTGTAAGTTATTGTCCAATGGTCGCGCAATTCAGTGCATTTATTATCCGGATAATTAGAATTCCTTTCGAATTGCATAACTTTTTCAACGTCTGCGCGGCCTAACGGATAAGTTGTCTGACCTCGAATGAGTAGAAGACAGGTTCGAATCCTGTCGCGTACGACTATATATCAAGTAGTCTAACAATTTACTTTGCAATTTTTCTAACCGTATTATTTCAAGAAAACTTTGAATCAAATTTATTCATTTTTTTTTAGAATAAAGTGTTCCTAGTGAAATTTAATGTCGAATGCCCGCTGAATTCAGTTCATTTATTATCCGGATAATAGAATTTGCTTTCAAATTGCTTAAAGTATACAACGTCCCCGTGGCCTAACGGATAAGGCGTCTGACATCGAATCAGAAGATTACAGGTTCGAATCCTGTCGCGAACGACGGAATGTCAAGTAGTCTAGGGTTCAATTTTTAAAAAAGTTATATTTCAAGAAAACTTTGAATCAAATTTATTCCTTTTTTTTACGTTAAAGGGTTCCTAGTGTAAGTTACTGTCGAATGCCCGCGCAATTCAGTGCATTTATTATCCGGATAATTGGATTTGCTTTCCAATTTCTTAACTTATACAACGTCCGCGTGGCCTAACGGATAAGGCGTCTGACTTCGAATCAGAAGTTTGCAGGTTCGAGTCCTGTCGCGGACGATGAGATATCAAGTGGTCTAGGATTACATTTTTAAAACCGTAATATTTCAAGAAAACTTTGAATCAAATTTATTCATTTTTTTTTTACAATAAAGTGTTCCTAGTGAAATTTAATGTCGAATGCCCGCGTAATTTAGTTCATTTATTATCCGGATAATAGAATTTGCTTTCAAATTGCTTAACTTACTCAACGTCAGCGTGGCATAACGGTTAATGCGTCTGACTTCGAATCCGAAGATTGCAGGTTCGAATCCTGTCGCGGACGACGGGATATCAAGTGGTTCTAGGATTACACCTTTAAACCGTTAAATTTCAAGAAAAATTTGAATCAAATTTATTCCTTTTTTTTACAATAATGGGTTTCCTAGTGTAAGTAAATGTCCAATGACCGCGCGATTCAGTGCATTTATTATCCGGATAATTAGAATTCCATTCAAATTGCATAACTTTTTCATCGTACGCGTGGCCTAACGGATATGGCGTCTGACTTCAAATCATATGATTGTAGGTTCGAATCCTATCGTTGACGACGAGATATCAACAAATTTAGGTTTACACTTTTAAAACCGTCATATTTGAAGAAAACTTTGAATCAAATTTATTCTATATTTTTTTACAATAAAGGGTTTCTAGTTTAAGTTAATGTACAATGAATTATCTGGATAAAAGGAATTGCTTTCAAATTGCTTAACTCCTTCGACGTCCGCGTGGCCTAACGGATAAGGCGTCTGACTTCGAATCAGAAGATTGCAGGTTCGAATCCTGTCGCGGACGACGGGATATCAAGTGGTCTAGGATTACATTTTTAAAACCGTTATATTTCAAGAAAACTTTGAATCACATTTATTCCTTTTTTTTCCGTTAAAAGGTTCCTAGTGTAAGTTTATGTCGAATGCCCGCGTAATTCAGTGCATTTATTATCCGGATAATTGGATTTGCTTTCAAATTGCTTAACGTATACAACGTCCGCGTGGCCTAATGGATAAAGCGTCTGACTTCGAATCAGCAGATTGCAGGTTGGAATCCTGTCGCGGACGACGGGATATCAAGTGGTCTATGATTACACTTTTAAAACCACTATATTTCAAGGAAACTTTAAATCAAATTTCTTCTTTTTTTTTCAAATTAAAGAGTTCGTACTGTAAGTTAAAGTCCAATGGCCGCTCAATTCAGTGCATTCATTATCCAGATAATAGGAATTGCTTTCAAATTGCTTAACTTTTTCAACGTCGGCGTGGCCTAAAGGATAAGGCGTCTGACTTCGAACCAGAAGATTGCAGGTTCGAATCCTGTCGCGGACGACGGGATATCAAGTGGTTCTAGGATTACACTTTTAAAACCTTTAAATTTCAAGAATAATTTGAATCAAATTTCTTCTTTTTTTTACATTAAAGGGTTCCTAATGTAAGTTAATGTCCAATGGCCGCACAATTCAGTGCATTCATTATCCGGATAATAGGAATTGCTTTCAAACTGCTTAACTTTTTCAACGTCCGCGTGGCCTTACGGATAAGGCGTCTGTATTCGCATGATTAGAAGATAGGTTCGAATCCTGTCGTGGACGACGGAATATCAAGTAGTCTAGCATTGCACTTTTAAAACCCTTATATTTCAAGAAAACTTTGAATCAAATTTAATCTAAATTTTTTTTTCAATAAAGGGTTTCTAGTTTAAGTTAATGTCCAATGGTCTCGCAATTCAGTGCATTAATTATCTGGATAATAGGAATTGCTTTCAAATTGCGTAATTCCTTCGACGTCCACTTGGCCTAACGGATAAGGCGTCTGACTTCGAATCAGTAGATTGCAGGTTCGAGTCCTGTCGCGGACGACGGGATATCAAGTGCTCTAGGATTACATTTTTAAAACCGTTATATTTCAAGAAAACTTTGAATCAAATTTATTCTTTTTTTTTTACATTAAAGGGTTCCTAATGTAAGTTAATGTCCAATGGCCGAGCAATTCAGTGCATTTAATATCCGGATATTTGGATTTGCTTTCAAATTGATTAACTTCTACAACGTCCGCGTCGCCTAACGGATAAGGCGTCTGACATCGATTCATATGATTGTATGTTCGAATCCTATCATGGACGGCCGGATATCAACTAGTTTAGGTTTACACTTTTAAAACCGTTATATTTCAAGAAAACTTTGAATCAAATTTAATCTACATTTTTTATACAATAAAGGGTTTCTAGTTTAAGTTAATGTCCAATGGCCGCGCAATTCAGTGCATTAATTATCTGGAAAATAGGAATTGCTTTCTGTTAGTTACCCGGTTCTTTGCACTTCTCATTTTTACAGTAATGTTGCTTCCTGCTGTATGTATGACGCCACTCTGAATGAGTGAGGTGACAACTCCGTTTTTTCTGTTTTTATTTCTTTTTGTATCGGTACTAGCTCCTTCAATCGATATGCAAAATTGTATGTAAGTACTCGGGTATAAAAGGGGAGTACATACTTGTAACTGGGAGTTTTGAGCTTGGAGCATTTGTTATTGCCTTGACTTCTTTTAGCTGTTTGGGTAAGTTACCCAACGCTATGTTAGTTACTATAAAAATGTGATTAAACTTCTTATATTTTTGATTCTTCGAGTCATATTTATTTTTTTTCCTTATCAAGACTCTGCTATGTTTCACTGAGGCAGCTTTATTTGAAGGATTATTCAACAAGGTTATGGGCCTGACGCCTTAGCATAGCTAATCTACTTTCGGAAAAATGACTCGAGGAAGTTTATTTTTATAAGCTGATAGAGAATGCTCAGAGGGGGGGCCTTGACACCCCAAGTGTAATTGCACCATTAACTTTTCTTCAAATGACGTTGGACTGAACTGGTTCCGAAAATTACGTTTTCACTCTAATTCGTCTAGTGCTCGCCTTGTGCTCATATTTTAAAACCATTGTGTGATACAATTTCATTAAATTCTTCCTGGAAGTGGTTTTGCTTTAAAGAATGGCGTCAAGTACCAGTGAAGTAAATTTTAGGATCGCGCTTTTAAGCGAAAGTAATTACTCAACATGGTGTACAGATATGAGGATGTTGCTGATGGAACGGGGGTGCTGGGAGATTGTTCAACGAACTGAAAAAGCACCTGAAGCGCAAGAACGTGAAATGGTGGACGAGACTGCAGCAAGGGACTTTATAAATCGAAAATACAGAGCGCTTTCGACGATTTACATGAGCGTATCGCCTCGATATCGTGCCCTGCTGGAAAAAGCTATTGACGGACCTGATGCCTCGGATAAGCTGAAAAAGAACTTTGAACGAGACAGTCGTGCTCGTGTCATGTCACTTAAGAATGAATTCTATTCCTGTCGTATGGAGCCAGATGAGGACATAGGGCTGTATTCAAGTAAACTAGCCAGTATTTTTGATAAGCTGAGTGAGGCTGGTCATGCTGTATCCGAAATGGATAAAATATTTCAGCCTATGCGATATCTTCCAAAGGAGTTCGATAATATTGTTCAAACGATATATCGGTGGGAGAAGGATCAATTTACTTTTATTTCTGTACGAGAAGAATTACTTGCCGAAGAAGCAAGGTTGAAACAGAGAGTTGCAGACCAAGCAAATATTTCTTATCTAACAAGAAACCGGCAGGAGGTGTTCCCGAGACAAGAGATGATTGACAATCCTAAGCAGGCAGATTCTCATACATTACAGAGAAGAAAATGTCACAAGTGTCACCAGCCTGGTCATCTTCGCAAAGATTGTCGCGTATCCGGAAAATCAAGGACTTATAAGCAATCCAAACGTTCAAGTTCTGAATGTGAACGATGTCAGTATACCAGTCCGAGTCGACCAAACAACAGTTTCCTGCTGGAAGCGTTAGTGACTGGAATTGAAGAGCGTTGTTGGGTGTTCGATACAGCCTCCTCGTCTCATTTTTGCAAGGACAGACACCTAATGTCCGATTTTACACCAGTTACAGATCAGACATTAGTAGGAGCAATTAACGGTGTCTCTACCCCTGTTACAGGTAAGGGATCTGTAGTTATTTTTCTAAATGGTGAAAAATATACCTTAATTGATGTACTTTATGCACCAGAACTGAGGAAAAACCTCATATCTGGCCCTCGTGTTGACGAATGGGGAGTCAAATACGTAGGAGGTCATGGAAAAATAGATGTGATATCGGGCAACAAACTACTTTTTACTGCAAAATTAGTAAATGGACTTTATTGTATTTACCCAGAATATGAAAAATGTCATGATGCTCAGAAATTTCACTCAAAAATTGTAAAGGCAAAACACACCATCTCTAAATGTTCTAAAAATAGAAGTTCCACGGCTTTTGCTTCGGAAAGTTTAAATTTATGGCATAAACGCTTTGCTCACATAAATGCAGAATATATAAAATTAACATCTAAAAATAACAGTGTAAAAGGGTTACCAAAGTTAACGGGGGATCTTGATTCGTGTGATCCATGTCGCGAATCTAAATCCAAAAGAGTTAATTTTAAATCCCTGGATAGTATACGATCTCAAAACCCCCTTGACTTGATCTATATGGATCTGTGTGGTCCTTCCCCGAGACCATCGATCCACGGGCATTTATACTTATTATCGGTGGTTGACGACTATTCTAGAAAAGTTTGGGTTTTTCCCCTTAAATCTAAAACAGAAGTATTTCAAACCTTTAAAAAGTTTAAAACAAGAGCTGAAAGGTTCCTGGATCGGAAACTTAAATGCATTCGTCCTGACAATGGTACAGAATTTATAAATGATCAATTCAGGGAGTATTGTGAAGACTTGGGGATCCAACATGAAAAATCTAACCCTTACACCCCAGAGCAGAATGGAGTATGCGAAAGGTTTCATTATACTGCTGTAAACGGGATAAATGTTTTACTTAGGGATAGCGGCATGAGTCAATGTTTTTGGCCAGAGGCTCTTTTACATTACACTTACACATGGAATCGTGTATGCCATGCTAGAATGACAAAAACACCATTTGAGCTCTATGGCGGACGACAGCCGTCGGTTAAACACTTACGGCCGTTCGGCACGAAAGCTTTTGTCGGTATACCTAAAAAATTAAGATTAAAACTAGATTTAAGGTCTAAACCAGGAATTCTTGTAGGGTATGCTTTGCAGACGAAAGGATACAGAATTTGGATGCCGAAGGAGCATAAGATTATCGAAACCATAAATGTCACGTTTGATGAAAATCAAAAGGGCTGTTTGAGTGAGGCGACTATGGAACGCGAACTAGACCCAGAGTTCGTGGATTTTAAATTTCCCCTTGAAGATTCAGAAGAGTTGAATGTTTCAAAGCCCCAAAAAGATAGTGAGAGTTCTGTATGTGATTCTGATACTGATTCTGAAGTACCCGGTAACAAAATTGTAAACTGGACGCGTAAAGCTGTTCCAAGGACAAGTAGTAAAAAAACTGATATTTATTATTATGAGGAAGGAAAAGATTATTCGTCGAGTAGGTTGAGGTCATTGAAAGATGTTAAACAATATTGTATAAAAAATGATCTTAAATTTCAACCAGAAATTTTTGATTTTTCTTCCAAAAATAAATATTCAGGGATTATTGCTAGAACCAAAGCGGGTCATAGTAGCTTAATGTCAGAATGACTAGAAAAGGAAATTTACATTCCAAAATGTTTTAAACAGGCTATGAATTCCAAACAAAGTGAACAGTGGTTTAATGCAATGGAGGATGAATTAAACACTATGAAGGAAAGAGGTGTTTGGGAGTTAGTAGAACGACCTGAAAATGCTAAAGTGTTGGGTTGTAGATGGGTTTATACTACAAAGCAGGATGAATCGGGTAAGATTAAAAGATTCAAAGCACGCTTAGTTGCCCAGGGTTTTCACCAAAGCAAAGGTGAAAGTTTTGATGAAGTTTTTTCCACAGTTATCAACTTTAGCTTGATAAGGTTCTTTTTCGCTGTACTCTTTTGCCTGAACCACTGGACACATTTGCAGTGTGATATTAAATGCGCATACCTATATGCCCTATTAAGCGAAGTAATTTATATGCGTCAGCCACCTGGTTTTGAGAAATCCAATTTAGTTTGTCGTTTAAAAAAGTCAATATATGGACTTAAGCAGAGCGGGCGAGAATGGTTTTTTAAAATTCACGCGGTATTAAAAGAGTTGGGTTTCAGAAATTTTGAATGGTGTAATTGCGCATATATTTTAGATTCAAATGTTATATTTTTATTATATGTGGATGACATAGTCGTGTTTGGGAGAGAACAAAAACATATCGACACATCTATTAAATTGTTGAAAAATAAATTTGACTTAACAATTTTGGGAAAACTAAAAAACTTTTAGGGGTTGAATTTTTAGAAACTGACAAGAAACTTTTTATTCACCAACTTGAATATATAAATAAAATTTGCAAAACATACGATAGGTATTACTATCCAATATCATCATTACCTATAGCGAAGGGGGTTATTTATTCTAAAACAGTGTCCACAGGATAAAGTTGAAATTGAGGAAATGTCTAAAATTCCGTACAGGAGTCTTGTAGGCTGTCTGGCGTTCTTAGCTAACATAACGAGACCCGATATTTCATACGCAATCAACATTTTTTCCCAGTTTCATCAAAATCCAGGAATGGTACATTGGATGGGACTTCTTAAGTTACTAGGATATATAAAATATACTAAAAATTTAAAACTCGACATTTCTAATATTAGTAACCTAGATCTTAATGCTTATTCTGACGCTGATTTTGCAAATAATCGTGATAGTAGAGTTTCGATGGGAGGTCATATAATTTTTGTTGATCAGGCTCCAGTAGTTTGGCGTTCTTTTAAACAGAAATCGGTATGCTTGAGTACCGTGGAATCTGAATTTGTTTCCTTAACGGAAGCATCGAAAGAACTCATTTGGTATGAACGTATTTGCAAGGAGTGTGAGAAATTTAAAATTATACCCCAGAATAAAAACATCCCAAAGTTGTTTGTTGATAATCAAGCTACTATTAACTTTGTTAAATCCCCGCTGGAAAACTATCGAACAAAGCACATAGACATTAAATTGTTTTTTGTAAGAGACCTGGTTTACCAAAAACTTTTTGAATAAAAATACATACAAAGTAAATCAAACTTATCAGATGTTTTTACGAAGCCACAACAAAAAATAGAACTAAAAAGATTTAGATATGCAGTGTTTTGTGATAGTATGATTAAACATAATGAACTCTGTAAATGAAATGATGGACTTTAACTTAAAGTGAGACATTTGAAGTTGTTCTAATTTTTTTTTCAATGCTTGTGAACTGATATTTTTCTATATTATGTAATGTATATTTGTATTATGTAATGTATATATATACTCTTTTTGAAAGTGTAAAGAGGGGGGCCAATGTTAGTAACCCGGTTCTTTGCACTTCCCATTTTTACAGTAATGTTGCTTCATGCTGTATGTATGACGTCACTCTGAAGGAGTGAGGTCACAACTCCGTTTTTTCTGTTTTTATTTCATTTTGTATCGATACTAGCTCCTTCAATCGATATGTAAAATTGCATGTAAGTACTCGGGTATAAAAGGGGAGTACATACTTGTAACTGGGAGCTTTGTTTGAAAGATTATTCAACACTTTCAAATTGCTTAATTCCTTCGACGTCCGCGTGGCCTAACGGATAAGGCATATGACTTCGAATCAGAAGATTTCAGGTTCGAATCCTGTCGCGGACGACGGGATATCAAGTGGTCTAGGATTACACTTTAAAAACCATTAAATTTCAAGAAAACTTTGAATCAAATTTCTTCTTTTTTTTCACAATAAAGAGTTCCTACTGTAAGTTAATGTCCAATGGCCGTGCAATTCAGTGCATTCATTATCCGGATAATAGGAATTGCTTTCAAATTGCTTAACTTTTTCAACGTCCGTGTGGCCTAACGGGTAAGTTGTCTGACTTCGAATGAGTTGAAGACAGGTTCGAATCCTGTCGCGGACGACGAAATATCAAGTAGTCTAACAATCTAGTTTGCAATTTTTCAAACCGTAATATTTGAAGAAAACTTTGAATCAAATTTATACATTTTTTTTTACAATAAAGTGTTCCTAGTGAAATTTAATGTCGTATGCCCGCGCAATTCAGTGCATTTATTATCCGGATAATTGAATTTGCTTTCAAATTGCTTGACCAACACAACGTCCGCGTGGCCTAACAGATAAGGCGTCTGACATCGAATCATACGATTGTAGGTTCGAATCCTATTGTGGAGGACGGGATATCAACTAGTTTAGGTTTACACTTTTAAAACCGTTATGTTTCAAGAAAACTTTGAATCAAATTTAATCTATATTTTTTTTACAATAAAAGGATTCTAGTTTAAGTTAATGTCCAATAGCCGCGCAATTCAGTGCATTAATTATCTGGATAATAAGAATTGCTTTCAAATTGATTAATTGCTTCGACGTCCGCGTAGCCTAACGGATAAGGCGTCTTACTTCGAATCAGAAGATTGCAGGTTCGAATCCTGTCGCGGACGACAGGATATCATGTGGTCTAAGATTACATTTAAAAACCATTATATTTCAAGAAAACTTTGAATCAAATTTCTTCTTTTTTTTCACAATAAAGAGTTCCTACTGTAAGTTAATGTCCAATGGCCGCGCTATTCAGTGCTTTTATTATCCGGATAATTGGAATTACTATAAAATTGCTTAACTTATACAACGTCCGCGTGGCCTAACTGGTAAGGCGTCTGACGTCTAATAAGATGATCGCAGATTCCAATCCTGTCGTTGACAACGGGATATCAAGAAATCTAGAATTGCACTTTTAAAACCGTTATATTTCAAGAAAACTTTCAATCAAATTTATTCTTTTTTTTTACTGTCAAGGGTTCCTACTGTAAGTTAATGTAAAATGGCCGCGCAATTCAGTGCATTCATTGTCCGGATAATAGGAATTTCTTTCAAATTGCTTAATGTATACAACGTCCCCGTGTCCTAATGGATAAGGCGTCTGACTTCGATTCAGAATATTGCAGGCTCGAATCCTGTCGCTGTCGACGGGATATCAAGTGGTCTAGGATTACATTTTTAAAACCGTTATGTTTCAAGAAAACTTTGAATCAAATTTATTCCTTTTTTTACGTTAAAGGGTTCCTAATGTAAGTTAATGTACAATGGCCGCCCAATTCAATGCATTTAATATCCGGATAATTGGATTTGCTTTCAAATTGCGAGACTTATACAACGTACGCGTGGCCTAACTGATAAGGTGTCTGATTTCGAATCAGAAGATTGCAGGTTCGAATCCTGTCGCAGACGACGGGATATCAAGTGGTCTAGGATTACTCTTTTTAAATCGTTAAATTTTAAGTATAATTTGAATCAAATTTGTTCTTTTTTTTCACAATAAAGGTTTCCTACTGTAAGTTAATGTCTAATGGCCGCGCAATTCTGTGCATTCATTATCCAGATAATAGGAAATGCTTTCAAATTTCAGACTGTTTCAACGTCTGCGTGGCCTAACGGATAAGGCGTTTGACTTCCAATTAGAAGATTGCAGATTCGAATCCTGTCGCGGACGACGGGATATCAAGTGGTCTAGGATTTCACTTTTAAAACAGTTATATTTCAAGAAAACTATAAATCAAATTTCTTCTTTTTTTTCACAATAAAGGGTTATTAGTGTAAGTTAATGTCTAATGGCCGCGCAATTCTGTGCATTCATTATCCGGATAATAGGAATTGCTTTCAAATTGCTTAACTTATACAACGTCCGCGTGGCCTGACGGATAAGGCGTCTGACTTCGAATCAGAAGATTGCATGTTTGAATCCTGTCGCGGACGACGGGATATCAAGTGGTCTAGGATTACACTTTTAAAACCGTTATATTTAAAGAAAACTTTGAATTAAATTTCTTCTTTTTTTTCACAATAAAGGGTTATTAGTGTAAGTTAATGTCCAATGGCAGCGCAATTTAGTGCATTCATTATCCGGATAATAGGAAATGCTTTCAAATTTCGAACTGTTTCGACGTCCGCGTGGCCTAACGGATAAGGCGTCTGACTTCGAATTAGAAGGTTGCAGGTTCGAATCCTGTCGCAGACGACGGGATATCAAGTAGTCTAAGAATACAATTTTAAAACCGTTATATTTCAAGAAAACTTTGAATCAAATTTATTCCTTTTTTTTACATTAAAGGGTTCCTAATGTAAGATAATGTCCAATGGCCGTGCAATTCAGTGTATTTATGATTCGGATAATTGGATTTGCTTTCAAATTGCTTGACTTATTCAACGTCCGCGTGGCCTAACGGATAAGTTGTCTGACTTCGAATGAGTAGAAGACAGGTTCGAATCCTGTCGCGGGCGAGGATATATCAAGTATTCTAACAATTTACTTTGGGATTTTTCAAACCGTAATATTTCAAGAAAACTTTGAATCAAATTTATACATTTTTTTTTATAATAAAGTGTTCCTAGTGAAATTTAATGTCGAATGCCCGCGCAATTCAATGCATTTATTTTACGGATAATTGAATTTGCTTTCAAATTGCTTAACTTATACAACGTCCGCGTGACCTAACGGATACGGCGTCTGACTTCGAATCAGAAGATTGCAGGTTCGAATCCTGTCGCGGACGACGGGATATCAAGTGGTCTAGGATTACATTTTTAAAACCGTTATATTTCAAGAAAACTTTGAATCAAATTTAATCTATACTTTTTTTACAATAAAGGGTTCCTTATGTAAGCTAATGTACAATGGCCGCGCAATTCAATGCATTTAATATCCAGATAATTGGATTTGCTTTCAAATTGCTTAACTTATACAACGTACGCGTGGCCGAACTGATAAGGCGTCTGACTTCGAATGAGAAGATGAAAGGTTCGAACACTGTCGCGTACGGCGTGATATCAAGTAGTCTAGGATTACACTTTTAAAACCGTTATATTTTAAGTAAACTTTGAGTCAAATTTATCTTTTTTATTTACAATAAAGATTTCCTACTGTAAGATAATGTCCAATGGCCGCGCAATTCAGTACATTCATTATCCGGATAATAGGATTTACTTTCAAATTGCTTAACATTTTCAACGTCCTCGTGGCCTAATTTACAAGGCCTCTGACTTCGAATCAGAAGATTGCAGGTTTGAATCCTGTCGCGGACGACCGGATATCAAGTGGTCTAGGATTACACTTTTAAAACCGTTATATTTCAAGAAAACTTTGAATGAAATTTATTCTTTTTTTCTACAATAAAGAGTTCCTAATGTAAGTTACTGTCCAATGGCGACGCAATTCAGTGCATTCATTATCCGGATAATAGGAATTTCTTTCAAATTGCTGACCTTTTTCAACGTCCGCGTGGCCTGATATATAAGGCGTCTGACTTCGAATCTGAAGATTGCAGGTTCGAATCCTGTGGTGGACGACGAGATATCAAGTGGTCTAGGATTACACTTTTAAAACCGTTATATTTCAAGAAAACTTAATGAAATTTATTCTTTTTTTTTACAATAAAGGGTTCCTAGTTAAGTTAATGTGCAATAGCCACGCAATTAAGTGCATGTATTATCCGAGTAAATAGAATTGCTTTCAAATTGATTAACGTTTTCAACGTCCGCGTGGCCTAACGGATATGGCGTCTGACTTCGAATCAGAAGATTGCAGGTTCGAATCTTGTCGCGAATGACTGGGTATGAAGTAGTCTAGGACAGGATATCGAGAAGTGTATGATTTTATTTTACAATTTTTAAAACCGTTATATTTCAAGAAATCTTTGAATCAAATTTATTCTTATTTTTTTTGCAATAAAGGGTTCCTTGCATACTTTAATGTACAATGGCCGAGCAATATAGTGCATTTATTTTCCGGACAAATGGAATTGCTCTTGAATAGCTTAACGTTTTCATTGTCCGTATTTCCTATCGGTTAAGTCGTCTGACTTCGAATAAGAAAATTGCAGGTTTGAATCCTGTTTTTGTCGACATTATATGGAGACTTTCATGTGTCTATTTATCCTTTTTTATACGCGTTTTATTTCGAAAAATTCGATTTGCCTGGAATTTATATTTAGGGTGGTCACAAAAATATCTGGCGATATATTGACTTCTAGCGGATCTTCCTTATAACCGATTGAGATGATATTTTAGATATACTTATTCAGAGATATGAGTTCGGGATTCTTGGAACAGGAAACATGTGGCTCTCGCAGTTATGGTTATAGGTTCAGAAACTCGAAATCTTAGAATGTAAAAGTCTACTTTTTGCCGTCGCAAAATGCTCATCGCATGTGAAAACCCTAAAGATTTCTAGAACGGTACGTGTGTCACAAAAAACGGACCCGTTATGCACGTACAAAAAAAATGTTCTGGGCATCATATATATACACTGCTGACCACCCAAATTGCAACACCAAGAAAGACAAGAGATATCACAACAAAATTTATTATGTAGATAACATGTTGACCAGGTATCAAAGGATTAAATTTATAAACTTCTGTGAAGTGTGGTTCCTGCCAAAATCAGTAGCCAGAGTAGCCGCCATTGTTGGAGATCACCGCTGCCACACGCCTCGGCATTGATTCAAAGAGACTTTGGATGAGTTCTTGGGGTACAGCAGACCAAGCAGCTTCCACACGTTGCCTGCTGTGGAAGCTGCTTGCAACGTGTAAGTTGCTAGTAAGTTGATCTGCTGTGGCAGCTGGGGATGGAATCAGGGTCAATCGTAGAGAAATCATGGACCACATGCTTTCTATCGGCGAAAGATCCGGAGAGCGAGGCGGCCAGGGATGCAATTCAATCTGGCGATTGACGAAGAACCGTTGGACAATGCGTTCCACGTGTGGTCGCGCATTATCCTGTTGAAATATGGCTGTGGGCAAGCCCTGAAGGTAAGGAAGGACAACTGGCTCCAACACCTCGGAGATGTAGCGTTGGCTGTTTAAAGTACCGGCAATGCGTACTAGAGGTGTGCGAGAGTGATATCCAATACCGCCCCATACCATAATACCCGGTGCAGGACCAGTGTGGCGGTGCATAACGCAGCTGTTCAGCATCCTCTCTTCACGGTGTGTCCAGACTCGAATGCGACCATCGTGGTGTTGCAGACAGAAGCGTGACTCGTCAGTAAAGAAAATTTCATTCCATTCTGCCGTCCACATCCTTCTGTCATCGCACCATTGGCGGCGGAGACGTCTGTGGTTCTGCGTCAAGGGTAGACAAATCAATGGACGTATTGCGGACAGACCACTCTGCTGTAAACGGCGTCGAATTGTACGTGCAGACACTGGATGATGCGTTACAGACTGCATGTGCTGTGCTATGGTTCGTGATGTGACTGAGGGATCCGTCACTGCCATGCGCACAATTTGCCTGTCATCACGTGAAGTGGTGCGCTGAGGTGGATGCGATCGAACACGCCGGTCCGTCGTACCCTCCTGCATCCAACGATCACATATTCGCATTACAGTTGTTTGGTTTCGTCCAACACGACTACCGATTTCCCTGAACGATAATCCACAATCTCGGTAGGCCACTATCCTTCTTCTGTCGAACTCGGATACTTGATCAAAAGATGATCGCTGTTTTCGACGAGGCATAATTGATCGTTTTTTTTGAAAAAACCACAAGAAAAACACAATTGCCGAACTTGAAATCGTCGAAATCTCCAAGCCTTAAATAGCGCTTTGAAGTGGCGCCACAGGCGCGCGTGATATGTGTCTGCGCTGAAATTCTAATCATTTGCATATCTCACCTCCGCTAATGCATGTTGTAAATTTCATGTTATTTGCATGTTTCCTTCAGGGTGTTGCATTTACAGTGTCCAGCAGTGTATTTATATATATGAGGCGGTGAAAGGCATAGTGGTTTAAGTCAGTAAGTCAAGTGGTGTAAGTCCAAGGTGTTTTACAGCAAAAACTACAAAAATATCCACTGTAAATTGAGCAAACTATAATTCATAATAATTATTCTAATATTGCAAATAATAATTATTTTCAATTCCACTTTAAATTAAACATAGAGATTGCATTTTTGCCCTCAAATAAAAAAAAGTTGAAAATGTGACTTATACTACTTTGCCTTTTACCGCCTTATATGTTCCCCGGTATAAAGGGCTTAAGTCAAAAAAAGTTATTTTTGGATATTTTTTAGTTATTGACAAAAGAAAAAAATCTTTTGACTTGTATAAAAGGCTCAGGTCTATCAATTTTGTATACAAAAGTGCATTTCTTTGTACAAAATACTCAAGTCGAAATTATTGTTCTACGATTGGTATAAGTAATATCGCCGCCGTCCACACCCGATGGTTATACGGCCCTTCAATAATAAAACTAATCATGCCGACGACAATCCAGCCCAACCGGGTCCCGAAGTTTTTCTTTTTGCAATTCGTAAACTTGTCTTTTTTTTTTACATCTGAGGGGCTATCCACCTTCCCCTTGTAGAGGGAAGTGTATATTCATAAGTTCCTGCATAATATTCTTGATGTACCTTCTACAATAATAATCCGTAAATAATTTACTAGGGGCCCAATCTTGAAAGCCCAAAGGTAGGTTTTTTCTTGCTTCAGCCCATTTGCTACAATTGTATATACAGTGCTTTATAGTTTGTATATTGCCACACTCACAAAGATCTGTTTTAGCAAAAAATCTGTTTTGATAGACTCCTATACAGCCATGTTCAGTTATTGCTTGATTAACAAGGAAATCTGCCGACAGTCTTTTCTTAGAAACTCTAGGGAATACCTCAAATACTTTCCTTCCTACACTGCTTCTCTCCCAATTTTCTTGCCATATATTTCTGTAATAATTCTTAATTTTATTCTTAATCTGTTCTTTAGTTAATTTATAATTTCCTGTGATTTCATTCAGTGTTGGTGCTTGTTTAGCTGCTGCGTCTACCATCTCATTTTCATTAATGCCACAGTGGGCTTTAACCCAGTGTAAGTTTACTGCTATCTCATGACTTTCTATTACGTTTTTTATATTTTAATCCTATCTCCCTTAAAATAATATGCGCATATAGCGTGCAGTGTACTTCTAGAACCACTGTATATGTCGATTTCCTGTATTCCTTTACTTATAGCATCAGTGATGGCCATGTCTACGATTGGTATAAAAGGCATTAATATTGGCATATTAAAAATCACTGTTTTCGACATGACGGCAGAATGGAATGAAATTTTCTTTACTGACGAGTCACGCTTCTGTCTGCAACACCACGATGGTCGCATTCGAGTCTGGAGACACCGTGAAGAGAGGATGCTGAACAGCTGCGTTATGCACTTTATACTGGGTACCATATGATATACATCTGTGTGTGTGTATACCTATATTCGGCCCAACTACATTAAAATAAAATTAAAATGTAATCAGTTTTATCGTCATTCTGATCCTCTGCTGACGTCTTTCCACTTCACATTATAATACATACCTGCTTTTTACAGACGCTCGTGGTCCGCGCATGGAAAAAAAAACTCCAATTAGTCCCGCATGACAGCAAATCATGACGCGAAGCGTTTCAGCCATACCTACCTGACCATTCCGAGCGTATGTTAACTAATTCAATAAAAGCCCATTCATCCGCCATTAATCACGAAGAAAGGAACGGCGTCTTGTTTCCGTTCGGTAGAACTTAAAAAATTGAACGGCGTTCGCCGGCAAAGCATGATTAAGCGATTTATTATAATGGGTGCGTCCATAAAATGATCACATAATATTTGCGCTGATGCTGAAACGGGACCATTACCTGCTGCACAGGAAGTAGACAACTGGTAACGGCACCTGGAAAATGAGGGGAGCGTCTGATATATTTACACAATATTGTGTTAATTAGGGATACTCGGGTGGAATACTGAGGTAAAAATCCGACTAGATTAATGTTTCAGATATCAGTTTGTTCTAACTTACTCGATACCCGGTTTTGGGGTACCACCGCTCGAGCATAGTAAGGTGCGGTCGCATTTGAGCAGTTGATTATCAATTAATGAATAAGTTTTTCTGAATCATTAGCAAACTCACTTATAAAGCATGTATTGAGTGAACAGATTTGGACATTGATAATTTAAGGCTGCTATGTACTAATCCTATTGGATTAGCTCACCTCAATGTTAACCTATGGAGAAAATTTGTACGCGGATTGCCGACTTGATTTAAAGAATTTTTTTTAAAATTGTACTCCGTCATAGAGAGAGAAATTTTACACTTGTGTACATTTTTCGTTTTTTTTAAAAATTTAATTAGTATTTTAAAATTTAAATTATTCGTGGAAAAATCTGGTATAGTGTGTTTTAAACGCTCATAAATTCCTTCGGTGGACGAAATTTATAAAATTAATCCTGTAGCGCTTTGTAGAAAAGTTCAGGCTATCTGACAATACCAATTTTATTTGATTATCGGCATTTATGTACCTGTAAATAGTTGACAAAAATATATTTTAAATACAAAATTTGGGGGCAGCGCTTAACCCCCCCTATAGAGAGAGAGCAATTACAATCCCTCAAAGTGTCAATCCTAAGGGGGTGGAATTCTCGAACTGTCAACTGGACTCCTCCCACCACAAGAGTCTGCAAGAAGAGGAAAAGGGAAATATGATTTTTTCCTTAGTACATAGCAGCCTTAAGCATTCTGTCTCTTGACGTAGCAGATCTGAAAATTCTATCTCCAATGGTTTCAAAAATATTCAGGTTCGGTATTTAACTTTATTCACAGAAATTGCATATTCAAATATAAAGATTTTTACTATCGTAAGATTTGTAACGGATTTTAAGTTTTTTCCTGTGTCAGCCGACCAGTTTCATAAGTAGCCCAAAACGAACAATTGCAAAGCATTTGTACATCCTTTCCTTGCGAAGTAATGTATTGCGCTAACCCGGATCTTTAATTCCCGTTAAGAAATTAAAGTTAAAATGTGTCACAAAGTTGACACGCCGAGTAGGACTACTTTGTAAGATCTGTGTTTTCGCCTTGAAATCCAAGAGGGAAAATTACTTGACACAAAGTTAGGCCGTAAAACGCTTATAAAAAGCTTCATATACAATTATAGTATACACTCAAGAGCCAAAACATTATGACCACCTGTCAACAACGAGTTGGCCCACCTTTGGCGCGCAACACAGCTTCAACCCGCCTTGGCATGGATGCCACAAGTCCTTGGTAGATAGCCGAAGACAGATTGTACCAGATGTTTAAGCAACGGTTACGCAAATACGAGATATTCCGAATTGGTGGTCTTTGAACTCTGAGCTGCCGTCCCATGACATCCCAAATGTGTTCTATCGGATTGAGATCCGGTGAGTTAGGCGGCCAGGACATTAACTGGAATTCAGCATCATGTTCCTGGAACCACTCCAACACAATTTTAGCCTTGTGACACGGGGCGTTGTCCTGTTGGAACATTCCATTTCCAGCTGGAAAAATAGAGACCATGTAAGGGTGTAACTGGTCCGCAATGATGTTCAGATACCCTGTAGCATTCATGGTCTGCTCTACCACAACCACGGGTCCCAGAGACGCCCAAGAGAACGTCCCCTAAAGCATAATACCGCCACCACCTGCCTGTGTATGACCTACTGCACATTGAGGGAGCAACAGTTCGCCTGGAAGACGGCGTATCCTGACACGGCCATCGGCGTGATGAATGGCAAACCGTGATTCATCTGACCAGGCAACTCTCTCCCACTGATCCATGGACCAGTCGCGATGTTCTCGGGCCCAGCGCAGGCGCAATTGACGATGACGCTTGGTCAGCAAAGGCACACGAGTGGGACGTTTGCTGCGTAGCCCCATATCCAACAGTGTCCGCTGAACAGTGTGCTGCGATACTATTCTGCTTGGCCCTGCATTGTATTGGGCTGTCAGCTGAGCCACTGTCTGGCTCCGGTTTTGCTTCATCATGCGAGACAGTCGCCGACGACCTTTTTCTTTGATAGCGTGTGGACGTCCAACACCATGTCGTCTACTGCTGGTTTCACTGTCATTCATCCACTTTGCATAAGTACAGTAGGTCGCGAACAACCCACGAGTCGTGCAGTTTCGGAAATACTTGTTCCGAGCCTTCGAGCCATTACAATCTGCCCTCTATCAAAGTCGCTTAGATCCGCAGCCTTTCCCATCACACACAGAAGTAAGTGAAAGAATGATTCTTCAGACTCTCCAGCAGCAGTTAAATACCACTTCCACCTGATCACGTGCCTTCCACGTCATCCAGGCGAATTCATTGCAAAATGTAGGGGTGGTCATAATGTTTTGGCTCTTGAGTGTATACCTGTTACAAATATTGGATAGCTTTATCTATATCTTTGAAATCAAAGAGAACCCGGGTGCCCAGGACAGCCATCAGTTCTTTGAGAAGATGAGGAAATTCGTCTTTTGGCACATTCTGCTCCTTCGGGGAGTTTTTCTCCAGATAGTCAATACTTCTTTCTCTCCAGTGGTATTTTAGAGGACGGAAATATGCAACATCGAGCGACTGGAGGAGGTGGGTCGACTATGTGGGTTATTTTGTGACAGTGTCAATGTGTCACAAAGTAACCCCCTTCACCTTTCGATATATAGGTTATGTTCTCATATCTCTGCACACTACACAAATATCACTACACAAAAGTTATATTGCTCTACAATCTAACCAACATATTGGGAATAAAAACTGATTACATGTGGTAATTGGTTGTATAAAGTGTTAGCTTTCGGCACAAAGTTTCCGAAGTTTGAGTGAATAGCTTGACAACAGGTTTGAACAATCAACTGTCCAGGGAAGACAAATGGCGTGCAGAAGCTTCGGACACTGGCCACTAGGTGTTTCTGCATGTTGAACAAGCAGTGCTGTTCTTTGCTATCCCGGTATGACGAGCGCGGCACAAGATCCGAAATACTAAAAAATCACAAAGTAACCCCATCTTACGGTACTTTATGATATAGACATACATACGTGTATAGACATACATACGTATGTGTCGTTTATTTTACCCAACCCCGACGATCATATTGCTTTGTTATGTTTCCGCATCTATCGTTTAGTTCAATCGATCCCTTGAAAAAAGATAGATCGAGTATCCACTGTATATATATATATATATATATATATATATATATATATATATATATATATATATATATATATATATATAACACGCATTTCATTAAATTAGGTGTTCGGACTCATACTTTCCAACGCAAATATTGACCGTTTGAAATCCTTTCACTGGACGTGCGTAGAAAATTACAAAAATTCCACTGCGCAGTTTTTCTATTTTCTCTCCACGACAGGAAGAGAAAAATAAGGCGAAAGTACAGCTATCTAAGAACTTGTTATGAACGAATAATAATAAAAAAAAATACACGAAAGATCTCATAACAAGCTACAATGCCTACATCCATCCCCGAATGCAGAAAATTACAGTACTTTCGCCGACTCGCTTAAAAAACATGGGTAGCTAGAAAAAAAAGAATAAAAGAAAAGAAAGAAAAGAAAGGAGAAGGGAAAAGGGGGGAAATCGCAACGGATTAAAGATTTGTTCGCGTGCCGCGTCATTTTTTGACATCGGAACTTTTTTTTTGGGGGGGGGGATTTTTTTTCCCTTTCTGAAAAGGAACTGGGAAGAAAAGAATAGTATACATATCATAAAATGCGTGAAAAATTTGGAACAGGAAGATGGAGGTGGCTAAGCAGTATTCTGAAAGGCGGAGGCTCTTGTCACTGTGTGGGTGGTATTTCGGCAAGTCTGAAGTTTGTGATTATGATGCTGTGTTTTTTAATAGGGATTTATGAATTGTTCGAGGATGTAATAGGGATTTATGAAGAGTGGAGAAAAGGGAATTTCTGTCTCATATCTCGACTGTGTCATCTTTTAGTAAAATATGACATTTGTCTGGAAGATTTTTGGGGGCAAAGAACGGATATAATTTTTTGTAAAGCGAAGGGGAAAAATAAATTGATTTATGGAGAAATTTTCATTAAAAAATGAATGCAAATAATTCAGCATGCATTAAAAATAATATCTAAGGGAAATAGAGTACTATCATTTGACGACTGTGCCATATACAGAAAAGTGGAAAAATACTGTTTTTAAGTTGAAAAATTTTCTTTTTTCTAAAACGTAATGAGCTTCTTTATTTTTTTTTAATGAGCCTTCAAATTTAGGAAATAAATAATTATTAGATCATACCTGTTAGTTATTTGTTCATTTACCCATTTCCTCTTTTACCTGTAACAAATATATACGTGTTATTTGCATTTCCTTTGAAACTAAAGATTATTTACCTTAAACCAAAATGAGAAGTGAAGTGCTTTATATTATCCTACAAGCACAAGGTGATTAAAAACGGGGTCTTTCAAAAACAACAAAATGGTAGGATAGTAGTTGCAAATGAATAATTTTTTAACCGTATAAATGTAGTACAACGCTTGAAGTTTCAACACTGACAGATATAGTTTCATACCCATACACCCCGGTACTACTGTAAAAGCCCCACTCCGATAAAAATTTTCAGCCATATATATATATATATATATATATATATATATATATATATATATATATATATATACTCTTGTGTACCCTTATAAATATGTGTGTGTTAGTATGTTTTAGCCAGGTACCACCTCAATTTTTACCGAGCATCCCCAGGGGAGGCATCAGGGGGGGGGGATAATATCCTCTCCCACCTTCTTTGGTCTCATAGAACTCTTCTAAATTTCTTCAAAACAACAACGGAAACGTGTGCACTTCCCTTTGACCTTGGATAATTTTCAGAACTTTCTAACTGAAGATTCTCGTTCCACGTGCAGATCATATGCCGAGGTTTTTTTCCAGATTGTGTGTGAAGCTCTGAAATAGAGTAGTAGAATTTTATAATTCAAACAAGAACACGCAATGTGGTAACACTCTGCACCACCGAAAGTTGCCATTTTGAAATGGTGAACCATACTAGGCCAAATACAGTTGTTAATTGTTAATTAACTTACTTGCTTTTGCAAAGTAATGAGACCCCAATTAGATTTGGTGCGTCTTCTCAGTTATTTCTTGTTTACTTACAAAGTTATACACACCTTTTGAAACACGCATCATATTTTTCAGAAACAGTTAGCCATCTGCTGCGATCGGCCATCATTTTATGAGAGGCTTTATAGAATTTTGCTACTTCTACCCTAATTTGGGTATATATAAATTGAAGTGGCCCTCTAATGAATTAGAATCAACGCAGTTCTAATAAGGCGGTCATACACATCTGCCCATCACAGTACACAGGGGGAAAACGAGTGATTTGTGGGCAGCGCTCTGCAGAGCCTATCTGCAACGATCCTGCCCTCAGTCGGTTTTTAAACAGATCATCAAATAGATTCGAGGGACCTTGGGGGGAGGACCATCACTAATCGACCCCCAAATGTGTCAACAGGTGTCGGGGGGCTGCGTACTGTAGAATTGTCTAGATGTGTGTGACTGCAGCATAAAGGAATAACAATGTTTATTTGAACTTGACACATAAACTTGCGTTTCAAAATAAATACTGCGTACTACTGGTACAATCTGTATAAACATTTATGCAAGGAAAATTATTTCAGTATAAACACATTGCAAGGAAATACAGTTTGAAATACTCACAAATTATTTGAAAGGCAAACCAGCGATGCTGCTCAGTAAACTTTGGCCTCCGACCATAAATAACCTTCTTCTAACAGGCTGACAAGAACTCCCGTAGGTTTGAAGCAAACTAGCTAATCGCCTCAAGCGGCAACTCGCATAACCCAACAATAAACAAACCAGACTCTCGACTCCAGACTCTAAGTCCAGCTCCCTACCTTTCTACACTTCTCCCTGTAATCTAGCAGTAATATACCAACCTGTAATATACCCCTGTAATCTCCCTGTAATATACCAACGTCCTATGCTGAAATTAGCATATCTTAAGCTGCTTCTTTAAATTTATGCACTTAAAAGTTCGATTATTGTCAATCGAATCTTATGTAAACCTTATAACTTTCCCGATCGAACGTATATGAATTCAAATTTGCTTTTTAGAAACGCAGAATTTAAATTTCCGTCTGCCATGGACGGTATTAGAAAATAGTCCATCCTTGAAACTGCAAGCATTCTGTAAATTCGTGATACTTTTTTGTTCACCAATTCTGAAATTTAGTTGGTTGGAAGCAGACAAAATAAGCTCCTTAAAATACTTGTTCGAAACAAGATAGTGGGATACAATTCTAGATGGAATGTAGAACTTTAATTGAAAATATCAGTATGTGTGCGATTGACCTAAGGGCAGAAAAACATTAAATTATAAAGCAAAGTATTATAAAAGTAACGTAGAAGTTAAGGGATTAAAATTGCAGAAGAAACGTAGAACTGAAAGCAAAAATATTTTGAAGCATGCGATCAACCTTAGCTTTAAATTTATATTATTATGAAGATTCTTATTATAGACGGAGAGTTGAACTTAATTTGCAAATATATGAGTGTGTGTGCGATCGACCAAAGGCCAGAAAAACCTTAAATTATAAGAAAGAAAATTGCAGAAGTGTAGAACTGAAAGCAAAAATATTTGGAAGAATGCGATCAACCTTAGCTTTAAATTTGTATTATTATGAAGAATCTTATTATAGACGGAGAGTTGAACTTAATTTGCAAATATATGAGTGTGTGTGCGATCGACCAAAGGCCAGAAAAACCTTAAATTATAAGGAAGAAAATTGAAGAAGTGTAGAACTGAAAGCAAAAATATTTGGAAGAATGCGATCAACCTTAGCTTTAAATTTGTATTATTATGAAGAATCTTATTATAGACGGGGAGTTGAACTTAATTTGTAAATACATAAGTGTGTGTGTAATCGACCAAAGGCCAAAAAACCTTAAATTATAAGGAAGAATTTTAAAGAAGAAACGTAGAACTCGAAGCAAAAATATTTGGAAGTATGCGATCAATCTTAGTTTCATAAGATATTTTCATCATTATGAAGAATCGTACTATAAACGGAGTGTATGATTTAAGTTGAAAATATAACTGTGTATGCTATCGGCCTAAGCCAAGAAAAACTTTTTATCTAAAATATATCATCAGGAAAAATGTTTCCGAAGAAATGTTGATGTTGAAGGAAAAATTGTTGGAAACGTGTGATCAACCATAGCTCTATAAGATATTTATATAATTATGAAGAATCTTATTAAAGTAGGAGTGGTGAACATAATTTGAAAATATTAGTGTGTGTGTGCGATCGACGTAACCTTTTCCTTACTGGGTGGGATACCATGTATCCCAAGAATGAATGAATGAACGAACACACACACACACATATATATATATATATATATATATATATATATATATATACACAGAATGCCCACTAAACTCCCTTCCCACCTTCTTAACTTCGGAACGGCTGCTGCTATATTCATAAAAGTGGTGTCTAGGTATAGTAAAGTAGCCATGCGCTACTGAATGAAACCACCTACCGCGCCACCTGGTGGAAAACTGCGGAGTTAGCATTCCTATCTCGAAAACAGAACGAGATGGGGAAAAGGTGATTTATAAAGTTGTAGAGAATCATCGATTTAGTACGAAAAGATACCTTGGGGACATTAATGAGAAGAATGCAACTTTCTAACTTGCGATCCTTTTGATCCCCAATCAAAAGTACCACGGTTCAAACCTCGAGGGTTTTATCCTTGTACTGATTGTCTTTATAAACATAATAGACAATACGTAGATCGAGTAAAATAGTTGTCGCATCAACTCAATGCAACTTGCGCTTGGTGTTCGAAATTTTTGCAGTATGCACATACGTAAGAAACGTCACGCCTGTTCACCTGAGACAGCTATAAAAGAGACATCTTCTTGGGGTTGTAGTATGTTGATGCTCGTGGTCATGGCTGAGTATTCCAAAGCTGAGTATTGTGAGATGGTTTTACTGTACGGTGAATGTGGACGCAAGGCACGATCAGCAGCAAGGTTGTACCGGCAACGTTTCCCTAAAGGCCCGCATCGATCTGGCAGACCAGCTAAGGTAGGACGGCAAGTTCAATCGGATGAGGTATTAGCATACGCCCTCGCATATCCGAAATGCAGCACAAGAGAGATCAGTCAACACTGTGACCTCTCCAAAAGTCAGGTTTGGAAAATCCTAAGCGAATTAGGTGCTCATCCATACCGACCAACGCCTCAACAGGTTTTAGTTGACGGGGATGCTGAACGACGTTATGCATAGTGCAACTTCGTCATGAATCAGATACAGGTCCAGCCAACATTCTTGACAGATATAGTGTGGACGGATGTGACATACAGAAAAACGATGATTCGGGGAACGATCGATCGAGATTCTACTGTATATATATATATATATATATATATATATATATATATACACAGGGTGTCCAAAATTAAAGTCCCACTTTCAAAAGGCTGCAAAAAAAGAACCACTGGTCAGAATGATTTCAAATTTGAACTGAATATACTGGAAGAAGGGGAAAATGATTTGGCATATTAAAAAAAGTTCCAAAATGTATCAATAGATGGCGCTGTAACATTTTGGAACTATTTTTTATATTATGCCAAATCGTTTCCCCCTTCTTCCAGTATATTCAGTTCAAATTTGAAGTCATTCTGACCAGTGGTTCTTTTCATGCAGCCTTTTAAAAGTGGGACCTTAATTATGGACACCAGGGTGTCCATAATTAAAGTCCCACTTTTAATTATGGTGAATTTTAATTTTACGTCTTTGGTTCGATGTCGCTCGTTGACAAATTCACCACTGTGTACGCTAATGGCGGCTGGAGCACGAAAAATCTGTTGTGGGTGCAATGTCCTCCAAGTTCTCAAAATTTACATCTGGAGGTGCGGGGTCAAGTGTACCGGTCTCGTCACTTGACTCGGTTCAAAATTACGGGACCGGTTCTTTAGCCAAGTCGAACTCCGACCCTTGTGGTGCTATTCAAACCCGGAGCCGCAGTACTCTACCCAATAGCCTTTATGGACTTGATATGATATACTGCCGGTCAAGGGGCATAAGCCACCACATAACAACACTTTAATTTTAAGTGTTAGTGAGGGAGCGATTAATCTGAGCTTCAAAATTATTTAATCTAAAAGATATTCTGAAGAAACTGCTATAGATAGACAGTAGAACCTAAATTGTCAATATCAAAGTAATTGCAAAAATGCTAGCATGGGTGAGAAAACCCTGATGTCTTTCCATACTATATTACGATGAGCGTCTGTTAGTACAACGGATCAGCAAACACCGGAAAAACAAATCAGTGCATTATCCATGAAATCTTATTACTCTAGCAATGTCAGGAAATCTCATGTTTCGGCCTTCGCTCATAATCTATCCCTACATATCTCACCATGTAGTAAATTAATAAATGAAATTAATTTCTTTATTTCATGAGCATAAACTATTTTATCAAATATTAATTTATGGTATCATCAAATAATTTTTAAGTTCTTAAGGCGACAATGGACCTTCAGATTGACAAAAATATGCCCCCAAAACAATTTTTTTTTCTTTCAGAAAATGATTCTGCAACTCATCAGCTTTAAATTTAAAAAAAAGTATGTTGATCCGATCATTATTAATCAAATTATAAGTATTTTTTTCAAACGTAAACAATGGAAATGTTATTAATTAAAACTTAATTAATTAATTAAAACTTTAAATGCCCTTTTCTCAAAACAAGTTTTCATGTCGTTTCGGTAAGTTCAAAATGTTCCATGCGTCATAATTTTTCTTGAATTTTCATAAAATTTCATAAAATGATTATTTATATATGTTAGAATAAAACATAGTAACCAATTCATTATACTATTTTGAAACAACTTAAAATTTTTACAATAGAAAAATTTTTTAATAAAATTTTGCATAAAATGACCTATTTTTATCGATTTCTTTTCTAGTTTTTATAAATATGACTGTAAATCAAATATTGCTACTAACTTTTATTATAACTATATAAAGCTAATTTAAGAGAGAAAATTAGATATCTGAGACAAAAATTAATGCGCATGGAGCATTTTTAAATAGAGTAATTAACAAACTGATTTTAATTAATATCTTAATTAATTACATACTTATTTTTTTAATTTATAATTTCCATCTCTAAACAACACTATATAAGTATACAAAATTTCATAGCAACTGGTTAATAAATTTAGAAAAAGTTTTTTTAAAAAGTCGCCTTAATAATACCATAGGATCAGAATCTGAAGCAATTCTCTTAATAGAATAGAGTATAAATTACAATGGCGAGAAAAGACAAGAAAAAATTCCTTCTCAAGTAAATGACTAGTGTAATTCCGCTGGACAAATTGCTTCATTCCCGTATATTTTGCTGCATACAGAGCTTAAGATACCAGCAAGCGAGCAACGGTAAGCTAGAAATTGTTTCATATTTCATTCAACAGTATTATCTTTTTTATGAGAATTTTATGCTAATGTAATAAGAATTAAAATAAAAGTTTTCCTCTATTTAATCATAAATATAATCTTATTTCAAAATATTTTAGTTATTAATAATCTTAAAGACAGCAATCAACCTGTGTCAACCCTCTCACTCTTTCCTTCAGCGCTCATTCTTATTCCTCTCATTTAGCGAGAAACGATTTTATATTGTACGTAAACATCAATGCCCATTTAAGAAATTTCCATGCTCATGAAATGAAAAATTAAATGTATGAATTTTATTTATCCACCGACATATATATATATATATATATATATATATATATATATATATATATATATATATATATATATATATACATACAGTCGGACCTCTATTTAACGAATCTCTATTTTGCGAACTTTTCCTTGGAACCAAGAACATTTTGCGAATTTCTTCGTAAAATAACCTCCAAATAGCGAAGTGCATTCTCTATTTAACGAACTTTTCCTTGTGATCCAATTTTTTTTCCTTCATATTTCTTAAAATATTTCTGAACATTTCAAACTTATTCTTTCTCTTAACACATTTAACACATTAACTCTCTTTTATAACACATTCCGACGCGAATTACAGTTTGAAGAAATTACGCCTGAAGGGCTTTTTAGTGCATTGCAAAGATGCGAGACGTATTATGAGAGAAAACATTTTTTCAAACAAAAACCTTAGACAAAATTAAGAGACTTTATCAGTAATTAAATTTAAGGACACATGAGGCATGCTTAAAATTACTTGTTATAATAAATGCGATAATGTCATTAAAATTCATTACTTTCAATATAATTTTATTTAATCGAAAATACAGTGTATTCCCGGACGTTTTGTTTTATTCTTGTTTCTCTTGCAGATTTCCTTTTGATGGGTAAGATATATAAAACAAATAGGTATTAATTTGCAAAATAAAGGTGTGATTAATTACTTTTATTAATAATATTTAATGTTTATGAATTTAAAATCTGTTTTGTGTAGTTTGAAGTATTTTAAAAGGTTAATCTCTATTTAACGAATTTTCCATTTAACGAACTTTTTTTCGGGATTTAGCAACTTCGTTAAATAGAGGTCCGACTGTATATATATATATATATATATATATATATATATATATATATATATATATATAGTTGGCTCTCTGTTTAACGACTTTCAAGGGACCGTGAAAAATCGTCCTTAAGTAGAGATCGCCCTTAAACAGAATTTGTGAAAAAGCAACATTTCCCATAACGTCGGAGGGGCCGGGACTGGGAAATATCGTCTTTAATTAGAGATCGTCGTTAAGTAGAGCGTAATTTAAACAGAGAGCCAACTGTATATATATATATATATATATATATATATATATATATATATATATATATATATATATATATATATATATATATATATATATATATATATTCCTCATAAATAGAAAAGGACAATGTAATTATTAATAATCTTTCAGACATTCATCACCCTTCATCAACCTGTTCATCCTTTCATCGGCATTCCTTTTATTTTTTATCCCTTTCATCAAGCTAGAAACGATTATATATTGTACCTAGACATCATTGCCCATTGTATGAAATTCCCGTTTATGGAATGAATTAAATGCTTGTAGTCTATCTAATAACGAAATTATTGTAATTATTAATAAACTCTCAGACTTGCATCAACTGTATCAACCCTTCCCCTCCTTTCTTCGCCATTAATTTTTTCTCTCGTTAAGCTAGAAATGATTTTATATTGTACGTAAACATCAATTCCCCATTTATGAAATTCCCATGCTCATGAAATGAAAAATTAAATGCATGTATTCTATCTAACCACTTATATACAATCCTCATAAATAGAAAAAGGAAACGAAATTATTGTAATTATTAATAAACTCTCAGACTTGCATCAACTGTATCAACCCTTCCCCTCCTTTCTTCGCCATTAATTTTTTCTCTCGTTAAGCTAGAAATGATTTTATATTGTACGTAAACATCAATTCCCCATTTATGAAATTCCCATGCTCATGAAATGAAAAATATTAAATGCATGTATTCTATCTAACCACTTATATACAATCCTCATAAATAGAAAAAGGAAACGAAATTATTGTAATTATTAATAAACTCTCAGACTTGCATCAACTGTATAAACCCTTCCTCTCCTTTCTTCGCCATTAATATTTTCTCTCGTTAAGCTAGAAATGATTTTATATTGTACGTAAACATCAATTCCCCATTTATGAAATTCTCATGCTCATGAAATGAAAAATTAAATACATGTATTCGATCTAACCACTTATATACAATCCTCGTAAATAGAAAAAGGAAACGAAATTATTGTAATTATTAATAAACTCTCAGACTTGCATCAACTGTATCAACCCTTCCCCTCCTTTCTTCGCCATTAATTTTTTCTCTCGTTAAGGGGACAAGGGATCTTGAAACTCGATTTTTTTAAATTTTCAATTTTTAACTCTATATACAAAATGAGAGTAATTAATTTTCTTTTTACTACACTGAAAACCCTTTATATTCAAAATAAGGAATATTTTGCAGAAAAATGTCTGTTTTTTAATTTTTTTCCTAAAATGCTAACGATGTTCAAAATGCTCTATGTGCATTCTATACTAATTAAATTCATTAAATTTTTTATTATAAGTTTACTATATGTATATAAATATAAATGTGCATTAAATTTTTTTGTAAGAATCTAAATATTTTTTTTATATTCTGCCTGTTATTTTTTGTACGTTTTATGATGTTTTTGCTTTATTTTATGTTGTATAAATAAAATAAAAAAATATTTGATTTTAAAGAATTATGCACAGTTTTGTGACAAACACTTATATTAACAATTCTGAGAAATTTGGAAGATATCAGAAGAAAATGAATACGCATGGAGCCTTTTGAAAAATTCTAGCATTTTTGAAGAATTTTTTTCGATAAAAAGGTCTAATTTCTGCACAAAATACTCGTTTGTGAATCCTAAGTATTTTCAATATAGTAGAAAAGAATATTAATCGTCCTCATGTGGTTATATAGCATAAAATATTGAAAATTATGGAAGTATGAGATTGAAGGTCTCTCGTTCCCTTAAGCTGGAAATGACTTTATATTGTGCTTAAATGTAATTGACCATTTTATGAAATTTCCATGCGCATGTAATTGAAAATAAAATGTATTTATTCTGTCTATCCACTTCTGAATAATCCTCATAAATCGGAACAGAAAATGCAACTGTTGATAATCTTCAAAACCCATATCAACTTGTATCAACCCTTTCAATGCTTTCTTCAGCACTCAATTTTTTTCCCTTTCATTTAGCTAGAATTAATTTTATGTTGTACGTAAACACCATTGTCCCTTTTATAAAATTCACATTTATGAAATGAAGAATTAAATGTTTGCATTCTCTCTAATTCTCATATAACAACAGGAAACGTTAGTATTATGTTAGTATTAACAATATTAATGTTATTGTTTGTATTAATGTTTATTCTACCGAACCACTTATGTATAATCATTATAAATAGAAACACGAAATAAAGTTAATAATAATCTGGAAGAAATGTATCAACCTATATCAACCATTTAACTCCTTTTTTCAGCATTCCCTTTTTTTTTCTTTTATCTAGAACTGATTTTATGTTGTACGTAAGCATCATTGTCCATTTTATGAAATTTTTATGCTTATGAAACTAAAAAGAAAATGTATTTATTCTGCCTAACCACTTATGAATGATCCTACTGCACAGAAACAGAAAATGCAGTTATTAATAATCTTTAAGTAATTATATTCAGAAAATGTTAATGTGATTATAGTCAGAAAATATTAATGTAATTATAATCAGAAAATGTAATTATTAAAACCCGCATCAGCCTGTATCAACTCTTTCACTCCATCCATTGGCGTTCATTTCCCCCCATCTTTTAAGTTAGAAATGGTATAAAATATATGTAAACAATAATTTGCATTTTATGAAAGTTCAGCGCAAAGGAAATAGGAAAAAATTATTTCATCTATCACGTATACAGAAACAAAAATTGCTATTGTTAATAATCTTTAAGTCCCATATCAACCAGTATCAACCGTTTCACTTCTTTCATCGGCATTCATTTTTTTTCAATCATTCAACTATAAACGATTATATATTGTACGTAAACATTAATGTTCATCTTATAAAATTCCAATGCTTATGAAATGGAAAGGAAAATGAATTAATTCTGCCTAACCACTTATATACAATGATTATAAATATAAACAGAAAATGTAGTTATTAATAATCTTTAAGACCCGGATCAACCTGTATCAATTCTTCACAATTCTTTCATCGGCATTCATTTTTTCCCTCTCATTCAGCTAGAAACGATTTTATATTGTACGTAAACATCACTGTTCATCTTATAAAATTTCGGTACTTATGAAATGGGAAATAAAGTGTATTTATTCTACCTAACCACTTATATATAATGCTCATAAATAGAAACAGAATACGTAGTTATTAATAACCTTTAAGACCCGCATCAACAAGTATCAATTCTTTCACTTCTTTCATCGGCATTCAATTTTTTAACCATTCAGCTATTAACGATTTTATATTGTACGTAAACATCACTGTTCATCTTGAAAAATTTCAATGCTTATGAACCGAAAAATAAAGTGAATTAATTCTACCAAACCAATTATATATAATGCTCATAAATAGAAACATAATATGTAGTTATTAATAATCTTTAAGACCCGCATCAACCTGTATCAATTCTTCACAATTCTTTCATCGGCATTCATTTTTTCCCTTCTCATTCAGCTAGAAACGATTTTATATTGTACGCAAACATCTCTATTCATTGTACAAAATTTTCATGCTCATGGAATGAAAAATTAAATATATTTTTTCTATCAACCACTTATATATTACCCATAAAAACAGACACAGGAGAAAAATTATTAATAATAATCTTCAAGACTCGAAACATCTTGCATTAACCCTTTCAATCTTCCCGCCCACAAACATTTTCCCCCTCTCATTAAACTAGAAGTGGTTTTCAAGTAAACTTGAACACTTATACTCCTTACAGAAAATTTTCATGTTCTAAAAAGGAAATAAAAATTAATTTCTTCGGTTTTTCACAATTATCATTAAATAGATGTAGAAAGTGTAATTTTTATTAATCCTTGAATCCCGCATCAACCCATGACAACACTTTATACTCCCATTAAGTAAGAAAAGATTTTCTGTTGTACTTAGGGACTATCACCCATTTTATGTAATTTTTACCACTTTCTTGTTTGTGTGTTTGTCCAGTACAAATCTTGCAATCGATTTTTAACTTATTTCCCGACTAGCTAGATATTTGAAACTTTTAGAATAGCTTAGAACACTATGACAATGCATTCTTTTGATACTTTTAGCCATATTTAAGCAGGATTGAATTCATTTTCAGTTACTTTTGTTTTGTAGAATGATGAAGCCATCTATCGCGGGACGGGAACGAATAGTTAAACGCAATTGATTACGCATTTGATACCTCTTTATTATGCATTTGATCATTTTCTTTCAAGTTGATGTATCCCTTGAAAGAAAACAAGGGATCTTAATTCATCAAAAAAATTTCAAAAAAGTATTTATTAATACATAGAATTGTCAAGTTTATATGATTCAACCGAAAATTTAAAAACATGGTATATAAAAAGTTCTTTTTATCTTGTAATTATTATAGTTATAAAACAAAGGATTAATTGTATAAATTCCATCTAATTGCACATGTATAATCCTTACGAATTGAAACACAAAATATAATTATAAAGAATAATTATGATCCGCACCAATCTGTAACAACCCTTTTGCTCTTTCTTTTCTCATAATATATATATATATATATATATATATATATATATATATATATATATATATATATATATATATATATATATATATATATATATGTAAACTTCTCATTAAATATAAAGAAAAATTTTAACTTTTAAAATTTGTAATTTCAATGATCTGCCCAATGTAGAGGAACAGTGTTTCGTCCGACCGTACACGGCAGCAAATTTTTTAAACCAGTAGGTGTTACAACATATTTTATGTATATCATATAACGAGGCATTTTATTTCTCCTATTTCCAATCCACATAATGGGAGTCAGCTTGTTTGTTTCCACAAATTATGCAAAGGGTTTCATATAACCTCCAAGTTTTGACACCTTTTCCACTTTCGCTCCATCAGTCATTTTTTTTTGTTTATATGTTCCAAGGGATATTCTTGTTGTCACAACATTATCACAAAAAATTGGACGCCGAAATCGGAGTGGAAAACAGGTGTATAAGAATAGGAAATTCGGAATACAACGGAACCGGTTGAAGTAATAAAGTCCTATCAATTCGTTAATTATTGATTAATGCGATTCTGTGACGTGATAACAAGCTTCTATGCTATCTCGTCGTAGTATGCTATTCTCTCTCTCTCTCTCTCTCTCTCTCTATATATATATATATATATATATATATATATATATATATATATATATATATATATATATATACAGGGATATATTTGAGGCGGAGCGCGCCGGAACGGCGTTCCGGTACCTCTTTTTATCAATAATTTCGAATACCCCCCCCCCACACACACACACCCCAGAAGGTTAACGTTCCGGCACCTCTATTTCTAGAAATCTAGCACTGTATATATATATATATATATATATATATATATATATATATATATATATATATATATATATATATATCCATACATGTATATATATACATGTATACATATACACATACATATACACACATACATACACACACACACACACACACATATATATATATATATATATATATATATATATATATATATATATATATATATATATATATATATATATATATATATATATATATATATATATATATATATATATATATATATATATATATATTATATATATATATATATATACAGTCGAACCTCCATATATCGAAGTATCAAATTGCCAGAAAAAAATTCGACGTATAGAAATTTCGATATATAGAATTGATCTTTGTTTTATCATAATTCTTCTAAAACATTAAAATTAAAGCTAATTTTCGTATGCGAAACTCCATTTCTAATTTATACACGAATCACGTTAAATGAAAGTTTATAACTAAAAATAAATTAATATAAAAGATTCTTTGAGTACTACATACCTTTAAAAACCACAATAATCCAGACAGTGGTTACAATGATCACTTTTACATTCTTTTTTAAAAAAAACTACGAATATCTTGCTGAACAGCCAGTTTTGCGGAAAGTTCATCAAAGAAATGTTCGCATTTATTCAGTCCACTAAACACTTCTTCAGGAACATTTTCTGCGAATTGAAGTCCACGACGTATTGTTTCAAACGCCAAAAATTGGGAGATTTTATTCTACAGTGGAATAAAATCTCCCAATATGTCTTGAAAAAAATTTCGATATATAGAGATTTTTTCGATTTATAGAAACAGTTTTTCTATGTAATGAACATGGAGATTTGCTAAGAGTTCTATATATGGAGGTTCGACTGTATGTATATATATATATATATATATATATATATATATATATATATATATATATATATATATATATATATATATATATATATATATATATATATATATGCAAAAGTTTTCATATAACCACCAAATTTCGACACCCTTTCCACTTTCGTTAAATCCGTTATTAATTTCTTTTCTTTTTTTTTTGTTCGAAAGGATGGTCTCATTGTCACAACATTATCAGAAACAATGGGATGCCAAAATCGAGGTGGAAAACAGTTGTATAAGAATAAAAAAAAATCGAAATGCAACGGAACCGGATAAAATAATATAGCCTAATCCATTCTTTAATTATTCATTAATGCGATCCTGTACCGTGATAACAAGCTTCCATGCCCGATGACAGTTAATGTTAGCGATCAAATTACGGCAAATTTATAACTGCACATGCGCACATCCATCCATCCTGGATACTCCGCAATTTCTGTCACGATACACATCTCCGGACAATTATTTTGTGATCGATCATGGAAATCATTTTCGGGCATCACATGCTCCTACCTTGTTTTCCGGATTAGACAAGAGAAAAAAAGAAAAGAAAAATCAGATAAAATCATTATCTAGTTTATGTACTTACGAAATGTATACGCATCGAAAACAGATGAAGTTCTTGTTATCATGGCTTGTTGGGTCTTTTGAGAAGGCGTAAGATGGATTGAATAATTCATAACAAAAATTTATGGGAGTGTTATTATGAATAGTCCAGATTGGACATTTTCAAGTTTCTTACCACTGTTTTTTCCACCCATTCACTACACAAATCTATGATGTACACAGTTTCTAGGGCTTCGTAACAACTTTATAGTTTTACATTGCAGTCAAGCTGCAATGTTACACGTTTTACTAATTCATAACGCTGATCTACAGTGATTTCGTTGGATGTTACAGATAAATTACACGAAGGAGAGTCTTTTCTAAATTCTTTACAAGTTTTTTTTTAATCCCTTACACTACTGAATTAGATTTTGCGGTTTATATATATATATATATATATATATGTATATATGTATATGTGTATATGTATATACCCACACAACACACCGATCTCTATTAGACGTCTATAATACCTCACCTCATAAAAACGCGTACCTCTATAAGACGTCGAAAAATATCTATATCACGTGGAATGGAGCTCTATAGGAGCTCCGAGGTGTGCTCTCTTTGAGATCCATAAGACGTCTACGATATCTAAGCGGCGCTCTATAGGACGTCTATAAGAGCGAAATTTCGATGTGGAGGGTACGCGATTTAGATATTTTAGACCTCTAAAGGACGTACTATTCCCCTCCAAAATATTGTATTTTGGATCTTAATTTCTTAATAATAAATTAAGCTTAATTTATTTCGAACAATTTGCATTCTAATAGGAAATTTTTATGCAAAAATAATTGCTACAGAGATTCTAAAACTAAAAGTAAATTTATGGAAGTATAACAAAAGAGTATAAAAATAATAGTTGTAAATGTATTATTATTTATTAAGTAATAATAATTAATAAGTAATAATACATTAAGCTTAATTTATTTTGAACAATTTGCATTCTAATAGGACATTCTTATGCAAAAATAATTGCTACAGAGGTTCTAAAACTAAAAGTAAATTTATGGAACTAGAGTATAAAAATAATAGTGTCTATTATTTTGATACTCTTTGTTATACTTCCATAAATTTACTTTTAGTTTTAGAATCTCTGTAGCAATTATTTTTGCATAAGAATGTCCTATTAGAATGCAAATTGTTTAAAATAAATTAAGCTTAATGTATTATTACTTATTAATTATTATTACTTAATAAATAATAATACATTTACAACTATTATTTTTATACACTTTTGTTATACTTCCATAAATTTACTTTTAGTTTTAGAATCTCTGTAGCAATTATTTTTGCATGAAAATGTCCTATTAGAATGCAAATTGTTCGAAATATATTAAGCTCAATTCATTTTTCTAAATTTATTAAGAAATTTAGGTCCAAAATACAATGTAAATATTAATATTTACCATTACTTTTGATGTTATTACGATGACAATTGTCATACATTATAACTGCCAAAAATAGTGATATATATTACTTAAATAATAACATTATTACTAATGTTTAATGTAAAAATATTTAAAAATAATTATAATATTAAATATTATAATAATAAAACTAATATTTTTACATTAAAACTTGGTATTAATGCATTCTGAAATTTAAGAAAAAAAGAAAATTAACCAAAATGCTAATTTTTCAATTGAAAAAATAAACTATTATAAGTGCATATATAATTTTTTTAATGTAATTTTTCTAATTAATAAATATACATTTCACAATTAAAACATAAATTGAATATTGAATTACCTTTTAAATTTGCTTGAAAACAAGTTTCTTCCTTTTTAATAGCTATTGTGATTAAGACTTATTTATTCGTCATAGGTTTTTGACAGTTTAAACCAGTTTTTGATGCTTGTAATGTCAAAAACCCAACCCTGCAACAGTATACTGGTTGAATATATAGATAACTCATATCTCTTTCTTTTTTCAGCCATCATTACTTATAAAAGTAACTTAGTAGGACATAATAAATTAAGTTTCAAAAAGTATATCTATGAAAATCATAATTTATTTTTATAAAAACTTTTCTGCTTCAGTTGGATTTTCATTAAAAATATCTTCTTCAATAATTAATCCAGAATTGTTTGTGTTCACATTCTTTAACATAAATATATTTTTAATACTGCAACAAAGAAAGAAAGAAAAAATGTTTTAATAAAAGGCTTTATTGAATACAAAATCATAAAATTTCCCCAACACAATTTTCTTTTTGTTTTGAACTCCTAGCATTTGCATGCCTTAACCAGTCTTTGACGACGGTTTCAATTTTTGAGTCAGTCACCTGCTTGTACAATGGATTTCTCCTAGCTGCACCTAGAAGTACAATAAATAAATTTTTAATTCGTTAGAAAATATCACTAGGTTTACCTTAATATCATTCACATTTTGTGAGATGGGTTTTAATTTAATGCATACTCATAATATGCACACATTTAATATAACTAAAATATTACATACACACACACATACATATATATATATATATATATAATATTAATCTAAAAATGAAACATAATTTTAGGTATAAATAAATATAGCAAACTTAAAGGATGAAAACGATTTAAATTCTAAATAGACATATTAATGAAATAATAAAGAAAAAATTTGAATAATTGCTTACTAAATATAAGATGAGAAATTTTTAAGTTGCAGAAAGCTTTTTCTTTTGTGCCACTAGTCAGAGTAATATGCCACTAGTCTGAGTAATTACTTCATACTAAAAAAAAAAATTTAAACTTAGAATATAAATATGAATTCATAAAACATACACAATATATTTACTAGAATATATTTCATAACATTCAAAATCTTGTCTATTAAAATGAACAATTGATGTTAATTCTATACCATAAACTTTTTCTATGAACTCGAATAGGAAAATATTGCTGATCTACAATTTCACTGTTATTTCAGTAAATTTCTCTTCAGGCAATCTTTTAATTTTGTGAGTGTATATTCTATATTAAGTCTGCTCTAAAATATTTATCTTACTAAAGAGTAATAATAAAATTATATACTATCCAACAATTCTTTGGTGTCATTATTGTGTAGCTCCAGCTCAAGGAGCTACACAATATAGTACAGTTATTACAGTTATTATAGTAGTACAGTTATTATAGTTTTCCTGTGGTTGAACAGTTACTGTTGGGAAAAAATGCAACATAGAACGACATTTCACAACAGTTCATAAAAAATATGATACTGAATATCCTCCTAACAGCAATTTAAGAAAATGTAGATTGAAAGAAATGAAAACCGCATTAATTGCCCAACAATCTTTGTTTACCAGGCCCGTGAATAAATCAAAAGCTGCTACTATTGCATCGTTTAAGATTGCACATATACTTGAAATGCACAAAAAACCTTTAATCAGGGTGGCGACAGAACCGGGAATTCAGGGAAATCAGGGAATTCTCAGGGAAGAATCATTTTCTGGAAAAACTCAGGGAAAACTCAGGGAGGTTTCATTTAACTCAGGGGAAAATTTGGAATTTTGTTTTGCAAGTGGCCGTTTCTTTAAATCCCAGCGAAAAGATCAAAACGGGAATTTCCCCTTCTCTTTGTCCCTCGCGGTAACTACCCTACGTATATAAAATTAGCTAAACGTTACGAATACCACGACCTTGACCTTATTCCGACTGGCTGCTTGATCGAGTTTTTTTCATAAACAAAGACATCTTCAGTCTGTGGCACGTATTATTGTTGAAGTCTTCAAGAATCGTCGATCGTCTGGAGTTTTGGATCTTTCTGCACGACCAGCTACGAATTCCAGCTACTTCGACCACGATGAATTTTTTATTAAAAAAATAATTTCATTTGAACTATGCATCAATACAAGGTAAGAATATATTTTGTTTTCATTTAGAGGTACTCTTCCATTAGCCGGGCGCCAATTTGAAGCAAAATCAAAATGTCGCCAATTTTTTTTTCTTTTTCCATTCCAAAAATGAAAGTGTATTTTTTACGTAAACATCCAGAAAAAAGAGTTGTATACATTGTATTTTGTTTTATTTAACCTGTAACGGCCGGAAATCCAGTAACCGAAGTCTATCGCGGTGCCGCGTTCCCTAATGTCATTAATAGGCGTTTAGCGCCTGCGGCTTTTAAAAATACTAACGGCCAGAAAAGCCTGTAAAAGTTAAACATCCGGTTCCAATTTAATCAACATTTAAAAAATTCATTTTATTTCAAAAATACGTAGATTTGACGATTTTTGCGACATTTTGATTTTGGTTCAAGGTGGCGCCCGGCTAACGGGAAAGTACCAATTTAGATTATGCATGATTTTTTAATATATATGTGTTAGAAATTCTTATATATTTTCGCTATGTTAGTAAGTAGTTAAATAATGTAAAATTTTCAAGGCTAAGCTTCCTTGTCTGTGTCATTTATTGCCAAGATGATTTCGCGCCAATCCTTGCGTCGCGGCTTGTTCTGCTCCCCTCGGGTTTGCTTTGGTTTGGAGCGCTACTGTCAATTTTTGCTACACGAGAGCTAATTAGACCGGGAACTACAGCTTAAAGCTGATTCCGAAAGGCAACAAACATTCATGCAAAGAGTGCCGCTCGAACCCGGTAACGTAGCGAGCATAACTGGCGCCCGGGCCACGATACCTTTTTGGTGCCCCCTTCTTAAAAACATATAGTAATATATATATAGAATTAGTGAAAAGGACCATTTGGCGCCCCTCTGCAAGTGGCGCTCGGGGCATAATAGACCCCCTCTCGCTAAGCCACTGCTCGAACTCCGACTTTCGTACCGAAAGCCAACTCCTTAGCTATTCGGTCATCGTCCGGCTAAACTCCCCTCGGGAGAGCCACCTCGATGAGCTACGTCACAAGAATTGCTGTAATAGTAAGCCGACCGGTTCAGAAGGGTCAAACGTCAGTACACTGATTTTTTTTCTGCTATGTAGGTGACCACTGATTTTTTTTTCGCACTTCCGGGTTTTTGCACGTGTTCTTGGTAATTGATTTTCTAATCTGATTCTGTTTAGTTTGCACACTTCTTTTGGACAATATAGCATATTTATACATTTATATATATATATATATATATATATATATATATATATTATATAATATAATATAATATAATATAATATACATTTATATTAAATTGAAATAGATTAAATTAGATTTTTGAATTTATTAATTTTATTTGAAGTGATTAGGATTGTCAATTGAATATTATTTTAGAAAATTATTTTTGCTTTATGAAAAAAATTTTAATTTACAAGTAAGTTTTATTTATTAATAAATTTCTTTATACTCTTATTTTATTGAAAAAGATTACTAAATAAGCTGTGTTGTATGTTATCGGTAATAAGCAATGAGAAGTGGCTGTTATGCGTTAATGTGAGGTTTTATTTACAGTTAAATTTAATATTGACACATTCATCTTCTTTTAAATTTATTCCTTGCATCTTATTATTTCTCTTTCTTTTTTTTTAGATAAAAAAATGTCACAATTTAAGAGCTCATTTCAACAGCATTGGAAGTTCACCTGGCGCAGGGAGGTACCAGGCAATAAGAACATAGCCTTTTGCCAACTATGCCAATGAAAGTTTAGTTTGAGCAATATGGGTTTACGAGCAGTGAGAAGTCATAAAAGCATAATATGAACAGGGAGAATGAAAAAGATGTTTTATTATCAGGAAGTGTTGGCAGCTACTTTGCATCATCCAAAACACCTACTTTATCTGATTCTACAGATATAAATGTAACCTGTCAGAACAAGTCGAAGGATATAGATACTATTGCTCCAGCTTTTCTTGAGGCTCAACAGAATAAGCAGTCATGCAACATAAAAAATTACTGTTTAAAACAAAATGTTACAGAAGCTGAGATACTGTGGTGCTTGCAATCTATAATGACACATAAGTCATTACAGTCTGCGGAGAAAGATTTGAAATGTTTCTCCAGGATGTTCCCAGATTCTGATATCGCCAAAAGCATGCAATTGGGCCGGGATAAAATGGCATACGTAATTGTTCATGGTATTTCACCACTTTTTGAGAAAGCCTTATTAGAAGAGGTTCTTGCTTCTGAATATTTTGTCATAGGATTTGGTGAATTCTGTAACAAAAATCTCCCCAAAACAACAGATGGACCTGAATGTGCGGTATTGAAAAGCAGATGAAGTTGGGGTAAGAACTTGTTATTTAACATCGGTATTCCTTCAGCGGAGTCGTGCTTCTGATTTATTAACTGCCTTTTTAGATGCTATGAAGAGTTTTGGTATAAAAAATAAGCTTCTATAGCTTTCCATGTATGGCCCTAATGTGAACCAGAAGTTTTTTAAAGACCTCTAAGATAACATAAGAGATGGAAATGAAGGACCAGAGATTTTAAACGTTGGGTCCTGTGGGCTGCATGCAATAAATGTTGCATTTAAAACTGGAACTGTGGCGACTGGTTGGAAAATTTTAGAATTCCATAGATCATTGTACTACTTATTTAAAGATTCGCCAGCAAGAAGGTCCAAATACACCTTATATTGAAACTCAACCTTATTTCCCTGAAAATTTTGTTCAGTGAGGTGGCTAGAAAACTCTGAAGTTGTAAAAATGTAGTTTATTAAATGTTCAATCTATAACTTAATATTATCTATCTATTATGGTATACAATAAAAGTATTTTTTTCTTGTGTCAAGTGTATCATTATGGCCGGGGAATTGCTCTGCGAACGGACGAGGAAACTCAGGGAATTTCATGAAAAATACTCTGGAAATCAGGGAAAACTCAGGGAACTTTTTGCTTCAGTTTTTGTAGCCACCCTGTTAATGGATGGTAACATAATTAAAGAATTAATGCTTGCTGCATCAGAGATATTATTTCAAGAATTTAAAAACAAGAATGAAATTATGTTAGCTATCCAGGAAGTTCAATTATCCAGAAATTCAGTAACTCGTAGAATAGAAGAAATATCTGTGAATATCAGAGAACAATTAAAAGAGGATTTACAAAAATGTGTTTTTCTAAGTTTACAGTGTGATGAATCAACAGATATCTGTAATGTAGCACAAATAAATATTTGTATAAGGATGGTTTTCAAAGATTGCTCAGCAAAGGAAGATATACCGTCAGTTTTGCCATTAAAAGGGAATACACGTGGGTACGATATATACCAAGCTATTAAAAATCATATTACAAAAATTATTCTTCCGCTTCAATTAATACTTTAATGTTACATTGTGAAATAAGGTGGCTTAGTAAGGGAAAAGTCTTGGAACAATTTTTAGAGCTTCTTCCAGAGATAAAACAGTTTGTAGAGTCTAAATCAAAGCAAACAAATCATGAATAATGCATTAATATAATTGAAAATATAATGATAATAAGTAAACTAAAATATAAATTATACAACAAGGACCTGCCACTAACAACACAATATATTTACTAGAATATATTTTGTAACATTCAAACACTTGTCTATTAAAATGAACAATTAATGTTACTTCTATACCATAAAATTTTTCTATGAACTCTAATAGGAGGAAAATATTACTGATATACAATTTCACTGATAAAATACTCTA
>OU015490.1:48792199-49199699 GCA_907164885.2 Dolomedes plantarius
TATATATATATATTTGGCATTAATTACATACATTGACCGTTGTATTTAATTTGAATGTACTCCGTAGCGAAGTGCGGGTTTTGAGCTAGTTTTACATAAATGAAATAGGTCGATCAAAAACATTGATATTATAGAAAAATGAAACCTGAAAGTATTCACTATAAATTCGCAGACGAAAACTACTCGCTAATTTCAAATAAACGAAACAGCTAAAATCTCAATTCTCCAGTACGAACTCGGCAAGAAAACGCAAATAAATTGAAGGCGAAACCGCTGTGCCTTTTTCGTGCTCCACTGCTAAATGAAGAAAACCGCGCAGCTTTTGAAATTCGTGATTAGAGTTTCTTGTTGCTTATTTATAGTTCTATAAGCCTTAGTCCCTTAAACCACATACGCGGAATCTTTTATAATCGTAATTCCTTTAACTCGTTGAACAGCGACCATTTATAATATGTCATTAGTTTTTTTAGGAATGATTTTTTCTTCACATAAACGAGAATAAATTTAACAAGAAAATTGAATGATAGAATAACGAAACGTATAAATATTCCCTATAAATTTTCAATGGGCAATTCTACCCGCAAACTAAAAAAAATGCAAAACCTACTGCAAAACCGTCTTTTCTTGCTCTATTCCTGGAGGAAGACAACCACACAGCTTAGGAAATTCATATTTTGAATCTCTTTTTTGTAATTTAAAGAAAATAGTTTCATAATTTTTTTCCGTTCTACCATCTTTCACTTATTGGGGCGTTGTCTTTTCGGTATCCTAATTATGTTGTTGAAAGGTACTTGGTAGGAAGAAAAAGATAACTGATCATTATAAACCTATAACTTACAGGAAATTTGCGGAAAACGCAACGCGGGAACATACAGCTTCTTAAAATCTACAATTTAAATAATGGGGGGGGGGGGCATCTACTATCAAACTAATGATAAGTTCATCATAAGGTGGAGATGCATTAGGTGGGATTATCACTATGGGCAGTTCCCAAATGCAGGGATAATCCAATTCTGATTAAAATAGGGGAGACGGTAGAAAATCGCCCTCTTCTTTATAGGGGCAGAGAAATCCCTATATATTTAGTTTTTCCAGACGGCATATTTTAAAAATAAAATTCATTAATAAATAAGGTGGTAAATTAAAAATTACATTGATATAACTCTAAATTTTATTTAAAAGACAAATAAAAATAATATGCCTAAACTGTATGAAATATACCTAATATGAATTTATACAATATGAATGCTTTAATATAATTTGTAATATTTAAAGTCTGATTTTCAAAGAAGTATTTAGTTTTCTTTCTCTTTTTTTTTTGGGGGGGGGGGAGAGATTATATTGTATTTTAAACATACTCATTATAAATGAAATAGAGAAAGCAAACATTGTATTTGATACATCTGCGATAACAAGAATGTTTCATATCTTTCCGCCAAAACCATAAGCTGTATTAACTAACCAATGGCGCAACAGTCCATTGTGGACCTAGGCCTGTGGTGCCCATTTCCGTTTTCTTGACCGTGGGCTTGGGGTGCCACACAGCACATGTCTCGGTCAGGTGGTCAACCTGTAGCGGGACACCCACAGTTAGTTCTCTCCAGAGTTAGTCGATAAAATGAGGACCAAGCATGCTTGGTCCTCATTTTATCGACCCACTCAAGGGATGAAAGGCATGAATCGATCTTGCCCAGTCGCAGAGTCGAACCCTGGACCTGTGGTGTGGGAGCTTGAATCTTTTAACCACTAGTAACCTGTATTTTCTCAGTAAAATAACTGTGCTTCCTATTTTTCCTCTTACCAGAAGAAAACGGGTTGGTTTTGTTAATATTTCAGCTCTCCACCCAAATTCCATGGAGGTTGGCTCGCCAAAATTCCCCTCACAATCCCGGGTTCAGTTCCTGGCTAAGGCATAGTTGTTCCTATGTTGTCCCCATATTCGGGGGTGGGGGGTTAACATTGGGGTTCATCTATTTCTTTCTACCTTAATGAAGTAGTCAACGGGAATCACGCTGTGTATAGTTTCAAGTCCCAAGGTGCGCGGTGGCCCAGTTGGCAACGACAGCGAGCCAATGATCTGAACGTCCCTGGTTCGATCCCCATCGCTGACAAAATCCGCCGCCGTGTACAATAAAGGCGACTGGTGCATGAAAAATGTGTTGTGGCTGCAATGTCCTTCACGTTCTCAAAATTACTTCTGGAGGTGCGGGGTCAAGTGTACCGGTCTCGTCACTTGACTCGGTTCAAAATTACGGGACCGGCTTGTAGGGGTAGTGCTGGCCGGCTATACGGTGGCCCCTTAAATGAATGGCTAGCAGTCTCGACGTAAACATACTGGCGAATGTCTAGCGACAAGTGCCTCCGCGTTTGAAATTTTTGTATTTTAAACAAAAAAAGCTCATTCAATTACAAAAAAATTCTAAAGGCTTTAACTTCTCCTTTCCTAAAACTAAAATTATTTCTGGTACTTCAAATTTATTTCAATTATGTTCTTGTGGATTTCAATTATGTTCTTGCACCCGACGGCGGCTGGTTTCAAACCCGGGACCTTAGGATTAGACGTCAGGAGCGATACCTCTGAGCCACCGTTACTTCGGGGAACGGAACTTTGAGAAACGGAAAGGAGCTGGCACACCTGGAATGTCAACTTTTTCTGCTGTCCTCTTCTATTGAGTTCGGCAGTTTTAATTGAATAATTATAAAAGTTTAAATTTTTGAAAGTTGAGGATAGCATCAGTGCACGCGTCTCGGCCGTCCGCGTATATCGGTACCAGTCGCGATATCCTGCTATGCTCGGTTCGCGAGATTAGCCCGTCCCCGTGTCTGCTAACTAACAAACTAACATTTGTTTACCTTCAGCTGTTAATAGTAAGATATATATATATATATATATATAGTATATATATATATATAGTATATATATATATATATATATATATATATATATATATATATATATATATATATATATATATATATATATATATATATATATATATATACCTACATACACACATTTCAATGAGTTAGGTGTTCGGACTCATACTGTCGGAATGTCTAGCGACAAGTGCCTCCGCATTCGAAAAAAAAATAAAGTTTCACGTCCCCAAGGCAACAAAATGTGTGCAGCACTTGGAAAAAAACAAAAAACAAGAAGGCTCGGGAAGGCCTAAGCTCATTAGAACTTAAAATCTATTCCAAAAATTTGAATTCGAGGTCTTGTTGAGCTCATCCTAATCTGCTAGACCATCTTGCCTTGAGTATGTTACCTTGAGCAGCCTTAAATACTGAAATTGCCATTTTGGTATATTTTCTCCTGTTTTACCAATTTCTTCTCACTAATAATGGACAACCTTGCAAACTGAACCCAGGCCATTCTGCTTTCGGACTGATGAAAGACACCATTACACCACTTAGCACGCGTCATGATTTTTACTCACACTACTTTTTCGAGAGAGATAAGAGGCAAATCAAAATACTCCTCCATATATGGCTGAGATTTCTAATCCAGCCACGTATTAACGAGCGTGTTACGAACTCTGGATGAATATACAACTAGTTCGCAGGCTGCTTAATATAGACGTAGCAACAGGCAGATGAACGAGGGATAGAGAGGACATGCGAGATTTATGCGCTACGCGTCTATGCATACCAGATAGCTCATAAGCTTTTATCCGGAAAAAAAAAAAATCGCTGCGCGATTCATCGGAACCGCGCATCCATTTCTTCGCCCCCCCCCCTCCCACTTCTGTATCTCCGAGCGTAATGGACCGTCCCCCATTTCGCTTCTTGAAGGGGGATTATTATTTCTCCATCGATCAAAGTTACCGAAATCATCGCCATCGTAAAAACGCCGCCGGCCATGCACATCCTGGGCGCATTCTCGCATCCCATTCGGGAACAAATTAGAGCACGGGAAATTGGCCCCCCTCTTCTTTTGCACAGAGAGAGAGAGAGAGTAATGCGAGAGGTAATAGGGGGGAATATTTTTGCGCGACACAAACGCGGATGCGGATGGAGAAAAAAAGAGAACGGCAGTTGGACGGCAAGTTGCCGATGCAGGACGGGCTGCGGGCCGTAAATGGTTGTAATGGGCGCCGCTATGCAGCCAATGATGTAAAAAAAAAAAAACCTCAAGGGCAGGTTCGCGCGTAGAGCAGCAGTAAAAGCTCGATTTCTAACATTAAGATGTAATTTGGACAGTTATCACACATTAGATAGTTTTCGCCAGCGCGTGTGGATATCTGAAGGGGGACATGCTGTGACTTGTTTGCAGAAAACTAAATGTTTGTGGGCATGGCTCAACCACTAGAAAGAGGGGGAGTAGGGAACTATCGGAATCATCGCTCCTGAGGGGGTCAAAAAATAGGCAAAGAAAGGGAAATTCCGTTGCAATCCCCCCCCCCCCCCCGATGCAGAAATCTCTCGCCAAAATTTGGAAAACACCTTCGAGAAGAAAAGTGTGTGCGGATGATGCCGTTCTTCCCCCAGATGCTTAAAAACCTGTAGAAAAAAAGTGGCAGTTCCTTTCTGAATTTGGACCATCACCTTTTGTTTCCCCCCCACCAAAAAAAAATAAATAAATAAATAAAAGGAGTATGACACACCAAAATACAAGAAGCCGTCTCTTTAAAATATGTTTTTGGTTACCCAATTGGTGTTTCACACATCCAGATTTCTTTTTTCTCTCTTTGCATATATATATATATATATATATATATATATATATATATATATATACACTGCTGGCCACCCAAATTGCAACACCAAGAAAGACAAGAGATATCACAACAAAATTTATTTTGTAGATAACATGTTGACCAAGTATCAAATGATTAAATTTATAGATTTCTGTGAAGTGTGGTTCCTGCCAAAATCAGTAGCCAGAGTAGCCGCCATTGTTGGAGATCACCGCTGCCACACGCCTCGGCATTGATTCAAAGAGACTTTGGATGAGTTCTTGGGGTACAGCAGACCAAGCAGCTTCCACACGTTGCCAAAGTTGATCTGCTGGGGCAGCTGGGGATGGAATCTGGGTCAATCGTAGAGCAACCATGGACCACATGTTTTCTATCGCGAAAGATCCGGAGAGCGAGGCGGCCAGGGAAGCAATTCAATCTGGCGATTGACGAAGAACCGTTGGACAATGCGTGCCACGTGTGGTCGCGCATTATCCTGTTGAAATATGGCTGTGGGCAAGCCCTGAAGGTAAGGAAGGACAACTGGCTCCAACACCTCGGAGATGTAGCGCTGGCTGTTTAAAGTACCGGCAATGCGTACTGGAGGTGTGCGAGAGTGATATCCAATACCGTCCCATACCATAATACCCGGTGCAGGACCAGTGTGGCGGTGCATAACGCAGCTGTTCAGCATCCTCTCTTCACGGTGTCTCCAGACTCGAATGCGACCATCGTGGTGTTGCAGACAGAAGCGTGACTCGTCAGTAAAGACAATTTCATTCCATTCTGCCGTCCACATCCGTCTGTCATCGCACCATTGGCGGCGGAGACGTCTGTGGTTCTGCGTCAAGGGTAGACAAAGCAATGGACGTCTTGCGGACAGACCACTCTGCTGTAAACGGCGTCGAATGGTACGCGCAGACACTGGATGATGCGTTACAGACTGCATGTGCTGTGCTATGGTTCGTGATGTGGCTGAGCGATCCGTCACTGCCATGCGCACAATTTGCCTGTCATCACGTGAAGTGGTGCGCTGAGGTGGATGCGATCGAACACGCCGGTCCGTCGTACCCTCCTGCATACAACGATCACATATCCGCATAACAGTTGTTTGGTTTCGTCCAACACGACTACCGATTTCCCTGAAAGATAATCCACAATCTCGGTAGGCCACTATCCTTCCTCTGTCGAACTCGGATACTTGATCAAAAGATGATCGCTGTTTTCGACGAGGCATAATTGATCGTTTTTTTGAAAAAACCACAAGAAAAACACAATTGCCGAACTTGAAATCGTCGAAATCTCCAAGCCTTAAATAGCGCTTTGAAGTGGCGTCACTTGCGCGTGTGATGTGCGTCTGTGCTGAAATTCTAATCATTTGCATATCTCACCTCCGCTAATGCATGTTGTAAATTTCATGTTATTTGCATGTTTCCTTCAGGGTGTTGCATTTACAGTGGCCAGCAGTGTATATATATATATATATATATTCAAACGATGTGCTATAGTCTGCAGTATATTATCTTCAGACAGAAGTCTCTGATTCCTTTGTGTCAGTCTCAGAAGATTGATCGAATCTGAGATCTTTGTACAAGGAACGTAAGAAACAAATATGAGAAAGTAAATAAGGCCCTACCTGAACAATTTCCAGGTATTATCTTTACATTCGTAAAAATAATAACTGAAAATTGTTTTATCTGTTTTGGATTATTCTCAGCCATTTTAATATTAAAGGTTTCTCATCCAAAAAATAGAGCAGGAAATAGAACATAGAGATACCGGAGATTCTAACTACTTTTATGTAGTTTTTTCAGATGATCATTCGAAAAAATTGATTATATGATAAAAATATAACCGTATTTTCATATGATATCGGTGTTCACCTCGATTTGAAGGTAGTAAATTGAACTGAATTTACTCGTTAGAGACTTACCAAAACCTTACTGAAAGACATTTCAGTGTCTCTCAGCAAGGTTTTGTTTCATGTGTTTGGTGTGTTTAGTAAATCCTGATACATATATCAGGACTGTTTCATAACTCTTCTGAAAAGTCCATGGTTAATAAAAAGATGTTCGCTCTATGGTGGTTTAGCAGAAAATTGTCTTAAATGGATTACAAATTTTCAGACTTACAGGTTAATACCAGTTACAATGTATACTATATTGCAGATCAATAACAATTATAAAAAAATCACGCAAAGAACCTAAATACATTCAATATAAGACAGTCCAACTGCAAAGTTTTCAAAGGCTGCGTAAGGGTTTTCAATTTTTTTTCTTTACAAGATAAAGCATGAGACCTTTTAACAAAGAAAGACAAATATTTAAAGACTATATAAATGCGAATCCATTCATTCAATAGAAAAATTGCGTCTTAACTGAATCTTTCGTTTATATGCTCACAAAAGAACTTACATAGAATTTTGGTACTTGGTTGCTAAACACTTTTATATTACTTGATAGAGTTCTGCTTACAGTGAGATTTACGAAGAACCAAAGCAAATTCCCTCAAAAGCGAAAAAAGTAGTTAAAAGAAAAATACAGTAGAAATACGAAAAAAAAAATAAGAGAAGGAAATTACATAGGATAACCACATCCGGTATTTTCTAGAAATATATAGAATTCAAGCTGTAGCTTTTTGGCGTCTTTTCTTATTGTGTGACGTAAGACGTTAGTGTTTTTATCATACGTTGATAAGAAGGCCTTCCAGTTTACTACTGACTGCTTCATTTATAATAATTATATGAACATTTTGTAAATTATAGATTTCCTTAGGTTTAAAAAAATGAAATATACATATATATATATACATACATACATATATATATATATATATATATATATATATATATATATATATGTGTGTGTGTGTGTGTGTGTGTGTGTGTGTGTGTGTTCGTGTTCTCGAGTTAAAATTAATCCTGCATCATAATTCAGAAGTTATTCCATTACATATTTTGTTACCCGGTTGCACATTCTTGATTTCATATCGCTGAAGATTTATTCAATTAAAACCTAGATTCAAAAGATTTTCGTTTGAAAATTTTATTTCACATCTTAATATATTTATTTTTACTAGTAGTTTTTAAATAATATTATCTTGTTAATATTCTTAAGTAATAGTCAACAGACAATAGATGACCAACAAAAGTTCCAATCTATGTCAACTTTCTGGGTATATAGGTTTAAAAATGATAGAGCGCTACTGAGTGATCAAATGCTTACTTTCTTGGAATATATATTATCAAAATGCATTAAACATAAATTAATTTAAATATCTCTAACGAAAACTAAATGTATGATAAGCACATTTTATTTTTCTAAGTAGGGAAGTATCTTATCTATATATAAAAAATAGTTCCGTAACTGACTCATTCACTGAATGACATACAACGCACAGACCAAACCGCTGGACCTAAAGGGCTGAAATTTTGCATGGTGATTCTTCTTATGGTGTAGGGGTGCACTAAGAAAGATTTTTGAAAAATTCTTCTTAGATTTTTTTAAATTAAATTTTTAAGCTGTTTTAATAACTTCTTTTAAGTTTGCATTTAAAATAATAATTTGGGGGTTATAAAATTTATATCACAAGAAAGATCATAAAAATTCCTTTAAAATGAAATCTTTTTCGAATCTTTACCTCTATTTTCTGATTTTTGGTGAATTTTTAAAGATTAATTTTTAGAATTTTATTTATTAAATGCTAATCACGTGATTTCTTTTTCTGGTACTTTAAATAAATTTATCGTCACGTGATTAAGAACTAAATAGACAAAAAAATATTTTTTTCTTGCTAATGCGGCAGACGATTGGACATTATTTTGTCTATAAAAATATTCCTTACGAATTTTTTTATATATATATATATATTTTTTAGCGATACAGACTGGGTATGGCGCGCTGCCAAAATTATAATTCGCGACGACGGACGGTTTCTGGCGTCAAAAATTTATCTTTCAGGAGCACCTTTATGGAGGAACGTAATCCTACGCTAAAAATACAATGAAGACAAAAAAAATGTGTTTCCGAGCAGAAACACGGGTGTTAATTGTGATCTAATTCATGATAATACCAGGAAATGTACAAAATAAATGTCAAATTCTCTCTCGAAAATTATCCTAAACAAATGCCTATAAGAAGAAAAATTGTTTCTGACTAGAAAAATAGGTGCTCATAATCGTTTATTTCATACTAATACCAAGGAATAGACAAAGTCAATATTTCCATCTACACTTGTTAAAATTATAGAATATGAAACTAACTCTGTTGGGTTCCGCCTTTGCTGTGTTGGTATATATATATATATATATATATATATATATATATATATATATACCAACACAGCATATATAAGAACTTTTAACGTTATTCATTTTCATTGGCTATTAATTATTTATACGGAATTTTACCCTCTTAAATGTTTTAAATTGCTTTCAAAGCAACTGTAGAAAAAATGTTTAAAAAACTTTTTCAAAAAGCGTTATGTAAATAATTAATTCTGTCCTTAAATTTTGCCAGTGTTCAATAATAAGCATAAAAAATAGCTTATGTGTTAGACATTTTAAAAGTTTAAGACCGGCACTTCTTTAAAATATTTAAGCCGATTGGCGCTGATCCCTTACGTTCCAGCGTAAACTTAAGGGGTATACGTTTGGAAGGGGAATAAATTTCACTTCCCCTCAACTTAAAAAAAAACGAGGAAGGAAAGTATAAAAAATTGAGAGTTTTGGGACTTATTAAATCGACCTCTCTGCTCGAATTAAAACTTCTAAAACTTGAAAATTTTAAATATAATTTTGAATACGCAATAAAAAAAAGACATCAAGTGACTACCTTTCTGACGTGAAATGTTATTAAGAAAGTAGATTTTAGTTCCAAGGATGTGTGAAAGAAAAAATCCTTGCCAGATATAGAACACTGGAAGGTTAAAATATACAATAAAATAATAAATAAACTTCGAGTGACTACCTTTTTGATGTGAAATATTATTGCGAAAGTAGATTTTAGTCCCAAAGACATGTGAATGAAAAAATCCTGGTCAGATATAGAAAACTGGGAGGTTAGAATAAGCTGTAAAATAAATAGATGTCAAGTGATTACCTGTTTGACGTGAAATGTTATTGAGGAAGTAGATTTTATTCCCAATGAGATGTGAAAGAAAAAATCCTGGTGAGATATAGAAAACTGGAAGGTTAGAATATACAATAAAATAAATAGACGTTAAGTGACTACCTTTTCGAAGTGAAATGTTATTGCGAAAGTTGATTTTAGTCCCATGGAAGTGTAAAAAAAAATCCTGGTTAAATATAGAAAACTAGAAGATTACAACATGCAATAAAATAAATAGACGTCAAGTGACTAACTCTTTTTTCGTGAAATGCTACTGCGAAAGTCGATTTTAGTCCCAAGGAGTTATGATAAAAAAAATCCTGATATCAGAAAATATAGAAAACTGGAACATTAGAGTTCGCAACTAGATAAAATAACTTCAAGAGACTACCTTTTTGACGTGAAATGCTATTCTTAAAGTAGAATTTAGTCACGGAGAAGTGTGTGTAAAACATTTTAACAGAAAATATAGAAAACTATAAGGCTAAAGTTAATCAATAAAACATCTTGAAATGATAGAACAAAAAATTAACTTGCAGACAACAATTAAACTTTTACACAGAGTTTCATATAATCAGAAACAGACCCTAACAAAGACAACTGATGTCGGATTTAGAGATGTTTTTAGGTTGGAGAGAACAGTACATTAGACGCGATTGTCATCATGAACAAATACATAAGATTTGTCCCTAAGTAATTGCGTCAAATATGTGATTTGCCGAACGGGCAAATTATGTATGTGACACAAACTATAGGTTCGTCTATGAATAAATCATACGTCTGGCCAATCACATGCAGAGGAATTATATATATGATTAATTTATAAGTAATTGTGTTCCACGTAGGGATTTGTCTGCGAAGACGATAGCATCCAAAGCTCTGCGTTCTATATTATAACTGTTTGAACAAAACTAAAAGATCTTGTGAAGTTCTGTTGCAAATCTGAAAGGACTCTATTCTATATCTTGTCACTTTAACAGCATTCATACGGGTCTTTTGATAAGTTATCCCATAATGTCTATTCCTAAGCGATACCCGACATAGCCTTCTGGGTTTGGTTGCTATGTGAATCTGCTGGTCAATACATTGCCACCACAATTTAGACTGAGAACCGTCAAGGGCAACACCTGAGGTACTCTTACCTTCCTCCCCTTCCTACAAACACCACGGAAAGACTTTCCTTCCTATAGATTTAACGTGCTCATACCCGGCCAAGACACGAGGGCAATCAGTGACGCTTGTAGGGACCCGAACCAGTACCGAATTCCGAAGCGCTAACAACTACCCATAATCTCTCAGTTGTTTACCAGGCTCTAATGTGCAGGTTCCATAAATTTTTTACCGATTGCACAATCATACAGCCTTGAGACACGAAACCAAGAGAAGAAGTGGTAATTAAATTTCCACAGCCGTTTCAATTACCTTAAAGTAATCATTAAAAAGCATTTCTGCATATTTTGGAGCAAAATCTGAAATAAGAAGAGAAAATATAAATTAAGTCCTTTCCTAGTATCTGATTGGGTTGTTCCACACAATTTCGGTGATTTTATTTGGTCACAAAATTTTTCATCTGGAATTTGAATAATTTTTATCTGTGTGTTTGGTCGCGACAGCTTTAACTTATATTTGACCATCGTCCTATATATGAGACAGCATACATTTCTAGCTCATACTCATAATTTTTTTTTCTATTGCGATTGTTTTAGCATTACATTACTGTGAAAGGATCCCTCATTACACTGGCTAATTTTTAATGCTTAATTTTTAAACATTTATTTATTATGAATTTTTTAAATATGCCAATTTTGAGAGTTTTTGCAGGAAAATGTATAAAATTAAGTTTAAAAAAATTGGATGAAAAAATATTAAAATTCTACCTTATTTTCGATTCTGTAGATGTTTGTTAGCAATGTGAACTAAGTATTACTTTAAAGGTCCATTAATTACTTGCCTTTCATATTTTGACGTCATATTTTGCCTTTCCGTTTTAAGCCTGTTCAAGTTAAAGCGATTCAATTCATATCTAAGCCGAATCACTGACGCAAATTTCTTGTGATTACGTCATGTTTGGCAGACTGCCGTACGTCATATAATTAAACATAAAAGTCTCTAGTAGAGGGCGTATTTCGGAGAAGTTACAACCCGATATTTGAATATCAGCTTTTGACACGTGTATATAAGCCGTGGATACTTTCAGGAATTATATTAGGGGTGTATAGAGGTGATGATATAGAAGATGTGAGATGAGCATCGGTATTATTAGGTAGTGTCAAACTGCTCTGTTCATCAATGCGTTTATTAAGAAGTCGGTGTCTGTTTTGATAAGATAACAAGATATTGTATTAAGTCTGCTAAAAGTAAGGTATTTTATATTACTTAAACATTTAAATCCCTATCCCCTGGATAGGGATATTATTCCCTGGATATTTCCTAGAATTATTCCCTGGATTATTCCCTGGATATAATTAAACATAAAAGTCTCTAGTAGAGGGCGTATTTCGTAGAAGTTACAACCCGATATTTGAATATCAGCCTTTGACACGTGTATATAAGCCGTGGATACTTTCAGGAATTATATTAGAGGTGTATAGAGGTGATGATATAGAAGATATGAGATGAATATCGGTATTATTAGGTAGTATCAAGCTGCTCTGTTCATCAATGCGTTTATTAAGAAGTCGGTGCCTATTCTGATAAGATAACAAGATATTGTATTAAGGCTGCTAAAAGTAAGGTATTTTATATTACTTCAACATTTAAATCCCTATCCCCTGGATAGGGATATTATTCCCAGGATTATCCTAGGATTATTCCCTGGATAGTCCATCACAGTATAGGAAATAGACTGTTTGTTTAAGAAATTGATTCAATGTAAAAACCCGGTGTGCATTACTAATGTTACTAGTGAAGAATGAAGATATTGACATTGTTGTTTTTAACTAATTTTAACTAGTTTTTCAAATAAATAAATATTTTTATATTATTGTTAAAAGGCTTGTCGTCTATACATCATTTTAGGCATCTTCAATAGTTTTAACGTATACCTTTTTTTAACAAACATAGTTTTTACTGCACAGCTTTTACTCTGCTATTCAAATATATATAATAGAAGAATTATTAGAATTGTTGACGTACATGTTTTACATGTACGCTGACAATGTTTAACAAAAATGTAAGGTAAAAATCAAGAAGAAAAATCAATAGAAACACCTTTTTTAACTTCGTTTTCACAAGCATCCTATAAATAGGACAATGGTCAAATCCATTACTATATTCTTCTGCCATTCAGGCATTGCTATTACAGTGGATGTCACATTTTGCCTCGTGAAGCGATGTACTGGGAAAATGCTCCTGATACTGGAATAGCACTAGTTAGTCGAGCAATGCCACGAAACAGATACTTTGAGATAAAAAATATTTAGATTAAAAATATTAAAATATATATATTTGCATTGTAATGACAATAGATCTATTGATTCGGATCGTTATTACAAAGTACGTCCGATATATGTCCTACTGAATGAAGCTCTACAGCAGTTTGGTGTATTTTCTGAACATCTAAGTATTGATGAGAGAATGATGCGCTATTACGGAAAACATGTCTGCAAGATGTTTATGAAAGGAAAACCAGTCAAATTAGGATATAAGTTGTGGGTACTGTCTTCTTATGATGGATATCCATTTCATTCCATAGAAATGAGCGCAAAATGACCCAATCATATCTAGGACTGAAAATTTGGGATTGGAAAGCAACAACAAATATGATCCTCAAATTTTTGAGAAGAAAACGAAATCAAAAGTGCAAAAGAACAAAGTACTATTATCGCAAACAGTTGTGGAAAGTTTGCTGTCAATTGTAAAAAATTCAGCGCAGCGCAAAATTTATATGGATAACTTTTTTACCTGCTATGGCCGTTTCGTTAGACTGAGAAAAGGCAATTACTTTGCTACGGGAACTGTAAGAGAAAATAGAATGACCAAATGCCCACTAAAGTCAACTAAAATTATGGCTAAAATGGATCAAGGTATGGCAGATTGGAAATTTGATGAGAGAAATGAAACTGCAGAAGTTCGCTGGAAAGATAATAAGGTTGTATCATTGCTCACAGATTTTGAAGATATAGGGTGCTATTCGAAGGTAGAAAGAAGAGTAAAAGGAGACCGACAAAAAGTTGACATACCAGCATGAGTAATTGCTCCAATAAGTATGAAAATGGTGTAGACTTATTTGACAGTCATATGGAAATCTATTTTTCCTCTATACAAGGAAAAAAGGGGTATTGGACATTATCCTTAAATGCTTATGAAACTGCACTAATTGCAGCCTGGAAGATAACGAAACTGTTCAATCCAACAGAAGCTCTTTAACTTTTCGAATATCGAAGAACTATTACAATAAATTATTTAGGACTCTTTATACCAAGGAATTAGACAGTTAAGCAATTAGGTACTCAACAAAGAAATCCAGAATTTTTGAGGCTGCAAAGTGAACATATTATTGAGAAAATCCTAATGGAAGACAACGTCGTTGTCAACTAGAGAACTGTGCAAAAAAACGAACAACTATCTGCAAAAAAATGTGATGTTGGAGTCTGTTTAAACTGTTTCTTACCATTTCATTTGAAAGAAGAAGTTTGAGTATGAAAAAAAAATTTAGTGTCATAGCAGTGGATTTGACCGTCGTCCTATATATAGGACAGCATGTAAATCTGAAGATAATGAAAATTTGGGAAGTTTTACAATTTTATATCTTTCCTTGTGTCTTTATGAAGCTAAACCACAATTTTTGAACAAAAAAAAAATTTTTTTTTTCAATACTTGGTCAAATATGGGTTAAGGGGGACACAGAATTCTTTAAAATTTTCGAAAAATAATTTGTTGCATTAAAAATTTTTCTTTTCTTTCCCGCTTAAAATGACGTTTAAATCCTGTTTCTATCTTAATTAGAACAGGAAATATTAATTTATTTTTGTTTTGCAACATTTTAATAGCAGTCAATGTTCCTTGAATGCGTTTTCCTGCATGATGGGTTGTTTCAACATTTCTCGTCTTTAAATTGTTATAAGTCAAGAACCGGTGAAGATGAATGATTCAAATTTGGAACATGTCTTTTTCAATTATTTTACTTTAGTTTTGATTCAGAAAATTTGGAAAAAAATACTTACTTTTGAAAAAATATTTTTTTTAAACAAGTTACATGATTTTTTTCAAATTTTTAATCTAAATATTTTTAATTTTAAAAAAATTAATATTTATAAAAATGCTGAATTAAAATTAAAAGCTTATATATTTCTGTTTAATTAAATGAAAAAGTTTTGAAGTTCGACAAATAATATTTCGAGTTATAACGATTTCAAATTACCCCACTTTTTTAAAAAATTTTTAAATCTTATGAGAAGTTTTATGATGTGATTTTGTTTACAAAATTATATGGTTACCCATAGCAAAAAAATTCAAAATTTTAACTCAATAAATTTTTAAAAAAATTAAATACGTTCTGTACCCCCTTAATCTTGGAATTTTTCTAATAGGTATCAGAAGACAAAGGGAATTTAGATATTTAAAACACCATTGCTGAATTAGAAAAAGTATCTATATAGTATCAAAACACTGAATTTTTAACACAGCATTGCAAAAATGGTAAACTTTAGTGTCATAATTGCTGAACAACCGGAATTAAAATTCAGTTTCAAGTTCTTCTGAAACGAGTTGGAAGGTATGATGTCACAACATTGAAACACGGATGAGTTTCGTAAAAAGCCGATCACGGATTACAAAGATATTAGAATTTTAATATATTTTATCGTATGTTTATTATATAGTAAAATAGGAAGATGGGTTCTTTATAAATGTCCTAAGAGCCAATTGTCAGGTGAAAGAATAATCTTTTGTTTAAAGTTAAACTACATTTTTTTTAATCATGTTTATTGGAAAGTTCAGCTCTATGTGGCTCAAAGCCTAATAAAAGAGGCGCAAACGATTGCGAACTTTAAGATTATGGAGACAAATCAACCGAAAATTCTGTCATTATATAGAAAAATAACTTCTCGGAGCATTAAAGAAATCCAATTTTTTAATTATGAATACCATGAATAGATTTAAATATTTAAATATATCAAAATAAATCTTTATTTCGATCCAGAATCGACACTAGTTTGAATTCTTCAAGACATATAATTGTGGATAAACAAACGAGACATCTATTATCTTGTTATTATCAACTGGAAATAATTCATCTTAGGAATTTACGAAGTCTGTCCGATAGTTTAAAAGTGTTTTCCAAACAATTGTACAGACTTGGGTACTTCTTACATTGAAAATAATATTCTTTTTAAACAGCCATAAACAAAGTCATTTTTGAAAAAAATTGACATAATCACTTCTTGTACCAAGCCATATATATATATATATATATATATATATATATATATATATATATATATATATACAAATATATATACATAGTTTCTTTGTTTATAGGGGATAAATTATTGAGCATAAATCTGCTCTTTTCATTTGACCTGATATAAAGCTTTAAGCATTTGTAGTGTTTAAAAATAAAAAATAAACTTAATACATGATTTACTCACACCAACCGGATGGCAGTATTCATTGTTTAGAACATACAACAGTCTCTTAGTAATGATGCTGAAAATACACTTGAAGGTTACACTTTTAAGTAGCTACTCTCCATATATTTTACACTGCACTTCCTCAAGCAAGGACAAATCAAACAGATGCTGGTATAATCCAGGACTCCAGGAAAACTACAGCATCCTGTCATCGCGGTTGAAAAAAAAAAATTATGAAAGTAGTGCGACCTTGTAAGGTTAGAAGTAACGGGTTGGGGGGAAAAGTACCCCTTTACTTCCTTTTTATCGGAAGTGCTACATACCAGAGTTGCCCTACTTCGGATAAAATTTCTCTACTTCCTTAATAACTCTCAACAAAAGAGTCTTTGGGATATATAGGTAACATATTCGCAGATGGTTATCTCTTAGAGTTATTTGTTCCTATAACTTCCTAGGTATGTTTTTTTAATTATCTGTCTGTCTATTTATCTATTTATCTATCTATCTATCAATCTATCTATCTATTTATATATATATATATATATTTATTTATTTATTTATTTATTTATATATATATATATATATATATATATATATATATATATATATATATATATATACAGTTGGTTCTCTGTTTAACGACGCTCTACTTAACGACGATCTCTATTTAAAGACGATATTTCCCGGTCCCTTCGACGTAAAAAAATTCTATTTTAAGATGATTTTGTTTCTATTTGACGACGATTTTTTCTTACATGATAAACTTTTTCTTCAGCATTTTATCTACAGGAGGATTACTTTCTGTGGGGGAGTTTGGTTTCAATAACAGACCCGGAATTTCCTTTATGTTTGTTGCAATCATAGACTTGTTGCAGTGGAAAAAACCGGGGGAGGGGGGGATTACTGTTTCTCGGAAGATCGAACATTCTTCCCTGGTGGATCGAATTTCTTAGTGCGGGTGTGGAATCACTCTATTGTACCTACCATGTTGTCATGTGATTTACGAACTGTCCAAAAGCATCCCTCTCTCACTCCTTCTGGAAAGCACGTGTTCATGTTTAGAGAAATCATGGTTGTGTGTAGGAGCTCATTCCAGTACGAATACGAGGTGAGCAGAGCAAAATGGCATCAAAGCGAAAGCATCTTACGCTACACGAAAAAGTGAAAATTATTAAAAACGGGAAGAAAGTGTTGGAATAACAAAAGTCCAATTCGCAAGACAATTTCAGCTACCCGAGTCTACTCTCAAAGGCATTTTAGTAAGCAAAGAGAAAATTCTTGAAGCAGCACAAAAATTTGGTTTGGGATCCAAATCCAAACGGCAGAAAATTCAATGTGACCGATCAGAAGAGTTTGAGAAGGCAGTCCTGCAATGGTTTCATCAAGCAACAGCATCTAACATTCCAATTTCCGGAGTGATATTTAAAGAAAATGCTATTATTCTGGCAGAAAAGTTTGGAATGCAAAATTTTCAGGCTTCGGCTGGTCGGCTAACAAAGTTCAAAGAAAGATACGGGCTCGTATTTAAAAGCATATCTGGCGAAAGTGGCTCCGTAGATGAAAAAATAGTGGACGAATGGAAAATAGTGCTGAAGGGGATATTAGATGGATATGATGAGAAGAACATATTCAATGCAGATGAGACGGGCCTATTCTACAATATGGTGCCTAATAAAACCTTAACGTACATGGGCGAAAAGTGTTTTGGTGGAAAACACAGTAAGGAACAATTGACTGTTTTACTGTGCACTAATTCGGAAGGATCTGAGAAATTTCCACCACTACTTATAGGCAAATCAAAGCAACCAAGGTGTTTTAAGAATATCACCAGGAAACATTGTGAGTACCGCAATAACAATAAAGCGTGGATGACATCACAAATTTTTATTGACTGGATTAGAAAATTCGATGCAAAAATGCATAGAGAAAAGAGAAAAGTTTTACTTTTAATCGACCAATGCACTGCACATACTCCAAATATCCCTGGACTTACAAATTTGACTATCCATTTCTTACCAGCTAATTGCACTAGCAAGTTGTAGCCATTAGACCTGTTTATCATTCGCAGTATGAAAGCATACTACAGAAAGTCTTTAATTAGGGAATTAATAAACAATTCGGCTGACAGTATAAAAATTAGAAAATTTACAATCTTGGAAGCAATGCACATGATAACATCAGCATGGAAAGAAGTTTCTTCATCCACAATAAAAAACTGCTTTCGCGTTGCTGGAATTCACAAAGAACTTTTAGTGGAACTGCAAAGTACGGATGTAGAAATCAACGAAGATGACATTACCTCTGAAGAATGGAGAAGTCTTGTTGAAGATAGGGATGTTTCAATTCAAGATTTCTACAATTGTGATAAATATGTTTTAACAACAGATTTCAGAAATGTAGAGCAAATTTATGAAGATATTGTAAACGAAATCACAGTGTCAGACGAAGAAGGTGAAGATGAAGACATTGAAAACGAGACACTGCCACCGTCTTACACAGATGCAATTTCTGCTCTAGATGTTCTCCGACGCTATATTACATCGAAAATGGAAGGTGACTCATTTAACATTTTAGAAAATCTGGAAAAGAGAATAACGAAAACAAGGCGAATGAAGCAATCAACACTTTTTGAATTTTTTAAAACGTAATTTATTGTATTGTTTGTACTCAATGCAATTTTTTTCAATGCAATTTAAAATAACTTTTTGTGAATAAAATAATGATGATAATGAAAATAACATTTTTAAACACTCCAATATATTAAGAAATATATTGACAGTCCTAAGCCTGTAAAGTGTGAAGGGAAATGTTATTTTTTCACAAATTCTGTTTAAGGACGATCTCTACTTAAGGACGATTTTTCACGGTCTCTTGAAAGTCGTTAAACAGAGAACCAACTGTATATATATATATATATATATTTATATATATATATATATATATATATATATATATATATATTTATATATATATATATATATATATATATATATATATATATATATATATATATATATATATATATATATATATATATATATATATATATATATATATATATATATATATATATATATATATATATATATATACATCACAAGTTACGATGCTATATTTCTTTTTAAGCATCATGCAGTTGACTATCAAGAGCAAAGCATCCAGTTATTAACAGTCAATATTTCAACTATTTTACAATCCATGACTTGTATCATACGTGATGATGTTATATTTCTTACTAAGCATCATGTAGTTGACTATCAAAAGTGAAGCATCCAATTATTTATAGTCAATATTTCAAGGATTTTACAATCACTGAGTTATAAGGCTGTATTTCTAAGTATCCTAAGTTAAAAGGCTGTATTTCTTATTAAGCGTCATGTAGTTGACTATTGAAAGTGAAGCCTCTAGTTTCTTGTAATCAATATTTCAAGTATTTTATAATCCCTGACTTGTATCTTAAGTTACGATACTATATTTCCTATTAAGCATTGTATATTAGACTATCGAAAGCCAAACATCTAGCTACATACAGTTAGAATTGTAAGGTTCCAGTCTTCTAATTCATGTCTTTTTTCATTAATTTCGGTGGTATATTTCGTATTATATTTTATATAGTTTACTATCAAGAGCAAAGCATCCAGTTATTAACAGTCAATATTTCAAGGACTTTACAATCCATGATTTGTATCATAAGTTATGATGTTTATTTCCCACTAAGCATCAAGTAGTTTACTATCAAAACTGAAGCATCGAATTATTTTTAGTCAAAATTTCAAGGTTCTTTATAATCACTGACTTGTATTCTACGTTACGAGGCTATATTTCTTATTAAGCTTCATGTACTTAACTATTAAAAGTGAAGCATCTAGTTTCTTGTAATCAATATTTAAAGGATTTTATAATCCCTGACTTGTATCATAAGTCACGATGCTATATTTCCTATTAAGCATCGTATATTAGACTATCGAAAGCCAAACATCTAGTCATTGATCTATACACAGTTAGAAATGTAAGGTTCCAGTCTTCTAATTCCTGTCTTGTTTCATTGATTTCGGTGGTATATTTCCTATTAGATATTATATAGTTTACTATCAAAAGCATCCCATCCAAATATTTATACCAAATATTTCTTAGGTTTTTCTAATTCCTGACTTGTTTCATTAGTTTCGGGGCGTTTTTCCTATGAAGTTTCATTGAGTTGACTAGCTAACTCAACGAAACTTAATAGAAAAGAAACCTCCAGATTGCTTGGCATGCCAAGCAATCTGGAGGACAAGTGTATAGAAATCCGACTTTAGATGATCAGATGTGCGGGGGAATAAACTTCAAAAGAATTTAGTACGGTAATCTAAACTTTTAGCGGATAAATCAGGGTAAGGATGTGTGGGGGGGAAGGGGGTAATAGTGAGTAAATATGAATGATTTGGTCCAGATCTGTCTTTGGGTTTAGTATTGTATTGGAAAAAATCAGCAGTCAGTTATAAGTATGATTTTACAAGTTATACATATGGAAAAGGCATTTTCACCAAGATCAGGATCTCATGAAAGCCATTTTTTCTCTGTGAAATCAAATTTCATTGATCTGGAGTGAGCTTATAATCATTTACACTTTTAACCAGACGCAGTATTTGGAAACAGGATCCTGAATTTGTTGCTGGATGCATATATAACCAAGGGGTCTCTGTTATTAATAGTGGTATCAACATTTAAAAAAAAAAATTTATATGCTGACTCTACTTTCTAGCCAAAATATATTTATAAATGAATATCTTGGGGAAGCCCAACAAACCGATCATAGAATCTTCAATGTTTTTCGGTTAATCGCCCCCATACCATTCGCAAAACAAGAACTCCTTGCAGTTAGGGGAGGAGTACCTTTTTCTAGACATGGAGGAATATTTAAGGCGCTTATAGTGAGGGCATTGCAGCCCTCACACATTGCTACACATTGCCCTCACACATTGGCCACATACATTGCTAGTTTTTCTGCTACTTTATCATGGGAGCACCCAGAAGAAAGTTTTAAAAGGCAACAGCACAGAGAGGTTTATGTCATGGCCTGCATTTGAACCCTGACCAACGGGGTGGTAGTTTATGAGTCTAACCACAATGCAATGAGGGCGGTCCCTTTTTCTCTAGGAAACTTTCGTATACGGAGGTGGAAGATGAAAATTTATCATGTAATTGTATCATGGAGTTTACTTTTTTTCTATCAGGTTTTGACATTCAGGATGTGGGTTGACCCCCAGGGGTTGTGCAATTGACCCGAACTATTTGGACTTTATTTTTTTCATTTTTCAGACGTATACTAGATCAGTAAACACTACATCAAATCACGTAACAAGATTTTGCGTTACACTGGGTGTTAATTAGCTAATTTTTTCAATTTATTTCGCTTGATGTCCCAAAAGCGAAAGATTATAATTGAGATCTCGGAACTATAGTGCATCAGTAAAATAGTTAACTCTTGGCATGTAAATTAATTGTTAGAATGAGACTTTAAAAAATAGATACATCATTAAAGCACATTTGTAATTGCCTTTTAAAAACAAATTTCGATCCAAAATAAGAAAATGATCGAATTATTTTAATTGGAAGATTAAAATATTTCGTTTAAAATTACATATTCAGAGTGTATAACAAAGAGATGCGAAATTTTTAAAAAATGTAAATATATATATATATATATATATATATGTGTGTGTGTGTGTGTGTGTGTGTATGTATATATATATTTATATGTGTGTGTATGTATATATATATATATATATATATATATATATATATATATATAAAGTTCTTATTAGTGAAAAAATAGTATGTACATATACATATGTTTGATGATTAAAATCTAATTTTAACCCCTTTTAATCATTAATCGCAGACATCACAAAAGCATGACAGTCGATCACCACAATCAACAAGTCGGCTGTCGTTTGTCTGTCTCTACAGTGCACAATTACATTAGTTTCATTTTATTAAAAAAATTTTGAGGTATTAGTTACGGAAGCGTACGGCATGACCGTATACGGTTGCTTACGTTTAACGGCATTCTAGGGCAGGGCCATCATATTTCTAAATTAATATAAATATATGTTAAATATTAAGTAATTATGGATTATTTTCTAGGCTCTGAATCATCAAACAAGGAATTTGTACATGTTCTCTATCGAATAAAACTTATCAAATATTTCTTAGAGCTTTTGTTCAATGCGTTTTTATTTTCAGCCCCAAATTTTGGAAACTAAACAATAAGATTTCTTTTGTGAAACGATGTATATTCTTCAATCGTTAAACAACTTTGAATGCCCATTTTATAGTCATTAAGCAATTTTAAAATTGTTATTCTTAAAAATATTTCATAAAAATTAATTCCATATTACTGAGCTACTTAAGGAACTTACTTTATACAGCCACCCATGGAGATAATGTTTAAAAAAACATACAGTGTACTTAAAAATTCTCCTTCCTTGCTTTTAATTAACTTCCCTCGGCACTTTTTGCATTGCTATGAAAATATTTGCTTTAGGAAATTAAAGATAAAAACTTAAATATTTTTTTTAAGGAGGGGATTGTCTCTGGCTTTGAAATATTAAAAATATAAATTAAATCATGTTTCTTTCTGTTTCTCTATATATTCTTCAACCTACATATAACTTTGAATGATGCCTAAATTACTTATTCTAAAAACATGTTTTTTTCAAAATTTGTTTTCCTTTTTCTTTAATTAGTTGTATTTCGCGGCTATAAATCAAAACTTTTCCATCTTCACGTAAAACGATTTGCTTTTAAAAAACCATGATGAAAAGCTCTATCTATGTTTGTTTTATTTAATATGAAGTCTCTTGTAATAAGATATATCCTACAATATATAGATTAACACATTTGTAATTACAATCGTGCTTTCTTAAATTCTTCATTTTTCTCATAAAATTGAATGATAACTATAAATAGTCCATGATATAATAGTCCTGATGACTATAAATAGTCCATGATTACTATAATAGTCCTGAAAAAATCTATATATTTTTTTTCAGGAAAAAAGTATATAGACAGGGTATTAACACATTTGTAACTACACTCGTGCTTTCTTAAATTCTTCATTTTTCTCATAACACTGAAATATAACTTTAAATAGTCCATGACATAATAGTCCTCATGACTATAAAGAGTCCATGACTATAATAGACCTGAAAAAATCTATGATTAAAAACTCTATGATTAAAAACTCTATCTATGTTTGTTATGTTTGATGTGGAGTCTCTTTAATGAGATATATCCTATATGATGCAGATTGACACATACATATCAATAATCATGCTATTATAAATTCTTCATTCTTGTTATAACTTTGAGTAGCTCTATATACTTTATACTACATAATATATTAAACAGCCATTTACTTTTAAAAATCAATTAAAAGCTCTATATTTGTTTTGTTTGATGTCGAGCGTCTTGTAGTTATTTAGATTAATTCATTCCTATCGATATTGGTAGTTTCCTGAAAATTCTCAATAATTGATCCTTAATAAATTTTTTTGCAATATAATGTATTTAACATTCCTTTTTCCTTTTCTTTGATAAATTATAATACTTAGATATATTTCGTAACCTTTTTCTTTTTTCCGTTATAAAGATTTTCTTTTAAAGCTTAGTGATAAAAAGCTCTATATTTGTCAAATTTTCTGTTAAGTCTTTCTTAATGAGATAAATCCTACAATATATAGTTTAATTTATATATATATATATATATATATATATATATATATATATATTCATACTCCCATACATATTTTAATCTTCATACAGCTTTGAATGATACCTTAATAATTCTATTCTCAATGTATAATGTATTGAACTTTTTAATTTAGCTATATATTATATAGCTATGCCTCGAAACTACCTATATTTTCCCATAAAAAGACTTACTGTTATAAATGAATTACTAAAAGCTCAATATTTTTATGAGGGTCGTGAACTCTCGTGTAAGACGTGCATCTTACAATATTCAGTTAATATATTCATATCTATTTTTTAACTTCGATACATTCTTCCGTCTTCATTTCAATTAAACTTTAACAAATTAGCATGGCATATTATTTTATGTATGTCTTTACGTATTCTTCAAGTTTTATGCAACTTTGAATGGACTTGCACTTAGGATGTAGTTCATTTGGAATTTATTCTTTTCACCTTGAATCAGTTATTAGCCCACGGGAATAATGTTAACACTTTTTAACTAGCAGAAGGTATACTTCATGACCCAGAATGTTTACTGAAGATAACATGCTGTAGAAAATAAAATGAATATATTTTTTAACCCACTGAGATAGCAGTTTGAGCTCCGAAATCTTTTAAATACCATTGGAGTGAAGGAAAGACGTGTAAATGATAGGCAAAAATGAGCAACAAATTTTGTCGGTCGAAAGAAAACAATGGAAGGCTCTATAAGAACTCTTTGAAGTATTTGAAAAAACCGTTCGACAAGTTTCGCACCGTTTGACGCGTATTGAAATTCTGTATGAGTCAACATGGAATAAAAATAAGGAAAAAATGCAGTCAGATGAACACCCATATAAACGTATCGTGAGTGATTCAGAATTTGTCTTTTGAATGAGAATATGTCTCTAAAAAGCAAAAGCTCCTCGAGTATATATATATATATATATATATATATATATATATATAGCTTGCTTGATAGATGGGTTACTCATCTATAAATCTCATATTCACTATTTTTATTTAAGTACCTGAAGTTAAACTATAGAGAATTCTAGAATTACAGTTAAGGAATTGCGAGCGTATAAGGAAGTTGAAACGTTGCTTTAGCTGAAAAACTCGAAGTTTTCACTTCGTAAGCCTATTCTGAAGTCTAAATTTATTGTAAAGTGGTTTCGACGTTGGGGGAGGGGGGGGGGGCTTCTATATGGGTCATCTATATCCCTTTGAAATGCAGTGTATAATTTCTAATTGATAAAGGAATGGTTTAATAAATCTTCACTTCACTATGGCATAGGCAGATTCTGTAACTCACAACCTTACAATTTAGGAAAACTTTATAGGACATTGTTCGTTGTCAGTTGAGCTCTGGAATTCAGTTACTTAAGCAAAATATTTTTGAATTTCTTTATATTCAAACCATGTAAGACAGAGATTATTTTAAGGTTTTATTAGGTATTTCAACCAAAATGTGTACGAAAGGTAGTCTTGCTTCATGTGATATTTAAAAAAACTTATTAACGTAATTAATTTTTTGTCAAGTGGGCATATTACTTAACTGACCAACAGAACCTTTCCTCTTAACATATAAAGATTTAGTCTTGTGATTTAAGAATTAAAATTTCTATTTTTTTTACTTTTGGAGAAGATCTTTTGTTAAGGGTGACATGATTTTTTTTAATTCACGGATGTAACTGTACTTGCTTATATTCTTTAACCTTTATACAGCTTTGCATTCCTGGTTAAATACTGACTTATAATCTTAAAATCTATTATATTTTTCAACCTTTTGTTTTTACCATGTTTTTACTAACTCGCTTTCTTTTTTGTTTGTGTGTGTGTGTGTGTTTGTCCAGTACAAATCTTGTAATCGATTTTTAACTAACTTCCCGTCCGTCTAGCTAGACATTTGAAACTTTTAGAATGGCTCAAAACACAATGACAATGCATTCTTTTAATACTTTTAGCTGAAAAAATCCTCAAGGTGGCACTTCGATCGAGTTCAATGCTTGCACTTTTTCGTAACGGTATTTGACGATTTTGAAAACAGAATACATGTGAATTTAGTTTGTTTACAAAAATATTGTGCGAAAAATTAAAAAAAAATTATAAAAATTAAAGTTTATAAAGTCTGTGGATAGTGGATACGGCTAAAAAGTGATTAAAATTAAATAAAAGAAAGTGAAAAAGAATACTTAAGTGAAGGTTTGTGCAATTAAGAGAGAATTGTCAAGTTTATATGATTCAATAGAAAATTTAAAAACGTGATTTATAAAAGTTCTTTTTATCTTGAAATTATTTTCAGCTTCAACTGACTATATTACCTAGCTAGTTCTCGGATTTTTTTATCTTCGCATACAGAAAAGTACTTTTAAAAACTAATTATCAAAGTCCCGATAATTTTCTGTTTCGAACAAAATCCATTGTGAATGGAAATCTATATAAGTTCAATGCATGTCCATGTTCATATTTCCTGTAGTCATCACATAATTTGGTTTGAAACGTTAACCAATTTATTCTTAAAACATTGTACCTTTAAAAGTTCTTTTTACCCTTCTACTTTAATTAAAGATAACACTCTTTTGTGCGTTGGAATCTTTCCTCTGTTCACAGAAAGATTTTAAAGATTAAAGGATTAAAATCTCTATGCTTGAAATTTCGGAAAGCAGATCTAGTTTTAAGAGAAATCAAATAATGCATAATTTAATTCATGTCTGAAAATATTCATAAATTCTTATACTTCCTCGAATTTTGCCAAAAATAATGTATTTTTAAAATTTATTACGCTGAGAACTCCTTTTCTTTTGTTTTCTAGTAATGGTATTACTCTGCTACAGCCTAATTTTTCTTCTTCTCATAAAAAGATTTACTTTCAGGAATAAATGATTAAATTGTCAATATTTGCAATTTTTAGAGTCAAGTCCCGTGCAATGTTAGATCTAAAAATTCCACGGGATGTTAGATCTATATTTCTTTCTCCTTTGCAGTTTTGTCTATTTCCCTTTTATTTGTTTATCTCAGGACTTTTCCCACAGGTTTCTGCATTAGAAATTTAAAAGAACAATTAAAATGATTATGATTAATTCTGTAAATAATATATTCTCGAAATATATTCAGAATTTGTCCTTTTCTATTTTGAATTCCCCTCATTTCTTGAGTAGAGCCGGAACTTTTCCTCCTTTAGTGAATGGAGAATTTACTTCAGTGAATGACGGATACAATTATCATTTTTTTTATGTCACCCTTATAAGTGATTCAGATATATTGAACTTAGTTTAGTAATAACTATAACCTTCCTTTATGCATTCCTCATCCTTCATATATCTTTGAAATACATCATAAATGATTTATTCTTAAAATATGATACATAAAATCTCTATTTCTTTTTGAATTAATTATATTATTCGGAATTATAACATTTTTGGAAAAATTGAATTAAAAGCTCTACATTTATCACTTCTAAAATCAAATCTTTTTTAAAGGGATATCGTAAAAATATTGTTCAATTACTGAGTACATGTTTTCTTCAATATTTATGCAAATTTGGATGGCACAGCAATGCCTTTTGTAAATATGTTATTTTCAGAATACGTCTTTTCTTCTCATTTTGAATAGTTTGTGCTGCTTAGCAAGCCCCTCGGAATCTCATCATGTAGAGATTAGATCTAGAGAATTAAGTATTAAAACATCTATATTTACTATTCCTGAAGCCGAGTGCTTTGTAAGGAGTGATCCAAACACACACACACATATATATATATATATATATATATATATATATATATATATATATATATATATATATATATATATATATATATATATATATATATATAAAAGTTGCTGTAGGGGGGAAACAACTTCATAAAATCTCCAATAGAAATTTGAAATGACAGCTAGTTTTAAACTGGCAGGTAAAGTTATTTTACAGGCTACAGAACATCAGGTTTGTGATTCAATTCACAAGTGTTTACTGTTGAAGAGCCAATGTAGTCAACTACCTTTAGTAACTTGTGGTCCGAAGAACTTCATCTATTAGTTTGAGACCAACTGTATGTACTCTGGGTTATAAGAAGCTCTTCTTAAGTTTCACATAAGTAACGTTCATACTTGAGTTCAGGTCTATAACCGCTCTTTGTATATGTTCAACTACCTTAATAGAATTTTGAATGACGCTATAACAAGTAATGCTATTCATACAATGTATTTTATGTAGCCCTCAGAGCTTTTCCTCTTTGTATAACTTTAACTTCATAAGTTAAGCATTAAAATCTCTTTTTTATGTTTTTGGCCTATTATTGCTTGTAGGAAGATATCCAAACATGTAAATATGCAAAGAGTAATTCATGGTGAAATCGAAGCATTAGATACTCGGCAATTGTGATATAGCTTTTAACGGGAACTTAAACGAAGTATGTTATTATTAAAATGTGTTTTTTCTCATTTTGAGTATATCACTTAGATTACCAGAGGAAATATTCCTTTTCACATAAAGAGATTTACTTTATTGGGAACTAATAAGTAAAATTCCAATGTTTACTACTTTTGAGGTCAAATCCCTTCCTTGTGTAGGGTAATTCAAATATTAATTCCTATCCATGTCCCTAAATATGCTCTGCAACCTTCAAATAACTTTGAATAGTAACTTAAGTATTGTAATTTAGCAGCATCTTATTTTCATAGGTATAATTCATTATTCCTTCTTATTTAATTAAATTCCTTGCTCAGCTGTACCTGGAAAATTTCCCACAACACATGAAAGGATTTAATTTTTTTGATCCATCATGAGCTTATTTAAAGTCCTTTTCTAGGAGGCTTTACATTTTAAAATTTTTAGGCTTTTACTAGGGATGATTAAATTTATTATTATTTATTAATTTATTTATTACATGGGAAATTTTCCACTACACATGAAAAGATTTACTTTTCTGAATTTATCACGGGCCTATTTAAAATCCTTTTCTAGGGTGTTTTATATTTTCTGAAAGAGGGTTTTTATTTCAGTCAGGGAGGGGAGCAGGGGTTGACCTTCAGTATTCATTCAAGGTTGCACCACGGGAGTCAGTAATTAAAAGCTTTGTGTTTGTTTTTCATGAAATCGAATTTCTCTTTTGTAGACAGAAATCCAACAATGTAAACTTTGGTTCATGATTGTGTATATACTTAACTTTTCATGTAACTTGAACCATAAAGAATGTAATCTTTAAATATACATTAGTTCCAATTTTCTCTTATCAAGTTAATTAAATTTTTACCTTTCCCCTGGAGCATTCTTTTTTCATACACAGAGGTTTTATACAGATTAGTATCTCAGTATTTATTTATTTATTGTATCCGAATCCCTTGTAAAAGAAGATTCAAATATACAAATTTTAATTCATGGCTGCAACCGTACCTGTATATATTCTTCAGTTTTTGTAAAAAATGTGAAGGGCATCTGAAATGAAGAAAGGTATTTAAGAGATATTCTATATGAAGTACTAATTAAAATCGCAGTATTTATTTTGTACCTAATTTCTCTGTTCAAATTAATGAAATTTCTATCCTATTCTTGGAACTTTCCTTTTTTACGGGAAGAGATTTTCTGTACGAATTACTGATTAAAATTCCAGTATTCATTATTTTTAAATCCGAATCACTTGTAAAGGGAGATCCAAATATACAAATTTTAATCCGTATCTGCAACTATGCCTGCATATATCCTGCACACTTTATAAAAGCTTGAATGGCATCCTAGATAAAGATATTAAAGAAATATACTATAATAATTTACTGATTAAAATCTCAGTATTCATTGTTTTTAAAGCCGAATTACTTGGAGATCCAAATATACAAATTTTAATCCATATCTATAATCGTACCAGCATATATTCTAGTTAAAGATATTAAAGAAACAGTCTATATGAATTACTGATTAAAATATCAGTATTTATTATTTTCAAAGCCGAATCACTTGTAAAGGGAGATCCAAATATACAAATTTTAGTTCATATCTGTAATCGTGCCTACATATATTCACCTGATTTTATAAAAGCTGGAATAGTATTTTAGACAAAGATATTAATGAAGTATTCTATATGAATTACTGATTAAAATATCAGTATTTATCGTTTTTAAAGTCGAATCACTTGTAAAGGGAGTTCCAAATATACAAATTTTAATCCGTATCTGTAATCGTACCTGCATATATCCTCCAGACATTATAAAAGCTTGAGTTGCGCCCTATATAAAAATATTAAAGAAATATACTATAATGAATTACTGATTAAAATACCAGTATTTATTATTTTCAAAGCCGAATCACTTGTAAAGGGAGATCCAAATATACAAATTTTAATCTGTATCTGTAATTGTACCTGCATATATGCGTCTGATTTTATAAAAACTTGAACAGCATTCTTGATAAATATATTAAAGAAAGATTCTATATTAATTACTGATAAAAATATCAGTATTTATTATTTTCAAAGCCCCAATCACTTGTAAAGGGAGATCCAAATATACAAATTTTAATCTGTATCTGTAATTGTACCTGAATATATTCCTATTATAAAATATCCCTGCCTATTCGTCTCATTTTATAAAAGCTAGAACAGCATTCTAGATAAATATATTAAAGAAATATTCTTTATGAATTACTGATTAAAATATCAGTATTTATTATTTTCAAAGCCGAGACTCTTTTAAAGGGAGATCCAAATACCTACATTTTAATATACTTCTTTAACCTTACCTGCATACACCCTTTATTAATTTTAAAAATTTGAATGGCATCTTAAACAAAGAGAGATATTAATTCTTAAAATATATTATGTTTGACATTTCATCTTTCTCCTTCAATTAATTATATTACTCCTCGGGACTTTTCCTTTTTTTAAAAAAACAAAGCGATTTACCCTAAATCAATAATTAAAATATCGATCAGCGATGAATTATTAGAAAAGGTGAAAATTTTATTGGACACCGATAAAAACCCATAAAAAACCGCCAATATAACATTAAATCTTTTGCCCGATAAACGGTCGCATCCTTCGTGTTGCTAAATATAAGATCGCTCGAAACTCAAACAGAGAGAAAAGTAGAAAAAAAAATTGCTCAACCAACGCAACAAAGCGTGCCCGTTAGCTCCTGCCTATCCCTCCCCCACTGGATTTTTTTTTCTGCACCACCCTAACATTCGCCCCCGATTTTTTTTTTCCCTACACCCTTCTCGACGCCCCCGACGTCCCATTGTTCTCCCCGGCCCTGTTACTCTTTTTTGCTGTTGCCTAACACTGTTCCTTTTCCGAGGCTCCAAACGCATAGATAACAGGCTCCACTAATTAAAATGCTACGAATGCTTGTCGCTCCAACAATGGTTCTATTATGGAACAGAGTGGCTCCTTTGGAATTAGTTGAGGTGCAGTTCTTTTCCAAAAGGGAACTTAGAATTCCGAGTTTTTATGGCGCTCTTAATTTTCCCCCCCTCTTTTAATGTCTATACATCTTCTTTGATCATCCTAGTTTGGGTAGATGATTCTATTATGAAACACGTTTAAAGGGATGGTTTTGCAATTGGATCCCAAAAGACAAAGAAAAGATTTTTGTTTCCCTTTGTTTAAGAAGGCAAGCGAATTCTTGAAGCTTACACAATTAGATAACCAGTTGAAGGGAGCTTGCGAAAATCTCCATTTTTTTCCCCAAGCAGTTTAAACTGTCCTATTGAATGGCCAAATTTTCCACCAGCACCTAAACAACAAATCAAATTTTAAGGACAAACTGTGCAATCGTTATTGTATGCAATATTGTACTCGTAAATAATATGTGTATATAATATGTACATTTTACAGGCACAATATTGTATGTAGTGGTGATTTGGAAAAATTGTTTTAATATGCATTGGGATAATGGCCGTCAGAGAAACATAAAGAATACACCTAAACAAATCAGATTTTAAGAACTTACATGTAAAAATCAAGTTTTAAGGACAAACTTTGCAATCGTTATAATATGCTGTATTATTATACTCATGAACAATATGCGTACATAATATGTACATTTTACAGGCACGATATTATATGTAGTGGAGATTGGGAAAAATTGTTTTAAAATGCATTGTGATAATGGCCTTCAGAGCAACATACAGAATACAAAAAAAAATTAAATGCACATTAATTTCTCAATTTTCTTAGCAAAAAATACTATTTCCATTAAGAAAAAATATATAAGAGATATGCTTGTGTTTTAATCCATATAAAAACAGAATTTTTTTTACGCTAATATCTGAGAATTAGGACATTTTTCTCCAGTGCCTTCCTACAAATCTCGCTCCCCCCTACCCCTAAAATAAACGAAAGTAATAAACTGTATTAAAAACAGTAAAAGCAAAAAAATTAAATCCTTTAAAATAGTATCTATGTGTGTATTGTCAAAATCATTGATTATATACTAGATTTAAAAATGAGGAATTTAGATAATTTTAAAAGACGTTAAAAGGAAATTAATTCGTTACAGCAAAGACAATTAATAATTTGAAAAGTAAGGGAATTAAATTAATATACGCTTAATCAGAGATTATTGGTTTTGTTAATTTCCGTATCTTCTTATGCTTTAACTTGAAAATAATTTTTGATATGTCTGACTTTTAATGGTCTGGCTTAGATTTTATCCTTATGGTCATTGCAGTTTTATGTTTTTTTTCTGCTTTCGTGCTGATATAAAGGAATAAATAATGCTGCACTGTATATAATATATATATATATATATATATATATATATATATATGTGTGTGTGTGTGTGTGTGTAACTCCTTAACGCCTGGTTTCAATTATCCTTTCCCTACTGTAGCGAACTGAGGTTCGTAGTGTCAACCAGAAAATGATTTAAACACACCAGGTATACATCACTCATTACATAAACAAAACAAAAGCAATTTATTAATAAAGTTGATGATGATGAGATATGTACACTGCACAGATGTAAGATGAACTTCGTAACATAAGTGATCACACTCGATTTAATCGGCGTGGGGCGGAGTAAGAACACAGAAGTCCGCTAGGCTAGCAGAACTGGCTCTGCTTCAATGATGAAGAAACGGCACTTCTCCTGACGGGAAAGGGCTCCCCAATAATATCAACGGCGGTGATCACTGCACGCACCCGGTAGCGATGAAATTATTAAATTAAGGAGAAAGGACTCCTCACTGGAAAATAAGGTAGCAAAGGCTCCTTCCACGAAGACTGGTCTCCGACAAATTAGTGGAGTATGTTTACTCCTGCAGGAACTAGATCGTCGCTGCAAAACAGTCACAAGGGACGCTGAACCGATAAGGGCGGCAAACCCGGCTGCTCTTAGAACTGGATCCGCTACGTGTCAGGAACTAAAAAGACGCAAGCCTCGACTGAGGGGTCCATTCTCTTTTTATAGAAGACCTCCACCGGATATTGCATCACTCTCCAGAAGGTCGAACGATCTAGAACAAGTGAGCAACGGAAATGGGTTTCCTGGGGCGATAATGAAATATTTTCCCCGGGTCTAAAGCGGCCGCCTTTTTAGTTTGTCCTCCAAGCCACTTCAAAGAGTCTCAAAAGGGCCGCTTCGGTAAAATGCGAAAGGCACGAGTCCTTTTGTTTAGGCACGCGACGCCTCCAGGATGCTGCTTAACAATTGATAGTTCATGAATGAAAGCACCTGGGGGGTCTCCTGTCATTTATAATAAATACCAGCGGCGTCACCCGGTGGCGATGACTAAATCAAGAAAAATGACCACGTCCCCTGAGGTCCTGTGGAACAAGTCTATCGGATGAACAAAAGGAAAATTGCTGTCAGCATATTGCCACCCAAGCCGTCGGAAATCTTTTGAAGTGTCTCAGGCCGAGATAGAAGAATTTCTTTTGTTAACGGAGAGGTTGAAATGCAATACTCTACATAACCCCCCTGCCGTTAAAGTTTTCAATGTGGTTGCATATTGAAAACCAACGCTTCGTGTGGGTGGTTCCCAATTCTGCTATCTAATGTACCAGTTCCAACAGTTTTTTTTTCTACTACACAAAAAAAAAAAATACACAATTCTAACAAGTACGTACACATGCACTAACTGGATTACTAAATACAAACACAAATAAATTCATGGTACTAACAATTAATTCTCTAGGTTACTACATTTACAAATCTAGGTAATTCGCGGACGTTTAAGGAATGTATCTGCTTAAAGCGTCAGCGTTTGTATTCTGTCTTCCCGGCTTGTGTTCTACCCGAAAACAGAATTGCTGCAACATAAGTTGCCACCGAAAAAGACGGCCATTTGAACTGGCATTCTTCTTGAGCCATACCAATGGGTTATGGTCGGTCACGATTTTGAATTCGCTTCCGTCCAGATAGTAGTGAAGTTTTTTTAACGCGAATATGATCGCCAAGCACTCTTTCTCTGTGGTGCTGTATTTCCTTTCGGGCTCAGAGAACTTCCTACTCAGGTACAGGATAGGATGTTCCTTATCACCTATTTGTTGGGCCAACACTACCCCGGCTCCCAGATCGGATGCGTCCGTTTGGACAATAAATGGAACAGTAAAATCAGGAGCTCGTAGCACAGGTGTTTTTATAAGAGCGTCTTTCAGAGTGGTGAACGCTGCCTCGCAAGCTTCGTCCCACACAACCGCCGCGCGTTTCTCCCGTCCCTTTAACGCATCGGTTAAGGGGGCCGCTATCATAGAATAATTTGGAATATAGTGCGCGTAATACCCAGTGAGACCCAGAAATGCCCGAATACTCGTCTTTGTCTCTGGCCGGGGAAATTCCCTAATGCATTTTACCTTTAATTCGGCGGGATTTCGATAACCTCCGCCGACCATGTGCCCCAAGTATTTTACATGGTTTTGGGCGAACCGACATTTCGATGATTTGATTGTGAGCTGCGCTTGCGCTACACGACTTAACACGATATCTAAATGCTTCAGATGCTCGTCCCAGGTCTTAGAAAATATCGCGATGTCGTCGATATATGGAACGGCATACTCCTCACACCCATTTAGGACGTCAGCCATGAGCTTACTGAAAAAGAAAGGTGCGTTTTTAAGCCCGAAAGGCATCCGCAAAGGCCTGAATGTCCCGAATGAGGTGACAAAAGCCGCAATGCGTTGGGCCCTTTCTGTCAAGGGGATTTGCCAATACCCTTTTGCAAGATCGAGTATTGTTATGAAATCAGATCCTGCAACTTGTTCAACCCTTTCCTCTATGTTGGGGAGGGGGTAATATTCGGTGCGAATTATTTCGTTCAACCTACGATAATCAATACAGGGTCTCGGCTCACGACCATCGGTTTCTACCAAAATGATAGGCGAGGTAAAATCAGACTCACCTACTTCTATCACTCCTAATTTTAACATTTTGTCAATCTCCAACTTCAAGATTTCGTTCTGTCGGTGTGACGTTTTGTATGGTCTAGACCTAACGACCTTATCCGAGATCAGCTCTATGTAATGCGTAACTTTCTCGGTTTTTCCTGGGTTATTAGAAAAAATATTTGCATGGCTACACAATAATTTCTTTAATTCCCTTTTTTGAGTGAGATTTAGACGAGCGTCAAGTTCGCTCTCGCGCACAATCTCCTCGTAATCGAAATCGGTAGCACCGGTTTCAAAAACGTGGATTGCGAAATCATCCTCAGTACCAATTTCGACTTTACCTTCATAAACCCAATTTATAGTTTCGGGACGCCTGATATAGGGCTTCAGCATATTAATATGGTAAATGCTGGATTTCTGTCTAGGTCCGGGAGTTTGCACTCGATAATTCGTCTCAGATATGCGAGCTTCAATTTTCCCTGGGTCTATCCCTTTCGGCGCCGTGTTGCTAGTCCGAGATAAAGAGAAAATCGGAACTAAATCTCCAACCTCGAAATGCCTTTTAACTGCGCTCTTATCATACGCTTCCTTACGCTTAGATTGTTCTTCACCCATTTTCTGAGCAGCTAACTCTCGCTCTCTTTTTAATCTATTCACTAGGGTAAGGACGTGCTCTGTCACGGGTCTCTCTTCCTCACAACCTCCCATCCAACCTTCGTACAATAAAACTTCGGGTGTTCGTAGGTTTTTTTCATACAACAGTTTCTCCCTGAATACCTGTGGGACAACTAAAGGACTTCGTGTATCCTCAAAGTGGTCCCTCTGTTGTTTACACAATAACCCGTTTATCACTACATAACCCTTCTCGCCGGTTTGACTTGGACTTTCGACTTTTTTTAACAATGCGGCCAATTCTACACATTCCCGCTGTGCGTCTGCGAATTTCTCTGGGGAAACATTTAATAGACTCAACGCTGGGTCTTCGCGGTCGAGGGGGGGTAAAACTAACAATTTCGCCTGTTCCTCCCTTTCCAGTTGTGTCAAAACGATTGACTCCCCATCTGAGGGACTATTGTCCGAACGCTCTCGAAGAGAATCGTTTGACTGAAGTGTCTGTGTACAGCTCTCTTGACATTTGGAACGCGAGCGCGTTATTGCATTGATTTGCATGCTCTTAGAGTTTTGTTGACCCTGTCTTAGAAGAGCTGCCGTTTGATTTCCCAGTATGTATCTTTGTTGATTTGACCTGTCGCTAATGACACAGGCCTTTGTTGTTATATTTCCATACTGGGAGTTCAGAATTACGCGCGCTAGGGGCACGTTAATGGCACGAGTGTCTAACGGCTGAGTGAGCCAGACTGTTTCGCCGAGGTAGTCGTCGGGCGAAATAAATCTTTTACAAACCAGATCAATCGTACTACCCGTATCTCTAAGTATCTCACATACCTGGCCGTTCACAGTCCCTATACTCACATATGGTTTTAAGGGATCTGTGATTTCCAAATCGGCACCTATGGAGTTAACCTCTTCTTTTTTTGTTAATAACGGACACTGGGGCCTAACATGCCCGACCTCGTGGCAAAAATAGCACTTAATGTCTGTCACACGCCTTTTGTCGAACTCTTTATGGTTCCATTCTTTACGGCGGTTTTCCTTTGGGCGAGGGGAGCTCACCTTATCTAAATTTCGTTCGGGTTCGTGTTGTTCGGGGGGTTTTTCAACTTTCTCTCCCGTTTTTACAGCCCCAAACATTTTACGTTGGTCGGGCGCGCGTCCCTCGAATTTCTTCGGCTGGTTGGGGGGCTTACCTGTTTTTCTGATAAGCTCAAACTGATCCGCGTCTTTGACCAAGGTTTCAGGGGACGTGTAATTCTCCCAATCCCTTATATTTTGCTCCCGGATTTCACTTCCCATTTTCCGTTTTAATTGGTCGACCAGAAAGAGATCTTTTAACGACTCAAAAGTTGTAACACCGAGACCCTCTAACCAACCTTCGAAATACGTCTTTATTTCGAAAAGATAATCTTTCCATAGGGTTCCTGGCTTACGCTGGTGTCTAACAAACTTCTGACGAAAAGCTTCAGGACTGAGCCTAAATCGCTCGAGAAGCACGCTCTTAACATGGGAATATTTTTGTGTGTCCTCGACTTTTTCCCGTAACACAATGGCCGCTACTGATAATGGTAACAGGCTAATTAAACTGCCTGACCATTCAGCTTCCGGTATTTTTAAATGCTGTGCCTGCCGTTCAAAAAGGCAAAGGTACAGGCTTATATCAGTTTCTTCCGGGTCGAATTTTTGCATTATGTGCCTTAATGAGTGTCCCGCAGGTCTCGGAGGACTAACAGACGGGCTTTCTTGGGGGGCTTCCCTACTCAGTCTTAATTTGGCTAGCTCAAACTCTCGCTCTTGTTGAGCTAACCTATCCTCCCGTTCTTGTTGAGCTAATTCATCTTCCCGTTTTTGCCGGGCTAACCGTTCTTCCCGCTCTCGTTGCTCGTTTTCTATACGGGTCTCCATAATTTCAGCTAACAACCCTTCAGCCAATTTTACATTGTAATCTGCTGAACTTTCAATTTTTTTGATTATCTCAAGCTTCAGCATTCCCAAATCTACCTCACAACTCATTTCTATAGCGAGGTTAACTAAGTCCTCTTTCTTTGCACGAACAAGGGAACCCATGTTTGACAGAATACAAAGCTATTACAATACTACACAGAATACTACACACTATTATAAACCCTGAGGTAGTAATTACATTAAAACCTGAACACAAAATGCAACTACACAACACAATCAATTAACGTACACATGCAATGCATTAACAAAAATGAACTAAATTACTTTTAAAATTCCGCTTGCGATGTTACTATTTTAAGGTCCATAAAAGATAAATCACTTTGCTTTTAACATATCACAACAATACACAATGCAAAATAGTTAAACACAATGTAGTTACACTATTTCTTTTTGAGCACAGTTACATTCCTTAATTTCTGAGAACTAATTTAACACACTACTATTTCAATAACAATTCTACTTTACACAATAACACTAGTTCTTATTTTACCTCAAATTAAAAAAAATTTTAACACCTTTTAAGTTCAGATCAAGCTATTAATTACGGTTATTAAATTCAACCATTTAATTCTCCTACTTCTGAGAAAACAACCAAAATATTATTTACTAAACTACTGTTGGATACCAGCACAAAAGAGAAACAGAATGGTACTCACAATTTGATGTGAAGACTGGCATCTAGTTGGCACTGCAGCAAGTTTATCAGATGGCACAAGAACGTCAAACGTCCTACTCTAATTCACAGGATACACACACCCGCGATAGCACTTTCACACAGTCTCAGTTCTGAAACACGCGCGAATGTCACTAAGGAAATTAACACTGCAGCAGTTTAGCAGATTTCACAAGAACGTCAGCCGCTCTACACTACTTCACAGGATACACACCAGCAATAGCACTTTCGCACAGTCACAGTTCTGAACACACGCGACTGTCACTATAAAAAACAAAATGTTCTTACTGTCGCTTTTTTTTCGTCGAAACGCTGCCACCAAAATTATGAATGAATATATACCTTCTGTAGCGAACTGAGGTTCGTAGTGTCAACCAGAAAATGATTTAAACACACCAGGTATACATCACTCATTACATAAACAAAACAAAAGCAATTTATTAATAAAGTTGATGATGATGAGATATGTACACTGCACAGATGTAAGATGAACTTCGTAACATAAGTGATCACACTCGATTTAATCGGCGTGGGGCGGAGTAAGAACACAGAAGTCCGCTAGGCTAGCAGAACTGGCTCTGCTTCAATGATGAAGAAACGGCACTTCTCCTGACGGGAAAGGGCTCCCCAATAATATCAACGGCGGTGATCACTGCACGCACCCGGTAGCGATGAAATTATTAAATTAAGGAGAAAGGACTCCTCACTGGAAAATAAGGTAGCAAAGGCTCCTTCCACGAAGACTGGTCTCCGACAAATTAGTGGAGTATGTTTACTCCTGCAGGAACTAGATCGTCGCTGCAAAACAGTCACAAGGGACGCTGAACCGATAAGGGCGGCAAACCCGGCTGCTCTTAGAACTGGATCCGCTACGTGTCAGGAACTAAAAAGACGCAAGCCTCGACTGAGGGGTCCATTCTCTTTTTATAGAAGACCTCCACCGGATATTGCATCACTCTCCAGAAGGTCGAACGATCTAGAACAAGTGAGCAACGGAAATGGGTTTCCTGGGGCGATAATGAAATATTTTCCCCGGGTCTAAAGCGGCCGCCTTTTTAGTTTGTCCTCCAAGCCACTTCAAAGAGTCTCAAAAGGGCCGCTTCGGTAAAATGCGAAAGGCACGAGTCCTTTTGTTTAGGCACGCGACGCCTCCAGGATGCTGCTTAACAATTGATAGTTCATGAATGAAAGCACCTGGGGGGTCTCCTGTCATTTATAATAAATACCAGCGGCGTCACCCGGTGGCGATGACTAAATCAAGAAAAATGACCACGTCCCCTGAGGTCCTGTGGAACAAGTCTATCGGATGAACAAAAGGAAAATTGCTGTCAGCATATTGCCACCCAAGCCGTCGGAAATCTTTTGAAGTGTCTCAGGCCGAGATAGAAGAATTTCTTTTGTTAACGGAGAGGTTGAAATGCAATACTCTACACTACCAAGGAAGTGTAAGATTGCAAATCTGCCTATCAAATTTTTCTGTGCCAAAAATTCATAAGTTTCAATGCCATTGCATTAAGAAAAATATCTCGAACATTTCACATTCGTTCATACTTACTCAAAAATTCTACGACATATTTTTTTCTGGGTTTTCACGAAGTATCGCACATTTCATGCTTTGACCTACTTCTGTATGGATTTATATCTACTCATAAGGACTATATTTCTGGTATTGTAACTTTTCAGGTTACATTATTAATAAATATTGAAAAATCACTATAAAAACTATGATTATTACATGCATTCGCGATGCATCCTGGTTCCCGCTGAATCAGCTACAGCTTTGCCGCTCTCCAAGTTCAGCCCTGCAAGCCTTATCAAGCAATAATGACCACAACTGCTACCGTATTGAAGAGTGTAGAATATTGATGAAGGATTTTATCCACCAGATCTCCTTTCAATACATCCCTGCACATTGTGGCTTACTTGGAAATGAGAAAACGGACTACTTGTTGCAAGTAGGGTGCAGGGGTTTTGCAGAAACCTATCAGACCCTTAAGGGGACAGTGGACTTTCAAAATTGTGAAATTTGTCCAAAAATTCGATTTTTTATTTTATCGAATTGTGAAACTACGGACGAGAAGGAATGTGTTGCAAAAAGAATTTTAAATTTCTGTGATTACTTTCCTAGTTATAGGCATTTGTATTAAATTTCGATATGATGTGGTTACTACTTGCAATAGCTTTAAATGTGTTTTTCTCAAGATAAAAATTTCCATGCCATTCGAATATTCAAACTGCTCCGGGCGCATTTCTAATTATCGTATTGCTTTGAAATTTAAGTTTTATATACTTAACTGTATATCAAATAAATCTTATTGTAAATAATCATGCTTCCTAGCTCAGAATTTCTAAATTTTGTACTTGAAAAGAGCATTTATAGGTATTTTACGTAATAAAAAGGTGTTTTCACTATTATTATTTTTTTCTCTTTATATTTTTAATGAATGTTTAAAATAAGCAATAAGTTTCATAGTTAGTTCTGTAAAGTATCCTGTAAATAAAATTTACCATAATATATGCAAAAGAAATGGACATGGAACATTTTTAATTAGGCCAATTTTTGATATAATTAATAATTAATAATTCATAAGTTATTAATATTTCATCATTAAATTTTAACCACTTTTACATATCTATGGTACTAATCACATATTCATATTTCAAGCAAATCCATTCGAAACAAAAAAAGTTAGGTTTGAAGGTCCACTGTCCCCTTAACTTGCCATTCCTCTAACCTTTTTATAAAAGTGACCTGCAAAAATGCTGCGCAAACTTTTTTCGACACCGATCCACTTTCTTTTGGACAAAAATCCCACGACCCCTATGAATATTTATTGGTAGTAGCAATTTAAAAAAAAATAGGATAATGTCAGCAAATATAGAAAAAGGAATAAGAAAATTTTGAGAAACTATTTTCAAAATCAACGGACTGTAGATTTCGGGTATATATATTTACTTTGCATTATAACAACAAAAAATGGTCTCTTTTACCTCCTGTTTTTGGCAAATCTCATGTGACTATAACTTCATATTTAAATATTAATATATATTTGTATTTCCTTTAGGTAAAAATTAACAAAATAAAAATTAAAAAAGAGCCTTATTTCAAAATTATTAGCATTTTTGAAGGATATATTTATTTAAAAAATCCAATATGGTATAAATTTGCTTCAAAATAACCGAGACCCATCTTATTATTTTTACGACCCACAGGGGAAAAAGCAGTGGTGCGCAAACTATGGGTAGCGACTCCCCTTTGGGTCGTAAAAATAGTAAGAGGGGTCGCGGATATTTTGAAGTAAATTTATATAACATTGGATTATTTAATTAAAAATTTGCTTTGAATGTGCTAATAATTTTGAAATCATGCTCTTATTTAATTTTAAATTTTGTTAATTTTTACACAAATGAAATACAAATACATATTAATATTTAAATATGAAGTTATATTAATTTGAGTTATAAATTTTATTTATTAAATTTTTACTTATTAAATTCGCGACTCCCCTGTGGGTCGTAAAATTAGTAAGAGGGGTCGCGGATATTTTGAAGTAAATTTATATCATATTGGATTATTCAATTAAAAATTTGCTTTAAATGTGTGAATAATTTTGAAATAATGCTCTTATTTACTTTTAAATTTTGTTAATTTTTACCTAAATGAAATACAAATACATATTAATATTTAAATATAAAGTTTTAGTCATATTAATATTTAAATATAAATTTTTAGTCATATTAATATTTAAATATGAAGTTTAGAATTCTTCTTTTGTTCCCGACTTACCACGTTTTGCTGCTGTCGCTTGTTTTAGACTTCTAACCGACCATGACTGCCTCGGGGCTAATCTTTCCCGGATTGGTCAGACTGATTCGCCCGACTGCGTCTTGTGCCATTCAAGTCAACCAATGAGTGCTTTACATCATAGCGTTTGCCCTGCACTTTTAAATTTTGTTTCCCGCGTCTTAAAATTTTGAAGAGCCCGAGATCTGATGTCGTAGTGGCCAAATGACCGGCATTTGTCAAATAAATAAACTTATACATGCATATTTACATCCATTCATACGAAATACATACACAAATAGACAAACAAATTGTTGTGCATTAAATGTAACTCCGTTGATCAGTAAATGAGAAAAATATTTCTTTCGTACTCTCAAATATCGTTAACAGTAGCATCTACATGAGCGAATTAACACTGTTTCTGAAAAGATATTAGAAGTAATATTCCTAACAAAATAAATAAAATGGAAGAGCGTGAATGCATGCTACCCTACTCGTTCGAATACCCATTCTACCCCACAAGAATATAATAAATTAAACCCTTTTTTTTTTTTTAGCCTTTAGGATAATGGCGCTTTTCAACCCCGTATGTAAAATATCAACCCCGTATAGAAAAGATTTCTTAAGTATATGATGATCTGTGCGATCAAGAGTTCTAACCTCTACAACAGTGATTCTCAACCTTCTTATGTCTACGACCGATATATATATATATATATATATATATATATATATATATATATATATATATATATATATATATATATATATATATATATATATATATATATATATAAATATATATATATATATATATATATATATATATATTTATATAAATATATATAAATATATTAAATATATATAAATATATTAAATATATATATATAAATATATATATATATATATATATATATATATAAATATATATATATATATATATATATATATAAATATATATATATATATATATATATAAATATATATATATATATATAAATATATATATATATATATATATATATATATATATATATATATATATATATATATATATATATATATATATATATATATACACAAGGTGCACCCATAAAGTAACCGGACGTTTTTTTATAAATAAGAAAAATATTACTCACCTTCAAATAAATTTATCTCCTTCAAAATAATCGTCGAAGGAGTCTATACAATTTTTCCAACGTTTCTTCAAGTCATCGGATCACCGTTTATAGGCGATGGAACTAACCGTTCGCAAAATACGCGTAACATTTGATTTAATATCCGAGACGTTTTCAAATCTCTGTCGTTTCATGGAAGTCTTAAGTTTCGGAAAAAGGAAAAAATCAGCTGGTGATGAGTCGGGAAAATATGGTGGGTGATTTATCACTGTAATTGAATGCTTAGCAAGATAATGTTGTACACAAATTGCTGTATGGGGCCTAGCATTATCGTGTAAAAGAAGTCATTGCCCAGGATCAAAGAGTTCCTTCCTAACTCGCTTTATCCTATTTCTTATCCTGTCCTTATCCTGTTTCCTCCTTGTAAAATACTGATTAATTGTTTGATTTTCAGGAACAAATTCTGGTGAATAAGGCCTTTGTAATCAAAAATGCAATCAGCATCACCTTAGTTTTTGATTTTGACATCAGTGCCTTTTTTTTTGTATGGGAGAAGACTGTCCTTTCCACTGTGCACTTTGTCTTTTTGTTTCTGGGTTGTATTGTAAACACTAAGTCTCATCTACTGCTATAATACACTTTAATAAATCGTTGTCCTGCTGCGCAGTAGTCAGCAAATCTTCACAGAAAACTTTTCTGTCTTTTTTTTGCTTTTCTGTCAAAATCCGAGGTACAAATCGAACACAAACTTTTTTCATTTTCAGATTTTCAATTAAAATTAATCTACAGCTTTCTTTTGCTTATCCCAAGCATGCCTGGAAGTTGCTGAGTTGTTAATTATGGACAGTTTTTTTTTTCCTTTTTCCGAAGCGTATAATGGCCATGAAAGGACAGAGATTTGAAAACGTCTCGGATATTAATTCAAATGTTACGCGTAATGTGCGAACGGTTTTAGTTCCAACGCCTGTAAACAGTGTTTCAATGACTTGAAGAAACGTTGGAAAAATTGTATAGACACCTTTGGTGATTATTTTGAAGGAGATAAATATATTTGAAGGTGAGTAATATTTTTCTTATTTATAAAAAAATGTTCGGTTACTTTATGGGCGCACCTTGTATATTACAAAATTATTAATAATTACAAGATAAAAAGAACTTTTTATATTCCATGTTTTTAAATTTTCTGTTGAATCATATAAACTTGACAATTCTATGTATAAATAAATACTTCTTTAAAATTTTTTGAGGCCGGACAATCAAAAATCCGGATAATCCGGGAAATACGGGTAATAAGCAAATCAAAATCCTTAACTAAGCAGACTGACCGTTTATTACGATAAAAAAACTATGTTTTGTACCAAAATTACAAAGTATTGCTTACAAGACATTAAAAAATATAATAATTGCAAGATAAAAAGAGCATGTTTTCAACTTTTCTGTTGAATCATATAAACTTGACAATTCTATGTATTAATAAATACTTTAAAAAAAAATTTTTAATGAATTAACCCATCAACTTGAAAGAAAATGAAAATAATTGGAAGTTAACTTGCGTTTAACTTTTCGTTCCCGTCCCGGTCGATAGATGGCTGCACCAGTATGCAAAAAAAATTAACTGAAAATGAATTTAATTCTGCTTAAAGATGGCTAAAAGTATTAAAATGATGCATTGTCATCGTTTTCTGAGCTATTCTAAAAGTTTCAAATGTCTAGCTAGACGGGAAGTTAGTTAAAAATCGATTGCAAGATTTGTACTGGACAAACACACACACACACAAACAAACAAGAAAGCGAATTAATAAAAACATGGTAAAAATAACTTTCCTGGGCCAATCCACGTCAACGCCTTGCCACACTGTAATAAAGCTTTCTTAAACTCAACAAAAAGCATTTTATTACCGTAATTTACTGTACAATCTATGCAAGAACTGTACATTGAATCAAACTAAAAATCGAATATTTTGCGTCCTGGCTATCATAGTTAAAATTTATTATCCAATGGGAAAATTAAATTTTAAAAAAGTCTACAAATCTGATACGGATTATCCGGAGATCCGGATCAACGGGGGCCGGATAAACGATGTTTTACTGTAATCAAATTCATGGAGAAAATACATTGTTGTAAATTTAACAATAATATGGGCCCGGAGTAACCTTGTGGTAGCACGTTAGACTTGGAATTGGGGAGTGTTTGGTTCGAATCCCTACGAACGTCATTCAAATCCTTCGTGTCTAGTCTGGATATAGTCATGTTAAATCAGTAGACTAGAAATCCCTTCTATGAGGTCAGAGAGGATAGGAGAAGGTACGGTCCTCACAGATATGACCGTTGGGGTGATACCTGGGGAGAATATCCCGTCAAAATTGAGGTGGAAAATAATGGTGTTATTGGTTTACCTATGCTGCACTGTATATTATATATATATATATATATATATATATATATATAGATATATATATATATATAAAACACATTTTCTATACGGTGCCCCCATTGAAAGTAACCGATGATTCTCACGGATTAAATGCGAATGTCTTACTGGAAAAATGCACCACATTGACGAACATCAACTATTGAACTTTTAACGAGATGAAAATGTTTTGTTTTACTCGTATGTTCCGTAATACTCGTATAATATAGAACGACACATGTATATCAAAGTTTTGTGCAGGAAAGGGATTCGTAAATTTTCAGAGACTGTTGTGTAGTCCAAGTCAAGAATAAAAACACCCACATGTATTCAAATTTCATTCATTAATATGTCTAAAAAACTTGTGTTTTGGCACCATTTTTTGTTGTTTTTGTTCGTCTTTTCAACACGCACAAAAGACAAAAAAGTTGGAGTTATAATTATTTTAATAATGAAATCCAAAAACAACAAAAAAGATAAAAGTGTCACAAAGAAATTTTTGCTTTTATAAAAAACGCAATATTTAAAGAAATTTTTGTATCCTATTTTTTCTATTTCTTGACAGTAAATCGACCTGGGATAGAACAATGTCGAACGCATTCCCTCCTGAATATACTTTTTTTCCTTAATGTTCGAACTGATTTGAAAATATGTCTATAACATCCGTTGTGGGCGAGTGGCCTAACGGATAAACCGTCTGACTTCGAATCAGAAAGTTGCAGATTCAAATCCCGTTAAGAGCATATACATGCTGCTAATACTTTACTTTTTTTAGCTTCATAATTAAAACAACATTATATTTAAAGACCTTTTTCACCACATTTATTCTAGTTTTTTAGAGTTAAGCGGTCTAGCGTAAAAATATGCACAAAATGCGGTCCATTTCATTTTTTTTCCCCTGAATAATCGAACTGTTTTCAAAGGCAAATTCTTATTTAGCGTTATTAAAAAACATTGTATTGAAAGGAAAATTTGTCTTTAAAAAGATATATAGTAGAAATGTGCGTAAATCAGTCGTCTCAACATTTTTTTCGCCATAATTATCGAAATGATTTCAAAATGCATAGTGTTCGTCATGTCCGCGTGGCCTAATGGATAAGGAGTCTGACTTCGAATCAGAAGATTGCAGGTTCGAATCCTGTCGCGTACGAATCATTGTTCGGGACTGCTAGTTCTTATAATGTAGTTTTAAAAAACGTTATATATACCGTAAGACAAGGTGGGGTTACTTTGCAGGGGAAACTTTGTGATTTATTTAAATTTTTCGTATTTCGGATCTTTCGCCGCGCCCGTGATACCGGGCATGCAAAGTACAACGTCAACAGCTTTTCCGACATACAGAGAAACCTAGTGGCCAGTGTCCGAAGCTTCTGTGTGATATTTGTCTTCGCTGGCCAGTGTATTGTTGAAACCTGTTGACAACCTATTGACTCAAACTTCGGAAACTTTGTGTGCTCGAGGCTGAAACCTTATACAGCCAACTACCACAAGTAATTATTTTTGATTATAAATATTCTTGTTAGATTGTGGAGCAATAAAGCTTTTGTTGTAGTGATATTTCCGAGAGACAGGAGAACATAACCTAACTATCGAAAGTTGACGGGATTACTTTGTGACACATTGACACTGTCGCAAAATAACCCACATAGTCGACCCACCTCCTCTTGTTGCTCAATGTTGCATTTTTCCGCCCTCTAAAATACCACTGGAGAGAAAGAAGTATTGACTATCTGGAAAAAAATCTACCCGAAGAAGCAGAATGTGCCGAAAGACGAATTTCCTCATCTTCTCAAACAACTGATGGCTGCCCTGGGCACCCGAGGTCTCTTTGATGTCAAAGATAAAGGTATTCAATATTTGTATGAGCTATATATAATTGTGTATCAAAATTTTGATAAGCGTTTTACTGTCTAAATTTGTGTCAAGTAATATTTCCTCTTAAATTTCAAGGCGAAAACACAGATGTCACAAAGTAGCCCCACTCGGCGGGGCTACATTGTGACGCATTTTAATTTTAATTTCTCAATGCTAATTAAGGATCCGGGTTAGCATAAAAGATTACTAAGTAAGGAAAGGATGTACAGATGTTTTGCAATTGCTCGTTTTGGGCTACTTTTAAAATTGATCTGCTGGCACAGAAAAAACATAAAATCCGTCATAAAGTAATCCAATCTTACGGTATATTTTGATTTTTTATTATACTTAATATATTTTAAGACAGCAAAGCCATCTATTGTAAAAATATGTTGCATGTGCTCTGAACTCAAATACTTTTTTTTTTCTCCCGGAATAAAGAAACTGTTTTCAAAATGCGTGGCTTTTATCATGTCCTCCTGGCCTAACGGATAAGGCGTCTGGCTTCTACTCAGAAGATTGCAGGTTGGTATCCTGTCATGCTTGTTCTTATAATGAAGTTTTAAAAAACGCATATTTTTAATTTTTCTATTATGTTTAATTTATTTTATGACAGTAAAGCGATCTATCGTAAAAATATGTTGCACGCGCTCCGAACTCAAATCTTTTTTTCTCCCTCTTTTTGGAATGAATTCTCCATTGCGGAATTGAATCAAGCAATCAAGGCTATACAAACTGGAAAACAACCAGGACCTCACAATGTTTTCCCCGAGTTTGTTAAAGATTAGGGAAGAATGCCAAACTCATCTGTCATCAATTTATAACACGTTTTGGAGTAGAAATATTAGTTTCCCAACCGATTGGGTGAAAGCCAGTGTTATCCGTATACTAAAATCAGGGAAACCACGGGAGGGCATTGCGTCCTATAGACCTATTTCATTGACATCCATTCTTCCCAAGACATTTGAAAGAATGTTGTCCTCCAGACTCAAATATTACTTAGAGTCAAAAGAGTTAATCGGCGAAGAACAGGCGGGTTTTCGAAGTAACATTTCCACTACCAATTCAATAATGAAGATAGTACATAAGATCAAATCAGGTTTGAACCTGAAACGAAGTTCTTTGGCCGTCTTCGTGGACTTTCAAGGAGTTTACGATACGATATGGAGAGGAAAGCTTCTTTACAAATTGCAAACGTATGGAATAGGCAGGAAACGAGTTGGATAAAAAGATTCTTAACCCAAAGATGGGTGAAAACAAGGTGGAATTAGGTGGAATCTCGTTACCACCAAAGTAAAGTTGGTTTACCGCAAGGGGCTGTTAGTGGTTGCTCTCTTTTTAACGTGCACACTAATGATCTCATATCAAAGTTAAAAGAGATTCAAGACATCAACGTCTCCATGTTCGCAGATGATTTGGTGATATGGACCGAAGCGAAAAATTCTAGAAAATATCAGGACCAAAAGCAGAGAATGGAAGATATAATGAATAAAGCACTGGAAATACTCCAAGATTGGTCCAAGGATAATAACATGCTAATCAACAAAAACGAAACAGTGTACCAGTTCTTCTCTCTCAGAAAAGTGAACATAGAATTCGATTTGATGATAGAAAATTAAGCACTATGTAAAAGTAATAGTACAAAATATCTCGGTGTGATGCTACACAATAAATTAAGATTCACTGATCACGTGAAAGCCACAAGGGAAAAGGTTGAAGGTAGAATCACTATGATGAAAATACTTCCAGATGGCAAATCGGGAGGCACGCAAGAAACCTTGAATAAGACAACATATATGTGTAACCCATAATTAAATACGGAAGTGGGGCCCTGATTTCTGCTTCTAAAGGGAACATCGACGTATTAGAAAGTGCTCAGAATAAAGCTCTCAGGGTAATTTTTGGAGCAGTCAAGACCACTCCAATAGCTGCAATGCAAATTTATACTTCTAATCCTCCCATTTATATGGAAATTAGAGGCTAGCGGTCGGAGCTTACATCAAAATGCCGGCCTCTCACGGAGCGGAATGGTTTCAAGACCATCAACCAAGCTATTTAAAAACGTAAATTTTTCCAGTAGAAGTATGCCCAAAAAACACTTGAAGATTTTGATGCTAAAATACCAGTGGAAAAGGTGAAAAGGCTGATCAACCCCTTTGTTTATATGGAAATCCAAAATAGACTGACAATCCAAGATTCGGGGAAAAAGATATCCCAGAGGATGTTTTGAAGGCAATATCGTTGTGTATGATCGACGAACAATATCCGGAAGATGAATGGACTCGAGTTTATACAGATGGGTCTCGGATGCAAGACAGAGAGGGAGCTGGTGTCTACAGTACACTATTTTCCCATAGTATCCCTGTCGGCCGATATATGTCCAGTTTTGAGGCCGAGATCTTTGCAATTCATTTAGCACTCGAAAATTTAAAAACCGAAACCAATATGTTCTCCAAAGTGTTTATTTTAGTTGATTCTATATCTGCCATCCAAGCAGTTACGGGAAATCACTACTCTGAGACTATGATCTTAGATGAAATCAAGAAAACCCTGAACATTCTTAGAAGCATGGAGAAAATTATTGTCGTTCAGTGGATTCCGTCACATGTCGGTATTGAAGGCAATGAACAGGCATATTTCCTTGCAAAAAACGGAACCCGCATACAGCACGATATTATACCTGTTACACCGGATACACTCAAAAGACGCGTTTTTGAAAAATTTAGAGAGATAAGCAACTCCGATGCGTTGGAAAAATTGAAAGGTAAAACCTGGAAAAACATTCAGGACTGTTGGAAATCGTATGGCCACAAACCCCGCAAGGAAGCAGTAGCAAATTTCAGGCTACAAACTGGACACGACTGCTTGGCAGAACATCTGTTCAAAATGGGATTATTTCCTACCAATGTTTGCCCGATCTGCAGGGCAGGCGTTATGAATTAGAATCACCTCCTAAGTTGCCATGGACAGAATCTCCCAGAAAACAGAGACATTAGCAAATTGTATTGGACTTTAACACCTCAAAGTCTATAGTTAGCTTCTTCACCACAAATAAACATTTGTACAACTATCAGCCTAACATCACAATGGATGGCGGCTCTCTACTCTGTGAAAAACACCCCAGATACCTAGGTTACAGCTTAGATCCCGAGATCTTGAGCAATAAACATATAGAGAACCTGGTGGAAAAGAGCAGGAGGAGACTTAACATCCTGAAATATGTCTCTGGGAGAGATTGGGGTGCTGATGCCAATACCATGAGGACAACCTATATATCTCTAATTAGGCCCGTATTAGAATACGGCTATCAAATTTAGTTTTGTGCGTAATCCTCTAACCTTTTAAAATTAGAGAAAGTTTAATTGAGTTCTGCTCGAATTATCACTGCCATGCGAAATAGTTGTCCTGCTGAACTGGTTCTTTATGAGAGTGATCTGTAGCCTCTGAGTTTAAGAAGAAGCGCAGGGCTTGTAAAATATTTCAACAAACTTTACAGTTTTTATGATCATAATCGAACATCTTCATTCCTCAGAAGTTGGTCAAACAATCAAAGGCTAAGGATAAATAGTCCTTTTTCTCAGATGGAGTTAATGGGCTTATTGAAACAAAATGTTGAAAGGCATTCCTTGAGGCCAGTTGTCAACCCTCTGGAGGGGCTGCCTAGATTTCATTTCCAAACAGAACTCTCGTCCCTCACAAACAAAACATATGACTTACCAGAATACTTGCATCAGCTTGCTCTTGAAATCATACATCAAATCCCTCATACTGCTATTCAGATTTACACCGATGGCAATAAAGATGAACACAATGCCTGCGGCAGTGGGTTTTTTTTTTATCAAAACCCCTACTAACTCAAATCATTACAAGTTTAGGAATCCAGATTACTGCTCAGTTTTCAGATCTGAACTTATTGCCATTGAAGAGGAATTGAAAACTATTCAAAATGAAACCTCCCACCGTGATATTTGGATCCTAACTGACAGCCGCAGTGCCATTCAGCACTTGAACAGCTGGACAAGAGTCGGGGATAAAACTTCACTGTCGATACTGGAGATCCTCAAAGACCTTTCTAAACAACAAGAGGTATATTTGCAATGGGTTCCGTCTCATATAGGACTTTTTGGAAACGAGACTGCTGATGTTCTTGCAAAGGATGGAGCCTCACATCCTATTTCTTCGCTAGGTACTTTAACTTTCCTTAAAATTTACTCAAGAAGAAAACATATTAATCAGCATTTATGGAGCAACCCCTCCAATACACCACTGGTACGACCGAAAATCTCCTGGGGGTGCCCTTACTGTCAAGGGCAACAGGAGGATGCAGACCACTATTAGCAGATTTGCTAGTAGACACCTAAAGTGTCTTGTTTACAATCAGGGGCAAAAATCTTACCCTTTATGCTCTAAATCCAATACTGCTGAAGCCTCTCCTGGCCATATTCTAAACTGCCTGGGGCTTGCCAAGGAGGATATTTATAGAGACCCTTTGCTTGTTAACGATTTCATAGTAACTTTTGGCGTCTTCGACCTAGTCTAACCTACGGCTAGAGCGGGTGGAATAAGTCACACACACACACACACATTGGGATGCAAGGATCAGTACGAACTCTCTATGTGACTGAACTTCTTGATTGTGTATATTTTTCTAGTTTATTTTGTTTCTACATTTTATTGTTGGTTTCTAGTATATATTGCTGATTTATTTTGCTTTGTTCCTGATCCTTTGTAATGTTGTGGACTGCCTCATCTGTAAGGATTAATTTCCGGAATAAAGCCATATGCAACACACATTTTTTCTCTCCTCTAATAGTTGAACTCTTTTCAAAATGCGTAACTTTCATCATGTTCGCGTAGCATGCTCGATAAAGCGTCTGATTTCGTATCAAAAGATTGCAGGTTCGAATCCTGCCGCGGACAGATCCATGCACGGGACTGCTAGTTCTTATAATGAAGGTATAAAAAACATTCTATATATATTTGCATTTTTCTATTATATTTAATATATATTATAACAGTAAAGCAATCTATTGTAAAAATATGTTGAACGCGCTCCGAAATAAAATAATTTTTTCTAATGGAATAATAGAACACTTCTGAAAATGCGTAAAATTTATCATGTCCGTGTAGCCTAATGGATAAAGCGTCCGACTGCGAATCTGACGTTTGCAGGTTCGATTCCTGTCGCGGGCGAATCCATGTTCGGAACTTCAAGTTCGTATTATGTAGTTTTAAAAGACGTTATATATAACGTAACATGTTACTTTGAGACACATAGTAATTTCTTTCGTAGTTTGGATCTTGCGCTTCACACATGATACAGGGTTGGCAAAGAACAGCGCAAACAGCTTGTCAGACATACAGTGACACCTAGAGGCCAGTGTCCGAAGATTCTTCGCGATATTTGTCTTCGCTCGCCAGTGTATTGTTGAAACCTGTTGACAAGCTATTGACTCAAACTTCGGAAACTTTTTGTGCTCGAGGCTCAAACCTTATACAGCCAACTACCACAAGTAATTATTTTTTATTATCAATATGCTGGTTAGATTGTGGAGCAATAAAACTTTTGTGTAGTGATATTTCCGAGAGATATGAGAACATAACCTAACTATCGAAACTTGACGGGATTACTTTATGACACATTCACACTGTTACAAAATAACAAACAAAGTCGACCCACCACCTCCAGCCGCTCAATGTTGCATTTTTCCGCACTCTAAAATACCTATTGGAGAGAAAGAAGTGCTGACAATCTGGGGAAAAAAACTACCCGATGGAGCAAAATGTGCCGAAAGATGAATTTCTTAATCTTCTCATAAAACTGATGCCTGACCTGTGCACCCGGGGTCATTTTTATGTCAAAAAAATAGATAAAGTAGTCCGATATTTGTAATAGCTATATATAATTGTGTATCAAGTTTTTGATGACTGTTTTACTGTCTCCCTTTGTGTCAATTATTTTTCCTCTTCTATTTCAAGGCGAAAACACCGATGTCAGAAAAAACTTTGTGACACATTTTAACTTTAATTTATCAATGGAAATTAAAACTCCTTGTTAGCGCAATTCATTACTGCTGAAGGAAAGGGTGTACCAATTATTTGTTTGTTTTGCAATTATTTGTTTTAGGCTACTTTTAAAATTGATCGGCTGGCACAGGAAAAAGCTTAAAATTCGTCACAAAGTAAGTGTTTCTTACGGTATATTTTAATTTTTCTATTATATTTAATATATTTTATGACACTAAATCAATCTATCATAAAAATATGTTCTAAGCACTCAGAACTAAAATATATTTCTTTTTCTCCTGGAATAATCGAACTGTTTTCAAAATGCGCTAAATTCGTTATGTCCGCGTGGCCTAATGGATAAGACGTCTGACTTCGAATCAGAAGATTGCAGGTTCGAATCCTGTCGCGGACGAATCCATGTACGAGCTATTTGTTCATGTAATGAAATTTTAAAATCGTTTTATAGAAATTTTAATTTTTCTATTATATTTAATATATTTTATGACAGTAATGCGATCTATCGTAAAAAAACATGTTCTATGTGCTCCGAACTCAAATATATTTTTTTTCTCCTACGATACTCGAAATTGTTTTCAAAATACGCTAAATTCCTCATGTCCGCGTGGCCTAACGGATAAGGCGTCTGACTTCGAATCAGAAGATTGCAGGTTCGAATCCTGTCGCGGACGAATCCATGTACGAGCTAATTGTTCAATTAATGAAATTTTAAAATCGTTTAATAGATATTTCAATTTTTCTATTATATTTAATATATCTTATGACAGTAATGCGATCTATCGTAAAAAAACATGTTCTATGTGCTCCGAACTCAAATATATTTTTTTTCTCCTACGATACTCGAAATTGTTTTCAAAATGCGCTAAATTCGTCATGTCCGCGTGGCCTAACGGATAAGGCGTCTGACTTCGAATCAGAAGATTGCAGGTTCGAATCCTGTCGCGGACGAATCCATGTACGAGCTAATTGTTCATTTAATGAAATTTTAAAATCGTTTAATAGATATTTCAATTTTTCTATTATATTTAATATATTTATGACAGTAATGCGATCTATCGTAAAAAACATGTTCTATGTGCTCCGAACTCAAATATATTTTTTTCTCCTACGATACTCGAAATTGTTTTCAAATACGCTAAATTCCTCATGTCCGCGTGGCCTAACGGATAAGGCGTCTGACTTCGAATCAGAAGATTGCAGGTTCGAATCCTGTCGCGGACGAATCCATGTACGAGCTAATTGTTCATTAATGAAATTTTAAAATCGTTTATAGATATTTTAATTTTTCTATTATACTTAATATATTTTATGACAGTAATTGCAATCTATCGTAAAAAAACATGTTCTATGTGCTCCGAACTCAAATATATTTTTTTTCTCCTACGATACTCGAAATTGTTTTCAAAATACGCTAAATTCCTCATGTCCGCGTGGCCTAACGGATAAGGCGTCTGACTTCGAATCAGAAGATTGCAGGTTCGAATCCTGTCGCGGACGAATTCATGTACGAGCTATTTGTTCATGTAATGAAATATTTTTTTTTAATTAAAAAAAAATACACATAAAATTTCCGCATACCGCAAATTATCACACGGGACTTACAGAGGTAAGTATATAACACTAAGAAAACACAAGAAACAGACAAAACAAAACAAAAAATGAAAGTAAGAAGAATTACAAATATTTACAATAAATTTTCAAAATAAGCCGAAAGCACACTTCCCAGAAACGAGCAAAAAGAAATTGGGAGGCCAGTTAATATTTAAGTGCTTAAGAGCCAATTTAAAAATATTTCTCTCCCTGCGGTACTTCGAACACAAAAACAGAACATGTTCAGGATTTTCCTCGCCACCAACGCTGCAGTCACAGGGGGTCGCCGAACACAATTTGAATCTACTCAAATAGCTCTTAAAATTTCCATGTCCTGTGAGGAACTGACTCAATTTGTAGTTAGCAAAGAAGTGATGGCAAGAGAGTCTCATTCTAATGGACGGGAAAAATTTCTTGGTTAAACTACCATTATTTGAGCTGACGTATTCTTGGTTCCATGACTCCACCATACTCTCAAACATGACCTTCTTAAAAAAAAGATTTGAAAATATTGACACTAATGTCAATTTCACGCCTTGTGGCGGACTTGGCAAGGAAGTCGGCTCGCTCGTTACCAAAGATACCAGTATGCCCACGAACAAAAGCAAAGAAAACAGAGACGTTTTTACTTTCAAGGGTTTTGAGTTGCCTTTGAATTTCGACGATAATGCTATTGGCAGAAGAAATATATTTTAAGGTCTCCAAGGATGAAATTGAATCTGTACAAATGAGATAATCTTTGTCAGCACTATCTCGATTCATGATCCATTTAATGGTAAAGTTTAAACATAATAGTTCAGCTATAAAAACAGTGCGTTCATCTCGAATTCTAAATTTAAAAGCTCGAATTCAATGCCATTCTTGAAGGCAACAAAAGCGAAACCAACCTTGCCATCAATTTTACTGCCATCAGTATAGCAAGTAACAGGGAAATCACCTGCAGTTTTGTTGCAATAATTAATAACATTGATAGCCTTTCTCTCCGAGGGATGAGGAAGATCAGATGGAGGTAAAACATAATCGTAACCAGAAGTAGAAGAAGTAGAGAAATTTTCTCTAAAGGCGATATTATGAAGAATTTCAGTGTCGATCGGAAGAAAACCAGAAATTGCATAAACAGATTCAGAGCTTAACGTGCAATATCCACATATGACTCGCAAGAGAATGAGTCGGAGATATTTACAATTAATCTTCTTCTTGAGCGCCATACCCCAAGCTCCAGAGCCGTACAGAATAAAAGGTTCAATGCCTTGCTTATAAATGAGCGAATAGACATCAAACCTGATGCCGTACGTATTACGTGCAGTGCGACATAAACCACGTTGCAATTTCTCACACTTCTCTGAAATGTAAGATAGGTGTTTTTTCCAAGGAAATTTGCAGTCAAGAAAATCCCCAAGATATTTAAATTGACCTACCACAGCCAAGGGATTTCCGTCGAGAAACAGATGAAATGCGTCTTAAAGAACATTCCGTTTTTCAATAAACATGACATTGGATTTAGCAGAGTTAAATTCCAATTTAAAATCTTTTAACCATTCGGTACCAAAGTTCAAGGTCTCTTGAGAACAAAAGAAAGTAGTCATGTCCGCGTGGCCTAACGGATAAGGCGTCTGACTTCGAATCAGAAGATTGCAGGTTCGAATCCTGTCGCGGACGAATCCATGTACGAGCTAATTGTTCATTTAATGAAATTTTAAAATCGTTTAATAGATATTTCAATTTTTCTATTATATTTAATATATTTTATGACAGTAATGCGATCTATCGTAAAAAAACATGTTCTATGTGCTCCGAACTCAAATATATTTTTTTTCTCCTTGGAAAATCGAAATTGTTTTCAAAATGTGCTACATTTAAAATGTCCGCGTGGCCTAACGGATAAGGCGTCTGACTTCGAATCAGAAGATTGCAGGTTCGAATCCTGTCGCGGACGAATCCATGTACGAGCTATTTGTTCATTAATGAAATTTTAAAATCGTTTAATAGATATTTCAATTTTTCTATTATATTTAATATATTTTATGACAGTAATGCGATCTATCGTAAAAAAACATGTTCTATGTGCTCCGAACTCAAATATATTTTTTTTCTCCTTGGAAACTCGAAATTGTTTTCAAAATGTGCTACATTTGTCATGTCCGCGTGGCCTAACGGATAAGGCGTCTGACTTCGAATCAGAAGATTGCAGGTTCGAATCCTGTCGCGGACGAATCCGTTTACGAGCTAATTCTTCATTTAATGAAATTTTAAAATCGTTTAATAGATATTTCAATTTTTCTATTATATTTAATATGTTTTATGACAGAAATGCGATCTATTCTAAAAAACATTTTCTATGTGCTCCGAACTCAAATATATATTTTTTCTCCTACGATACTCGAAATTGTTTTCAAAATACGCTAAATTCCTCATGTCCGCGTGGCCTAACGGATAAGGCGTCTGACTTCGAATCAGAAGATTGCAGGTTCGAATCCTGTCGCGGACGAATCCATGTACGAGCTAATTGTTCATTTAATGAAATTTTAAAATCGTTTAATAGATATTTTAATTTTTCTATTATACTTAATATATTTTATGACAGTATTGCAATCTATCGTAAAAAAACATGTTCTATGTGCTCCGAACTCAAATATATTTTTTTTCTCCTACGATACTCGAAATTGTTTTCAAAATACGCTAAATTCCTCATGTCCGCGTGGCCTAACGGATAAGGCGTCTGACTTCGAATCAGAAGATTGCAGGTTCGAATCCTGTCGCGGACGAATCCATGTACGAGCTATTTGTTCAAATAATGGAATTTTAAAATCGTTTTATAGATATTTTAATTTTTCTATTATACTTAATATATTTTATGACAGTATTGCAATCTATCGTAAAAAAACATGTTCTATGTGCTCCGAACTCAAATATATTTTTTTCTCCTACGATACTCGAAATTGTTTTCAAAATACGCTAAATTCCTCATGTCCGCGTGGCCTAACGGATAAGGCGTCTGACTTCGAATCAGAAGATTGCAGGTTCGAATCCTGTCGCGGACGAATCCATGTACGAGCTATTTGTTCACGTAATGAAATTTTAAAATCGTTTTATAGATATTTTAATTTTTCTATTATACTTAATATATTTTATGACAGTATTGCAATCTATCGTAAAAAAACATGTTCTATGTGCTCCGAACTCAAATATATTTTTTTTCTCCTACGATACTCGAAATTGTTTTCAAAATACGCTAAATTCCTCATGTCCGCGTGGCCTAACGGATAAGGCGTCTGACTTCGAATCAGAAGATTGCAGGTTCGAATCCTGTCGCGGACGAATCCATGTACGAGCTAATTGTTCATTTAATGAAATTTTAAAATCGTTTAATAGATATTTCAATTTTTCTATTATATTTAATATATCTTATGACAGTAATGCGATCTATCGTAAAAAAACATGTTCTATGTGCTCCGAACTCAAATATATTTTTTTTCTCCTACGATACTCGAAATTGTTTTCAAAATACGCTAAATTCCTCATGTCCGCGTGGCCTAACGGATAAGGCGTCTGACTTCGAATCAGAAGATTGCAGGTTCGAATCCTGTCGCGGACGAATCCATGTACGAGCTAATTGTTCATTTAATGAAATTTTAAAATCGTTTAATAGATATTTCAATTTTTCTATTATATTTAATATATTTTATGACAGTAATGCGATCTATTCGTAAAAAACATGTTCTATGTGCTCCGAACTCAAATATATTTTTTTCTCCTACGATACTCGAAATTGTTTTCAAAATACGCTAAATTCCTCATGTCCGCGTGGCCTAACGGATAAGGCGTCTGACTTCGAATCAGAAGATTGCAGGTTCGAATCCTGTCGCGGACGAATCCATGTACGAGCTATTTGTTCAAATAATGGAATTTTAAAATCGTTTTATAGATATTTTAATTTTTCTATTATACTTAATATATTTTATGACAGTATTGCAATCTATCGTAAAAAAACATGTTCTATGTGCTCCGAACTCAAATATATTTTTTTTCTCCTACGATACTCGAAATTGTTTTCAAAATACGCTAAATTCCTCATGTCCGCGTGGCCTAACGGATAAGGCGTCTGACTTCGAATCAGAAGATTGCAGGTTCGAATCCTGTCGCGGACGAATCCATGTACGAGCTATTGTTCATTTAATGAAATTTTAAAATCGTTTAATAGATATTTCAATTTTTCTATTATATTTAATATATCTTATGACAGTAATGCGATCTATCGTAAAAAAACATTTTCTATGTGCTCCGAACTCAAATATATTTTTTTCTCCTACGATACTCGAAATTGTTTTCAAAATACGCTAAATTCCTCATGTCCGCGTGGCCTAACGGATAAGGCGTCTGACTTCGAATCAGAAGATTGCAGGTTCGAATCCTGTCGCGGACGAATCCATGTACGAGCTATTGTTCAATTAATGAAATTTTAAAATCGTTTTATAGATATTTCAATTTTTCTATTATATTTAATATATTTTATGACAGTAATGCGATCTATCGTAAAAAAACATGTTCTATGTGCTCCGGACTCGAATATATTTTTTTTCTCCTGGGAAACTCGAAATTGTTTTCAAAATGTGCTACATTTGTCATGTCCGCGTGGCCTAACGGATAAGGCGTCTGACTTCGAATCAGAAGATTGCAGGTTCGAATCCTGTCGCGGACGAATTCATGTACGAGCTATTTGTTCATGTAATGAAATATTTTTTTTTAATTAAAAAAAAATACACATAAAATTTCCGCATACCGCAAATTATCACACGGGACTTACAGAGGTAAGTATATAACACTAAGAAAACACAAGAAACAGACAAAACAAAACAAAAAATGAAAGTAAGAAGAATTACAAATATTTACAATAAATTTTCAAAATAAGCCGAAAGCACACTTCCCAGAAACGAGCAAAAAGAAATTGGGAGGCCAGTTAATATTTAAGTGCTTAAGAGCCAATTTAAAAATATTTCTCTCCCTGCGGTACTTCGAACACAAAAAACAGAACATGTTCAGGATTTTCCTCGCCACCAACGCTGCAGTAACAGGGGGTCGCCGAACACAATTTGAATCTACTCAAATAGCTCTTAAAATTTCCATGTCCTGTGAGGAACTGACTCAATTTGTAGTTAGCAAAGAAGTGATGGCAAGAGAGTCTCATTCTAATGGACGGGAAAAATTTCTTGGTTAAACTACCATTATTTGAGCTGACGTATTCTTGGTTCCATGACTCCACCATACTCTCAAACATGACCTTCTTAAAAAAAAGATTTGAAAATATTGACACTAATGTCAATTTCACGCCTTGTGGCGGACTTGGCAAGGAAGTCGGCTCGCTCGTTACCAAAGATACCAGTATGCCCACGAACAAAAGCAAAGAAAACAGAGACGTTTTTACTTTCAAGGGTTTTGAGTTGCCTTTGAATTTCGACGATAATGCTATTGGCAGAAGAAATATATTTTAAGGTCTCCAAGGATGAAATTGAATCTGTACAAATGAGATAATCTTTGTCAGCACTATCTCGATTCATGATCCATTTAATGGTAAAGTTTAAACATAATAGTTCAGCTATAAAAACAGTGCATTCATCTCGAATTCTAAATTTAAAAGCTCGAATTCAATGCCATTCTTGAAGGCAACAAAAGCGAAACCAACCTTGCCATCAATTTTACTGCCATCAGTATAGCAAGTAACAGGGAAATCACCTGCAGTTTTGTTGCAATAATTAATAACATTGATAGCCTTTCTCTCCGAGGGATGAGGAAGATCAGATGGAGGTAAAACATAATCGTAACCAGAAGTAGAAGAAGTAGAGAAATTTTCTCTAAAGGCGATATTATGAAGAATGGCAGTGTCGATCGGAAGAAAACCAGAAATTGCATAAACAGATTCAGAGCTTAACGTGCAATATCCACATATGACTCGCAAGAGAATGAGTCGGAGATATTTACAATTAATCTTCTTCTTGAGCGCCATACCCCAAGCTCCAGAGCCGTACAGAATAAAAGGTTCAATGCCTTGCTTATAAATGAGCGAATAGACATCAAACCTGATGCCGTACGTATTACGTGCAGTGCGACATAAACCACGTTGCAATTTCTCACACTTCTCTGAAATGTAAGATAGGTGTTTTTTCCAAGGAAATTTGCAGTCAAGAAAATCCCCAAGATATTTAAATTGACCTACCACAGCCAAGGGATATCCGTCGAGAAACAGATGAAATGCGTCTTAAAGAACATTCCGTTTTTCAATAAACATGACATTGGATTTAGCAGAGTTAAATTCCAATTTAAAATCTTTTAACCATTCGGTACCAAAGTTCAAGGTCTCTTGAGCACAAAAGAAAGTAGTCATGTCCGCGTGGCCTAACGGATAAGGCGTCTGACTTCGAATCAGAAGATTGCAGGTTCGAATCCTGTCGCGGACGAATCCGTTTACGAGCTATTTCTTCATTTAATGAAATTTTAAAATCGTTTAATAGATATTTCAATTTTTCTATTATATTTAATATATTTTATGACAGAAATGCGATCTATTCTAAAAAACATTTTCTATGTGCTCCGAACTCAAATATATTTTTTTTCTCCTACGATACTCGAAATTGTTTTCAAAATACGCTAAATTCCTCATGTCCGCGTGGCCTAACGGATAAGGCGTCTGACTTCGAATCAGAAGATTGCAGGTTCGAATCCTGTCGCGGACGAATCCATGTACGAGCTAATTGTTCAAATAATGGAATTTTAAAATCGTTTAATAGATATTTCAATTTTTCTATTATATTTAATATATCTTATGACAGTAATGCGATCTATCGTAAAAAAACATGTTCTATGTGCTCCGAACTCAAATATATTTTTTTTCTCCTTGGAAACTCGAAATTGTTTTCAAAATGTGCTACATTTGTCATGTCCGCGTGGCCTAACGGATAAGGCGTCTGACTTCGAATCAGAAGATTGCAGGTTCGAATCCTGTCGCGGACGAATCCATGTACGAGCTAATTGTTCATTTAATGAAATTTTAAAATCGTTTAATAGATATTTCAATTTTTCTATTATATTTAATATATCTTATGACAGTAATGCGATCTATCGTAAAAAAACATGTTCTATGTGCTCCGAACTCAAATATATTTTTTTTCTCCTACGATACTCGAAATTGTTTTCAAAATACGCTAAATTCCTCATGTCCGCGTGGCCTAACGGATAAGGCGTCTGACTTCGAATCAGAAGATTGCAGGTTCGAATCCTGTCGCGGACGAATCCATGTACGTGCTATTTGTTCAAATAATGGAATTTTAAAATCGTTTTATAGATATTTTAATTTTTCTATTATACTTAATATATTTTATGACAGTAATGCGATCTATCGTAAAAAACATGTTCTATGTGCTCCGAACTCAAATATATTTTTTTTCTCCTACGATACTCGAAATTGTTTTCAAAATACGCTAAATTCCTCATGTCCGCGTGGCCTAACGGATAAGGCGTCTGACTTCGAATCAGAAGATTGCAGGTTCGAATCCTGTCGCGGACGAATCCATGTACGAGCTAATTGTTCATTTAATGAAATTTTAAAATCGTTTAATAGATATTTCAATTTTTCTATTATATTTAATATATTTTATGACAGTAATGCGATCTATCGTAAAAAAACATGTTCTATGTGCTCCGAACTCAAATATATTTTTTTCTCCTACGATACTCGAAATTGTTTTCAAAATACGCTAAATTCCTCATGTCCGCGTGGCCTAACGGATAAGGCGTCTGACTTCGAATCAGAAGATTGCAGGTTCGAATCCTGTCGCGGACGAATCCATGTACGTGCTATTTGTTCAAATTAATGGAATTTTAAAATCGTTTTATAGATATTTAATTTTTCTATTTTCAAAATAAGCCGAAAGCACACTTCCCAGAAACGAGCAAAAAGAAATTGGGAGGCCAGTTAATATTTAAGTGCTTAAGAGCAATTTAAAAATATTTCTCTCCCTGCGGTACTTCGAACACAAAAAACAGAACATGTTCAGGATTTTCCTCGCCACCAACGCTGCAGTAACAGGGGGTCGCCGAACACAATTTGAATCTACTCAAATAGCTCTTAAAATTTCCATGTCCTGTGAGGAACTGACTCAATTTGTAGTTAGCAAAGAAGTGATGGCAAGAGAGTCTCATTCTAATGGACGGGAAAAATTTCTTGGTTAAACTACCATTATTTGAGCTGACGTATTCTTGGTTCCATCACTCCACCATACTCTCAAACATGACCTTCTTAAAAAAAAGATTTGAAAATATTGACACTAATGTCAATTTCACGCCTTGTGGCGGACTTGGCAAGGAAGTCGGCTCGCTCGTTACCAAAGATACCAGTATGCCCATAAACAAAAGCAAAGAAAACAGAGACGTTTTTACTTTCAAGGGTTTTGAGTTGCCTTTGAATTTCGACGATAATGCTATTGGCAGAAGAAATATATTTTAAGGTCTCCAAGGATGAAATTGAATCTGTACAAATGAGATAATCTTTGTCAGCACTTTCTCGATTCATGATCCATTTAATGGTAAAGTTTAAACATAATAGTTCAGCTATAAAAACAGTGCATTCATCTCGAATTCTAAATTTAAAAGCTCGAATTCAATGCCATTCTTGAAGGCAACAAAAGCGAAACCAACCTTGCCATCAATTTTACTGCCATCAGTATAGCAAGTAACAGGGAAATCACCTGCAGTTTTGTTGCAATAATTAATAACATTGATAGCCTTTCTCTCCGAGGGATGAGGAAGATCAGATGGAATTAAAACATAATCGTAACCAGAAGTAGAAGAAGTAGAGAAATTTTCTCTAAAGGTGATATTATGAAGAATGACAGTGTCGATCGGAAGAAAACCAGAAATTGCATAAACAGATTCAGAGCTTAACGTGCAATATCCACATATGACTCGCAAGAGAATGAGTCGGAGATATTTACAATTAATCTTCTTCTTGAGCGCCATACCCCAAGCTCCAGAGCCGTACAGAATAAAAGGTTCAATGCCTTGCTTATAAATGAGCGAATAGACATCAAACCTGATGCCGTACGTATTACGTGCAGTGCGACATAAACCACGTTGCAATTTCTCACACTTCTCTGAAATGTAAGATAGGTGTTTTTTCCAAGGAAATTTGCAGTCAAGAAAATCCCCAAGATATTTAAATTGACCTACCACAGCCAAGGGATATCCGTCGAGAAACAGATGAAATGCGTCTTAAAGAACATTCCGTTTTTCAATAAACATGACTTTGAATTTAGCAGAGTTAAATTCCAATTTAAAATCTTTTAACCATTCGGTACCAAAGTTCAAGGTCTCTTGAGCACAAAAGAAAGTAGTCATGTCCGCGTGGCCTAACGGATAAGGCGTCTGACTTCGAATCAGAAGATTGCAGGTTCGAATCCTGTCGCGGACGAATCCGTTTACGAGTTTTTTCTTCATTTAATGAAATTTTAAAATCGTTTAATAGATATTTCAATTTTTCTATTATATTTAATATATTTTATGACAGAAATGCGATATATTCTAAAAAACATTTTCTATGTGCTCGGAACTCAAATATATTTTTTTTCTCCTACGATACTCGAAATTGTTTTCAAAATACGCTAAATTCCTCATGTCCGCGTGGCCTAACGGATAAGGCGTCTGACTTCGAATCAGAAGATTGCAGGTTCGAATCCTGTCGCGGACGAATCCATGTACGTGCTATTTGTTCAAATAATGGAATTTTAAAATCGTTTAATAGATATTTCAATTTTTCTATTATATTTAATATATCTTATGACAGTAATGCGATCTATCGTAAAAAACATGTTCTATGTGCTCCGAACTCAAATATATTTTTTTCTCCTTGGAAACTCGAAATTGTTTTCAAAATGTGCTACATTTGTCATGTCCGCGTGGCCTAACGGATAAGGCGTCTGACTTCGAATCAGAAGATTGCAGGTTCGAATCCTGTCGCGGACGAATCCATGTACGAGCTATTTGTTCACGTAATGAAATTTTAATATCGTTTTATAGATATTTCAATTTTTCTATTATATTTAATATATTTTATGACAGAAATGCGATCTATCGTAAAAAAACATGTTCTATGTTCTCCGGACTCGAATATATTTTTTTTCTCCTGGGAAACTCGAAATTGTTTTCAAAATGTGCTACATTTGTCATGTCCGCGTGGCCTAACGGATAAGGCGTCTGACTTCGAATCAGAAGATTGCAGGTTCGAATCCTGTCGCGGACGAATTCATATACGAGCTATTTGTTCATGTAATGAAATATTTTTTTTAATTAAAAAAAAATACACATCAAATTTCCGCATACAGCAAATTATCGCACGGGACTTACACAGGTAAGTATATAACACTAAGAAAACACAAGAAACAGACAAAACAAAACAAAAAATGAAAGTAAGAAGAATTTCAAATATTTACAATAAATTTTCAAAATAAGCCGAAAGCACACTTCCCAGAAACGAGCAAAAAGAAATTGGGAGGCCAGTTAATATTTAAGTGCTTAAGAGCCAATTTAAAAATATTTCTCTCCCTGCGGTACTTCGAACACAAAAAACAGAACATTTTCAGGATTTTCCTCGCCACCAACACTGCAGTAACAGGGGGTCGCCGAACACAATTTGAATCTACTCAAATAGCTCTTAAAATTTCCATGTCCTGTGAGGAACTGACTCAATTTGTAGTTAGCAAAGAAGTGATGGCAAGAGAGTCTCATTCTAATGGACGGGAAAAATTTCTTGGTTAAACTACCATTATTTGAGCTGACGTATTCTTGGTTCCATCACTCCACCATACTCTCAAACATGACCTTCTTAAAAAAAGATTTGAAAATATTGACACTAATGTCAATTTCACGCCTTGTGGCGGACTTGGCAAGGAAGTCGGCTCGCTCGTTACCAAAGATACCAGTATGCCCACGAACAAAAGCAAAGAAAACAGAGACGTTTTTACTTTCAAGGGTTTTGAGTTGCCTTTGAATTTCGACGATAATGCTATTGGCAGAAGAAATATATTTTAAGGTCTCCAAGGATGAAATTGAATCTGTACAAATGAGATAATCTTTGTCAGCACTTTCTCGATTCATGATCCATTTAATGGTAAAGTTTAAACATAATAGTTCAGCTATAAAAACAGTGCATTCATCTCGAATTCTAAATTTAAAAGCTCGAATTCAATGCCATTCTTGAAGGCAACAAAAGCGAAACCAACCTTGCCATCAATTTTACTGCCATCAGTATAGCAAGTAACAGGGAAATCACCTGCAGTTTTGTTGCAATAATTAATAACATTGATAGCCTTTCTCTCCGAGGGATGAGGAAGATCAGATGGAGGTAAAACATAATCGTAACCAGAAGTAGAAGAAGTAGAGAAATTTTCTCTAAAGGCGATATTATGAAGAATGGCAGTGTCGATCGGAAGAAAACCAGAAATTGCATAAACAGATTCAGAGCTTAACGTGCAATATCCACATATGACTCGCAAGAGAATGAGTCGGAGATATTTACAATTAATCTTCTTCTTGAGCGCCATACCCCAAGCTCCAGAGCCGTACAGAATAAAAGGTTCAATGCCTTGCTTATAAATGAGCGAATAGACATCAAACCTGATGCCGTACGTATTACGTGCAGTGCGACATAAACCACGTTGCAATTTCTCACACTTCTCTGAAATGTAAGATAGGTGTTTTTTCCAAGGAAATTTGCAGTCAAGAAAATCCCCAAGATATTTAAATTGACCTACCACAGCCAAGGGATATCCGTCGAGAAACAGATGAAATGCGTCTTAAAGAACATTCCGTTTTTCAATAAACATGACATTGGATTTAGCAGAGTTAAATTCCAATTTAAAATCTTTTAACCATTCGGTACCAAAGTTCAAGGTCTCTTGAGCACGAAAGAAAGTAGTCATGTCCGCGTGGCCTAACGGATAAGGCGTCTGACTTCGAATCAGAAGATTGCAGGTTCGAATCCTGTCGCGGACGAATCCGTTTACGAGCTTTTTCTTCATTTAATGAAATTTTAAAATCGTTTAATAGATATTTCAATTTTTCTATTATATTTAATATATTTTATGACAGTAATGCGATCTATCGTAAAAAAACATGTTCTATGTGCTCCGAACTCAAATATATTTTTTTTCTCCTACGATACTCGAAATTGTTTTCAAAATACGCTAAATTCCTCATGTCCGCGTGGCCTAACGGATAAGGCGTCTGACTTCGAATCAGAAGATTGCAGGTTCGAATCCTGTCGCGGACGAATCCATGTACGTGCTATTTGTTCAAATAATAGAATTTTAAAATCGTTTAATAGATATTTCAATTTTTCTATTATATTTAATATATTTTATGACAGAAATGCGATCTATCGTAAAAAAACATGTTCTATGTGCTCCGAACTCGAATATATTTTTTTTCTCCTGGAAACTCGAAATTGTTTTCAAAATGTGCTACATTTGCTCATGTCCGCGTGGCCTAACGGATAAGGCGTCTGACTTCGAATCAGAAGATTGCAGGTTCGAATCCTGTCGCGGACGAATCCATGTACGAGCTAATTGTTCATTAATGAAATTTTAAAATCGTTTAATAGATATTTCAATTTTTCTATTATATTTAATATATCTTATGACAGTAATGCGATCTATCGTAAAAAAACATGTTCTATGTGCTCCGAACTCAAATATATTTTTTTTCTCCTGGGAAACTCGAAATTGTTTTCAAAATGTGCTACATTTGTCATGTCCGCGTGGCCTAACGGATAAGGCGTCTGACTTCGAATCAGAAGATTGCAGGTTCGAATCCTGTCGCGGACGAATCCATGTACGAGCTAATTGTTCATTTAATGAAATTTTAAAATCGTTTAATAGATATTTCAATTTTTCTATTATAATTAATATATCTTATGACAGTAATGCGATCTATCGTAAAAAAACATGTTCTATGTGCTCCAAACTCAAATATATATTTTTTCTCCTGGGAAACTCGATATTGTTTTCAAAATGTGCTACATTTGTCATGTCCGCGTGGCCTAACGGATAAGGCGTCTGACTTCGAATCAGAAGATTGCAGGTTCGAATCCTGTCGCGGACGAATTCATGTACGAGCTATTTGTTCATGTAATGAAATATTTTTTTTTAATTAAAAAAAATACACATAAAATTTCCGCATACCGCAAATTATCGCACGGGACTTACAGAGGTAAGTATATAACACTAAGAAAACACAAGAAACAGACAAAACAAAACAAAAAATGAAAGTAAGAAGAATTACAAATATTTACAATAAATTTTCAAAATAAGCCGAAAGCACACTTCCCAGAAACGAGCAAAAAGAAATTGGGAGGCCAGTTAATATTTAAGTGCTTAAGAGCCAATTTAAAAATATTTCTCTCCCTGCGGTACTTCGAACACAAAAAACAGAACATGTTCAGGATTTTCCTCGCCACCAACGCTGCAGTAACAGGGGGTCGCCGAACACAATTTGAATCTACTCAAATAGCTCTTAAAATTTCCATGTCCTGTGAGGAACTGACTCAATTTGTAGTTAGCAAAGAAGTGATGGCAAGAGAGTCTCATTCTAATGGACGGGAAAAATTTCTTGGTTAAACTACCATTATTTGAGCTGACGTATTCTTGGTTCCATGACTCCACCATACTCTCAAACATGACCTTCTTAAAAAAAAGATTTGAAAATATTGACACTAATGTCAATTTCACGCCTTGTGGCGGACTTGGCAAGGAAGTCGGCTCGCTCGTTACCAAAGATACCAGTATGCCCACGAACAAAAGCAAAGAAAACAGAGACGTTTTTACTTTCAAGGGTTTTGAGTTGCCTTTGAATTTCGACGATAATGCTATTGGCAGAAGAAATATATTTTAAGGTCTCCAAGGATGAAATTGAATCGGTACAAATGAGATAATCTTTGTCAGCACTATCTCGATTCATGATCCATTTAATGGTAAAGTTTAAACATAATAGTTCAGCTATAAAAACAGTGCATTCATCTCGAATTCTAAATTTAAAAGCTCGAATTCAATGCCATTCTTGAAGGCAACAAAAGCGAAACCAACCTTGCCATCAATTTTACAGCCATCAGTATAGCAAGTAACAGGGAAATCACCTGCAGTTTTGTTGCAATAATTAATAACATTGATAGCCTTTCTCTCCGAGGGATGAGGAAGATCAGATGGAGGTAAAACATAATCGTAACCAGAAGTAGAAGAAGTAGAGAAATTTTCTCTAAAGGCGATATTATGAAGAATGGCAGTGTCGATCGGAAGAAAACCAGAAATTGCATAAACAGATTCAGAGCTTAACGTGCAATATCCACATATGACTCGCAAGAGAATGAGTCGGAGATATTTACAATTAATCTTCTTCTTGAGCGCCATACCCCAAGCTCCAGAGCCGTACAGAATAAAAGGTTCAATGCCTTGCTTATAAATGAGCGAATAGACATCAAACCTGATGCCGTACGTATTACGTGCAGTGCGACATAAACCACGTTGCAATTTCTCACACTTCTCTGAAATGTAAGATAGGTGTTTTTTCCAAGGAAATTTGCAGTCAAGAAAATCCCCAAGATATTTAAATTGACCTACCACAGCCAAGGGATATCCGTCGAGAAACAGATGAAATGCGTCTTAAAGAACATTCCGTTTTTCAATAAACATGACTTTGAATTTAGCAGAGTTAAATTCCAATTTAAAATCTTTTAACCATTCGGTACCAAAGTTCAAGGTCTCTTGAGCACAAAAGAAAGTAGTCATGTCCGCGTGGCCTAACGGATAAGGCGTCTGACTTCGAATCAGAAGATTGCAGGTTCGAATCCTGTCGCGGACGAATCCGTTTACGAGCTTTTTCTTCATTTAATGAAATTTTAAAATCGTTTAATAGATATTTCAATTTTTCTATTATATTTAATATATTTTATGACAGAAATGCGATCTATTCTAAAAAACATTTTCTATGTGCTCCGAACTCAAATATATTTTTTTTCTCCTACGATACTCGAAATTGTTTTCAAAATACGCTAAATTCCTCATGTCCGCGTGGCCTAACGGATAAGGCGTCTGACTTCGAATCAGAAGATTGCAGGTTCGAATCCTGTCGCGGACGAATCCATGTACGAGCTAATTGTTCATTTAATGAAATTTTAAAATCGTTTAATAGATATTTCAATTTTTCTATTATATTTAATATATCTTATGACAGTAATGCGATCTATCGTAAAAAAACATGTTCTATGTGCTCCGAACTCAAATATATTTTTTTTCTCCTTGGAAACTCGAAATTGTTTTCAAAATGTGCTAAATTTGTCATGTCCGCGTGGCCTAACGGATAAGGCGTCTGACTTCGAATCAGAAGATTGCAGGTTCGAATCCTGTCGCGGACGAATCCATGTACGAGCTATTTGTTCACGTAATGAAATTTTAAAATCGTTTAATAGATATTTCAATTTTTCTATTATATTTAATATATTTTATGACAGTAATGCGATCTATCGTAAAAAAACATGTTCTATGTGCTCCGAACTCAAATATATTTTTTTTCTCCTACGATACTCGAAATTGTTTTCAAAATACGCTAAATTCCTCATGTCCGCGTGGCCTAACGGATAAGGCGTCTGACTTCGAATCAGAAGATTGCAGGTTCGAATCCTGTCGCGGACGAATCCATGTACGTGCTATTTGTTCAATTAATGAATTTTAAAATCGTTTTATAGATATTTTAATTTTTCTATTATACTTAATATATTTTATGACAGTATTGCAATCTATCGTAAAAAAACATGTTCTATGTGCTCCGAACTCAAATATATTTTTTTTCTCCTACGATACTCGAAATTGTTTTCAAAATACGCTAAATTCCTCATGTCCGCGTGGCCTAACGGATAAGGCGTCTGACTTCGAATCAGAAGATTGCAGGTTCGAATCCTGTCGCGGACGAATCCATGTACGAGCTAATTGTTCATTTAATGAAATTTTAAAATCGTTTAATAGATATTTCAATTTTTCTATTATATTTAATATATTTTATGACAGTAATGCGATCTATCGTAAAAAAACATGTTCTATGTGCTCCGAACTCAAATATATTTTTTTTCTCCTACGATACTCGAAATTGTTTTCAAAATACGCTAAATTCCTCATGTCCGCGTGGCCTAACGGATAAGGCGTCTGACTTCGAATCAGAAGATTGCAGGTTCGAATCCTGTCGCGGACGAATCCATGTACGAGCTAATTGTTCATTTAATGAAATTTTAAAATCGTTTTATAGATATTTTAATTTTTCTATTATACTTAATATATTTTATGACAGTATTGCGATCTATCGTAAAAAAACATGTTCTATGTGCTCCGAACTCAAATATATTTTTTTTCTCCTACGATACTCGAAATTGTTTTCAAAATACGCTAAATTTCTCATGTCCGCGTGGCCTAACGGATAAGGCGTCTGACTTCGAATCAGAAGATTGCAGGTTCGAATCCTGTCGCGGACGAATCCATGTACGTGCTATTTGTTCAAATAATGGAATTTTAAAATCGTTTTATAGATATTTTAATTTTTCTATTATACTTAATATATTTTATGACAGTATTGCAATCTATCGTAAAAAAACATGTTCTATGTGCTCCGAACTCAAATATATTTTTTTTCTCCTACGATACTCGAAATTGTTTTCAAAATACGCTAAATTCCTCATGTCCGCGTGGCCTAACGGATAAGGCGTCTGACTTCGAATCAGAAGATTGCAGGTTCGAATCCTGTCGCGGACGATTCATGTACGAGCTATTTGTTCACATAATGAAATTTTAAAATCGTTTTATAGATATTTCAATTTTTCTATTATATTTAATATATTTTATGACAGTAATGCGATCTATCGTAAAAAAACATGTTCTATGTGCTCCGAACTCAAATATATTTTTTTTCTCCTACGATACTCGAAATTGTTTTCAAAATACGCTAAATTCCTCATGTCCGCGTGGCCTAACGGATAAGGCGTCTGACTTCGAATCAGAAGATTGCAGGTTCGAATCCTGTCGCGGACGAATCCATGTACGAGCTATTGTTCAATTAATGAAATTTTAAAATCGTTAATAGATATTTCAATTTTTCTATTATATTTAATATATCTTATGACAGTAATGCGATCTATCGTAAAAAAACATGTTCTATGTGCTCCGAACTCAAATATATTTTTTTTCTCCTACGATACTCGAAATTGTTTTCAAAATACGCTAAATTCCTCATGTCCGCGTGGCCTAACGGATAAGGCGTCTGACTTCGAATCAGAAGATTGCAGGTTCGAATCCTGTCGCGGACGAATCCATGTACGAGCTAATTGTTCATTTAATGAAATTTTAAAATCGTTTAATAGATATTTCAATTTTTCTATTATATTTAATATATCTTATGACAGTAATGCGATCTATCGTAAAAAAACATGTTCTATGTGCTCCGAACTCAAATATATTTTTTTTCTCCTTGGATACTCGAAATTGTTTTCAATATGTGCTACATTTGTCATGTCCGCGTGGCCTAACGGATAAGGCGTCTGACTTCGAATCAGAAGATTGCAGGTTCGAATCCTGTCGCGGACGAATCCATGTACGTGCTATTTGTTCAAATAATGGAATTTTAAAATCGTTTTATAGATATTTTAATTTTTCTATTATACTTAATATATTTTATGACAGTATTGCAATCTATCGTAAAAAAACATGTTCTATGTGCTCCGAACTCAAATATATTTTTTTTCTCCTACGATACTCGAAATTGTTTTCAAAATACGCTAAATTCCTCATGTCCGCGTGGCCTAACGGATAAGGCGTCTGACTTCGAATCAGAAGATTGCAGGTTCGAATCCTGTCGCGGACGAATCCATGTACGAGCTATTTGTTCATTTAATGAAATTTTAAAATCGTTTATAGATATTTCAATTTTTCTATTATATTTAATATATCTTATGACAGTAATGCGATCTATCGTAAAAAAACATGTTCTATGTGCTCCGAACTCAAATATATTTTTTTTCTCCTGGGATACTCGAAATTGTTTTCAAAATGCGCTAAAATCGCCATGTCCGCGTGGCCTAATGGATAAGGCGTCTGACTTCGAATCAGAAGATTGCAGGTTCGAATCCTGTCGCGGACGAATCCATGTACGAGCTAATTGTTCATTTAATGAAATTTTAAAATCGTTTAATAGATATTTCAATTTTTCTATTATATTTAATATATCTTATGACAGTAATGCGATCTATCGTAAAAAAACATGTTCTATGTGCTCCGAACTCAAATATATTTTTTTTCTCCTGGGATACTCGAAATTGTTTTCAAAATGTGCTACATTTGTCATGTCCGCGTGGCCTAACGGATAAGGCGTCTGACTTCGAATCAGAAGATTGCAGATTCGAATCCTGTCGCGGACGAATCCATGTACGAGCTATTTGTTCATGTAATGAAATTTTAAAATCGTTTTATAGATATTTTAATTTTTCTATTATATTTAATATATTTTATGACAGTAATGCGATCTATCGTAAAAAAACATGTTCTATGTGCTCCGAACTCAAATATATTTTTTTTCTCCTACGATACTCGAAATTGTTTTCAAAATACGCTAAATTCCTCATGTCCGCGTGGCCTAACGGATAAGGCGTCTGACTTCGAATCAGAAGATTGCAGGTTCGAATCCTGTCGCGGACGAATCCATGTACGAGCTAATTGTTCATTTAATGAAATTTTAAAATCGTTTAATAGATATTTCAATTTTTCTATTATATTAATATATTTTATGACAGTAATGCGATCTATCGTAAAAAAACATGTTCTATGTGCTCCGAACTCAAATATATTTTTTTTCTCCTACGATACTCGAAATTGTTTTCAAAATACGCTAAATTCCTCATGTCCGCGTGGCCTAACGGATAAGGCGTCTGAGTTCGAATCAGAAGATTGCAGGTTCGAATCCTGTCGCGGACGATCCATGTACTAACTATTTGTTCACATAATGATAGAAATTTTATAGAAATTTTAATTAAAATTTTAAAATCGTTTTATAGATATTTCAATTTTTCTATTATATTTAATATATTTTATGACAGAAATGCGATCTATCGTAAAAAAACATGTTCTATGTGCTCCGGACTCGAATATATTTTTTTTCTCCTGGGAAACTCGAAATTGGTTTCAAAATGTGCTACATTTCTCATGTCCGCGTGGCCTAACGGATAAGGCGTCTGACTTCGAATCACAAGATTGCAGGTTAGAATCCTGTCGCGGACGAATTCATGTACGAGCTATTTGTTCATGTAATGAAATATTTTTTTTTAATAAAAAAAAAATACACATAAAATTTCCGCATACCGCAAATTATCACACGGGACTTACAGAGGTAAGTATATAACACTAAGAAAACACAAGAAACAGACAAAACAAAACAAAAAATGAAAGTAAGAAGAATTACAAATATTTACAATAAATTTTCAAAATAAGCCGAAAGCACACTTCCCAGAAACCAGCAAAAAGAAATTGGGAGGCCAGTTAATATTTAAGTGCTTAAGAGCCAATTTAAAAATATTTCTCTCCCTGCGGTACTTCGAACACAAAAACAGAATATGTTCAGCATTTTCCTCGCCACCAACGCTGCAGTCACAGGGGGTCGCCGAACACAATTTGAATCTATTCAAATAGCTCTTAAAATTTCCATGTCCTGTGAGGAACTGACTCAATTTGTAGTTAGCAAAGAAGTGATGGCAAGAGAGTCTCATTCTAATGGACGGGAAAAATTTCTTGGTTAAACTACCATTATTTGAGCTGACGTATTCTTGGTTCCATGACTCCACCATACTCTCAAACATGACCTTCTTAAAAAAAAGATTTGAAAATATTGACACTAATGTCAATTTCACGCCTTGTGGCGGACTTGGCAAGGAAGTCGGCTCGCTCGTTACCAAAGATACCAGTATGCTCACGAACAAAAGCAAAGAAAACAGAGACGTTTTTACTTTCAAAGGTTTTGAGTTGCCTTTGAATTTCGACGATAATGCTATTGGCAGAAGAAATATATTTGAAGGTCTCCAAGGATGAAATTGAATCGGTACAAATGAGATAATCTTTGTCAGCACTATCTCGATTCATGATCCATTTAATGGCAAAGTTTAAACATAATAGTTCAGCTATAAAAACAGTGCATTCATCTCGAATTCTAAATTTAAAAGCTCGAATTCAATGCCATTCTTGAAGGCAACAAAAGCGAAACCAACCTTGCCATCAATTTTACTGCCATCAGTATAGCAAGTAACAGGGAAATCACCTGCAGTTTTGTTGCAATAATTAATAACATTGGTAGCCTTTCTCTCCGAGGGATGAGGAAGATCAGATGGAGGTAAAACATAATCGTAAACAGAAGTAGAAGAAGTAGAGAAATTTTCTCTAAAGGCGATATTATGAAGAATGGCAGTGTCGATCGGAAGAAAACCAGAAATTGCATAAACAGATTCAGAGCTTAACGTGCAATATCCACATATGACTCGCAAGAGAATGAGTCGGAGATATTTATAATTAATCTTCTTCTTGAGCGCCATACCCCAAGCTCCAGAGCCGTACAGAATAAAAGGTTCAATGCCTTGCTTATAAATGAGCGAATAGACATCAAACCTGATGCCGTACGTATTACGTGCAGTGCGACATAAACCACGTTGCAATTTATCACACTTCTCTGAAATGTAAGATAGGTGTTTTTTCCAAGGAAATTTGCAGTCAAGAAAATCCCCAAGACATTTAAATTGACCTACCACAGCCAAGGGATTTCCGTCGAGAAACAGATGAAATGCGTCTTAAGGATCATTCCGTTTTTCAATAAACATGACTTTGGATTTAGCAGAGTTAAATTCCAATTTAAAATCTTTTAACCATTCGGTACAAAAGTTCAAGGTCTCTTGAGCACAAAAGAAAGTAGTCATGTCCCCGTGGCCTAACGGATAAGGCGTCTGACTTCGAATCAGAAGATTGCAGGTTCGAGTCCTGTCGCGGACGAATCCGTTTACGAGCTTTTTCTTCATTTAATGAAATTTTAAAATCGTTTAATAGATATTTCAATTTTTCTATTATATTTAATATATTTTATGCAGAAATGCGATCTATTCTAAAAAACATTTTCTATGTACTCCGAACTCAAATATATTTTTTTTCTCCTACGATACTCGAAATTGTTTTCAAAATACGCTAAATTCCTCATGTCCGCGTCGCCTAACGGATAAGGCGTCTGACTTCGAATCAGAAAATTGCAGGTTCGAATCCTGTCGCGGACGGATCCATGTACGTGCTATTTGTTCAAATAATGGAATTTTAAAATCGTTTTATAGATATTTTAATTTTTCTATTATACTTAATATATTTTATGACAGTATTGCAATCTATCATAAAAAAACATGTTCTATGTGCTCCGAACTCAAATATATTTCTTTTCTCCTGGGATACTCGAAATTGTTTTCAAAATGCGCTGTAATCGCCATGGCCGCGTTGCCTAATGGATAAGGCGTCTGACTTCGAGTCAGAAGATTGAAGGTTCAAATGCTGTCGCGGACGAATCCATGTACGAGCTAATTGTTCATTTAATGAAATTTTAATATCGTTTTATAGATATTTCAATTTTTCTATTATATTTAATATATTGTATGACAGAAATGCGATCTATTCTAAAAAACATTTTCTATGTGCTCCGGACTCAAATATATTTTTTCTCTCCTGGGAAACTCGAAATTGTTTTCAAAATGTGCTACATTTGTCATGTCCGCGTGGCCTAACGGATAAGGCGTCTGACTTCGAATCAGAAGATTGCAGGTTCGAATCCTGTCGCGGCCGAATCCATGTACGAGCTACTTGTTCACGTAATGAAATTTTAAAATCGTTTTATAGATATTTCAATTTTTCTATTATATTTAATATATTTTATGACAGAAATGCGATCTATCGTAAAAAAACATGTTCTATGTGCTCCGGACTCGAATATATTTTTTTTCTCCTGGGAAACTCGAAATTCTTTTCAAAATGTGCTACATTTGTCATGTCCGCGTGGCCTAACGGATAAGGCGTCTGACTTCGAATCAGAAGATTGCAGGTTAGAATCCTGTCGCGGACGAATTCATGTACGAGCTATTTGTTCATGTAATGAAATATTTTTTTTTAATTAAAAAAAAAATACACATAAAAATTACGCATACCGCAAATTATTACACGGGACTTACAGAGGTAAGTATATAACACTAAGAAAACAAGAAACAGACAAAACAAAACAAAAAATGAAAGTAAGAAGAATTACAAATATTTACAATAAATTTTCAAAATAAGCCGAAAGCACACTTCCCAGAAACGAGCAAAAAGAAATTGGGAGGCCAGTTAATATTTAAGTGCTTAAGAGCCAATTTAAAAATATTTCTCTCCCTGCGGTACTTCAAACACAAAAAAACAGAACATGTTCAGGATTTTCCTCGCCACCAACGCTGCAGTAACAGGGGGTGGCCGAACACAATTTGAATCTACTCAAAAAGCTCTTAAAATTTCCATGTCCTGTGAGGAACTGACTCAATTTGTAGTTAGCAAAGAAGTGATGGCAAGAGAGTCTCATTCTAATGGACGGGAAAAATTTCTTGGTTAAACTACCATTATTTGAGCTGACGTATTCTTGGTTCCATCACTCCACCATACTCTCAAACATGACCTTCTTAAAAAAAAGATTTGAAAATATTGACACTAATGTCAATTTCACGCCTTGTGGCGGACTTGGCAAGGAAGTCGGCTCGCTCGTTACCAAAGATACCAGTATGCCCACGAACAAAAGCAAAGAAAACAGAGACGTTTTTACTTTCAAGGGTTTTGAGTTGCCTTTGAATTTCGACGATAATGCTATTGGCAGAAGAAATATATTTTAAGGTCTCCAAGGATGAAATTGAATCTGTACAAATGAGATAATCTTTGTCAGCACTATCTAGATTCATGATCCATTTAATGGCAAAGTTTAAACATAATAGTTCAGCTATAAAAACAGTGCATTCATCTCGAATTCTAAATTTAAAAGCTCGAATTCAATACCATTATTGAAGGCAACAAAAGCGAAACCAACTTTGCCATCAATTTTACTGCCATCAGTATAGCAAGTAACAGGGAAATCACCTGCAGTTTTGTTGCAATAATTAATAACATTGATAGCCTTTCTCTCCGAGGGATGAGGAAGATCAGATAGAGGTAAAACATAATCGTAACCAGAAGTAGAAGAAGTAGAGAAATTTTCTCTAAAGGCGATATTATGAAGAATGGCAGTGTCGATCGGAAGAAAACCAGAAATTGCATAAACAGATTCAGAGCTTAACGTGCAATATCCACATATGACTCGCAAGAGAATGAGTCGGAGATATTTACAATTAATCTTCTTCTTGAGCGCCATACCCCAAGCTCCAGAGCCGTACAGAATAAAAGGTTCAATGCCTTGCTTATAAATTAGCGAATACACATCAAACCTGATGCCGTACGTATTACGTGCAGTGCGACATAAACCACGTTGCAATTTCTCACACTTCTCTGAAATGTAAGATAGGTGTTTTTTCCAAGGAAATTTGCAGTCAAGAAAATCCCCAAGATATTTAAATTGACCTACCACAGCCAAGGGATTTCCGTCGAGAAACAGATGAAATGCGTCTTAAAGAACATTCCGTTTTTCAATAAACATGACTTTGGATTTAGCAGAGTTAAATTCCAATTTAAAATCTTTTAACCATTCGGTATCAAGGTTCAAGGTCTCTTGAGCACAAAGTAAAGTAGTCATGTCCGAAGGGCCTAACGGATAATTCGTCTCACTTCGAATCAGAAGATTGCACGTTCGAATCCTGTCGCGGACGAATCCATGTACGAGCTATTTGTTCGTGTAAGAAAATTTTAAAATCGTTTTACAGATATTTTTATTTTTCTATTATATTTAATATATTTTATGACAGTAATGCAATCTTTCGTAAAAAAACATGTTCTATGTGCTCCGAACTCAAATATATTTTTTTTCTCCTAGGATACTCGAAATTGTTTTCGAAATGCGCTAAACTCCTCATGTCCGCGTGGCCTAACGGATAAGGCGTCTGACTTCGAATCAGGAGATTGCAGGTTCGAATCCTGTCGCGGACGAATCCATGCACGAGCTATTTGTTCTTTTAATGAAACTTTAAAATCGTTTTATAGATATTTTAATTTTTCTATTATACTTAATATATTTTATGACAGTAATGCGATCTATCGTAAAAAATTATGTTCTATGTGCTCCGAACTCAAATATATTTTTTTTTCTCCTGAGAAACTCGAAATTGTTTTCAAAATGCGCTACATTTGTTATGTCCGCGTGTCCTAACGGATAAGGCGTCTGACTTCGATTCAGAAGATTGCAGTTTCGAATTCTGTCGCGGACGAATCCATGTACAAGCTATTTGTTCATGTAATGAAATTTTAAAATCGTTTATAGATATTTTAATTTTTCTATTATACTTAATATATTTTATGACAGTAATGCGATCTATCGTAAAAAAACATGTTCTATCTGATCCTAACTCAAATATGATTTTTTTCTCCTGGGATACTCGAAATTGTTTTCAAAATGCGCTAAAATCGTCATGTCCGCGTGGCCTAACGGATAAGGCGTCTGACTTCGAATCAGAAGATTGCAAGTTCGAATCCTGTCGCGGACGAATCCATGTACGAACTGCTAGTTCATATTATTAAGTTTTAAAAAACATTAGCTATTTCATATTATTAAGTTTTAATAAACATTATATATATTTTTTAATTTTTCTATTACATTTCATACATTTTATGACAGTAAATTGATCTATCGTAAAAAACCATGTTGTACACGCTCGGAACTCAAATATTTTTTTTTCTCCTGGGATAATCGAAATGTTTTCCAAATGCGTAATACAGAGGCTGTTCGCACATTTTTTAGACGATTTTGGTAAGCGGTAATAAAAAATCGTTTCCTGCAAAAGAAATAATTGCAATTGTACTATGTTTTTAAAAGTCAAAATTATCGTCCGCGGCTTGAAAGTTTTATTTTTATTCAAAATGGCGTTTTTAACAAAGCAGTGGTTCGAAGGCTACATTTATGCTCTTTCCGAAGAGCATACTCCGTTATCCAAAAACGATGTGAGAGTCATGGTTTTGTGATATCTAAAGCGTCGATAGGTAATATCGTCAACAAGAAAGGAAAAATACGTTAAATTGGAGCCTCAAGTGGGACAAAAATTCCAAACAAGTATTCAAGGAAAAAACGGACATCTTCGACTATTGCAAAGGTACGTTGTTTAATGTTATAAGAAAATCCCCCTAGTCAAAGTTCAGTTGCAAAATCATTAAAATGCTTGGTGTCTACTGTAAACAAAATGATAAACGTTGATTTAAATCTTAAGAAAGCGAAAAAACGCAATGTGCATCGTCTTCTTCCAAATCATATCGCTGAACGCAGGACACGCTGCAGAATTCTATATGAGAAACACTTATCCAAAGAAAAATGGAAAAAAATTGTCACAATAGACGAATCATGGGTGTATTTAAATGATTGCAACAAAAAAAGAGCCATTTATTATCATAAAAGTGGAGAAAAAAATTTAGGTACATGGTTCAAAGAATCGAAAGTAAGTTTTTCTAAGGTATTCATGATTGTTGCAGGTTTTTCTTATAATGGCAAGTTAAAAATAAAGAGAGTGGAATAAAATGTTAAGATTAACTCCAAATACTATCAGGAACATATTTGATCACCAATTTTTCTGAATGAAATACCATCGCTTTACCTACAGTGCCATCAATCTGTGAGACTCCATCAAGACAAAGCTAGCAGTCACACATCAAAATCCATTGTAAATTTCCTAAAAGAAATGGAACAAAAAACTGGTATCAAGGCCATACTCTTCACTGATATCCCTACTAAATCTTCCGATGTATCACCTATGGATTTTTGCGTTTTCGGACTTTTAAAATCTGCATTATCCAAACGTCGTCCCAAAACCCTTACAGGACTCTTGAAATCTGTTCAGGAGGAATGTGATAGAATACCTCTTCTGACACTTCAAAAGGCATTATTATCCTGGAAATTGCGGTGTCGAAAGATAGTTTTGAATAAGGGATGTCAAATAGAACATTTAAAACACAAGACTTTCATGTAATTTAGTTTTGTGAATACAATATACATCGTCTGAAAAATGTGTGAACAGCCTCTGTACGAGAACATGCATTTCAGATGTTCTGCTCATTGTTTAATTAGAAGGCCATTCTAGCTCAATCCAGACATTTATATTTCAGGTTCAGTTATTATGAAAAAACGATCGATTCCATAAATTAATACAAAACTGCGATATTCGGAACGAATATTGTGGGAAAACGTTAGATCTAGGAACGATACATGAGGTCTGTTCATGCTTGTTTTCTATGGAATTTATTCGGGACCGGGTGAAATAAACGATACTTACGGGAAAACGATCTTTCGGAGAATGATCGATCGAGATTCCACTGTATTTTAACTCTTCTATTATATTTAATACATTTTATGACAATAAAGCGATCTATCGTAAAAAAAAATATGTTGTACGCACTCCGAACTCAAATATATTTTTTTTCTCGTCGGATAATCGAAATGTTTTCAAAATGCGTACTATTTGTGATGTCCGCGTGGCCTATTGGATAAGGCGTCTGACATCGAATCAGAAGATTGCAGGTGCGAGTCCTGTCGCGGTCGAATCCATGTACAAACTGCTAGTTCATATGATGAAGTGTTAAAAAACGTTGTATATATACTTTAAACTCTTCTATTATATTTAATACATTTTATGACAGTAAAGCGATCTATCGTAAAAAAATATGTTGTACGCACTCCGAACTCAAACATTTTTTTTTCTCCTCGGATAATCGAAATGTTTTCAAAATGCGTAATGTCGTCATGTACGCGTAACCTAACGGATAAGTCGTCAGACTTCGAATCAGGGGGTTGCAGGTTCGAAACCTGTCGCGGACGAATCCATGTGCGAACTGCTGATTGATATAAGGAAGTTTTAAAAAACGTTTAATATATATTTTAACTCTTCTATTGGAACAGATGTAGTATACGCAACTGGCCTATTTTTGGCGCCTTTTTTAGTCGCCAAATCCCCGTGTGTCTCCGGGGTTCAAAGTTTGGCGGCCATCTTGAAAATCCGTAAAAACATGGTTTTTTCCAATTCTTTAACTAAGCTTGAAATTAAAAAATACCATGTTTTTATCGGAATTTTCGCTAGATCCCCGTGTATCTCCGGGGAGTCTAAGTTTGGCCGCCATCTTGAAAATCCTCAAAAACACGTTTTTTTTTCCCCCAATGCTTCTACAAAGCTTGAAATTTTAAAAAAAAACAGAAATTCCCGGCAAAAACCCGGCCGAAATAAAACACGGAACAAACCAAATTTTTTTTTTAATTTTAGGAATCAAATTTTAATGATTTTGAAATAGGAATCAAATTTTAATGATTTTGAACAAATTTTAAAAACCAAAAAAAAAAAATTGACACTCTTCCAAACCACCCAGGAGGTACATGTCATAGGCTCGTTTTTTTAGTGGTTTCCCCAGATAAACTGGGCCTAGTCCACAGACAAAACAACAAAAATCTGTGGTATTAGGCCAGATGTTGATATGTCATTTTTTTTATATTTTTGGCAAAGTACAAAAATTAACTCTTGTTGTGAAATATAAGATCGCTCAATTGAGTTTTTCAATCCAACTATTCTCTAGTTAATACTCATATTCAACCCCCAGCATATGGCTGATCTTCAATGAAAATTTTGAATTTGGGACTAAAATATTCTATTAGAGATCAGGTATTACCTCTTTTATACATAACAGCATTTTCAAACAATACGAATAACTTAGTATTATTTCATAATTCCACTATCAGCTTTTGCCACATTAGACATATCAACTTAAAACATAAAATTGAATTTTTCGAACATATCAACATCTACTGGAGCCATAACGCCACAGAAATATAATAAAAATAAATAAATAAATCTTGGTTAAAAATATTTTTTTGTTATAATAATAAAATCTTGACTAGAATAAAAATAAATAAATAATCTTGGTTAAAAATCTTTTTTTCTGTTATAAGAAAATCTTAACTAGAATAAAAATAAATAAATAATCTTGGTTAAAAATATTTTTTTCTGTTATAATAAGAAAATCTGGATTACATATAGACATGAAAAAAAATACCATACAAAGCAAGTGGAGACTTTTTCTTTTCATTGCATGGATTTTCTTTTCTTTGCAGTTACAGTTTTAAATTCCTCCCAGTTAATACCCGCCACAATTTCCAGAAACTTATTAAATGGATCAACATTTGTTTCTTCGCAAATTTGCCTAAACATGTACATTGCTAAGTAAAATTGAAAGTCAGCTTGTCGGTTGTATGCCGGCAAGCTGCTTTTAACGTGTCTCCACGTGCTTTCTATAGTATTTGTGTGGCATCCACTTTTAGGATCCACAAAATGTACACTGTGATTTACAGTTAAATGCTGGTATCCCTCCTCGCCCAAACTATCATAAGCCTTCCAACAATCTGAATAAATAGTTGTACCTGGCAAAATCCATTCATTAATTACACCCACTAGCGTATTAGCACTCCTATCACCTACAGCAACCAAAAAAAGCTTCCCGCTGCCCCTCTCAACTCCACCAAAAACCCATTGACCCTCAACTGCATGTCCCCGATGATATTTTCTCTTCCCAAATTTAGACTCGTCAATTTCAACTATTTTGCCAGGACCCCCAATTTTCTCCGAGGATACCTCTATATAATCTAAAATGCACTCGTTGACAAACTGCCTCCAGTCGCAAACAGTATGACTATTAAAGCCATACTCCTTCCAAATTTTGCCCGACTTACTCCCATCCAAAATCTCATAGGTCAAAAAAAATAATTTCCTGCAATTTTAATCGACTATTTGAAAACCAGGATCCTACCCTAATAGAAGTATGCTGATTGCAGGTCTTCCCGTTAACATTCCTACGGCAAGAATACGTATACCCATCTGAAATTGATGATTTTACAGATAACTTCATTAATCCCGAACACCCCTTGCATAACACATTAACTTTCAACAGTCCCACTTCCCTAAGAAAATTTACAAACAGCTCCTGATTGTCTCCTAAATGAATCAAAAAAAAGTTATTCGCAATTCCTGGAGGTCCCATTGTATGTTTACCATTCGAAAAAGAGAACCCAGATTTTGAACCCACAATTCCCTGATATTTCCTAACAACATCACTAACACCCAGCATTTTAGACATTGTAAATCAAAAAAGAATAAAGCAATTAATATTTTAGAAAAGAATTACTATGAATGTAATAGTAAAAAGAACAAAAAATTAATATAAATTTAAAGCAATGAGAACAAAAAATTAATATCTATGTGAAGCAATGAGAACAAAAAATTAGACTTGAATTTAAAGCAATGAGAACAAAATATTAATATAAATTTAAAGCAATGAGAACAAAAAATTAAACTTGTAATTTAAAGCAATGAGAACAAAAAATTAATATCTATGTGAAGCAATGAGAACAAAAAATTAATATAAATTTAAAGCAATGAGAACAAAAAATTAATAATTAAGTAATTTAAAGTAATATAAAGTAATTTAAAGTAATATAAAGAAAAAAGTTATATAAAATGAAAATTTTAACCACGTGCAAAAAAATAGGCTTAAAAAATACGAACCACGACCTCCGACCTTCAACCTGTGAACTCAAGACGCAAATGATGTTATTGGCGTCAAAAAAAAAACTTAACTAACCTTAAAAACAAAGGGATGACCCAAAAATTTCGCTTGATTCCATATTTGGCGTAAAATCGCGCAATTTGGCGTGATTTCGTATTTGGCGTAAAATTGGCATTGCCAATAGGTTTGCCAGAAAAAAAACCCGGCAAAGAACTACCAGATTTGGCGAAAAATCGCCCCTTGGCGTTCGTTGCGTAAACTACATCTGTACCCTTCTATTATATTTAATACATTTTATGACACTAAAGCGATCTTTTGTTAAAAATATATTGTACGCTTTCCGAACTAAAATATTCTTTTTTCTCCTGGGATAATCGAAATGTTTTCAAAATGCGCAAAGTTCGTCATGTCCGCGTGGCCTAACGGATAAGGCGTCTGACTTCGAATCAGAAGATTGCAGTTTCGAATCCTGTCGCGGACGAATCGATGTACGAGTTGCTAGTTCATATAACGAATTTTTAAAATCTTTGCATATTTATTTTAACTCTTCTATTATATTTTATATATTTTATGACCGTAAAGCGATCTATCGTAAAAAAATATGTTGTACGCGCTCCGAACTCAAATATCACAGTTCAAAGAGCACAGTTCAATTTCGGCCCACAGAGTGGTCGAGGAGAGTCTAAAGTAAATTGTATGATACTGAATAATATATTTTTATAACATGCTTTGAATTTTCTATAATTAGATAATTTTAATATTTTAGTTTAAATTTTTATGTGTTGAAAATATATGACATTATTAAATAAGGTGTCAAAGATTCTTACAAGGATATATTGCTTCTTTTCGCTTTTTCTTATATGTGCAAGACTAGGATTTTAAAATTAGTTGTTATAAAAACCAAACGACGATGATATGAGAGTAGCATTCTGAAATATTTCACTAAACATTGAGCAAAATCTATGTGAGGTCCAGGTTCACCCTTCTCTTATATATTTTAACGCAGGATTACGTTCCGCCATAATGGTTCTCCGGAAAGGAAAATTTCAGACGCTTAAAACGTCCGTCCGTACCTCGCGAGTTATAAATTTTGCAGGGCGCCAAACGCAGTCTCTATTGTTTGGACCAGTAGTAAACAGTTAAACAGAAATATACCAAAATGCGCCAAAAATTTTGACATATATATATATATATTTATATATATATATATGTCAAATTTTTTGGCGCATTTCGTACCTTGCGAGTTATAATTTTTGCAGGGCGCCAAACCCAGTCTGTATCGCTTGTACCAGCAGTAAACAGTTAAACAGAAATATACCAAAATGTGCCAAAATTTTGACATATATATATATATAAATATATATATATATATATATATATATATATATATATATATATATATATATGTATATATATATATATATATATATATATATATATATATATATATATGTATATATATATATATATATATATATATATATATATATATATATATATATATATATATATATATATATATATATATATACGTATTAATATTTAAATAGCAAAGTTTACTCTCGGGAGATTGACAAAAAATAACTGCAGATGGTAAGAGAGACAATTTTTTGTTGTTATTATGCAAAGTAAATATGTACCCAAAATCTACAGTTCATCGATTTTTTAAATACAGTGGAATCTCGATCTATCGTTTTTCAAGACACCGACTGAACGATAAATGCGGGAAAACGATAGATGCGGGAACATAACAAAGCAATATGATCGTCGCGTCGGGACTTGGTGAAATACACGATAGATACGGGAAAACGATGAATCGGGAAACGATCGATCGAGATTCCACTGTAGTTTCTCAAAGTTTGCTTTTATCGTTTTTCCATCCTTTTGTTAACATTTTCCTAATTTTTGAAAAAAATATTTCCTATTACTAATAAATTTTCATTGGGATGGCGTGAATTTCCATTGAAAGAAAAGGGGTCGATAAAACATTTACGCACCTCTGGCCTAAGAAAGTGAGAAAGAGACGCAGTTTGGTCACCCCTGTTGTATAACATCAAACACATCAATCAAAAACTGATCACACTCTACTAAAAGGTAGATAGCGTGACAAAAAGTCGTGGTCATTTTCAGGAAATTTATCTCTAGTGAAATGTAGCTACATCATACTTACATTGGTTACCCAAGGAATCTACAAGTTTGGAGAAGGTAGATCACGAGTGAACGGCACTCGGGTTATAGAGAAATGTCGGGCCATGTTATAACTCAAAAGACAGTTATAACATGATCCAGCCTTTCTCTAAATTAAGAATGTGTAAACGTCCATATTTACCCCAGAAAACGATTACACAAGTTCTGCCCTAAAGAACTGAACTTTGATGATGTGTCGTAGGGCATGCATGCACTTAATACGTGTCTCTGCTAAAGAGGAGGGGCCAAGTGTAAACCACGTGACCGATTCCTAATATGACGAAACCCTGAATTTACCAAATATACAAAATCTTGTTTTTATGAAATAAAACTTTAAATGATTACCTCTTAACTATTTTTTACAGTTTTATTAAATTATTTAAGTACTCAAATATGTGTTCAAATAATGTTCATAAAACTTTGAATATATTCTTAACCTTTTCCTCACGGGATGGGATAGCATGTATCCCAAGAATACGGGTCCAAGAATGAATATATATATATATACATATATATATATATATATATATATATATAAATATATATTATATATATATATATATATGTGTGTGTGTGTAAGTAATATATCCATTACATCCTTAAATTATAATCTGTAAAGGAAAACTAGCTCATATTTACATGACTGGAGCTAGACTTAGTCTGAAAGGAATAAAATTAAATTTGGAAGCAGTCGGGTCGAATCGTTTATTATAGTGACAAAAGTGCGTCCGTCCATTTCAGAAGACGGCTCGGAAGCGAATATCACCTTTCAACAGTAAACGCGAGAGGCGACAAAACATGTGGCTATTAATTTGCAGGATCAGCAGATACTGGGGCTCGCGATGCGAACCCACGCCTTTCTCCAGACGTATACACGCGTAGAAATGCAAAGGCATGCGATTCATGGGAAGTTCTGTTGCTAAGGGTTTTAAAGCGATAAAGTAATGTTACTGGGGATTGGATTTAGGAAAGGGAATTTAAATGCTAGAATGGAGGGCATAATATTTAATTTAATATATATATTTATATATATATATATATATATATATATATAAACCCCTTAATGTCCGTCCTTAGAAAGGGGGGTATGAAATTTCCTGTTCTAAAGAGTGAATCGGAAAAAATGGTTCCCTTAAGCTGAAGGTTAAAATACCAATGGACAAGTTTTCCAAAGAATTTTTTTAGTTAGATTTTTAAGGTGGGGTTTATCCTTTACGGCACATTTACAATAAATATTTCAATATTTGACTATTTTCTAATATTTCAATATTTACAATATTTGAGTTCCTAAGGATTTTTAGATAATATCCCAAAAACGCTTTCAGAACGATTACTAGCAAATTTTTAGTATTTAACCATACTATAAACAGAAATTAATAAACAATGAATATATTTCAACAATGAATATAAAATTGCAGCACAAAACACAAAATATTTTATAACATTTTTTCTCTTAAGGGGATCCTAAACGTATCTAAACTTTTTTTTGAATATTTAATAACTTCTTCTGGATGATTGCAAAAAAAATTTTAGCTTTGATCAACATGATAGAATGATATAAAAAAATCTAATAAAGTTTAAAGGCCATAATGTAAAATTCCATTCAAACAAAATTTCCAATATGTTTGATTTATATTAGAGATTTTCTTTTCCATATGGCTCAACCCAAGAGTCATACACAAAAAAAAAATTTTTTTTTTTAAAAAATCTTTCGCAAGATTTTCAAATAATTTTCTCTAAACTATTACAGAATTTTACCAATTTTTTTTGTATATTTCCTCATAGTATAAACATGTTAATAAAACCTCTAAAAGAAATCTAAAAGAGTTCTAAAAGAAATCATAACGCAATTCAAAAGTTTATAGAAAAAAAATTTTCCACCCATTTAAATTGCTAATTTTCTAAAGTTCTTCTTAATTTGTTAAAACAATACCTTACAAAATAACTACAAACAAAAATTAAATCAGTAAAAATTCAAAAATGTTTTGAAAATATACGTAAAATCTCTATGAAATAAGAATTTTCAATCTTTTTGAAATATATTTTGAATTTTTTTTTTCTGCAGTAATCATATTCTGGAACATGCACTGAGAAATAATATGTATCACAACACACATTTTCAGGAAAATTTTTTACTAGGGATTTTAAAGAAATACTCACCTATTTTTAGAATTTTTAGTTAACATTTTACAAATAACTTGTGGAAATAAATGTCCGTTATAATTTTTTAACTGAATTACTCTTTTAGAGCCTAGTTTGATGTAATTCAACCATGCCTTTATAGTCACTTATGCAATTGTGATAGGCTTACTTAGAATTTCGACGCATCGTAATATTTAAAAATATTTATGAAAACAGATGATCATGTTTATGATCTGTCTTTAAGTATTATTTAGTTTAATAATTTATAAATGAACTGAAGCATAACTCATCAAGTAAATTAAGAAATTATGAACACAAGCAGAGTATATAGTTTTAAATATATTACCCGTAAAACAGACCTTTTTACCATGTTTTTATTAATTCGCTTTCTTGTTCGTTTGTGTGTGTGTTTGTCCCTTACAAATCTTGCAATCGGTTTTTAACTAACTTCCCGACTAGCTAGACATTTGAAACTTTTAGAATAGCTCAGAACACGATGACAATGCCTTATTTTAATACTTTTAGCCATCTTTAAGCAGAATTAAATTCATTTTCAGTTAATTTTGTTTTGTAGACTGGTGCAGCCATCTATCGACCGGGACGGGAACGATAAGTTAAACGCAAGTTCCAATTAACTTCATTTTCTTTCAAGTTGATGGGATAATTCATCAAAAAAAATTTTTTTTTAAGTATTTATTAATACATAGAATTGACAAGTTTATATGATTCAACAGAAAATTTAAAAACATGGTATTTAAAAAGTTCTTTTTATCTTGTAATTATTTATTTGAAATCTGTACCAAGGCTGTATTATAAAGGGTATTTATACACTCCCTCTGTCCGAATATATGTTATACATTTCAAAAATAATTTCACCCGAATTTATGGTATACATTTACAAGAAAGTACAATTTCAGTTAAGAGGATAGTAGCACCTCACTTCCTACTTTAGTTTGGGGGGGGGGGGTTGGCGGTCAGGTGATGAGGAAATGAGTCAGAATGAGTCGAGACTATATCGGAGGTGTGTTTCTCATACATCACGAAGAAGTAATGCACCAGAGGCAGTAATGCTTTGATTAAATTACAAAGTATGTAATGCATTGGAATATTTTGCAGGAAATTTGAAATTTTAGCACTAAGACAGAAAAAAAACAGGCCAAATTAAAAGAAGGTTTGATTTGTCAAAAGACGATGAGACGATTCAAAGTAAGTTTCCTGATTTTAGCCAAGTTTTCAGCATAATCCTTGAGTTTTTTTCAGCATTAATTCTTCTTTTTTTCGAAAAAATATCTGAAAAAAATATCTACATCTTCGCTGTATTGTTTTTGAGCCGAGTGCCAAATTCTAGCCAGTCAAACAGTTGGCACCGAAATCAGCTGCAAGTTTATTAACAGCACCATGATCTAGCTTTTGCAATATACCATTACGCTCTTTATCAATTTTCGATTTTCCACTCCCTCTTTGCAGTCCAACACTACTTTCAATGAAATCCCCAATTTCCTAAACACAGCGGGTGTTACTTTATTTAATACAAAATACAAAATTTTTCTTATTAAGAATTTTTCACCTAATGAAAAACAAATGTCTCCACACTGTGATCCGTTATTTTACAATCACTGGCAGTTAAAAAAGTTTACTCGATTACTAAACCGAGTAAAACTTTTAAATAATATAAAATTCAGTTTTTTTGTTGTTGTTGTTGCTGTTTATAACAACAATTTCTGAATATTTTCAGAATTTTTCTTTTGAAATTATTCATTTTCAAAAGAAATGAATATTTCAAAAGAAATATTCATTTCTTTTGAATATTTCTTTTCAAGAGAAATTTTATTTTCAAAGGAAATTTTATAAGTAAAATTTCTATATTGTAATACGAAAATTGTATACGAAATAAATCAACAAAAGCAAACGAAACCAGATGGCATCTTTTGACAGCAGGAACGGATTGACCTCTGAGATGGTCCGGGGTTGATCTAGTAGTTAGCACCGTTGGTAAGCTTAAGATAAAGGGTTCTAAAGATCTAGATAATGGTCAAGTGTGAAACATCGTTAGACTGTTTATCCCAATAAAATGTTGTTTTGAAACCCCACTGAAAATGTTGTTTACGTAATCCTTTTCATCTTCAACGTGTTTTAAAATGTATACCATATTTTTGGACAGCAGGAGTATTCGTTACTGTTTAATATGCTATTTATTCCTTTTTTTAATGTAAATATGGCTAAACTTTTGCAAAAAATTTGCATTTCCTTGACTATTTTCCAATAATACTAAAATAATACTTAAAGTAATACTAAACCATTTTCTGGTTTAGTATTACTTCCCATACATTCAAAGTGCAACCGCCTATTCAGGTTGACGTTGAAATCCAAGTCATGCAAGCAAAATGAAAATCGAAAATCATAAATTTGTCATAACTAGCGGCAGGGATACTGTTATACAAACAGCACATTCAGGTTGACGTTAAAATACAAGTTATGCAAGCAAAATGAAAATCAAAAATGATAAATTTGTCATAACTAGCGGCAGGGATACTGTTATATATACAGCACATTCAGGTTGACGTTAAAATCCGGGTTATGCAAGCAAAATGAAAATCGAAAATCATAAATTTGTCATAACTAGAAGCATGGATACTGATAGGATAGACATATTTACATTGTAGTGGAAAAGTTCTGATATGACAATGTCAAACATTCTAAATATTTATGGCATTGTATTAAATTGTGAAGCTCATAAATGAAGATCATTAAATGGCCAGATTGTGTATTGATAAAGCCCACTTGTTCGGAAAAACAACTGTGGAGTTTAGTTCCTAGGCTGGTCAGATTTGGTTTATTTGAAGATAAAGATGAGAGTCCTCATTCATTGCAACCAGGGATTTCAGAGCCGGACTAAAAACTGAGAACTGGGTTCGTTTTCTCAAATTTTTCCAGAACCGGCTAACCGGTATTACCTGAGTTTGAATAATGCATGAACTACAAAAAAATTGCCCTAAATATTAAAGAAAAATCTATATTTATTTATAATATATAGAATTTTAGTTTATTGCGTAAGTAAAAAAATATATTTATTTTTAATTCATTTTAATTTAAGTTAATTTAAGGAAATGGGTTCTAAAACACGAAATTACAGAATTTTTATTTAAAGATTTTTTTATTTTCACTTTTTGATAAAACTAGATTAGAAATGACTAGATTGCATACTTTTAAATAATATAAAATTCAGTCTTTTTTTGTTGTTGGCTGTTTCTAACAACAATTTCTGAATATTTTCAGAAATTTTTCTTTTGAAATTATTCATTTTCAAAAGAAATGAATATTTCTTTTGAATATTTCTTTTCAGGAGAAATTATATTTTCAAAGGAAATTTTATAAATAAATTTCTATATTGTAATACGAAAATTGTATACGGAATAAATCAACAAAAGCAAACGAAACCAGATGGTCTCTTTTGACAGCAGGAAGGGATTGACCTCTGAGATGGTCCGGGGTTGATCTAGAAGTTAGCACCGTTGGTAAGCTTAAGATAAAGGTTTCTAAAGATCTAGATAATGATAAAGTGTGAAGCATCGTTAGATTGTTTATCCCAATAAAATGTTGTTTTGAAACCCCACTGAAATGTTGTTTGCTGTTTTGAAGATTTACATCTTCCGAATACCCGGTTCGACAATCATTGCAATCGGGTTTTCTGTTCCATTTATTTTCAGCGGGTACCCGTTTCTGCGATCTCTAATTGCAACTAACTAGGGGAAAATTTTTCATAATGTAGAAGATTTATGTTTCTATTTTCCCATCGATGTATAATATTTCTGAAGTTTCATATTGACGCGTTTCTGGACTTTTACTGCCTCACAACTCCGGGAGTTAAGACGTCCCAAATTTTCTAATTTATCAATAATGCATAAAATTCATAAAAACAAATCTACGCGAAGTAAGATTGTGTTTTCGTTATGAGATAACAAAAGCTGAAAGTAACATATCGATGTAACATTGCGGTTCCCAAAGTCAGTCGCATCCACTCTGATTAGTTTGTCATTTTCGCCATATCGTTTGCAAATGAGTGATTGTAATCGAAACTGTAACTTGCAACGTTACATCTTCAGAATGTAACGCATTATTGAATGAGAATGTTTTTGATCAATACAACCATGCTCTTTTTTAAATTTTTTCCCTTGCGATTTTGAAATAACGCTTTTACAACTGGCAACATATGCGCAAAGGAAAAAAAATGAATTATTGAGCGCATTTTTCGTTAAAAAATGATGTATTTACGCATTCGTGTATATAAAACTGCAAAGAGAAATTGTTTTTTAATAAAATGCTTCAACAAATATACGGTAGTTTATTCGAATTTGTTTCATGTTTTCGCTCAAATATTTACAGAAGAGTGACAAAATGATTGATAATATGATTCCATTCTACTTATTTTTTGTGAAAATGGAAAGAATTATTGATTTATACTCGTACATGCACTTTATTCAATAACTGCAGATTATATACAACTAGAACAAGATAAATAAAGTTGTCGTGAATCGGAATAAGATAGCAAGTAAATAAAGTAAAAGTTTAAAGACATATTTATAAATTTAACAGTATAATTAAGTTCAAAATAATGGAAATATTCAGTTCAAAACATTGTGTTCAAACACTACAGGTACAAGAAAATAAACAACTTCTGAATAAACCCTTCAGGAAACTGATATATAAGTAAAAGTATAAATAAAACCTTTACGATATGTTATCTGACTTCCTGGTATGTTGACTTTTCTAACTTGGATGATCCAGCATAGAAGAGATGAATAAAGTCGGAACCATCGTTATGGAAGAGTCTAAAATAAGCGACAAAAGAGCCACCAGTACATCCACGGGTGGTTTTCTGAACAGAAATGCTTTAAAAGAAATCTCAAATTAATACCTTAATACCTCTTCCACGATTCTCTCCGGAAGAGGGATGGATGACTGCACTTTTGTGGTCTTGACTTTATTTCTTTTTGCTGACCTACAAATTTTCTGCATGGATTTCTTTCTCAATTCTTTTTGTTTGACGTCATTCTGTCAAGATGACGTGACTAACACTTCATTTGAACAAAGCCAGAGATCACGCGTTAAATAAGACCTGTTATTGACTAGTAAAAAGTATAAAAAGCGCATTGGTTCTTGGCTTCTACTTATCCAACTGCGACATGTACTTCAACAGCGAACCCGACTTCCCAAGTACCAGATCCTTAGCTTTTGAGTTTGGATGCTGTTTTAGCAAATGTAGATTGAACATTGCAGCAGTGATAATGCATATTTCGGATCGAGGGTACTTCTAATTTTTGATTATTGACTCAACAGTGGAAAATGCTAATAAGGGTAAGGTACCTTAGGAATGTATTTGGAACTTGTAAATGCAGTGGTACCTGGACTTACGAGTTTTTTTTTTTTTCTTTTTTTTTTTCTTTCTTTTGACATACGAGCTGTCTCTCGGCCGATTTTTTTTAGTTGCGAGCTAAAATTCGGATTACGAGCCAGCTTCAAATACCCCACAGCTAGTTTGCGCAGCGAACGCCATGTAACGTTTTCGTCAAATGAGCACACGAGAAACACATAATATTTACAACATTTATGTACAATTGTTATACAATTATAAAAATAATATTCTAAGACTATTTTCCATTCTTAATCCGCGAGATTAACTCTCAACAATTATCGGCTATGCCTTACGGAGGTACCCATAATAGGCGCGAAATCTACGTCCATAGCAGCCTGGCACGCTGATGGCTCATATTATACCTTAGGGCAGTGATTCTCAACCTTTTTTTTTGTCGCGGCACACTTTTAACGATTTCAAAATTTGGCGGCACACAAAGAAAAACATAAGTTTAAAAGTTGTTTACTTAAAACGGATAAAAACAGTTTAAAATATGACATTTAACTGTAAAAACAACAGTTTTCTTTTACAGTGTACTTTTCTTTAATTTAAACAAACTTTACTCGTAAAAAAAAAATTATAATTTTTACTATATACATTTTTAAAATTTGGTGGCACACTTTAAGAATTTGGCGGCACACAAAAGTGCCGCGGCACAGTGGTTGAGAATCACTGCCTTAGGGTGTTTAACTTAGAACTTAGAAAGCTATAAAGACTAGCAAAATTGAGTTTAGGTATCTTTTAAATTTGTAAGGTTTACATAAGATTCGATTCACAATAATCGAACTTTTAGGGGAATAAAGTTAAAGAAGCCGCTTAAGATATGCTAATTGCGCCATACGGGGGGTATAAATACCAAGCAGCTAGATTAAAAAGAGGAACCGAAACGAAGTGAGAGGAAGGGCCGAGGGAGCTAAGGAAGTGAAAGGAGTTTTGCGAGCAGCCGCTGGAGGCATAGCTAGGTTGCTTCAAACCTGCGCGAGTTCTTGTTAGGCCCAAAGTTTACGTGGCAGCACTGCTGGTTGACTTTCAAAGTATCTGTGAGCATTGCAAAGTGCATTTTTCTTGAATTAGTAGTTATACAAGTGAATATATTGAATTGTATAAATGTTATATACCTCGTACTAGTAGTACGCAGGGTTTATGTTGAAAAGCAAAATCTATATGGGCAATAAACATTGTTGTTAAGTAAGAACTGCGCTTGAATGAAATTATTTAGAGTGCCACTTCAAGATATACACACCCAAAGTTAGGGTAGAAGTAGCAGAGTCTCTATAAATTCATAATTAAATTTTTCTTGTATTTAAAATCCAGAAATTTAGTTTAAGGGGTCCAGGACACATTTTGAAAATTTTTTTATTTATTGAGTAAAAATTTTCAATTTTTTTGAGATGCTTAACCATATAATTTGTAAACAAAATCACATCATAAAACTTCTCAAAAAGTTTTTAAAAATTTAAAAATTTAAAATTTTTAATAAAAGTGGGGTAATTTAAAATCGTTATAACTCGAAATATTATTTGTCGAATTTCAATTTTTTTTCATTTAATTAAACAGAAATATTTAAATTTTAATTATAATTCACCATTTTTTAAAATATTAATTTTTTAAAAAATTAAAAATATTTACATTAAAAATTACGAAAAAAATGATGTAACTTATTTTTAAAAAATCATATTTTCAAAAGTAAATATTTTTTTCAAATTTGCTGATTCAAAATTAAAGTAAAATAGTTGAAAAAGACATCTTACAAGTTTCAACCATTTATTTTTTAACAGTTCTTGACTTATAACAATTTGAAAATGAGAAATGGGGAAAAAACCCATCATGCAGAAAAACGCACTTACAGGTTTAAACAACGATTGGCTACTATTAGAATGTAGCAAAAAAAAATAATAATTTCTCCTGTTCTAATTAAGATAGAACCATGGTTTAAACGTCATTTTAAGCGCAAACGAACACACAAATTTTTAATGCAATAAAAAAATTTTCGGAAATTCGAACAATTTTGTGTCCTGGACCCCCTTAAAGCTTTGTTTAAGGATTCTTAAGTTCACAGTCAAAGTTTTACTTATTTTAACACTCCCTCTGTCCGAAAATATAGTTTGCATTTCAAAATTATTTTCGTCCGAATTTATATGGTAAATATTTACAAGTAATTGCATTTTTAAGCTAGGAGGATAGTAGCACCTCACTCCCTAATTTGGTGAGGGGCAGTCGGCTGATGAGGATCGAATGAGTCATAATGAGTCGAGAATGTATCGGAGCATGTTTTTCACACATCACGCAAATATAATGCAGCAGAAGAAGCACTGTTTTGACTCAATTACGGAGTGTGTAATGCATTGGAACATTTTGCAGGAAATTTAGTACTAAGACAGAAAAAAACAGGCAAAATTAATTTGAAGATCTGATTTAGACTTGTCTAGTGTTGAAATTTTAAGAGTCTAAGAATCGGTTCTCAGTGATTCAAAGGCACTTTATTAATTTTAGTAAAATTTTCAGAATAATTCTTGCGTTTTTCTTCCGCATTTATTTTTCTCTTTTGAAGAAACATCTGCAAAGGTTTTACCTTCTCTACACCGTTTTTGATCCGCGAGCCAAATCCTAGCCATAGTCGAATAATTGACTCCGAAATCAGCTGCAACCTTATTAATAGCACCGTGTTCCAGCTTTTGGCTTTTCTCCAGTCGTAACAACTTGTGTAATACACCTTTACGCTTATTATCAGTTAATTGCTTAGATTTGGTACTCCTTCTGGACAAACTAACACTACTTTCAACAAAATCCGCCATTTCCGAAATACAGTCGGTGTTAGTTTGTTTTACACAAAATACAAAATTTTTCTTATTGAACATTTTTCACTTAATCAAAAACAAATGTCTCCGTTCTATGATCTGCTTGTTTTTTGATCACAGTCAGTTAAAAGAATAGCTTACTTGATTACTAAAATATTTATAACATCCGTTGATCTTCAGTGCGTTATAAAATGCATACCACATTTTCGGACAGGGAGAGTATCATCTATTTGTTCCATCTAACGAGATTGACAATGTTTTTATTTTCTAATCAGCTATCAAAATTAAGGAATACAAATCTACAAGATATTTTAAATCGAGCTCATATCTAAAATATTAAGCGTATTAAGCCTTTTTTACAGATCATGGGATACGGTAACGATGATACTTCTCGTTTTCTACCAGTCAGTATCCAGGCAGTCATCTTTTACCTCGAACATTTATGTTTCTACCATAGCACACATCTGTATATGAGATGTGTACTCCGTATTTGTATCATTAAAGAGGATCCGTATCGATATGTGTATCAAGATTGGCGCAAGTGTGGACGATTGAGTATCGTATGGATGTATCAAAATTTTATAAGCCAATACTGCAAACTATTATCGACATGGTGTTGATTTTTCGTTGGCACACCGAAGAATTGATAGAAGGTTTTAGCTGTAATGACCTTTCCTTGATTTCGAGGCCGAAAGGCAACTTGAATCATATACAGATGTGTGCTATGGTAAAAAAATAAATGATCGAGGTAAAAAGATAACTGCCTGAATACTGCCTGGTAGAAAACGAGACGTATCATCGTTACTGTATCCCATGATCTCTGCAGAGACCATGGAATGGTGCAATCTACGATTTGAACACTAAATATAGTAATCATTAAAAGCTAAATGAAAATAAACTTTGATGTATTGCTTATGCTCAAAGCACTCTCAAAACAATACATTGACAAAACGATGTCTCGTCAAAACAATTGTCTTGTACACATATCAGATCAAAATGTGATCCAACGGGATATAAAGTGTGCATTTTTTTTTCTATCCAAGCAGTGTGTTGTGCAGTATAATGAAATATAACCCTATTCAAGAGCAGCACATAACAAAAATACACTTTGCATTTATTTTCAATAAATCATTTTTTAATCAATAATCCATAGACATTGCGCTTTCAAAATTCTAAAAATCTGAGTTAGTAAAATGCTGGAAGGGAAGCAGTATTTGAAACATATCATTCCATGTATCGATCGAACAACAGTGGATGAACTATACTGAAGTGAAGCCCATAATTTACCACTTTTCGTGGGACAAAACATACAGTGATTTCAATGCTCTTTATGGTCATACATATATTCACTATTTTTTTCGATCTGAATTAGTGAAAACCTAAATTGGTAACAATGTTTGAAACAGATACCATTTCCTACATCGATCTAATAACAGTGGATATACTATATTGACTGAAAACGTAAAATTTACCTCTTTTGTGGGAGAAAACATTTGGAGTTTTTAAAACCCTTTTTAGTCATGCATATTCCCTATTTTTTAATCTGAGTTAGTAAAAAGGTAAATTGCTACCAATGTTTTCAACATATACGATTTTATATATCGGTCAAACAATAGTGGGTATACAATATTGAGAGAAAGCATAAAAATATATTTTTGTGGGAGAAAACATAACATTTTAAAAAAATTTTAATGGTCACATATGTACACTGTTTTTCAATCTGAGTTAGTAGGAGAGGAGGCTGAGTTCGTAGTAACTGAGTTAGTAAAAAGCTAAAATGGAAACAATATTCGAAACAGATATCATTCCATGTATCGGTGAAATAACAGTAGATATATTATACTGAGTGAAAGCGTAAAATTTTCCTCTTTCGTGGGAGAATATATACAGTGTTTTCAAAGCTCTATATGGTCATATATATTCACTATTTTTCAGTCTGAGTCAGTAAAAAGTGAAAATGCTAACAATATTTGAAACGCATATCATTCCATGTATCGGTCAAACAACAGTGGATATTCTATATTGAGTGAAAACGAGAAATTTACCTCTTTTCGTGGGAGAAAACATGCATATTTTAAAATTTTTTAGGGTTATGTATGTTCACTATTTTTCAATCTGAGTTGGCAAAACATTGGCTGACTTAGTAAAATCTGAGTTAAAAACTAAAATGGAAAGAATATGGGAAACATAACCATTCCTTATATCAGTTAATCAACAGTGGGTAAACTATATTGAGAGAAAGAGTTTATTTTACCCTTTTTCGTGGGAGAAAATTTAGAGTGTTTTTAAAGCTCTGTTAGTCATGTATGTTCACTATTTTTAACCTGAGTTAGTAAAAAGCTGACTTACTAAAATCTGAGTTAGTAATAAGCTAAAAGGTAAAGAATATTTGAAACATATACTATTCCATATATGGATCAAACAATAGTGAATATACGTATTGAAAGCATATAATTCACCCCTTTACGAGGGAGAAAACCTACATTGTTTTCAAAGCTCTTTATGATCATGCATGTTCATTATTTTTCAATCTCAGTTGGCAGAATCTGAGTTAATGGTTTCGGAGTTAGTAAAAAGGCTTAAGTGGGAAAAAATATTTGAAAGATACCATCTCATATTTCTCTCAAACAGCAATGGATATATTACATTGAGAAAAAGTATAAAATTTACACCTTTTCGTGGGAGAAAACATAGGTGTTTTAAAAGATCTTTTATGATCATGTAAGTTCACTATTTTTCAATCTGAGTTAGTAAAAAGCTGAATTATTAGTAATATCTGACTTAGTAAAATGCTAAGATGGATACAGTATTTGACACAGATACCATTCCATATATCGGTCAAACAATAACGGATAAATCATATTGAGAGAAAGCATGTAATTTACCCCTTTTCGTGGGAGAGGAACTACAGTGTTTTTAAAGCTCTTTTTGATCATGTAAGTTCACTATTTTTTAACCTGAGTTAGACAAAAGCTGAGTTATTAGTAATATCGGACTTAGCAATATGCTAAGATGGATACAGTATTTGACACAGATACCATTCCATATATCGGTCAAACAATAACGGATATATCATATTGAGAGAAAGCATGTAATTTACCCCTTTTCGTGGGAGAGAAACTACAGTGGTTTCAAAGCTCTTTTTGATCATGTAAGTTCACTATTTTTCAATCTGAGTTGGACAAAAGCTGAGTTATTAGTATATCTGACTTAGTAAAATGCTAAGATGGATGCAGTATTTGACACAGATACCATTCCATATATCGATCAAACAATAACGGATATATCATATTGAGAGAAAGCATGTAATTTACCCCTTTTCGTGGGAGAGAAAATAGTGTTTCTAAAGCTCTTTATGGTCATGTACGTTCACTATTTTTCAATGCAAAACTGTAATACCGAGTTGTGGTAGAATCGTTTTTATTACATCTCAAAAAATTTCCAGCCTCAAGCATAGTGCACAGCCTCAATATGGCACGCATAAGCGAAAAAAAATGCCCTACATAAGCATGAATTATGCGCTGCCACACGCGTTCCCCAAATCAAACACTCCCTCTCACCCTCTCCCGCAGCCACCTGTTTATCCGGGGCACCCTTTGATCAAAAGGAGGGAAAGGGTTGGAATCTTCCTAGTTTTTGAAGGGCATTTTTTTCTGCTGCACTGTATCCTTTTTTTTTTACCCCTTTCTCTCTCCCTCATGCGCGTGCGTTCGCGTGCGAGCGTGTGTATATCAGAGGCACTGGCAGTACACCCTTGAAAAAAAAAAGGTATTCAGTAGAACCCCGATTTAGAGAGGCGCGTGGTAACCATGGTTTCATTCGTTAGTTCAAGGTTATTCGGTGAATTCGGAATATTGGAAAAAGGATAAAAGTACTCAGAGTGCATTATCGAGTACGTGTATTTTTAGCGTGTATTGAATATGCTAAGAAAATCTTGGTATTTTCCTGGGGAGTCCTTCAATACTTGAAAGTAGTTATGCCTTTTCTTCTCTTATAGTCTTTTGAAAATTTTATAATTCTCTCTCGCGATTATTTAAGCTCTAATTGTTACCTTTTGGTACAAAGGGCATCATAGTCAAGGTCAAATATGTATACTTTTTATGTGCATTAAATTTATTAAAAATTTGTTACTTTACTGGAAAATACTTAAATCCTTGAAATTAGTTATGTCTGCTATTTTCTTATCGTCTTTTGAAAAGATTATTATTAACTCGTGATTATTTAAGCTCTAATTTTTACCTTTTGGCACAAAGAGCATCATGGCCATAGTAAAAATATGTATTTTTTATGTGTATGATATTTATCAAGGAATTCTTGTTATTTTACTGGGGAATCCTTCAACACTTGAAAGTACTAGTAGTTATGCCTTTTCTTCTCTTATAGTCTTTTAAAAATTTTATAATTCTCACTCATGATTATTTAAGCCCTAATTTTTACCTTTTGGTACAAAGGGCATCATAGTCAAGGTAAATATGTATACTTTTTATGTGTCTTAAATTTATTAAAAAATTGTTATTTTAATGGAAAATACTTAAAACCTTGAAATTAGATAAATACCTGCTGTTTTCTTATAGTCTTTTAAAAATACTATTATTAACTCGTGATTATTTAAGCTCTAATTTTTACCTTTTGACACAAAGAGCCTCGTGGTCATAGTAAAAATAATGTTTTTTTTTATGTGTATGATATTTATCAAGAAAATCTTGGTATTTTACTGGGAATCCTTCAACACTTGAAAGCTGTTATGCCTTTTCTTTTCTTACAGTCTTTTAAAAAGCATATAATTCTCTCACGATTATTTGAGCTCTAATTTTTACCTTTTGGCACAAAGGACATCGTAAGTCATAGCAAAATGTGTATACTTTTTATTTGTATTAAATTTATCTAGCCATTGTTCGGATTTTAATGGAGAATCTATATAAATTTGAAAGTAATTTAACCATTCATTTCCTAGTGATCTTTTAAAAAGTTTTTAATTCTCTCACGATTATATTTGCTAAAATTTTTATCTTTTGGTACAAACAGCATCATATTTAAATATGAATATATTTATTTGTATTAAATTTTTTAAGAAATCGTACATATTTTGCAGATGAATCTTTCAAAATTTGAAAGTAGTTATGTCTTTCATTTCCTAATTATATTTTAAAAAGTTTATAATTCTCTCACGATTAATGCTCTAATTTTTACTTTTTGGCCCAAAGATCAATAAAGTCAGAGTCAAATATGTAAACTCTTTATATGTTTTAAATTTATCAAGAAATTGTTGATATTTTACTGGTATATCTTTAAAAACCTGAAAATGATACTTTATTTAGCGTAAAATAAGTTTTTATTTCCTTATAATTTTTTAAAAGTATATGATTCTCTCACGATTATTTAAGCTATAATTTTTACCTTTTGGTCCAAAGAGCAATATAATCATAATCATATATGTATACTTTTTATGTGTATTGAATTTATTAAGAAACTGTTGGATGTTTTACTGGAGAATCCTTCAAAATTTGAAAGCATTTAATTTATTTTATAGTATTTTTAAAAGTTTGTGATTATGAGTTTGGGATATTTCAATTTTGTTTTTGTTTTTTTTTTTGCTTTGGGTCCAAAGAGGCCTTATGTGTTGTATATGGAAATTAAGTAAGTAACAGATGAGCTTTTACTAGAAAATCCTACAACCTTTGAAAGTAGTTATACCTTTAATTTTCTTATAATCTTTTGAAAAGTTCCTCTCAATTCTAATTTTTGCCTTTTACTTCAAAAAGTTTCATAATCAAATATGGGCATTTATTAAGCTTATTAAATAGGAATTTATGCAAAAGCAGAGGAAGATTTTCAACAGAAGCCTTCAGATGTTAATATGAGTTATGTCTTTAAACCTCTTAGATTCTTTCAAAGGGTTTACAGTTCTTTGACGATTACTTAAGCTCTAATTTTGACCTTTTAGTCCAAGAACATCATAATGAAGTATTTGTATTGAAGTGTATTTTAATCTTATTAGTTTATGTAGAAATTAAGGATCTTTCACGGAGAATACCTCAACAGTTGAATTGTGTTATGTCTTTTGTTTCTTTTATAGTCTTTTAAAAGGATTATCATTCTCTTAGATCACTTAAGCTCTATTGCTTTGCCTTTTTCCTGCTAAGAGGGTGATAATTAGAAATATGCGTTAAGTTGTGCATTATGTATAGTTTTACGGGAATATCTCTCGAAAGTTAAAAGCATTAATGCTTTTTATGTTTCTTGATGTTTAAAAAAATTATTATTCCATGAGAATTATTTAACCGCTAATTTTTGCCTTTTGGCAAAAAGAATGTGATAATCAAATATGAGCATTTTTCTCAGGTGCATTAAATGTTATCAATTTGCATGAAGTCGAAGATATTGTAAAGATGAATCCTTCAAAACTAGAAAGTAGTCATGTCTTCTATTTTCTTGCATTAAGGAGTCCCGGGTACATTAAAATTTTTTTTTTTTATTTATTGAGTTAAAATTTTCAATTTTTGTAACCATATAAGTTGTAGACAAAATCACATGATAAAACTTCTCATAAAGTTTTTTAACAATTAAAAAATTAAATTTTTTTTAAACTAGTTGGGTAATTTAAAATCGTTATAACTCAAAATATGATTTGTCGAATTTCAAAATTTTTTCATTTAATTAAACAGAAATATTTATGTTTTTAATTCTGATACAGTGTTTTTAGAATATTAATTTTAAAAAAATTAAAAATATTTAGATAAAAAAAATTTTTAATTATGTAACTTATTTTTTAAAAATCATATTTTCAAAAGTAAATTTTTTTTTCAAATTTTCTGAATAAAAATTAAAGTAAAATAATTGAAAAAGACAAGTTTGGAAGACAAATTTTTGTTATATATATATATATATATATATATATATAATCCCTCCTTCATCTAAGAAATTTTTTTAGGCATTAAAATTGTGAATCATACCTTAAAAACTTATATAATGAAAGCTATATCTAGAAGCATCATGACCTGAAAGTGAAGCCAAGTAAAACTAGAATTGCATCAACCTTGATAATCTTTTTAAACGGGTTGCCTAAATTTTTCTAGGAAAGGGAATAACGTTTTGTTTGTGGAAACTTAACTATCTAAAAGTAATATATTATCATAAATAAAGATATTGATTAATTTTTAATTGAAATAATCATAAGTAAAGCATGCTTCACACTTTACCTTACGAGACAAAAGTAGGTTTTTAGAATTAAAACCATTATCATATATTGATACAAAATTATTTTTAAATAATAAGGGAAAATATTTGCAATTGCATTAACCCTTACACTATAATTTACAATAAAAGGAGCAATGTAAATATAATTTATTTAATTTAATTAAACTTTCTTCTTTAAAAAAACTGATATCCCATATTTTAATGCTAATCCTTCTGCTAACTGAAAACTAAAATAAAAAAATTTGATTCAGAGCTTTGAGCAACTGTTAAACTACTGCAAACAAAATGACCCTGGGTAAATCATATAATACTGGATTATGAGGATACAACTTAAATAAAGATGAACGATGTAGATATTAATTGGATCTTTACAATGGGATTAATTTCAAATGAATTTATCCCTTTAGAAAAACTGATTTTGAATATTTTATAAAAGAACTACTCTATTAATTTAACACTGTGCATATACACTTTATTAGAAGTTTATACATATATATATATATATATATATATATATATATATATATATATATATATATATATATATATATATATATATATATTATTTATTCAGCAGAGTTATTCTTTAATAAAATAAAGGAATACTACAGATATAAACTTTAGGAAAAATACATATGTTTTATGCATACAGCAAATGTAGGAGAGAGCAAATGAAACTAGATAACGTTTATTTTACCTGCTATGATCATACCCATTAACAAATCATGCAAGAATTCTTATATTAATTATATGATTACTATGATAACTATTTAAAATTAATTTACTTCCTTAGAAAAACTAGTATTGACTATGTTATACAGAAAAAAATAGTTACAGAGTACCAACTACATAATTAAGAGCTTTGATGCAACAATAGTAAACGAACGGCCTTTGTGAGGGCAAATGATATTGAAAAATGTTTGTTATTTTACCTACTATGCTCACACACGTTAACAAGTCATAAATGAGGCTAATATTAATTATTTGACTACTATTGGAAGTATTTTAAATTAATTTATTTCTTTTAAAAACTTGCGTAAGCTATTTTATATCGGAAAAAAATTATTACTGAATACCAAATGCATAATCTTAATAGAGAGCTTTGACAAAGACTATACTAAAATAATACACACCCACGTACACTTTGTTCATAAAACCTCCAAATACAGGAAGAAACAAATAACTGTGAAGTAGATGATAATACTATACAAAGACTATACTACTAATAATAATACAACCCCCACATACATTTTGTTGATAAAACTTCCAAATACAGTACAAAATAAATTACTGTAAATTAGTGCATAAAAAGTTTAAACACATATTCAACTTATTTCAATGTGAAAATCATTGTTGAATTATGATATTGGGAAAAAACTTCCAGAAATATAAATATCCAAAAGATATTAAATTTTCGAATTTTACTCAGGCGATCATTGTTATGAATGGTGACTTCATACTGGCTCCAAAAATCTAGCCAAATGCTAGGATCGCCATAAAATTTCGATATTTCTAGTTTGGGTAACTTAATAATTTGAGGTTTATAATAATGCACACGATTTGTATTAACCCTTTCCTTACGGGGTGGGATAGCATGTATCCCAAGAACACCGGACCATGACTGAATATGAATATATATACATACATACATATACATATATATATATATATACATATACATATATATACATATATATACATATTTATATATACATGTATATATACACACACACACACACACATATATATATATATATATATATATATATATATATATATATATATATATATATGTATGTATACCTATACATATACATATATATATATATATATATATATATATATATATATATATATATGTATACCTATACATATACATATATACATATAGATATATACATATATATATATACATATACATATATATACATATATATATACATATTTATATATACATGTATATATACACACACACACACATATATATATATGTATACCTATACATATACATATATATATATATATATATATATATATATATATATATATATATATATATATATATATATATATGTATACCTATACATATACATATATACATATAGATATATACATATATATATATATATATATACATATATATATATATATATATATATATATATATATATATATATATATATATATATATATATATATATATATATATATGTGTGTGTGTGTGTGTGTGTGTGTGTGATTTATAAAATATCACGTACAAAAGAGGGGAAAATAGGCCCCGTAAGCTAAAGTCAAATCAGTTTCGTTTTGATGTTCAATTGGAACTTCATTACGCTCATTCTCAGTACTAATCTCAGTTTAAATATCTACTAATTTTTTTTTTTGCCATTTTATTATCTTTTCTTGATATTCCTGACTTAGCAGAACTTCATTTTCAATATAGTCTACCTCAATCAATGATTCTATTCTAGAATCCAAATTTGTAAGACAACCAGTTTTCTCCTTTACTGATCATAAAAATCCTGCAAATCCTTATTTTTCTGTTCTGTAGTAATATCACTTACGTTTACTACAGTGGTTCTTAACCTTTTTCATAGTCAACACCCCCTTGAATCTGAAAATAAGCTCTCGCACCCCCTTGAAAATGTGTTTCTATTTTGTATTTAGGGAAAGACATTTATTGCAAGATAATTTATTTATTGCATGAAAAATTAATACATTTACAATACATACTATATTATCTGTATGCATAAAGTCAGTTACGGAAACAGTTCCGTAACTGACTGACTGGCATACAACGCACAGACCAAACCGCTGGACAATAAAGGGCTGAAATTTTGCATGGCGATTCTTCTTATAGTGCAGGGGTGCACTAAGAAAGATTTTTGAAAAATTCTTAGATTTTTTTAAATTAAATTTTTAAGCTGTTTTAGTAACTTTTTTTAAGTTTGCATTTAAAATAAAAATTTGAGGGTTATGAAATTTATATCACGAGAAAGATCATAAAAATTTCTTTAGAATGAAATATTTTTCGAATCTTTGCCATCCTTTTCTGATTTTTGGTGAATTTTTAAAGATTCATTTTTAGAATTTAATTTATTAAATGCTGATCACGTGATTTCTTTTTTCTGGTACTTTAAATTAATTTATCGTCACGTGCATAACAACGAAGTAGACAAAAGCAATTTTTTTTTCTTGCTAATGCGGCAGACGATTGGACATCATCCAAAAAAATATTAAAGTACAGTAAAATATATGTTCCTCAAACTGTACTATATTAACTGTACTATATTCTTTAGTATGTTCTATTAGATTTAATTTGAATGTTTTCTACTACATTATTTTGTCTATAAAAATATCCGTTACGATTTTTTTATAAATACATTTTTTTTTTGTTTTTTTACATCAATTGCATACATTGATCGTAGTAATTACTATAAATATATTTATTTATTTATATATTTTTGGCATTAGTTGCATACATTGACCGTTGTATTTAATTTGAATGTACTCCGTAACGAAGTGCGGGTTTTCAGCTAGTTACATATAAAACAATACCTACATTTTTAAGGGCTACCTTGTTGTTGTTTGTTCATAATTATCCATTTAAAACGAGGCTCTATTTTTTAAGAGCCACACGTAAGTCACCAGATGCATTTAAGCGATTTCTGGCTCTTGTTTTGATGTGCAAAAGTTCTGAAAAACTCATTTCACAAAGGTAAGTGGTGGCAAATGGTAAAAGTGTATTAAAGCTGCTTTTCTCAACTCTGGATAACGTTCTAACTGCGTACAGCAGAACTGTTCCAAGTCCAGTTTTTCAAATTCCATTTCAACACGTGCATTAGCTCGTATTGCTATAAGATCGTCTTTTAATAAAAAATTGTCGTCCATTGAATTTAGGTCAAACAAAAAAGGATTGAGTATCCGTCTATTCATTTTGCTTATATTTCCCGTGGAAAAGTATCCATCAAATTATTCACTCAAATGATAATTTTCATTGAAAATTTAGAACCTCCGTCAATTCATTTTGCTTATAGATCCGTCTATTCGATTGTTTTAGATCCGTCTATTCATTTTGCTTATATTTCCCGTGGAAAAGTATCCATCAAATAATTAACTCAAATGATAATTTTCATTGAAAATTTAGAACCTCCGTCTATTCATTTTGCTTATATTTCCCGTGGAAAAGTATCCATCAAATAATTCACTCAAATGATAATTTTCATTGAAAATTTAGAACCTTCTCCCGCACCCCTAGAAATGTTCTCTCGCCCCCACCCCCCGGTGAAGAACCACTGGTCTACTACGAAAACAGTTTCGATTTTATTAATTAATTTTGCTGTCAGCTGCCTAATTACACCACTCTTTCTTTTCAAATGTTCCAATTCATTATTCAGTTCCGATTTGATCATTTGTCGCCATATTTAATTCCTTTCGATACAGTTGGAACTAACTATGACTGCAAAAATGCAACTATCAGATACAAACTTTGGGGCAGCAACAGAAAACGTATAACCTTGAAGACAGCAAATGAAACTGGGAAATGTTTGTTATTCTACCTACTATGATCATGCACAGTATCAGTTCATAAATGATGCTAATATTCCTTTTTGACTAATATGGGAACTGTCTAAAATAAATTTACTTATTTAGGAAAATTAGTACTAACTATTTTATACAGAAAAAATATTGTAAAGGAATATCAAGTACGTAATATTAATTGAGAGCTCCGAGGCCGGAAAAGAAAACGAATGACCTTGGAGAGAGCAAAAGAAACTGAAAACTGTTTGTTACTTTACCTACTACGATCATACACATTAATAAATCAAAAAAAAATTCTAATATTAATTATTTTTCTACTATAGTAACTATTTTAAATATTTTTTTCTTTGGAAAAGGTGGTGTAAACTGTTTTATACAGAAAAAAAATTGTAATAGACTACCAAGTACATAAGCTTAAATGAGAGCTTTGAGGCAGCAACAGAAAACGAATGGCTTTGGAGAGAGCAAATAAAACTGGAAAATGTTTCTTATTTTACTTACTATAATCATACACAGGATCAAATCATAAATGACTCTAATATTAATTATTTGACTACTATGGGAACTATTTCAAATAAATTTATTTCTTTAGAAAAACGGGTACTGCTATTTCATACAGGTAAAAAAATCATGACCAAGTACATATGTTAATTGAGAGCTTTGGGGTAACAATAGAAAACCAATGGCTTTGGAGAGAGCAAATAAAACAGAAAAATGTTTGTTATTTTATCTACTACTATAATCATAGACACTATCAAATCCTTAATGATACTATATTAGTCCTTTGACTACTATGGAAACTATTTTAAATAAATTTATTTATTTCGAAAAACGGGTACTACTATTTCATACCGGTAAAAAAATCATGATCAAGTACATAAGCCAATTAAGAGCTTTGAGGCAACAATAGAAAACGAATGGCTTTGGAGAGAGCAAATAAAACTGGAAAATGTTTGTTATTTTACCTACTATTATAATCATAGACACTATCAAATCCTTAATGATACTATATTAGTCATTTGACTACTATGGAAACTATTTTAAATAAATTTATTTATTTCGAAAAACGGGTACTACTATTTCATACCAGTAAAAAAAAATCTTGACCAAGTACATAAGCCAATTGAGAGCTTTGAGGCAACAATAGAAAACGAATGGCTTTGGAGAGAGCAAATAAAACTGGAAAATGTTTGTTATTTTACCTACTACTATAATCATAGACACTATCAAATCCTTAATGATACTATCTTAGTCGTTTGACTACTATGGAAACTATTTTAAATAAATTTATTTATTTCGAAAAACGGGTACTACTATTTCATACCGGTAAAAAAATCATGATCAAGTACATAAGCCAATTGAGAGCTTTGAGGCAACAATAGAAAACGAATGGCCTTGGAGAGAGCAAATAAAACTGGAAAATGTTTGTTATTTTACCTACTATGATCATGGACATTGTCAAATACTTAATGATACTTTATTAATTAATCATTTGACTACTAGAGAAACTATTTTAAATAAATTTCTTTCTTTCAATAAATAGGTACTACTATTTCATACCGGTAAAAAAGTCATGACCACGTACATAATTGAGAGCTTTGAGGCAACAATAGAAAACGAAAGGCCTTGGAGAGAGCAAATAAAACTGAAAAATGTTTGTTATTTTACCTACTATGATCATGGACATTGTCAAATACTTAATGATACTTTATTAATTAATCATTTGACTACTAGAGAAACTATTTTAAATAAATTTATTTCTTTCAATAAATGGGTACTACTATTTCATACCGGTAAAAAAATCATGACCACGTACATAATTGAGAGCTTTGAGGCAACAATAGAAAACGAAAAGCCTTAAAGAGAGCAAATAAAACTGGAAAATGTTTGTTATTTTACCTACTATGATCATGGACATTGTCAAATACTTAATGATACTTTATTAATTAATCATTTGACTACTAGAGAAACTATTTTAAATAAATTTATTTCTTTCAATAAATGGGTACTACTATTTCATACCGGTAAAAAAATCATGACCACGTACATAATTGAGAGCTTTGAGGCAACAATAGAAAACGAAAAGCCTTGGAGAGAGCAAATAAAACTGGAAAATGTTTGTTATTTTACCTACTATGATCATTAGACAGACATTAAATCCTTTAAGACACTATATTAATCATTTGACTACTATGAAAACTATTTTAAACAAATTTATTTCTTTAGAAAAACTGGTACTACTATTTTATACGGAAAAAAATTATAACTGGATATCAAGTACATAAGCTTAATTGAGAGCATTGAGGCAGGGATAGAAAACGAATGGCCTTGGAGAGAGCAGAGGGATAAAACCATTATCATTCGGAAAGGGTCGGGTGTTCCCCAGTTATCAGTTGCACGCGACCTTGACCTTCATGCATGATCCCCTTTGTTAAATTTTTCGGCTTTTTCGAATTGTAAATATATAGTAAAATTTTGTCATAATTTAATGTAGGAGGATAACGTAAAATATGCAAAGAAATTATAATGGATAAAGCTGTCGGGAAACTAATCAATTATGTTTTCTACAGCTTTTGCTTACATTTCGTTTTACATTTGTCAACGAATAATTATCCGGATAAATTTATAAATTATTAATCGATAGCTTTGTTATATATATATATATATATATATATATATATATATATATATATATATATATATATATATATATATATATATATATATATCTGTGAGTGTGTAAGTAATTTCTATTTTAAAACTAAAGGCATTACATAATCACACTGAATTATCATATTTCATCTCATACTGCCGATTGTATCAATCAGTTTCATTCGGTTGTTCAGTTGACACAATCTTTGCAGATATCCGAACAACCCAAGAATTCAAGCCTCTATTATATCCTTCGGTCAATAGTGCATGAAACTATAGTTTAATTTCATGTATTATGTTTAATTTCAGAGTGACTACCTGGAATGAAAAGTAATGCATTTCATTATATGTATATATATAAAACAGTTCCGTAACTGACTGACTCACTGACTGACTGATTGTCTGAATGACATACAACGCACAGACCAAACCACTGGACCTAAAGGGCTGAAATTTTGCATGGCGATTCTTCTTATAGTGTAGGGGTGTACTAAGAAAGATTTTTGAAAAATTCTTCTTAGATTTTTTAAAATTAAATTTTTAAGCTGTTTTAAGAACATTTTTAAAGTTTGCATTTAAAATAATAATTTGAGGGTTATAAAATTTATATCGCGAGAAAGACCATAAAAATTCCTTTAAAATGAGATCATTTTCGAATCTTTACCTCCATTTTCTGATTTTTGGTGAATTTTTAAAGATTAATTTTTAGAATTTAATTTATTAAATGCTGATCACGTGATTTCTTTTTCTGGTACTTTAAATTAATTTATCGTCACGTGCATAACAACTAAATAGGCAAAAATATTTTTTTTTCTTGCTAATGCGGCAGACGATTGGACATTATCCAAAAAAATATTAAAATACAATAAAAGATATTATGTTCCTCAAACTGTACTATATTAACTGTACTATATTCTTTAGTATATCCTATTACATTTAATTTGAATATTTTCTTCTACATTATTTTGTCTATAAAAATATCCCTTACGATCTTTTTATAGATATATATTTTTTTACATCAATTGTATACATTGATCGTCGTATTTATTATAAATATATATATATATATATTTGCCTTAATTGCATACATTGACTGTTGTATTTAATTTGAATTTACTCCCTAGCGAAGTGCGGGTTTTTAGCTACTTATTATAGAAAAGAGGTAATATTTTCGAAGTTCTGTAGAATTACATGATTATAAACTGTGATGTAATCTGTGATCTGGGATGTATGTAATATATATTATAAACATGTTTGTAATTACATGTTTATAATATATATTACATGTTTACATGTTAACATGTTTAAGTTGCTAATCCGATTATTTGGGCAGTCCGTGAAAGAAACCTACCGCATCAATTTACTTCATTTTGGTCTTAAACGAAAGATTTCATTTTATAGATGTGTGAAATTTGGTGTTTGTAACCACAATATCTATTAATTAGCGAAAATTTACAATTAAAAATTGCTTTCTGGGCATGCTCAGTGACATGTTTAAATCTGGCTTTAGATACTCACTAAGCACGAGGCCGCACAAACACGTTAAATTGTTTATTCCGAGGAATCTTTCTAGCTCACATTTTTATTTTTAACTATGCTTGCGAGATATAGAATTAAACTTGACAGAAATTGTTTATTTCGCGCTGTTGAGTAACCACATTTTTCTTTATTGGGTTTAATAGTAATTTTTTAAAGTATTTCTCTATTCATAATATGATGATTTTCAACATTTGGCAATGGTGTGTTGAGTATAATTTGTGTATCAATACATTTATTTACTATCCAGCCTTCATGTTTTGACGGTTACCAGCTAGTATTAATATAATGTTCTCAAAGGAAATTGTCTGGACGTAAATCTTTCTAATAACTTGGTCTATTTAAATGACTAATCACTTTGCTATTGTGTACCCATCTCCTCAATAGAGAATACTCTTAGTTTTTTAAACCATTAAAAAGTTCTTTTATTCTTAGACTTAAATAGGAGCCATTAACAAGCCATTAACAAGATATAAATTTTATAACTCTCAAATTATTATTTTAAATGTAAACTTAAAAAAAGTTACAAAAACAGCTTAAAATTTTAATTTTTAAAAATCTATGAAGAATTTTTCAAAAATCTTTCTTAATGCACCCCTACACTATAAGAAGAATCGCCATGCAAAATTTCAGCCCTTTAGGTCCAGCGGTATGGTCTGCAGGGCCTTTTTATCGCATGGGCAAATCGGGACTTTGCCCAGGGCCCCCTGATGCTAGGGGGCCCCAAAACCCCCTTGGTGTATGCACCTAGTACTTCTAATAGTATGTATTTTTATAAATGTCCGTAAGGGGGGCCCCCAAACAGCATCTGCCCAGGGGCCCCCAGCGTTCATAATCGGGCCCTGATGGTCTGTGCGTTGTATGTCAGTGAGTCAGTTAGTCAGTCAATGAGTCAGTCAGTTACGGAACTGTTGTATATATATATAGATAATGAACATTTTCTATAACAGCTAACGATGAAAGATATTTTCTTTTAAATATAAAACCCTCCTCTGATTTCTTCAAATTTCAATAGATAAGACTACCAGATGAGAAAAAAATTAAAATGTTAATTTATGTTATCCTAATGTCATGAATATCCATGCTTTTGAGTAACCTTTCAATTAGATTTAAGGTTTCTTATACCCTGAATAAATGTGTGTACACAAGTTATTAAAAGTGTAAATAATGATCACTTATACGAGGAACATACGAAATGTCGATTGCCAGCCGTGAATTTCTGTTGTTTTAATGTAATCAATATAAATTCAGTTTTATCACCTTTCACTCATATTTATGGCTATTTAACAAAATTTAATTGTATGTATACTAGTTCTTAAAGTTTTAAGTAATGATGACTATAACGGAAATGTATTACTTATCGATTGGCAGCTGTGACTTCATGTTATTTCAGTGTTATCAGTATCTGTTCTCGTTAGTCGCCTTTCAATAGCCCTGAAAAGCTGCTTACCATAAATAGTGTGTGTAGACTACTGCTTAAAATGGTAAGTAATGATAACTGTACGACGAGAAAATTAAATCTCGATTGTCAAATAAAATTAAATGTCCAGTTTTAGTTCTAAATTTATATCATTTTAATCTTATAAATATCTATTCTTTTAAATTAGTCTTTCATTCATATCTATCACCGCTTACCATGAATAATTAAGTATGTGTAGACTATTTCTTAAAATGGTAGTATTGATAACTATAAGAGGGGCAAATTAAATGTCGATTGCCAGATTATATTAAATGCCTAGAGTGAGTTATGAATTTATATTACAGTGGACGCTCGTTAATTCGAACTCGAAGGTTCTCAGAAAAAAGTTCGAATTATCCGAAGTTCGAATTATCCGATGTTAAGAGAAAATATATAACTTTAAATGTGTATCACTGAAGAAGAAACTCTCCTAGTATGTATAACCACAGAAAATATATTATACTATGTTATCTAAAGTTAAACATATTAAAAAGCAATACAGACTTACATTAATCATAAAATGAAGCAGAAGATATGCAGTATAAAGTAAACTTTTATTAAAAATATGAATTACACTTTGGGAAAAAACTGTAAAATGGATGTTTGGTTCTGTTTATGATGCCTACATTGTTCAGCCAGCTTCTCGATTTGAAGTAAACATTTCAATTCATTTTCAGAGGAAGGTTCCATCTAAATAAATGCTTTCAGAGTTTTAATAGATTCCATTATGGCTTTGACCATTATGGCCGCATTAGAAATATCTTTCGGCAGGTAAATAGAGAAAAGCCCTGGCAGTTTCCTACCGAAATTAGTGCATACGTCTTCGATTACATCAGAGCTTTGGCCACATACAGAGATAAGAAATATTGTTCCTTGACTTAAATTGAGAAAGCCATCCATCACTGCATTTAAAATCTTCAATACCCATTCGAATTGCCTATTCATCAGCCTTTGTCAGCACTAGGGGTCCATTTGTCGGAAAATTTCGAGATCTAACATCCTGGAACCATAGCAGTAAAGCTTTTTCTAGAACTTCTTGGGACGCATTTGCTATGCGTTTCCTTCCTCTAGCAAATTTTTATTTTTCCCATGAATCTAAAATTGACTCCTTGTTTTTCAAATTAGTTGACAAGGCATTTTTTTTAATTCTATAGTCAGCTTCTAACTTTGTTTTACATTCGCCATTCTCTACTTTCTTTAAACTTTCTACCTTTGTCTTCAAAGTTAGGGTTTTGTACTTTCCACGTGTAGACATCCTGAATTTTTACACGTTCACACCACACAATGAAGAAGAAAAACTAGACCCCATTAACTTGTCTGCACTGCAGTTATAACTGACGCAGCTCCCTAGAATCTATAGTAAAGACTAGTTTTTCTGAAATTCTAAGAAAATCGATCCGAATAAAGGAAAATTGCTTTTTCCGATTAGCACTAATAAGAAGGACAATAGCTACTAACGTTTAGCGGACATGTAATAGTCTAGGAATGCAGGCATGGGCCTCTTTACACAGAAAAGAAATTTTGATACACAAAATAATAAATACAGTGTGTATTTTCTCTATTAAACGAGGAAAAAGAATTTTTTTGTCAAATTTTTAGTTCGAATTAACCGAAGTGATAAAAATTTAGTTCGAATTAATGAGATATTTTTAACATTAACTCCAATACAAGTTTTTGGGGGCCTTTGGATTAGTTCGAATTAACCGAAAGTTCGAATTAACCGAGTTCGAATTAACGAGCGTCCACTGTATTTTAATCTTATCAGTGTCTAATCTTTTTAAGTCGTCTTTCACTCATATATATATGACTGCCTACCATGAATAAGTATGTGTGAGTAGACTATTATTTAAAATGTTAGTATTGATAACTGTACTAGGAGCAAATTAAATATCGATTGTCAAACGTTTACTGTCAGTTATGAATTTATGTTATTTAATCTTATCAATATCTATTCTTTTAAATCACCTTTCACTCGTACCTATGACTGCTTACCAGGAATAATCGTGTGAAGATTATTTCTTAAAATGTTAGTATTGATAACTAACTATACGATTAGTGAATTAAATGTCAATTGTCAAATGATGTTAAATGACTACTGTCAGTTATGAATTTATGTTATTTAATCTTATCAATATCTATTCTTTTAAGTCACCATTCACTCGTAAATTAAATGTCGATTGCCAAATTATATTTAAGGCCTAGTGTAAGATATGAATTCATATTATTTTAATTTTATCAGTATCTAATCTTTTAAGTCGTCTTTCACTCATATGTATGACTGCTTACCATGAATAAGTAAGTGTGGCTATTTCTTAAAATGTTAGTAGTGAACTGTACGAGGAGCAAATTAAATGTCGATTGTCAAATAATGTTAAATGACTGCTGTCAGTTAAGAATTTATATTATTTAATCTTATCAATATCTATTCTTTTATGCTAACTTTCACTCGTATCTATGACTGCTTACTATGAATAATCGTGTGAAGATTATTTCTTATAATGTTAGTATTGATAACTCTACAAGGGGCAAATTAAATGTCGATTGTCAAATCAAATTAAATGTTTAGTGTCAGTCCCGAATTAATGTTATTTTAATATTATCGCTACCTAATCTTTTTAGTCGACATTCTTTCATATTGCTAATTACCCTGAATAAGTATGAGTAAACTTTTTCTTAAAACTGTGAATCATGATAACTGTACTAGGGGCAAATTAAATGTCGATTGTCAAATCAAATTGAATGTTTAGTGTCAGTCCCGAATTAATGTTATTTTAATATTATCACTATATCTATTCTTTTTAGTCGACATTCATTCATATTTTTAATTACCCCGAATAAGTGTGATTAAACTGTTTCTTAAAACTGTGAGTAATGATAACTGTACGAGGAGCAAATTTAATGTCGATTGTCAAATTCAGTTAAATGTCGATTGCCAGTTGTTAAATTAAATATGGTAATTAAATATGGTTCTAAATCAATAATCCTGGATATAATTAAACGAAAATGGAACAAAGGAAAGGCGAACAAAATTTTGTAGGGATACTTTGCAAGGAATTTTACATTAATATACTCTTTTAACGATAGCAACTCAAGAAAATTTTTCCCCTGAGAAAAATAGGTTTAAGGGACAAGGGACCTTCAGCCACATATTTTTTTTTTTCAATATTTTACTCTATATACCAAATGATTTTAATTAATATTATTTTTTACTTCATTAAAGACATTTTGAATTCCCAAATAAGTATTTTTCCGAAGAATAGCACCTGTTTTTCAAAAAATTCTCCAAAAATGCTAGAATTTATCAAAATGCTCCATGCGCATTCATTTCCTTCTGATTTTTCCCAAATTTCTCAGGATTTATAAGTGAAGTGTTTGTCACTAAACTGGGAATCATTCTTTGAAACTACAAATATCTTTCAAATTTATAGACCCTAAAATAACAGCACCAGTTTTTCAAAAAAATCCTCCAAAAATGCTAGATTTTTTCAAAATGCTCCATTTATTTTCTCCTGATTTATTCCAAATTTCTCAGGATTTTCAATTGAAGTGTTTGTCACAAACCTGGGAATCATTCTTTGAAAGTACAAATATATTTCAAATTTATAGACCACAAAACAATAGCACCTGTATTTCAAAAAATTCTCCAAAAATGCTAGATTTTTTCAAAATGCTCCATTTATTTTCTCCTAGTTTATTCCGAATTTCTCAGGATTTTCAATTGAAGTGTTTGTCACAAAACTGGGAATCCTTCTTTGAAACTACAAATATCTTTCAAATTTATAGGCCATAAAATAAAGCAAAAGCAATTTATCAAAATGCTCCATGCGCATTCATTTCCTTTTGATTTATCCCAAATTTCTCAGGATTTATAATTGAAGTGTTTGTCACGAAACTGGGAATCATTCTTTGAAGCTACAAATATCTTTCAAATTTATAGACCATAAAAAAAAACCAGTTTTTCAAAAACTCGTCCAAAAATGCTACATTTTTTCAGAATGCTCCATTTGTTTTCTCCAAATTTATTCCAAATTTCTCAGGATTTTCAATTGAAGTGTTTGTCACGAAACTGGGAATCATTCTTTGAAACTACAAATATATTTCAAATATATAGACCATAAAAAAAAAAACAGTTTTTCAAAAAATTGTCCAAAAATGCTACATTTTTTCAGAATGCTCCATTTATTTTCTCCAAATTTATTCCAAATTTCTCAGGATTTTCAATTGAAGTGTTTGTCACAAAACTGGGAATCATTCTTTGAAACTACAAATATCTTTCAAATTTATAGGCCATAAAATAAAGCAAAAGCATGCAAAAAATATATGTAAAAGTATATTTTTACATATGAAAATACATGTAAATATATGTAAAACAAAAAATATATGTAAATATATGTAAAATATATGTAAAAATATATGTATGATTAATTCTACTTCCTATTTTATTTAAACTAAATAACTTTAAAAAATACATAAAAACTGGCGTAGCCAACAGCCATAGACCTATATTTCATTTTAACTGTGGGCTTCCCAAAGAGAAATATCCGAGTACCTTAGAGATGACACAATTTCCCAAATGAAGGAATTTCTCTCAGTTTATGCTGGTGACTGACAATTTACGACCATTCATTCCCACAGAGGAAAGAAATAAGAGTCTTTCTACGATTTTCAGTTAAATTTAGATAGCTGAGTACTTAAAGAACCTATTTTGTCATTTTATGCCTCTTCCTACGAGGGTACTTGTCGTGAAATTCTTTTGAAAGTGTGTAAGAGGCATAATCCATTTTACTCTTAACATTTGAGTCTGTATCTCAAACTATTTGCCGTTATGACAGATTTCATGAGCGATGTGTAATTTAGAAAAATTCTGACTCTAATTTTATACAATATAAAAAGAAATATGAGATAATACAAATGTAAGTATCTCTATTACTCCCAAATGCCGTGGGACTTAAGTCTAATATTGGTCTTCTCTGCGTGACATGCCAACTAGTACGTTGAAGACGACGTAATTCCAAGGGGAATTTCTCTAAATTTTCCATGGCGAGTGACTGTTTACCGTCGATTTTGCAATCAACAAGAGTTTTCTGAGATTTGTGATGCAAAATTTAGATGTTGAAGAAGCCTACTTCGGCATTAATATAACGCCCCCTATGAGAATGCCATGGAATGTTCTTTAATGAAATCGCACATGGCGTTAATGCCTTAATTTCCTTTTGGCTTTTGCATTCAAGTTTGTAATTTAAATTAAGTGTTGTTTTCACAGGTATCACAAGAGATATATCTGTGCTCAGATGGCAAAATGTTATAAAAAACTTTTCTTAAAAAAACTGAGCTTTTTTACGATCCGGATTCTCGTTCGCCGATATTTTCTATTTTCTGTTACTACTGTAAGTAATAGCCAACTATTTTTCTGAAACATTGGTACCGCGTTAGCTCGAGTAAAACAAATTACTGATTTTTCATGACATCTTGAATCTTAAAATTGCTGTCACGTAAATTTTTTATAACATTTTGCCATCTGAGCACAGATATATGATTTACTAAGATTCTAATTCCAAATGTATTTATGCAACAAAATTGTTAGTTGTTAGGAAATATATACAAAGATAGTCATCTGAAGCGTCCACTGAGCCGTGGGCATAAATTTCGACTTAGTAATCGGCTCCTCTGAACGGTATGGCCAGCATATGCGGTAGAGGCAACGCGAATCTTAAAGCTATGTTTCTCTAAATTTTTCTACTGACCGACTACTTACAGTTAATTTTGCCCATAATGGAAAGAAGTAAACGTTTTCCACTATTAGCGGTACAAAATCTAGATTTCTAAATCTCCTGCTCCCATGACGCCTTTCATACAGTTTTCATATGATAATTAGGATACTAGCTTTAAAAACCAGGCGTTCCTTGAGCTTTTCATTTCTAAAAAAACACCAAAAACATAAACTTAAAAGCTGCTCTGGTAAATTTCCAGGTTATAACTGTAGGTAATAACTGTAAGTTAAGACTGATGCGAAGAACTTTTATGCTCTCAAATACCTCTGTGATAGTTTTAAAAATTGACAAGCTTATATTTGCAACTAATCATTTAACCTTTAGCTTACGGGGCCCATTTTTCCGATTCCCTCTTTAGAGAGGGGAATTTCTTACCCCGTTTGTAAGAACTCTCATTTGGAACGGTCATATATATATATATATATATATATATATATATATATATATATATATATATATATATATATATATAAGAATAAGATGAAAGAGAAAACCAGTAATAGCTCTAAAGCTACTTGAAGCCAGGAACATCCAACATGTAAAGAAAAGTATGAATAAGGCTTTTGACAGCATTTCTTCATCAGCGGTGTCAATACTGTCTAAAAACCAATGGATTGTTTCTGATGAGTATGATATATTAAATAAACACACTCAGACACCGTACAATCCATTATTAGCAGAAGAATTGAATAATAAATGAATTAAGTTTGAATAAAAGTATACATGAAAGTAATTTGTTTTAATGTCCAATACTAATTGATTTAAGTTCATCTATGTTTTGGCTTTTAAGCCTATACTCTAATGTGTGGTCAATTTCAAAGCCTTGTTAATTTATATATATATATATATATATATATATATATATATATATATATATATATATATATATATATATATATATATATATATATATATGTATATATATATGTATATATATATGTATATATATATATACTAGCGGACCCGACAGACGTTGTCCTGTTCAAACGTTGTAATTCTAGCTGAGGTTCCCGGCGATGCCCGGGATTTTAAGAATGTTTGTTAACCAAAATCAATTTAAAAATTAACACAGTATAAATAACATAGAAAAAAATGCATATGAAATGTTATACATATTAATAATATGAAAACCCAATTAAAAATGTATAAATGTATAATAAACTCCTCAGATTTCAGCTATATTCGGTATTTCGTCATAAAAAAGCTAAAAAAAATAAAAATAAATAAAAATAATAATTTTTAAAAATAACAATTTTTAAAAATTAAAATAAAAAAATAATAAAATAAAATAAAATAATAATTAAATAATTAAAAAAATAATAAAATAAAAGCTGAAATAAAAAAGCCTTAAAAAAAAGCTGAAATAACAGGTCTAGCAAAATTTACACAACTCTGGATTCGAACCCGGGTCGAGAGCATGGTACTTTCCAAATTGGCGACCTTCCGAATGCGCCACGATAACATGGTGTTCTAGTGGGCAAAGTGAAACATATTCGCTATTGGAAAGTTGTTGTGGGCTGGTGATTATACATGTCAGAGGAGTTTTTAGTCAGAAATAAGTTAGCAGGATAGAAGCTTAGTCTTTAGCTCTTCAATAGACACAAAGATATAGGCGAGGAGGATTGCAGTAGCGATTAAAAAAGATCTCGTGTCACTTAACGTGGTTGATTCGAATGTTCCATCGCGTGTCGAGAGTATCAATATGCCGTTGGATCTGATCCATTTTAGAGTATAAAATCTAACTTGAGAGATTATTATTTTCATTTATTATTCTGGTTTAATAAATGACTTGAAAATTTTTGATTTTATTTATCTTTATTTTTTCGCTCGCTGTTTGCTAACTAAACCTAACGTGGACGCCATTATCTAGAGGGGTGATTTCACAAACTGTAACAGCTTCCATTTACCGGACGCATCCCCTTATAAATTGTTGGTTTTTTATTAATTAATTAAAAATATATAAACATATTCTATCGGATCAAATTGTGAATCTAAACCATTCTCGAATCAACTTCATCGCACACACAAAATTTCATTAAAATCAGTCCAGTCGTTTAGGAGGAGTTCAGTTACATACACACGGACAGAAGAAATATATATATAAGATGTATATATATATATGTATATATATATATATGTATATATATATGTATATATATATATATATATATGTGTGTGTATATATATATATGTGTGTATATATATATATATGTGTATATATATGTATATATATATATATATATGTATATATATATATATATATATATATATATATATATATATATATATATATATTCATACTTGGGCCCGTATTCTTGGGATACGTGCTATCCTACCCCGTAAGGAAAAGGTTAAACTTACTTATTAGAAATTAGAGATATACCTGGGCCAACAGATGATGTCAGTAATAATTATGTTTCAAGAAGAGTTTGATAATGTTAGAAGTCCCCAAATTTGAATTTAGCTGACTTCGTAGGCTATAAAAGGTTTAAACAATCGTAAAAGAACCGGGGGGCAAAAAAAGCTGATGTGAAAAATGATGGTGGTACGTTATCAGAAAGAAAGTAATATCACTTACTGCAGTGTGCATGGGCAAATGACCTTCCGGTGTGAAGTGACAATGAACGGCATTTCACCTGCGACGACTTTGAATGTAATCGTCTCCCCATTAAATGAAATGAAATGAATGAAAATGACTAAAAATGAATGACAGTAATTACCTGAGTGGCTGCTGGAGTTTTTTCAAAGTCGGAAATCCATAGACGCAAGAGAAATGTGTATGCGTAATGTTTCATTTCTCCAATTTGCGGGAAGAACTGGAATAAGATATTCCGAGAAGGACAGCGTCGCTCCAAGATACATGGCCGGGACTAAACTGCATAATTCCTGACAACACCAGGGCCCAAGTTGGCAATATCACTTTGGGAAACAGCCGAATAATACTGCATATCACATCGGAAAACACAAGCGTCAGTTTTGGTAATCTGCATTGTGTAAAAAGGACATATTTGATGTGCAGGTAAGTAAGGGTTTCACAGGGTTCCCCCCTCGAAAAACCTTCCGTCGAAATGAAATTTCAACATGGTTAGCTGAGGGACACTTGAACCGCTTCCAGAAAGACGAAAACAATTTCCTCCTCAAAATTTTATTTCTGGGAACGAAACATTTGCTTACATCTTATCCAGAAAGCAAACGTCAAATCTGTGAGGAAAGTATTCATATTCGCTGCCATGGTCGATTAGGTTAAAGACGATGTTCGAGAATGATATCGGGATCTACAGAAGGAATTATTCTAGAATAGAATTAAACATCTGTTGTTTCACTTGAAGGAATGTTGCAATAATTAAGGCAATTGCTTCTAAAGTAACCGTGCATTTTTTTATCAACATGTAAACCATTTGGATTGTTTTCATTTGATGAAACCTAACATTTAAACACAGGTATAGTTAAATGTTATATATATATATATATATATATATATATATATATATATATATATATATATATATATATATATATATATATATATATATATAATTCTTAAATGCAGCGTCATAAAAGTTAATTTTAATTTTTTTTTCTTCGTAATGTGGGGATTATTTATAAAAACCTTCACATCACGATGTGAACAAGGATGCAAAAATTTGAGCCGTATTTAAAGTAGTCATAAGTCGAGGTCCATCGTAATATTCCTCATGGTCATCAAGAAATCTATCGTTCTCTTTAAATTTGACTTAAAATCTGAGATCTTTTCTTTCTTTTACTTTACATACAAAAGGACGTTTTACTGTTTCAAATTCTCCAACTTTAATACAAGCCCGAGGCTTCCGGATGTAAAATGCTAACTAAGTTCTGTCAGGATTCTTCCGAATTAGCCTTGAATTACACAAAATTTAAAATCAGCGTAAATAAGTTTATTTATTATCACATCTACCGCAAATTTTCCTGGTTTATTTTCCTAAAAAACGGCCAAATTTTAATAAATGTTAATACAATAAATCTAAAACTTTTTTCCTGGCGTAAGATATGCATGGTATATCTTACGGCATGCATTCTTTTCTAAGGTAGTAATTTTATTTTGCATATTAGCAAAATGTTATCTCCTTATAAGAATATCTCTTCTAAGCGGAAATTCAAGTCATTATTAAGTGAATGGATTGTTCCTTCTAAAATTCAGAGTATGATGCAGTAAGCACTTACACAGTCAGTACTTTGTTTTATTGGCCCTTAATAACCGTTTTTATTGGGAAGTTCTCTGTTATAGAATTACAAATAAAATTTACACTCATTAAAAAAATAAATAGAACGATATTCAACAGTTATGTGTCAGGAAACATTCTCTTTACATATGGAAACGAAATGGTCGACATACTTTAGGTAACTTAGTTCCTACAAAATGCCCCCTTTCCCCTCTCAAAATCTTTATCTGTAATCAATATCTATAATCCTTATCTATATCTATCCATTGAGGCTTATATATTTTTCTTTAATCCCACGAAATAGTTATTTTACATGCATATATATACCTACGCATCCGTTTAGATGTCTTAATATTTTGTAATTTAAGTACAAATTTCTGTGAAAACGCTTAGGGTAGATGTTTTGTTTGCAAGTACTTTACGATATGATTTTCAAACTCAATTTAAAGTGTTCGTAATGTTTGTTATGAGAAATTTACAATTCAAAATTAACCAAATAGGATTTTAGCATAGATATATATATATATATATATATATATATATATATATATATATATGATAAAATTAGAACAATTTCTATGAAATAGCGGATTTCGGGGAATTCCTCCTTAAAAGGTATAGCCAACTTCATTAACATTCCAAAATTTTTCAGATACAAGGACTTTTTAAAATCAAACTTTTATCATTTTTTAATCAGTCATGGTTGCTTCGCCTACTATTTACACAGAATCTGTAAATCAAGATGAGATACACTTTATGTGATGGAGATCTTTTACTTTAATGGTTCGCCTGTTGCATGCATGACATTTTTAAATGACATTTTTAAATTTAATTTTAATCAAATTTTAATCGGTCATGGTTGTTTTTAAATGAAATTGGTTAAATAAACTCAGATACGTGCTTATGGGGCGAAGTGGATCATTTCTTTTTTAACAGTCTGCGGTTGTATAGCCACATTTGATTTGCCCATTTGATTTCTTGACAAATATGGGTGAGAAAATTAAATTGTAACATGAAGCTGTTTTTACTAATCGATACAATTTCACTTATATTTGAAAGGGATATAATCCTTCTCTATAGCTATTCATTGAGGTTTATATGTTTTTCTTAAATTCCACGTTGTTACGAAATAGTTGTTTTACATGCGAGTACCTACGCATCTGTTTAGATGTCTTAAAATTTTGTAATTTAAGTATAAATTTCTGTGAAAATGCTTAGGATATATATTTTATGCGTTCAAGTACTTTGCAATGGTGATATTTAAACTCATTTTGAAAGTGTTCATAACGTTTCTTATGAGAAATTCATATAAAAAAATTAACCGAACAAAAACGAATTTTAAAAGAGAATACCTGGAAGATTTGAGAATGATCCTTTAACGTTCCTTAAATATATATATATATATATATATATATATATATATATATATATATATATGGCGGCCAGTAATGGTACTGAAAAAATGTGGCAGTTTTGAGGGGTGGTTTGTTTATATATATATATATATATATATATATATATATATATATATATATATATATATATATATATGTGTGTGTGTGTGTGTGTGTGTGTGTGTGTGTGTGTGTGTGTGTGTGTGTGTGTATATGTATGTATGTATGTATATATCCTATTTGCAGTCTACTTTGTAAATGGACGGAAGTATAGTTTTTATGAAAATGTTGAATTTAAGGCGAAGAAATTGCTCTAGAAGCATATGGCTATTTTTGAAAATATATTTTCTAAAATCACTAATTGTCATTCCAATTCCATGTCATATTGCACATTATCTTTACACTATCTGCTGCTTAGATAAAGTTTCGTCTTAGATGGGGATAAAGATATGCTGTTCACTTGAAGTCTTAAGAAGCGAAATAATTATAGCGAGCTCAAAGTCTCGATAATAAGGAATGCAATAAATTAGAGATATCTGTAACGTGCACTATCTGCTTCTGTTAAAGGCTGCTGGCAGGTTCAAATTTATTTTTAAACGTTATAAATGGGTTTCGTCTGAGGAGAAGATATAGATGAGCTATTGCGTGGCTTTCTAAAGAGGGAGAATGTGATTAGGTTGCTGTTTTGAAAGGAAGAAAAATGCAGCAACAAAGGAAAGATTTCTGTAATGTTTCCAGCGTGCTGTGCCAGTAGTTTATCAATTATTTTATGGTGCTGACAGGATGAAACACTGGGCATTTTTAAACACATGCTATAAGAAATTATACTGGCAAAGATAAGGAAGCAAGGACTCGAATATGATACATTTGTTAGTGGAACAGTTTTTAAATGGAAGGAAAATAACTATAGCCCAATATCTTTTTATAGAAGTATTTTATTTAAAAAGGAGGACTATTTTTCTGCTTGTGTGATTTTCAAAACGCCTTCTCTAACTTTTGTTGAGTATTTCAAACCAATATTAACAGAACATACCTTGTAAAGATAAAGGAGCAACGATTGGAATATGATATATTTGTTAGTGAAACAGTTCATAAATGGAATGGAGATAACTAAAGCTTTCCAGCTTTTTATGGAAGCATTTTCTTTGAAAAGGATGAACATATTTATCAGTTTCTGTATAATTTTCGAAATGCCTTCTTTAATTTTGTAAACTATTTCAATCCGATATTAACAGAACATAGCCTCACTTGTAAAGATAAAGGAACAAGGATTGGAATATGATATATTTTTTAGTGAAACAGTTCATAAATGGAAGGGAGATAACTAAAGCCTTCCAGTTTTTTATGGAAGTATTTCCTTTGAAAAGGACGAATATATTTATCGGTTTCTGTATAATTTTCAAAATGCCTTTTTTAACTTTGTAAAGTATTTCAACCTGATATTAACAGAACGTAGCCTTACTGGTAAAGATAAAGGAGCAAGGGTTCGAATATGATATGTGGAACAATTTGTAAATGGAAGGGAGATAACTATAGCCTTCCTCCTTTTTATGAATGTATTTTATTTGAAAAGTAGCAATATATTTATCGGTATTTATCTAGTTTTCAAAATGCCTTAAATAACTTTTTCTAGTATTTCAAACCGATATTAACAGAACCTAGCCATAGTGGAAAAGGTAAGGGAACAAGGATTTGAATGTGATATATTTGTTTGTGGAACAGTTTGTAAATGGAATGAAGCGGGACAAAGACTTCCTTCTTTTTATATAAGGATTTTCTTTGAATAGGAGAAACATATTTATCGGTAATCGTACACTTATCAAAATGGCTTTTCTAACTTTGTAAAGTATTTCAAACCGATATTACCAGATCACTGCAAAACTGGTAAAGATGAGAGAGCAAGGATTCGGATATGATATATTTGTAAGTGGATAGTTTGTAAATGGAAGCATAACTGAAGTATTCTTGCATTTTATGAGAGTATATTATTTGAAAAGAAGGAATATGTCTACCGGCATTTGAATGCATTTCAAAATGCTTTTTGTAACTTTGTTAAGTATTTCGTCCGATATTAACAGAATAGAGCCTTACTGGTAAAGATAAGTGAACAAGGATTTGAATATAATATATTTGTTAGTGTTACAGTTCATAAATGGAAGGAAGATAACTAAAGACTTCCATCTTTTTACGGAAGGATTTTATTTGAAAAGGAGGAATATATTTATCGGTATTTGATAATTTTCAAAATGCCTTCTCTAACTATGTAAAGTATTTCAACCGATGTCAACAGAATATAACCTTACTACTTAAGATAAGGGAACAAGTATTCGAGTATGATATATCTGTTAGCGGTATAGCTTATAAATGGAAAGAAGATAACTAAAGACTTCCATATTTTTTCGGAAGGATTTTATTTGAATAGGAGAAATATATTTATCAGTATTTGATAATTTTCAAAATGCCTTCTCTATCTACGTAAAGTATTTCAACCGATGTTAGCAGAATATAGCCTTACTACTAAAGATAAGGGAACAAGTATTAAAATATTATATATTTTTTAGTGGTATAGTTAGAAGGAAGATAACTAAAGACTAATATCTTTTTATGGAAGTCTTTTATGTGAATTAAGGAATATAGCTATCGGGATTTCCATGGTTTTCAAAATGCCTCTTTGTAAAGTACTTCCAACCTATTTTAACAGAACATAGGAATATTGGTAAAGATAAAGGAGCAAGGATTCGAATATAATATATTTGTTAGGGGAACAATCAATAAATGAAAAGATGTGTAACTAAAGAATTCCTTCTTTCTATGTAAGTACATTATTTGAAAAAGGAGGAATGATCATGTTATAAGTTTTAAATAATTTCTAACATTGTAAAGTTATTTCAAAATGATGGCATAGCGCTTGTCTCCAGATGGCCTCTAGGGGAATATGAGAACGTTTGTAAATGGAAGGTAAATAGGTATAATTAACTTCCAAACATTGCTGCTTTTATAGATATAGAGGCAAGATAAAGCTCTTGCTTGCCCCAACCGTGCCGTAGATAGAGGATAGGCTCTCAAAGCCTAAAATCACCCGTTTTGCCCTACCGAAATTTACGCCTTTTCTATATTATCACGACAATATTAACTTAAACATGGACCTAACAGTCACCTGTGATTGGTTTTTTTTTTCTGGTTACGTCACTGGTTACGTAATTAATATAGTTCCGACTTAAGAGAAAATAAAAGAGGGTTATTGAATAATTTTAAAGAAGAGAATAAGGTTTTTGTTGCAGTTTTTAAAATAAGAAAGCTTCAATAATGAAGAAAAGTTCTTTATAATGTTTGTATTGGGTTATGTGCGTAGTGTATCTATCATTCTACTGTGCTGACAAGGTTAAACGCAATTTTTTAAACAAGTGACGAAAGGGTTGTATGGTAGAATAAGCATATCAAAATCTTACAGGTAAGGACAAGAGTCGAAGGATTCGAATATGATAAAGTTTTATTAAGAGGAAAATTTATTTCTTAGAGGATATGTGTCATATATATTTAAAGTCAAGAAGATGACAAAACACCAATCACATCCATTCTACCACAGGTGCTGCTTTTCAGATTGTAAAAGAAAATTAATATAACAAGAGCTTCAATTCTATTCTTGGAAATATTAGATTAAAAAAAGGATGAACTTCCATTGAATATATTTGAAAATTCTTTTCTGGCATTGCTGATCGTAATTTCAAATTAGTTTCACGCAACTCCAAATTACCGTAAGCTCTAGTATCGTTTGTTCTTCTGGGAAAATAAAGCAGGTGGCTTTTTCATTTGAAAAAAAAAAAAGAAAATATGTGATTGATTTGCCGTCTTGAAAGAATGTTGATATGCAATAATTAAGTAAAAAATGCAATTATAATGCAGAGAGATTTGTAATATGTAATATGTGTTGTGGTATGTGTGTTTCGTTTGTGGTACTTACAAGGTTAAACTGAATTAAGAAGTTTAGAATTAATTTTAAAAGAAATTCATATTAATAAAAACCGATCATAACCCAGTACTCAGACAGGGAGAGATAGAAATACTTGGATTTGGCGAAGTTCGTTTAATATGGGTTGCAAGGAAGAATTAAAAATTTGTTACGGCCAAAATATTATCACTAGGATCGAGCGATTTTTTTTTTATTTAACGACAGTGGGTGGCGGTCGAATAACGTTTGCGAACCACAATTCTAGGATATTAGCAGATCACCTGTAATGTTTATTTCTCCGCAAGTGTTGTTCAGTTTACACAGAAAGAAGTATAAAAGTGTCTCTTTCTATTTTCTAATAAATGTTAGCATTTAAAAAATGAAAATTTCCTCGAATATTTTTTTAATTCTTCTATAACTGTCCTGAGTATCATTTCAAATATATTTCTCTGTCCTTGTAGACGTTGTAGTTTGCTTTTCAGGGAGGATAAAAAATAATTATATTTGATGGCTTTCTAATTAAGACAGTAATAAAGGGAATTTGTTACGTTTATTTCTCCGTAAGTGTTGTTCAGTTTACACAGTAAGAAGTATACAAGTGTCTCTTTCTATTTTCTAAGAAATGTTAACATTTGAAAAATGAAAATTTCCTCGAATATTTTTTGAAAATTCTTCTATAACTCTCCTGAGTATCATTTCAAATATATTTCTCTGTCCTTGTAGACATTGTAGTTTGCTTTCCTGGGAGGATAAAAAATAATTATATTTGATGGCTTTGTAATTAAAACAGAAGTAAAGGAAATTTGTTACGTTTATTTCTCGGCAAGTGTTGTTCAGTTTACACAGAAAGAAGTATAAAAGGGTCTCTATCTATTTTCTTAGAAACGTTAAAATTTAAAAAAGGAAAATTTCCTCGAATATTTTTTGAAAATTCTTCCATTACTCTCCTGAGTATCATTTATAATATATTTCTCTGTCCTTGTAGACGTTGTAGTTTCCTTTTCTGGGAGGATAAAAATAATTATATTTGATGGTTTTCTAATTTGGACTAAAATAAAGAGAATTTGTTACGTTTATTTCTCCGCAAGTGTTGTTCAGTTTACACAAAAAGAAGAATAAAAGGGTCTCTTTCTATTTTCTTGGAATGTTATAATTTAAAAAATGAAAATATCCTCGAATATTTTTTGAAAAATTCTTCTTTACCTCGCCTGAGTATCATTTCAAATATATTTCTCTGCCCTTGTAGACGTTGTAGTTTGCTTTTCTCGAAGAATAAAAAATAATTACATGATGGCTTTCTAATTAAGATAGAAATAAAGGGAATTTATTATGTATATTTCTCCGCAAGTGTTGTTCAGTTTTCACAGACGGAAATACAAAAGGATCTCTTTCTATTTTCTTAGAAATGTTAAACTTTAAAGAAGGAAAATTTCCTCGAATATTTTTTGAAAATTCTACTATAACTCTCCTGAGGATCATTTCAAATATATTTCTCTGTCCTTGTAGACGTTGTAGTTTGCTTTTCTGGGAGAATAAAAAATAATTACATGATGGCTTTCTAATTAAGATAGAAGTAAAGGGAATTTGTTACGTTTATTTCTCCGAAAGTGTTGTTCAGTTTACACAGAAAGAAGTATAAGGGTCTCTTTCTATTTTTTTAGAAATGTTAAAATTTAAAAAATGAAAATATCCTCGAATATTTTTTGAAAATTCTTCTATAACTCTCCTGAGTGTCATTTCAAATATATTTCTCTGTCTTTGTAGACATTGTAATTTGCTTTTCTGGGAGAATAAAAAATAATTACATGATGGCTTTCTAATTAAGACAGAAATAAAGGGAATTCGTTACGCTTATTTCTCCGAAAGTGTTGTTCAGTTTACCCAGAAAGAAGCATAAATAGGTCTCTTTCTATATTCTTAGAAATGTTAAAATTTAAAGAAGAAAACTTTCCTCCAATATTTTTTGAAAATTCTTCTATAAATCTCCTGAGGATCATTTCAAATATATTTCTCTGTCCTTGTAGACGTTGTAGTTTGCTTTTCTGGGAGATTAAAAAATAATTACATGATGGCTTTCTAATTAAGACAGAAATAAAGGGAATTCGTTACGTTTATTTCGCCGAAAGTGTTGTTCAGTTTAAACAGAAAGAAGTATAAGGGTCTCTTTCTATTTTTTTAGAAATGTTAAAGTTTAAAAAATGAAAATATCCTCGAATATTGTTTGAAAATTCTTCTATAACTCTCCTGAGTGTCATTTCAAATATATTTCTCTGTCCTTGTAGACATTGTAATTTGCTTTTCTGGGAGAATAAAAAATAATTACATGATGGTTTTCTAATTAAGACAGAAATAAAGGGAATTCGTTACGCTTATTTCTCCGAAAGTGTTGTTCAGTTTACACAGAGAGAAGCATAAATAGGTCTCTTTCTATATTCTTAGAAATGTTAAAATTTAAAGAAGAAAAATTTCCTCCAATATTTTTTGAAAATTCTTCTATAAATCTCCTGAGGATCATTTCAAATATATTTCTCTGTCCTTGTAGACGTTGTAGTGTGCTTTTCTGGGAGATTAAAAAATAATTACATGATGGCTTTCTAATTAAGACAGAAATAAAGGGAATTCGTTACGTTTATTTCGCCGAAAGTGTTGTTCAGTTTACACAGAAAGAAGTATAAGGGTCTCTTTCTATTTTTTTACAAATGTTAAAATTTAAAAAATGAAAATATCCTCGAATATCTTTTGAAAATTCTTCTACAACTCTCCTGAGCATCATTTCAAGTATATTTCTCTGTCCTTGTAGACATTGTAATTTGCTTTTCTGGGAGAATAAAAAATAATTACATGATGGCTTTCTAATTAAGACAGAAATAAAGGGAATTCGTTACGCTTATTTCTCCGAAAGTGTTGTTCAGTTTACACAGAGAGAAGCATAAATAGGTCTCTTTCTATATTCTTAGAAATGTTAAAATTTAAAAAAGAAAAATTTCCTCCAATATTTTTTGAAAATTCTTCTATAAATCTCCTGAGGATCATTTCAAATATATTTCTCTGTCCTTGTAGACGTTGTAGTTTGCTTTTCTGGGAGATTAAAAAATAATTACATGATGGCTTTCTAATTAAGACAGAAATAAAGGGAATTCGTTACGTTTATTTCGCCGAAAGTGTTGTTCAGTTTACACAGAAAGAAGTATAAGGGTCTCTTTCTATTTTTTTACAAATGTTAAAATTTAAAAAATGAAAATATCCTCGAATATCTTTTAAAAATTCTTCTATAACTCTCCTGAGTATCATTTCAAATATATTTCTCTGTCCTTGTAGACGTTGCATTTTGCTTTTCTGGGAGAATAAAAAATAATTACATGATGGCTTTCTAATTAAGGCAGAAATAAATAGACAAAAGTTTAGTATTTACTACCTATTGTCAGTAAATGCCGGAAAACCTCTCACGTGTGTCTTACTGAAAGCTGCTATCATCCAGTTTATAAATTGGGACAGTATAACAACAACTTCTTTTTTTGCTTCATAGTAATATCGCATTAAGAAATGGGGAAATTTTCTATCCATATTTCAATATTCCTGAAAATGCCCTCTTACAGAATATAGTCCAATTTCTTAAGAGAAGGGGAGGGATAGTTTATAACTTAAGATTTGAATACTTCAACCTTCTTTTATGACGATTCCCCGAGGCACATTTCTTAGGTGAAATCTGTGGTATTTAGATTAAATTCAAGGAAAATCACGGAAAACTTTACACTTGTACCTGCTACATTTGATGTTCAATAAAATGGCAGAAACATAAACGGAGCTCTTTTTTTTTCGTTGGAAATGTGGGATTTATGGGCAGAATTTTTTCAGTATCTGTTTAAACTAGCTGAAAACCCGCGCTTCGCTACGGAGTACATTCAAATTAAATACAACGGTCAACGTATGCAATTTATGCCAAAAAATAAATATAAATATTTATAATAAATGCGATGATCAATGTATACAATTGATGTAAAATATATATCTATCTATATATATATATATATATTTATAAAAAAATCGTAAAGGATATGCATTTTTTTTGGATAATATCCAATCGTCTGCTGCATTAGAAAGAGAAAAAAATATTTTTTTGTCTATTTAGTTGTTACGCACGTGACGATAAATTTATTGAAAGTACCAGAAAAAGAAATCACGTGATCAGCATTTAATAAATTAAATTCTAAAAATTAATCTTTAAAAATTCACCAAAAATCAGGAAATGGAGGTAAAAATTCGAAAAAAATTTCATTTTGAAGAAATTTTTATGATCTTTCTCGTGATATAAATTTTATAACCCTCAATGTATTATTTTAAATGCAAACGTAAAAAAAGTTTAAAAAACAGCTTAAAAATTTAATTTAAAAAAATCTAAGAAGAATTTTTGAAAAATCTTTCTTAGTGCACCCCTACACTATTAGAAGAATCGCCATGCAAAATTTCAACCCTTTAGGTCCAGCGGTTTGGTCTGTGCGTTGTATGTCAGTCAGTCAGTCAGTCAGTGAATGAATGAGTCAGTTACGGAACTGTTTTATATATATAGACTAGCTGAAAACCCGCGCTTCGCTACGGAGTACATTCAAATTAAATACAACGGTCAATGTATGCAATTAATGCCAATATATATATATATATATATATATATATATATATATATTTATAAAAAAATCGTAAGGGATATTTATTTTTTTGGATAATATCCAATCGTCTGCTGCATTAGAAAGAAAAAGAATATCATTTTTGTCTATTTAGTTGTTATGCACGTGACGATAAATTTATTGAAAGTACCAGAAAAAGAAATCACGTGATCAACATTTAATAAATAAAATTCTAGAAATTAATCTTTAAAAATTCACCAAAAATCAAAAAATCAAGGTAAAGGTTCGAAAAAGATTTCATTTTGAAGGAATTTTTATGATCTTTCTCGTGATATAAATTTTATAATCCGCAATGTATTATTTTAAATGCAAACGTAAAAAAAGTTTAAAAAACAGCTTAAAAATTTAATTTAAAAAAATCTAAGAAGAATTTTAGAAAAATCTTTCTTAGTGCACCCCTACACTATTAGAAGAATCGCCATGCAAAATTTCAGCCCTTTAGGTCCAGCGGTTTGGTCTGTGCGTTGTATGTCAGTCAGTCAGTGAATGAATGAATGAATGAATGAATGAATGAGTCAGTTACGGAACTGTTTTATATATATAGATTAGTTTTTAAAATGTCCTCTAAGAATGCAGAGTGTCATTTCAAATCTGCAGCCTCTTAACCCGGAGGTTAGAGTTAGTTTTACATCGTTAAATGTAAGAAAAGATTTGTAAATTTGCATGGAACAACAACGTTCTAATCAAGAAGAAATATACGTACAATATAACAAGTCAACCTTATTTAAGAATACTCAAAGTCTATATGATTCAGTTCAGAAATTTACATCTTGGATTAATTTCAGAATTAACAGGGCTGTACAAAAATCATGAATTTGGTAAATTAATTACAGGAAGCCTTGGTAATTTGTAACATGACACATTTATTGTGAATATTTTGCCCCATTAAAACTAAATATATCTCTAAGAATTATTTACGTTTACACAACTTTTAAATTTTTTATTATAGACATACCATATTCAATAAATAGTACTGTAGTTTTATGGGTTAGTATTGAATAGCATACCAATAATCCGTGAACTTCGGAATTCATATAATTTTCAAATTTCATTTCACCAATAGGGGGGGTGGGGGGGATCACCTTAAAACCTTCAAAAAACTCAATTTTTTATTATGATTTAATTTTGAAGAATAGAATGTAAGGAATCTTTTAGAAAAAAATGAAGTCGATACTGCAATTAGAACCGATTTTATGGCCAAATGTATAAAGCTAATAGTAAAGTAATTTATAGAAACTTTAAACCTTAAATGACTTCTTCTAAAAACAGTTATTTTCAAACTTGTGCGCACTATTTCTTCAAGACTGATGGTCACAAAATTGCTAAAAAATTGTATACATGTATATCTAGTATGTTTATGCACTTTCTACCTAAATTTATGTAAATACATAATGCTAATTTTTTACAGCAATTTATTTTTTAATTTAGGATATTTCTTGCACGTTAAAATACATTTGTCTGAAAAAATATTTTATGTAAAATATGGTAATTATTTTAGGTGTAGATTAAAGTATAACCTATGGATAGAATATATACAAATAATTTAATGTATGTCACTTAATTTTTTTAAAAATATCTGCGCACACTGCATTGCCCTAAGATTCATTATTCCTAAAACATTAAATTTTTACATAAAATAATTTCTAATAATATCCCAACAGTTCTGCTTTTGTTTTCTAGTAGATATAGCTTTGTACAATTCACCCTAAATATTGGTTTAAATTAATTACAAATTAACTGTTTGCTAACACATTAAGCTTGGTAATAAAATCGGTTTATTTGTGCGTGTGCAAAGGTAATCTCCCCCCTTAACAGGAAAATGTCCGAGCGTTTACAGCCTATTGCTGAAAACTTTATTGAAAGTTTACAAAATACATTGCTGTATTGTACATACACTTTATTTTCAAAATTGTAGTGTTAATAATTGTAGTGGTAATTTAATAGTGTTACTTTTATTTCAAAGAGTGTGTATGTGTTGCGTCACAAGCTGATCGTGTTGTTTATTAACCCTCTCTTACTTTGTGATTACGTGGGTATGTCAGCCTACTCTCTAATGTTGTAATAGTAAAAATACATGTACGTAAATTCTTATAGTCGAGAGCGGTGGTTCCCAACCGGGGTGCGTTAGGACGCCGTGAGATTGTCCAAGGGTGCCCCAAGATTTTTTTTATGATAAACAAAAAAATATTAACAGGGCTCGCTCAAAATAAATATTAAGTTGAATTAATCACTCTAACGCCTGACAGACTGTGACACAAATTGATGAACTCGTTTTTGAGGAAGAATTAGCTACACTCACGCCCATAGCTGTTAGACTCGATATCAAACATTTCTGCTCTAAGCATCAATCACAAGTCTCACATTAATAAAACAAAACTCTTTGCCATTTCCACTGTAGTCCTCTATTGTAATACCATACTGAAGTCCCACATTAATAAAACAAAACTTCTTAGGCATTTCTATTGTAGTCCTCAATTGTAATACCATACTGAAATCCCACATTAATAAAACAAAACTTCCTAGCCATTTCCATTGTATTCCTCTGTTGTAATACCATACTGAAATCCCACATTAATAAAGCAAAACTTCTTAGGTATTTCCATTGTAGTCCTCTGTTTTAACACCATACTGAAGTCTCACTTTAATAAAACAAAACTTCTTGGCCATTTCCATTGTAGTCCACTATTGTAATGCCATACTGGAGTCCCACATTAATAAAACAAAATTTCTTAGGCATTTCCATTGTAGTTCTCTAAAGTAATACCATACTGAAGTCCCACATTAATAAAACAAAACTCTTAGCCATTTCCATTGTAGCCCTCTATTGTAATACCATACTGAATTCTCACATTAATAAAACAAAACTTCTTAGGCATTTCTATTGTAGTCTTCTATTGTAGTACCATACTGAAGTCCGACAGTAATAAAATAAAACTTCTTAGCCATTTCCTTTGTAGTCCTCTATTATTATACCCTACTGAATCCCATGGCTATTTTGGAAACTGTAATAATATATCCTATTCTAGTGTTTGCTACTTATATCTTTCAATAAATGAATAATGTCAGCATTGGCATAAGTATTTATTTGAACTTAAATGCAATATGTTCTAAAATATATTCCACTTTAATTCAATAGTTAAAAAATTGAAAAAATAAAATTCCAGCAAGGTTGACCCATGTTTTTAATCTCATTCTCAAGGTTGCCGCAAACATTAAAAGTTTGGGAATTCCGTGGTATAGCAGTACGGTGCATTGTGATAATTTTAAAGTGCGAATTAAAAATGATCGACTGTATTAAAAATTTAAGTTGGGAGCCATAACGTACCGGGGATTTTCCACTTTCACAGCGATTCCGCGCCCCTACTCAGGGAAATTAAGAGGCCAGTTGCATTTGCTTTTTTATTTGATTCACAGTTGAGTTTTCCCCTCTATTTTCTCAGTATCAAATTAAACTTCCTAATTTTGGTTTAAATCTATTTTTTCTTGATTGAACTTCCTTTTTATATATTTTTTTCCAATTAATTATTCCCCTGTGATCCAGGGGCTGCTCTAGTTCAGAGTTTTTTTTTTGTTTTTATTTGGGGGGGGGGGGGGGGGGCAACGTTGGCTCTTAGGGATATATATATATATATATATATGTGTGTGTGTGTGTGTGTGTGTGTGTGTGTGTGTGCATGTATGTATGTATGTATGTATGTATATATATATATAAAGAAATAAACATCGTCTCATTTTAAATTTAAACTCATTTAGTATTAGGTCTACGATTATATAATTTTAGGCTATGAACAAAAAAATACACCGGGCTTTTTTTGGGGGGGGCCTCCTGCCCCCTAACCCCCCCCCCCTTGGAGCCGTCATTTGCATGATCGTTTAAGATCAAGGCAATAATATTTAGATAAAAGTTTTGGTTTTGGTTTTTTCCACTTTTACTTAACAAAGTTTTTTTAAATTTAAATTTTTAAAAAAAGTTAAATTCTTGATAACGTGAAATCAACATTTAAAATAATTACAAACTGTTATTTTAATTATTAACAGTTTTTCTAATTGTTTCAGCCCCTCAGTCTACTAGACTTCTATCCTCTAGCTTACTGTGCAAAATTTTTTACTTTAAACACATCAGTTCCTTTTCCCTGGATTATTATTTGATTATATATAAAGCTTTTACTTCTAATTAATTTTTTATAGTATTTTTAGTAATTATTTTACGAAATTCTAATCATTACATCCCCAGTAAAGTTATGATAAAGTCTGAAGCATATTTCTACAGAATTATACATTGAGTTTGAGTTTAAACGTGCCCTCATATGTACTAAGTGGGTTCCATATAAGGAGAAGAAATTTTACCCATAAAGTGTTTAATGGGGCACATTTTCAATTAAAAATTTTGTCATTTTCATGCGAAAAGTTGTCAAAATTGTTAAATGCGTGTAAAATTCGCTGTACGTGCCTAGAATTAATTTATTTAAAATTGCCAAAGGGGAGAAAAATTTAGCCCTCTGCCCAAAATCTTGCAAGTTTATCTTGTTTCATTCCTTAATTAATTTAGGCCAAACCTATTTAACTCTTTCTCAAATACCGCTCTCCAATTAGTCGTTGCCCTGATGAGAGAGTCCCGGATTTGCCGATTACAGCTGACGTCATCCAGTGTGGGTGGGCGCGTCTCGCGAATCCGGCACGTTCCTTCCGAAAATCGATCGTAATTATGGACCCGCTGCTAAATAATTAGCCTTTTTCACTCCCCATATTAGCATTTCGCTGGCCCTTTTCTTTTTGCCACAATTATGTTAATTGCGGATGGCAACGGGCTCTCGATTCCCACCCTAGCGGCGCTGAGGGGAATTACGAAAAAAGTTGTCGAGCGAATGAAAATTTTTCCAGTTTTTTTTCCCCCTCTATGAAAAGCTCTTCCGTTATTTGTGTGGAACCTTTTTTCTTCTTTTTTTTTTTACTTCACATAAAAACTGAAGATAATCTTCTTCCGGCATAATAGTACTTTGAAAAAACTGAAGGATTTTTTTTTCTAATTTTTTTTTCCACGTTTCTCTCTTCCCCTCTGCAGAACCTCTCTAACGTTTTGTAAAGTAAATAACTTTTCATCTTAACATGAAATAAATGCAACAGAAAAACATAAAACTTTAGCTTTTTTTTCATCCCACTTTTTCTAGTGCTCGTTGTTAATGAGGTAACAATATACGAGTGATTAGTTTTATGCTTTAGTAAGCTGTTCTCATGACGAGCACTCAAAAAAAAAACTGTAAAAAAACTAGGAATAATGCGTTTTTTTATTTATTTGAATTCGAAACTCTGGGATAAGCTCATTCTTTCATTATAACCCATCGAATTGTTTGACTAATTATCAATATTTTAGATCTGAAACGTTCGTGCCTCGGAAAAAAAAAATTCCTTTTGAGGATGAATAAAAGATGTCAAAGGCATTTTAAAAAATGCATTAATACCTTAAGTACTTCTCAGGGTCCTTTAAGAACCGGTTTCCATTTGTATTCATCGATGGATTCATTACTTTGCAGTTTAAAATCATAAGTTAAAATTATTACTTTTAAGGACTGCATTAATTTCAATCAAGAGATGAATTTCCACTGAATTCAGCAATTTTTTTGAGCGTTTTTTTAATCTTTTGTTTTATTTTGGGAACCCTAGAAATGTTTCAACTCTCATGACGCAAGATTATTACTCAACTTAAAACACACTTCCATTGTTTTGTTTTGTTTTTATTCACGGTTCATTAGTGGATATTTGAGATAAATGTCAAATAGTTAGAATTTTTGTTGTCTTATCTAAGTTATGTTCAGTCATCAAAAATTCAGCTTAAAAGAAGCATTTTTTTTGAGGAATTATTAGCAAAATTTAACATTGAAAACTTTATTCTGTATTTAATTTCTAAAGAGCTGAAGTTATGTCTCCCATTAATACCATAAATATTTTTGCAGTATTTTTTTTAAACGCCTGTCAAATCTACATTTATATAGACATAAATATATTCTCAGAAATAATATATTTTTGTTCTCTTATCTAAGTTATGTTCAGTCATCAAAAAATCAGCTTAAAAGAAGTTTTTTTTGAGGAATTATTAGCAAAATTTAACATTGAAAACTTTATTCTGTATTTTAATTTCTAAAGAGCTCAAGTTATGTCTCCCATTAACACCATAAAAAATTTTGTAGTATTTCTTATTGAAATTCCTGTCAAATATACATTTATATATGCATAAACATACTCTCAGAAATAATGTATTTTGGTTCCCTTATCTAAGTTATGATCAGTCATCAAAAATTCAGTTTAAAACATATATTTTTTCAGGAATTATTAGCAAAATTGAACATTGAAAACTTAATTCTGTATTTTAATTTCAAAAGAGTTCAAGTTATGTCTCATGTTAACACCATAAAAATTTTTGTAGTATTTTTTATTCAAATGCCTGTCAATATATACATTTATCTAGGCATAAATATATTCTCAGAAATAATGTATTTTGGTTCTCTTATCTAAGTTATGTTCAGTCATCAAAAAATCAACTTAAACGATACATTTTTTTTTTTGAGGAATTATTAGTAAAATTCAACATTGAAAACTTAATTATGTATTTTAATTTCAAAAGAGCTCAAGTTATGTCACACATTAACATCATAAAAAATTTCGCATTATTTTTTATTCAAATGACTGTCAATTGCACCTCTCTATACACATAAATACACATATTCTCAGAAATAATGTACAGTAAAACCCCGTTTATCCGGATTAACTGGGACCATACGCAATACAGACAATCGGAAATCCGAATAATCCGGTAATCTATATATACAAACAGTTCCGTAACTGACTCATTCATTCACTGACTGACTGACTGACTGACATACAACGCACAGACCAAACCGCTGGACCTAAAGGGCTGAAATTTTGCATGGCGATTCTTCTAATAGTGTAGGGGTGCACTAAGAAAGATTTTTCAAAAATTCTTCTTAGATTTTTAAAATTAAATTTTTAAGCTGTTTTAGTAACTTTTTTTACGTTTGCATTTAAAATAATACATTGAGGGTTATAAAATTCATATCACGAGAAAGATCATAAAAATTCCTTCAAAATGAAATTTTTTTCGAATTTTTACCTCCATTTTCTGATTTTTGGTGAATTTTTAAAGATTAATTTTTAGAATTTAATTTATTAAATGCTGATCACGTGATTTCTTTTTCTGGTACTTTCAATAAATTTATCGTCACGTGCGTAACAACTAAATAGACAAAAAAAAATATTTTTTTCTCTTTCTAATGCAGCAGACGATTGGATATTATCCAAAAAAAATGCATATCCCTTACGATTTTTTTATAAATATATATATATAGATAGATATATATTTTACATCAATTGTATACATTGATCATCGCATTTATTATAAATATATATATTTATTTTTTGGCATAAATTGCATACGTTGACCGTTGTATTTAATTTGAATGTACTCCATAGCGAAGCGCGGGTTTTCAGCTAGTCTAGGCATAAATATATTCTCAGAAATAATGTATTTTGGTTCTCTTATCTAAGTTATGTTCAGTCATCAAAAAATCAACTTAAACGATACATTTTTTTTGAGGAATTATTAGCAAAATTCAACATGGAAAACTTAATTCTGTATTTTAATTTCAAAAGAGCTCAAGTTATGTCACACATTAACATCATAAAAAATTTTGTATTATTTTTTATTCAAATGACTGTCAAATGCACCTCTCTATACACATAAATACACATATTCTCAGAAATAATGTACAGTAAAACCTCGTTTATCTGGATTAACTGGGACCATACGCAATACAGACAATCGGAAATCCGAATAATCCGGTAATATGGGTAATAAGAAAAACAAAATCCTTAACTAAGCAGACTTTGCCGTTTATTACGATAAAAAACTATGTTTTGCAACAAAATTACATAATATTTGTAAGGTATACACAAGATTCGATTCACAAGAATCGAACTTTTGAGTGAATGAATTAAAGAAGCTGCTTGAGATATGCTAATTTCGGCATACGTGCTTAGTATAAATACAATGCAGCCTCATTAATAAAAAAGGTTGTTAAAGGATAAAAAAGGTTGTTAAGGTTGATAGATAAGCGAGAGGGAGCTACGGGGTAAGTAGCTCCAGTACTATCCTGCGCTAGTGCTTAGGGGGCCCAAAGTTTATGTGCCAGGTTTGACTCTCTGCTGGTTTGTGAGTATTGAAATGTGTATTTTTATTGAATGTTAATATATATATTCCGTACAAGTAGTACGTATGCTTATTGTTGTAAAAGCAAATTCTATATGTGCAACGAATTCAATAAACATTGTTTCATGTATAATCTGTGTTTGTATCAAATTCATTTAGAGTGCCACTTAAAATTATATACAACCAAGTCTGGGTAGAAGTGAGCAAATTTTCTCTATATATTGTTTTACAAGATATTAAAAAATATAAAAATAACTTTTCACGTCATTTCTCAACAAAGAATTGGTAAGTCTAGTAAGGCTTTCTTAACCTCAACAAAAAGCATTTTATTACCATAATTTATTGTACAATCTATGCAAGAACTGTACATTGAATCAAACTAAAAAGCGAATATTTGGCGTACTTGTAGTTACGTTCTTGCTATTATATATAAAATTATTATCTAATGGGAACATTAAATAAAAATAATGTCTAGAAATCTCATCCGGATTATCTAGAGATCCAGATAAACGAGGTTTTACTGTATTTGCATTTCATTTAATCGGGAAGAAGCAACTAATTACGATGTATGAATGAAAAAAATTATAATTTTATCATAGTCTCATCAACAGTGTCTGGCCTGAGATCTTTATTAGCTTAAATATAAAAAATTTTCGGGAAAAATAATCTCTAAATTTTATTTAAGCATTCTACACCATTGGCTTAAATTTTTCTAACGTATGCCAACGCCGACATCAAAACATAATTTACATCCTCATTAATAATTATGTGTAAAGAATTTCAATTCTAGCCTCTAATTAACGAAGTCTCGTCACAAGATTTAAAAGAATCGTCACAGAAAAAATTCGTTACATAGAAATAAACTAAAGTTGCAGATGCTTAATCTAATGAATCGTAGTTTGCGCTTTCTATTAAAATCCATTTGAAACGAAAAAAACAAATTTCAGGTAGTCTCTTCTAACAAAACTACCGCGGATTATTAAAGTAGGATTACTTATCGTTGCTTACCTCTTTTGTAAGTATATATGCATGTATGTGTTATGTATATATATATATATATATATATATACATACACACACACACATATATATATATATGTGTGTGTGTGTGTCAGTCAAAATTTAGACGCATTTTGGTATTTTTCTGTTGAACTGTTTACTGCTTGCCCAAGCGATACAGACTAGGTTTGGCGCGCTGCCAAAATTATAACTCGCGACGCAGGACATCTGAAATTTTGCTTTCTGGAGGACCGTTATGGAGGAATGTAATCCTAAGTTAAAAAACAGCTTTCCCTAACGTACACTAACACCAACATGAAAACATAATTTATATGCTTATTATTAATCATATGTAAATTAATTTAATTCGAGCCTATATTTAACGTAGTCCCATCACTTTATTAAAAAACTTCGTCATAAAGAAAATCCGTTACAAAGAAACGAACTAAAGTGGCAGATGTTTAATGTAATTAGTAATAGTTTGTATATACTTTCTTTGAAAATTCATAAGAAACGCATTAGAAAATGCATAAAAAACGCAAAAAAAAACGGCTTTTAGAGAGATTGAAGTGTAGAAACACAAAAATAAAGGCATTCTCCGAAATTTCAGTCATTATAAATTATTCAGATTCATATGTTTTGCATTTCATGATCAATTCTAAGCTGTAAAAAAAAACCACGATTCGGTTCTGTGGAGGTTTTATATGAAAAGCATTTTGTTGGCTAAAATCTCCAATGTTAGAGGAAAGATCGAAACTATTCATTTGTATTACTTCCTTGATTTTGAGATTTCCGTCATATTATATCTAATACTTCTCAGTAAAAAATACTCATAATATAAAATATTTTTTCGTTATATTAGTAAATGTCCAATGTTAGTCCATATTAGTAAAATCTCCAATGTTAGAGAAAAAATCGAAACTATTCATTTGTATTACTTCCTTGATTTTGCGATTTCCGTCATATTATATCTAATACTTCTCAATAAAAAATACTCATAATATAAAATATTTTTTCGTTATATTAGTAAATGTCGTTTGATGCTAAATTTCATCAATTTCAAGTAAATGTCTTTCAAAATCTATAGGTCTTACAAAATTTATCCTTTTATAGCGAAACTCCGAAATATTAAGAATCGGCTATAACGAACCTTTTTTAGCAGTCGGCAACTGAATTTTTTATTTTATTTTTAAACTTTTTAAGAATGTTGAAGATACAACGAATGTTGAAGAAGCAAAAAATGTTGAAGAAGAAGTTGAAGAAGATTTACTTATCGCGATGTGGATAGAAAACGACAAAATTTCATCATTCTCAGATTATGTTCGAATCATTTGATGATGCAGTCATTACGTGTGAAAATTCGACTGATGAAGATATTGTGGAAGAAATTAAAATGAATCATTCTGAAATCGAAGATTCTGCTTCTGATGCTGATGAAGAGGAGCACATAAATAAGGAAATCCCCACCATCTCAGATGCTACAGCAGCGATATTAATAAGTTTTTGTCTGCACAAACAGTGGAAGAAAGAGTGTTGGAGTCATTTGATGTTTTGGCCAAAGAAATTCATAAAACTTTTCTTAAATAGGCATCACGTCAGCAGAAGATTACCGATTATTTCTGTATTAAAACAGTGAGCAACAATTGAAGATAAAATTAATTTATTTCTATTTGTCTTCATTTTTAGTTAATTTAATTAGTATTGTGTCAGTTTAATGTAATCGATTTTAGTCAATTTAATTCATTAATGATCATTTTCAATAGATTTTATCATTCTTTTAATACATCATTATTGAATATACATAGCAACTAATGAGTTATACATTTTGTGAACTCTAACATCTTTCTTAACGGTTCGGGTATAGCGAACCACCGGATATAACGAACAAAATCTTTGGTCCCTTGAAGTTCGTTATAACGAGATTCGACTGTAATTCGAACCAGCTTTCATCCCGCGCAGCTTTCAAGTAGGATTAAAAAAATAAACAAGCCCCTGTAAGAGATGTTAAAAGTTTTCACAGGCCATTAGCAAATCCGAGGACCCACCCCCCTCCCCCCACCCCCCATCGAAGTTCCCAAAGTATTTGCGCTCATCTCCTACAGCATTACAGGCCTGTTTTCTCTCCTTTAGCAGATTCATAACAAAATTCAATTCTGAAGATTCTCAAATAATTGAAAGAGATTTAAATAAAACTGCAAATATTGAACAGGAGCGAAAAAGAGAAGAAAGAACAAAAAAAAAAAATTCTAATACCCCCCCCCCCCCCCCTCCTCCTCCACACTCCATTTCAGAAAAACACCGGAACAAGGCGATTTCTCGATTGATTTTGGTTTGACATCAAAGAGGTGGAATTACGGGAAGGAGAGGGAATCTCTAGGTGTTCTGGCACCCCCCTTCTCCCCCTTTTCCAGCTACTAGAGGGGCGGAAGTTTAGAACGTTCTGATGTTCCCGGAAATAGAACAAGAATCTATTTCGTAAACATTATCCCTCGTATTCGTTGTTTAATACCTTTAATGACTGTCATGCGATGATTGATGCAAATAAAAACGGGCTCTATTATACATTTCAGTCTGTACACGTTGACAATTAAAAATAGGTTTGTTCAATGGTTAAACAAGTATAATATACAAGTTTTAAATTAAAATTTGGAGGTATCCCCGGAATATTATCCAATCTGCATACATTACCGGAACGCAATCAAAATGAAAGATGGTACATGACGAGGTATTTAAAAAAATGCTGGCATTAATATTTATTAATGTAGATACATTGGGAGAAATTTTGAATTTCAGATCTTAAAATACGTTGAAGCGGAATTAGCAAACACATACATAAGAATTTCAGTGTGTGTTTGAAAATCATGTTTGGGAGGAAAACATATCCTGCAAAAATCAAATTAGGATAGAGTGAAGTATTTACCCTTCTTTCAAATCACAGAAAACTGTGGATAAATCATATGCAGTTTTGAATTTTTTAATTTTAATCAGCATATGATTTGTCGATGTATGCATGTTAAAACATGAGAATCTTTTTTCAAAGTAAGTAATTCACAAAAAAAAAAAGGTCCGGTGTCATCAAAATTTGAATAATGAAATATGTGAATGTTTAAAAAAAAAACTAGTATTTGAATTTATAATGCTAGTTACACCCTTCATATTATATCTCAATCACCATGAACTATTTTTTAATCTTGCAACGTAAGACTATATTAGCCACAATCATGCTTTCAAAAGTACATTCAAAGTTCATTTAGTCAAATTTGTTCAAAGGCTTTGGAAGTTGGAATCTCATAAAGAAATCAAATGTAATAAAAATTAAGAAAGGAATGAAATCTCATATTTTTTTAAACTATGGCCATTCTCTAGCGCTATATATTTATTGTCTAAAATCAGCAAACCATCTATCGCAGGCATGTTCAACCCGCAGCCCCACGACATTACAAGATCTATTTTATAATATTGTGGGACAAACTTTATATGATCAAACTTTATAACTAGGGATACGTAATTTTCGCATTTACGAAATAGATGCGAATTAATGCGAAATTTGCGGATATAAGCGAATAAATGCAAAAATCTTTTTTTTTTTTTTTTCTTTTTTTTTTTTTACTATTGATCGGCCAAAAACTCGGTGACAAACGGCGTTTTAGGCGAAATTAGGTAATAATAGTAAATAATTTATTAACATAATTGCTTATCAAAGACCATCCGCGATCTTTAACTGTGAAATCTCACTCTCCATCGAATTCGCTCCGAATTTCTATGTAAAAATAATGTGTCAAAATCAACCAAGTCTTGTGGAACAATTTAGTAGATTTTAGAACGTCTCTTGAGCGCCAAAGTCAAAGGTATTTCAACTACTTACAGTAGTCAACCAAGAGACTTCTGTTGATGTTATACACATTTTAATTGCAACGAAATGCTGCTACCTTAACTTTGAAAAGGCAGCTATACAAAGCCTGTATAGTCCCGTTAACGGAATAGATGCTAAGATATGTTAGCATGTACAACGTAGTAATTAATGACAGAAGGAAAAGACGTAAGGAACATAATGTAGAGATTACATCATCTTTGAACATCATCTTTGAACACAAATTTATTATTGGAAAGCTTCGCTAAAGTACGATTTTTTAAAGAAATACCACGGGATGAGCTCATAGATGGGTACACAGCTACTTACAATATTCAACCAAGAGACTCAGTATTTCTGTTGATGTTATAACCATTTTAATTGCAACGAAATGCTGCTAACTTTGCAAAGGCAATACTTTGCAAAGGCATACAAAGTACGATTTTTTAAAGTACTAAAGTACGATTTAAAGTACGAATCTAAAGTACGATTTTTTAAAGAAATACCACGGGATGAGCTCATCGATGGGTACACAGCTACTTACAATATTCAACCAAGAGACTCAGTATTTCTGTTGATGTTATAACCATTTTAATTGCAACGAAATGCTGCTAACTTTGCAAAGGCAATACTTTGCAAAGGCATACAAAGTACGATTTTTTAAAGTACTAAAGTACGATTTAAAGTACGAGTCTAAAGTACGATTTTTTAAAGAAATACCATGGGATGAGCTCATCGATGGGTACACAGCTACTTACAATATTCAACCAAGAGACTCAGTATTCCTGTTGATGTCATAAACATTTTAATTGCACCGAAATGCTGCTACCTTAACTTTGCAAAGGCAATAACTTTGCAAAGGCATACAAAGCCTCTATAGTCCCGTTAACAGAATAGATCCTGTTGCACATACTAATTATTGACAGAAAGCAAAGACTAATAGAACTTAACTTGAAGACTACTACAATGTTAGCTTTCAACTAAGAATTTAGTTACGTACCTATCCAAGTAAGTAAAATTGTAAATTTTTTTTCATAAATACGAAAATTTTGAATTTATATTTCTTTTTGCGAATAAATGTGAAATTTTATGTTTTGCATTTTTTTTTGCGAAATTTCGATATTTTGTATGTGAAATTTACGTATCCCTATTTATAACCATCAAACTTTAAAAAATCTTTTTTCCCAGAGGTAAATACCTCTCGTCTTACAATCCCTCCTTATTCATGTCATCGTAGTTTTTCACTAAGTACCTTTGCGAATAAGTGTTTTCAATTATGAAGCCCACGATTGGTAAAACTAGATGAAAATTTTCTGATGAGCATCTTTAAAACTCACTAAGAATTACAATCACTTCCTTCGACCTGACATTGATGGAATTTGAAACTCGATGTATTAGTTTCACAAAAACACGGTCAAATATCCCACTTATTTTATCCTTTAGTTGCCATTTTTTAAATTTTATAATAAAAAATATATAAATAAAAGGAAATTTTATCACTTATAGACATTGAGTTTATTATATATTTTGCATGCGGCTCAAGACAATTCCTCTTCTCTCAATGCGGCTCGGGCAAGACCAAAGTTGGACACCCTTGGTCAGTTGTATTGATAGTGAATTGGTGATTAGACAGCTCTGCCCTTATAAATAAATATTCTGTGTTTCATTTTCCATAGAAAAATCCAATAAAATATTAAAAGAATATGACTATTTGAGTGTCTGAGAAATTTTCACCTGAGAATTTTTTAACCGTAATACATACCTTTTTCTCGTGATTTTAGACATGTGACTTTGTTCAAAGGCGATATATGTGAGCTCAGGATAGCATAATCAAGCATCTCCTTTAAACAGAAAGCATACTTCAAAAATATACTTTTACTAATCTCCGATTCATTCATTATTTGACCCAAATGCATTCAAGATTCTCCCCTAATATTTTATTTTTCAGTGTATCTTACAATAAACCTTAAATCTAGAGTTATTTGAGTCTTGTATGAAATGTTCCCAAGAGATCATTATAATCCTTGACATAAATTGCCTTGACATATAAGCCTTGACAAAGATTTTCTTCTATAATATCAGTCTAAAAGGAGAAGATTCGAGATTAAAATTTAAACTAGCTTTTCACTGTCTCGGAAAAATTTTGAGACATGATTCATATCTCATTATCAATGGTTTGTTTAGTATAACATCCAGAAATTTATTTAGCTTTTAGTTCTTCTCTGTTACGTACAATTACTAAATACCCGCTACATTTATCTACATCGTTTCTTTATGGGGCAAGTCTTACCTGTGTCATAAAATCATTAAATCATAAATACCGCAAAGATTTTGGGTACGTATATTTCAAAGTATTCCTGAGTTTGTATATTTATTTAGCCTGTAAGCCATACAACATTGCGACATAATGAAAGTGCTACATTAAGCCTTAGCACATCGCCTAGATTGTATGGTGGTTAACACAGCGAGCTTTTATCACTTGGGTCAAAGAACAAATCCTGTCAAAGGCAGGGTTTTTCGAGTGTTGTCCTTTCATAGCGAATAATTTTGGCTCATCCATTGGGTGCTCCCATAACATTTTAACCGGTGTGTACGGACATTTGGCCGTACACACCGGTTAAACCCCCAAAATGTCCTGTTAAACACCCAAATGTCCTCGCGATAAGGGCCTACCGCATTGAGATATTAGTCCCAGGGTAACTGTGACGTTCGACCTTGAATGACATTACAACTGCGTTGCCTTCACGTTACAGCGATTCAGAAATGGACTGTTTTAGGGTTCTCTCTGTTGCATTACATTATGATGAGAACTTGCCGTCATACCGTGACAATATCGTGTAACAAATAAAAACTGTAATTCCTTTGAAAATGAGTTGCTTCGACTGTGCGATATTAAAAAGACTCTTCACAATTTTGGTACTTAGACTTGAGATGAAACGTTCGTCACAATTGTGAGATGAGGCCGTTTGCTTACCTATACCAACATCCCTACGGCGTTCCTGACAACAATTGATTCGACAACATTGATTTCAATCGGAGATAGTTATACTTTTAAGGAAAAGATCTTAAAAATGCAATTAAAAATATAAAAACTTTGAAACCGTTGATTGTTTCTTCAGTTACACAGGAAACATAAAATTAGATATTATGCATAAATTAAACATAACATATTGAAAATTATTCGCAAATGTTAGATCGCAATTCTCCTCATATAGTAAAAAAATGGCCTACCATATCTACACGACTATTAAATTTTCAAAACTCAGAGTATATCAATGAACTTTTATTTAACATCATAAAAATTCTACCTAATTCAATGCACAATTTTTAATGGAACGACACACGTTAAAAGTCTTCGACAATGTTCAAAATTACCGACATTATTTGGACCCCCAAATATATATCTTTAAAACAGAGCGTTCTTTATAAACAAACCATAAAAATTATCTCATCAAAATCTAGTAATGCAATACTTTGATGAGATTCTTAAGGACCTACCGCCTATGAGATATAAAACCTTTGATCACTGACTTTCACGTGTTTGATTATTACGATATCACGTAAATCAAATTTAATCAAGACTTGATTTTCATATATTACTTAGCATTTAATTAATAAGAGCAAAACACTAAAATATCAGATAAACTTTTCCCAATGAAAAGAGTGTAATTCACAGGGCCAAGTATTTGAATTTTGACAAAGAAAGGATTTTATAACGTATTTAATAGACAAAACTTCTAATATCTAAAAACCTAACAAAATTTCCCCTCTTATACAATAAATAATCCAATCAGAGTTGTATAAAATAACTAAAATTTATATTTTTCATGATTTTGTATATCAGTTTCAAAATAATGTTTTCATCAAACACAAAATGTAACTTTGATCTTTAACTATTATTATAATATCAAACCTAAAACCCCTTTTTTTAAGAGATGGTAGAATTTTATTTAAATTATCTCTGGCATCTGAATTTTGGTTAACATATTATTTTACGTGAAATTCCTTAAATTCCAGCCAAAATTTCACCTTTTATGGAAGTGAATCAATTCAGTGACAGTTATCTGAAATAACTGAACTTTATATTTTATATGGTTGTGTGCATCAACTTTAAAACTATTTTTATCCGAACATTTAATTTAAACATTTACTTGTTATAAAACAAAAGATGAAATCATTTTTGAAAAGCGATGCCATTCTAAATTATTAGAATTTTGATATCGAAATTATTCTATTCAACAATCATAAACCATAAATTTCTCGCTTATAATAGTTTAAAACCAACAAAATTTCAGCATTTAATGTCTGTTTTTATCCAGGCCACGTGGTGTAGGGGTTAGCGTTCTAAGCTGCCACGCAGTGGGCTTGGGATCAAATCCCGTATAAGGCTTGGTCGTTCCCTTCATAGGGAGCAATGCTGGCTCACCCATAGGATGTTCCCATAATAAAGTTTCCAGTACGGTCAATAACATAGGTGAATGAATCAAGTCAAATTACCTCCGCATTAGAAAAAAAATTGTCTGTTTTTATAAGCTTTAAAATAATTTTGTGTATAATTACGAAATGTAACGTTATGGAACAAAAACTTAGAGTTAACATTATAAAGTATTGCTATAAGAATGTGAAATATTAAGGTTAGAAAATATGCGTGATTAACGCTATAATTTTCCCTAAATGTGCAACGTGTATTCGCAATGAGAAATATCTAGTCTGCGAACTTAGAAAAAAAAAGTCGGTTTTTATAAGCTTAAAAATAATTTTGTGTATAATTACGAAATTTAACGTTATGGAACAAAAACTTAGAGTTAATATTATTAAGTAATGCTATAAAAATGCGAAATATTAAGGTTAGAAAATACGCGTGATTTAATGCTATAATTTTCCATAAATTTGCAATGTGTATCCGCAGTGAGAAATACATAGTCTGCAAACCTAGAAAAAATCTTTTATGGTGACTCCAAATGATGTATTACCCATCTACGTCTATGGTTTAATGAATATTCAATTGTCCTTTTATGTATTTTGAAGAATTGCCAGAATTACAATTACAGTTAATTCAAGAGAGAAAAAATGCATTAATAGGAACTGTAAGACAAAAAAATTGTTGAGAAAGGTAATAAATTTCTCCTTCAGCTTGATCTATCTGTCTCAACTATATGGCATCAATACATCAGTTTGACTTAATCTACGAGAAATCAAATCATGTAAGATTCCATTATTACAAAAGAGAAAAAATAATCTTACATTCTATAACCAAAAAGAACAATCTGCGACGAATTATTCTTCTTTGTCCCCTAGTTATATTCGATAATGAAAGACATAAATATCATTCCTAGACAGTTACAACTGCAATTAAAGTCTTCAATCATCTAATGCAACTCATCCATCTTTACTTTTCAAACAAAATCTCGTTCACCACAATTCATTCCGGATATCCCTCGCATCGATTCCAATTTCTGGCTGACATTGGCGGGGAAAAAACGGCGTGTTTTAATTGGTATAATTGAACAGCAATTGATAAAAATTGCCGAACAATCGATCCTAAAATTGGGTATAGAGGTTTTTTTTATTACTATTATTGGTATATTCTATAACAGAAGCAGTGATACGTTGTCAATGTGTGTGTTCTAGAGAATGGCTGATCATAACTCAGCCCACCCGAGAAATGGTTTAATTTGTTGAAGAACATCTGTTTTGATGAGGCTCCTGTTCTATGTGGGGGGTTCATCTGTCCGATCCAAGCGACGCTAACATGACTTTTAAGTGTTTTGGCGATTAGTTTCATTAGGCCTGTGACAAGTCTAAATGAGTATAACTGCCATATCATGATTCTGTGACCTTCCGTTCGCCTTATGACTTCCTCTTGTAAACTGCGCCTTTATGTTAATATTTACTGCTTTACGCAGGCCATTCGAGCGGTAAGTTATGCAATAAGGAACAAAGTTTCGAAAAACAGAAGCGTCAGTGCAAACGTTTAACCTCTCCTTTACGGGGTGGGGTAGCATTTATCCCAAGAATACGGGCCCAACAATGAATGAATATATATATATATATATATATATATATATATATATATATATATATATATATATATATATATATATATATTTATTTATACATATATACATATACAGTGGAATCTCGATCGATCGTTTTCGGATCCATCGTTTTTCCGTATGTGTCGTTCATTTTATCCAGTCCCAACTATCATATTGCTTAGTTATATTTCCGCATCTATCGTTTTCTCACATTTATCGTTCATTTTAATCGGTCCCTTGAAAAACGATAGATCGAGATTCCACTGTATATATATTTATATGCATATATATATATATATATATATATATATATATATATATATATATATATATATATATATATATATATATGTATGTATGTGTATATATATATATATATATATATATATATATATATATATATATATATATATATATATATATATATATATATATGGGGGGGGACTGGCTGAACCAATGCGCTGACTGCAGTTCTGGACTGATAACTCTGGACAATTACAGTTCAGAGTTACTATTATAAATCTGGATCACGAAATGAGAATACCATTATCATTTTTACGCCCAAATATAAATGAAGTTATCAAAAAACAACAAGCTGAAATTTTGCATTAAATGTAATTTGCAGTTAAATAACCCTTTTGTTTACTTTGTAATGCAATTTCATTTTATATTTCAGTGAAAATTATTTCGTATGCTATTTTTACAAAATATATTGTAGGTACATCAATCAATTTTCCGAGTAAAATTCTTTTAAATTTATCTTATCGTTAGTGTGCCGCAAAATTTTTAAATTATTACAAGTGTACCGCGACGAAAAAAAAAGGGTTGAGAATCACTGCTCTAGGGGAAAGTTCGCAGCACTTTCTTTTTAATAAGAACCTATGCTTTTTAATATTAGCGTATGTTGTGAAAATGCAATCTTTTTAAAAAGAAAACTAATTGAAAAACTTAACTAAACTACTATTTATATCATCTTGAAGCATTAGCTAGTGGAGTAATTTCATTTCGTGTAGATAAAAATGAATATTCAAATAACGAGATAAAACTGATAAAAGCAAACCATACTCTAAAAAGATAATATTTACGGGAAAATCACGTATAGGAAACAAATTTTGTTTAATACAGTTCCGAAATGTAAAAATATAAATGTTTTGCAGGACTTTCTTTTTAATTAGCCTATGTTTTGAAAATGTGATCTTTTAAAACAAAAACAGGTAGAAAGCACTTAACTAAACTACTACAGTGGAATCTCGATCGATCGTTCCCCGAATCATCGTTTTTCCGTATGTATCGTTTATTTCACCCAGTCCCGACGATCACACTGCTTTGTTATGTTCCCGCATCTATCGTCTATATATATAAAACAGTTCCGTAACTGACTCATTCATTCACTGACTGACTGACTGACTGACATACAACGCACAGACCAAACCGCTGGACATAAAGGGCTGAAATTTTGCATGGAATTCTAATAGTGTAGGGGTGCACTAAGAAAGATTTTTCAAAAATTCTTCTTAGATTTTTTTAAATTAAATTTTTAAGCTGTTTTTTAAACTTTTTTTACGTTTGCATTTAAAATAATACATTGAGGGTTATAAAATTTATATCACGAGAAAGATCATAAAAATTCCTTCAAAATGAAATTTTTTTCAAATTTTTACCTCCATTTCCTGATTTTTGGTGAATTTTTAAAGATTAATTTTTAGAATTTAATTTATTAAATGTTGATCACGTGATTTCTTTTTCTGGTACTTTAAATAAATTTATCGTCACGTGCAAAAAAAAAATAGACAAAAAAATATTTTGTTCTTGCTAATGCGGCAGACGATTGGACTTTATTTTGTCTATAAAAATATCCCTTACGATTTTTTTATAAATATATTTTTTTACATCAATTGTATACATTGATCGTCGTATTTATTATAAATATATATATATTTATATTTTTTTTTTAATTAATTGCATACATTGACCGTTGTATTTAATTTCAATGTACTCCGTAGCGAAGCGCTGGTTTTCAGCTAGTTTTCCCATATTTATCGTTCAGTTCAGTCGGTCCCTTAAAAAACGATAGATCGAGATTCCACTGTTTTTATATTATTGTGAAATATTAAGAAATCAAGTTCATTTCGTGTAAATAAAAATGAACATTTAATCAACAAGATAAAACATATAGAAACATAATATGCGTAACGTTCAAAACTTATTGAAATAAAATGCATTTCAATACTCCGGAACCGAAAAGAAAATATTTAAGGACAAATGACGTATAGAAAACAGAAACCTTCAATACGGTTCTGAAATGCAAAAATATAAATACTTTTTAGAATTTTCTTTTATAATTATAGATTAGCCTATGTTGCGAAAATGCAATCTTTTAAAAAGAAAACTATTAGAAAACGCATAACTAAACTCCTAATTGTATTATCGTGCAGCATTAACTAGTCAAGTAATTTCATTTAGCGGAGATAAAAATGAAGATTTAATTAACAAGATAAAACTGATAAAAAAAAGCAAACCATACGTTTAGCCTAAACGTCAAAACTAATCGAAATAAAATGCATTACAATACATCAGAGCCCAAAAAGAAAATATTTACTGACGAATCACATACAGGAAACAAAAACATTGTAAAATTACAAGTGTTTTGCAATTTCATACATTCCTAAATTACTAAAAGAAAGTTAAGTGATTCTGAGATGTACAGTTTTTTTATATTGAAAAGATTTTGTTCGTTAAAATTTTTCCATAATTCGTAAGATCGGGTCATATATTTTATAGCTCTTTTTTGGATGCTGGAATCTCTTCTAAATTATACTGAAAAAAAACTTGTTGCAAATAAATACTTTTTCATTATATAGTTTGCATGTAAATATTACTCATAGTCAAGGTTCTGGAGAAAATGTTTGTTAAATACAAAACTTCGTTCACGTGTTCCGTGACTGAGCGATAATGGTATACATTAGATTTTGATAAGCATATAAAACATTTGGATATTTATTTATTACATGAGCAATAAATTTATTCGTTAGAAGAATAAATACTGAAAAAAAAGATGAGTAATGTCAACGACAAAAAAAAAATTGTCTCATACTGAAAGTATACAAGTAGTTTACATATAATCTATGTCATTAGATACATGCTTAATGATCCTTATCTTTCATTTTTGTGAGAGTGGCACAACTTAGGTTTTCATATTGGAAGTATAATACTAGTTTAAATAAAATATGTGTCATTAGATGTATGTTTAATCATCCTTATCTTCTATTTTGTGAGAGTGGCACAACTTAGAATTTCATATTGAAAGTGTGCAAGTAGTTTAAATATAATCTCTGTCATTAGATGTATGTTTAATCATCCTTATCTTCTATTTTGTGCGAGTGGCACAACTTAGGTTTTCATATTGAAAGTATACAAGTAGTTTAAATATAATCTCTGTCCTTAGATGTATGTTTAATCATCCTTATCTTCCATTTTGTGAGAGTGGCACAACTTAGGATTTCATATTGGAAGTACTGTATAATACTAGTTTAAATATAATCTGTGTCATTAGATGTATGTTTAATCATCCTTATCTTCTATTTTGTAAGAGTGGCACAACTTAGGTTTTCATATTGAAAGTATAAAAGTAGTTTAAATATAATCTCTGTCATTAGATGTATGTTTAATCACCCTTATCTTCCATTTTATAAGAGTGGTACAACTTAGGTTTTCATATTGAAAGTATAAAAGTAGTTTACATATTATCTGTGTCACCAGATACATGCTAAATCATCCTTAGTTTCCATTATTGCAAGAGCTGCGCAACTTTTTCTATTAGTTAATCTATAAGTACAGTTACAGCGGCAAGTGAAATTTATTCCTAAAAGTTGAAATGTTCTTGAATGTTTCAGTTCATCTGTTTTCTTTATTATTAAACTTTAAAACATCTATCAATGGAAAGAGTAGTTTTTTTGTATAATTTTGATTGAGATTTTCGTACTGTCTCTAATTTTTCCCCCAATAAGGCAAATATCTAACCAGCTTACTACAAAGTAAACGCGCCTGATCAAAGAAAGCTGAAATGCGCAGCTGATATCTAACTCATTACTACACCGAGTATATTGTCATAGCCGCACGGATAACAAACTTTCTATGCAAAGATGATTTTAAGCACAACGATGGGGCTTAAAAGTGAGACAATAAACTCATTCCTTTTAATTATTTTACCCATACTGACTTTGCCTTTTCTGAAAGTTTAATTTGCCTTGTTAATTTTAACTGTAACTGGTAAAAATATAATTTTCCCCTAAATACTATTTCCCAGGTGTTGAAGTTCTTTGCCAGGGGTTTTCAGCTGCCTCTCTTCATTTAAACAATGTCGCGAAAATTCTCACGAATGTCTTAAATCATTTAAATAAAAGGAAAATTTGATTTAAACATCAATTTATTTACTTCTTTACAAGAGATATTAAACTTTTATCATACAATAGACATAAAAAAATAACGAAAAGTCTCAATACTTTGTGTTCCCGTATTGTACATTTTGACAAGTTTTGACAAGCCTCCAGTCGATGATTTTTTCATCGATGGCAGCAAGCATCGATACCAAGCCTCCCCTGGATGGTTTTTGCATGTCGTCAAATGAATATATCGTAACTAATGAGAAAATATTTAATCTTTTAATATAAAGATGACTGAAAGACAATTCGGAAGTATCATGAAACACATATACAGAAAAAATATATGTATAAATTGATACAAGACTGTTAGTTTTTTTCTCTGATTGCTTATTTCAAATAAATTGTAGTGAAGAGACTCCGGGCATTGTAGAGCTTTAAAAATAAGCTAACTGGGCACGAAATGGTAATCAGATGAAATCAACTATAAACGGTACGCATTACTACTCATACTGGTTTATGTAAAGCTACAGAAGACGAAAAAAAATTTCTAATAAATCCATAAGAGACAAAGCTGTTAATTAAATTTAACTTAAACCTGGAGGAAAACCTATATGAATTTGCAAAACGTTATTGATCAAAAATCGTAAATATTCAGTAACTAATGAATTAAAATTTTAAACAAAAGTCTTTTAAGGGTTAAACTTGAAAAAAATATGAAATAGACTCGTTTTATAACTATAAAAAATAAATTTTAGGTATATTGTGAGTGTTGCCTATATGTACTACGTATAGATTATGATACAATAATTTTTTTGCCCGCATGTTGAAAAGGCTGATTGTATCACTCCAAACTAATATAGCCTATCACTTATAGGAAACTTGTGGAAACACAAAAAAAGAAGCAAAAATCTTCTTAAAAACCACAATATAATAAAAGGGGGCACATGTGTCGAACCAATTGATAGTTCATCGTCACGCCGAGAAGCATTAGATGTGTTTATCACTATGAACGTTTCACAAGTGCGAGAGTCATCGAAACTCTATTATGCTATTTATATCATATCTATCCCTATTTAAATCATATAGTATCTATTATCCTTATTTATATCAGCGTATCTATTAACCTATTTATATCTTGTCTATCCCTATTTATATCAGAGTATCTATTAACCTATTTATATCACGTCTATCCCTATTTATATCAGTGAGTATATATAAACCTATTTATATCCTATCGATCCTCATTTATATCATATAGTATATATTATCCCTATTTATATCAGCGTATCTATGAACCTATTTATATCTTGTTTATCCCTATTTATATCAGAGTATCTATTAACCTATTTATATCACGTCTATCCCTATTTATATCAGTGAGTATATATAAACCTATTTATATCCTACCGATCCTCATTTATATCAAAGAGTATCTATAATCCAATTTATATCATATCTATCCCTGTTTATATCAAAGAGTATCTATTATCCTATTTATATCATATCAATCCCTATTTATATCAAAGAGTCTCGATGATCGTCGCAATTGTGAGTTGTTCATATTAATTATCACACCTAATTCTCCTTGACCTGACGATGAACTATTGATTTGTACACATATTGAAACAGGTAGCCATCTTTTTATATATATAGTGGTAATTAAGAAATTTTTTATTCTTAACATAACCTACCCTAATAAGTTTTTGTAAATGTACTGCTGCACTATGTTACATCTATAATAGTTCCTGCTGGTTTACAAAATAAACATAAAACTCCCTGGTTTTCGAATACTCACTATGAGAGTTTCGATGTTACAACAAAGTCTAGATTTCAAATATAATTTTCAAATTACAAATGGCCACAACTATAAAACTCATATCCTAATTTTTGAACACTCATTGGGAGTGTTTGGGCGTTGAACGAAGTCTAGTTTTCCGAATACAATTTTCAAATTGCAAATGATGCAACAATAAATCTCATATCCTAGTTCTGAATACTTATTGGGAGTGTTTAGGTGTTGAAATGAAGTCCAGATTTCGAATATAATTGTCGAACTACAAATGGTCGCAATAATAAATCTCATTTCCTAGTTTTTGAATACTCATTGTGAGTGTTTCGGTATTCCAACAAAGTCTACATTTTCGATTATAATTTTCAAATTACAAATGGCGGGAAAAATAAATCTCATTTCCTAGTTTTTGAATACTCATTGGGAGTGTTTGAGTGTTGCAACGGAGTCTTAGTTTTTCGAATACAGTTTTCAAACTGCAAACGGTCGTAACAATAAATCTCATTTCCTAGTTTTTGAATACTCATTATAAGTGTTTCGATGTTACAACAAAGTCTAGATTTCGAATATAATTTTCAAATTACAAATGGCCACAACTATAAAACTCATATCCTAATTTTTGAACACTCATTGGGAGTGTTTGGGTGTTGAACGAAGTCTAGTTTTCCGAATACAATTTTCAAATTGCAAATGAGGCAACAATAAATCTCATATCCTAGATTTTGAATACTTATTGGGAGTGTTTAGGTGTTGAAACGAAGTCCAGATTTCGAATATAATTGTCGAACTACAAATGGTCGCAACAATAAATCTCGTTTCCTAGTATTTAAATACTCATTATGAGTGTTTGGGTGTTGCAAGGAAGTCTAGATTTAATATAATTTTCAAATTGCAAAAGGCCGCAATAATAAATGTCCTTTCCTAGTTTTTGAATGCACATTGGGAGTGTTTGGGTGTCTAGATTTTTTAATACAATTTTCAAATTGAAAATGGCTGCAACAGTGAATCTCGTTTCCTAGTTTTTGAATAATCATTATGAGTGTTTCGGTGTTACTACAAAGTCTATATTTTTAATATAGTTTTCTAACAATAAACGGTCACAACAATAACAGTGGTATACGTGAGTCCTAGTTTTGAATACACATTGGGAGTGTTTGGGTGTCTAGATTTTTTAATATAATTTTCAAATTGAAAATAGACGCAACCGTGAATCTCGTTTCCTAGTTTTTGAATAATCATTATGAGTGTTTCGGTGTTACTTCAAAGTCTATATTTTTTAATATAGTTTTCTAACAACAAACGGTCACAACAATAACAGTGGTATACGTGAGCCCCCCCCCCTCCCAGAAATGGTTTTAAAGGAATTTCATGATGTCATTTAACATTTAGAATAAAATGCAGCCAAATATACATCAACATCTCTTTTAAAAGTTTACTCCCAAATTCAAACGTTTCCACATCCTGTCGGTTTTGGTAATTTCTTTTCAGTTCTTGTTTTTTTTTTTTAACCTACGTATATGATAACTTTGTAGCTTTTTTCAAACATTCAAAGCTGCCGGAACGTCAAAGTGTCTTGCTACTTGTAGAAATCTTGATGCTGAAAAAAATTAGAAAACATTTACTTGATGAAAATGGACTCAAAATCTATCTATCATAAACCAAAAAATGGGCAAATTAATGCAAATAGCACGCTCGAAAGCACTAAAATTAAAAATTATGCAATAAACTAAGTTAATTACGCATCAAAATTAAGTTTTAAAAATTTGTGCATCACCTTATAAAAATTACTAGAAAAGTTAGTTTTCCATATTATTGTGAGATCATCGACACACTTTTAAATAGATTTTTAAGGGGAAATAATATTTTATTATATATTGATATTGTTATATATATATATATATATATATGTGTGTGTGTGTGTGTGTGTGTGTGTGTGTGTGTAAAATATGTAAGGTATACACAAGATTCGATTCACAAGAATCGAACTTTTGAGTGAATTAAAGAAGCTGCTTCAGATATGCTAATTTTGGCATACGCGCTTAGTATAAATACCACGCAGCGTCATTAATGAAAAAAGGGAGTTGTTGTTAAGGTTGAAAAGGTGTTATCCTGCGCTAGTGCTTCACGGGCCAGAAGTTTACGTGGCAGTACTGCTGGTTTGACTTACTGTTCGTGAGTATAAAAATATATTGTCCTTAAAAGCTGTATTTACATTCCGCACAAGTAGTACGCATGCTTATTGCTGTAAAAGCCAATTATATGTGCAATGAATCCAATAAACATTGTTTCATGTATAAATTGTGTTTGTATATAATTCAAATAGAGTGCCACTTCAAATTATATACACCCAAGTCTGGGTAGAAGTGAGCATAGATTCTCTATACTGGCGCCCGAAAAATATATATACCCTGGTAGTTAGCGTTAAATTTGTAACGAAGAACATAATTGAAATTAAAAACTGTGTACTGTGTACGTATATTGATAAAATTGTTGCAAGTACTTATATACTATTTAAAAAATGAGTGTTGTAGAACAAAATCCTGCTGGAAATTTTCCTCGGGTAATTATGGTTCAGCAAATTGCGCCATTCGAAGCCACATTCAATGGCGGCCCCTCAAGCCAATTCCTAAAGAAAATTGAGCATTACTTTCAGCAACAATGCACCCCAGAGGGGGATAAACTTAAAATTGCTCTAGCCGCTTTAAGAGGTAGTGCATATCAGTGGTACACGTGTATGAAAAGCAGTAATCTGATTTTTGACTATTTGTCATTCAAGCAACAGTTTCTTAGTGTTTTTCCAAAGACCTTTAATCAAAGTGAAATTGAAGCGGAAATTTATTCGCTAAGGCAACGTGAAGGTCAGTCTGCGTTAGATTTTGCTACGGAAAAGATTTCCAAGTGTGAGGAATATTTAGAAGAGTTGACGGAAGCGATAATCTTAAAAATAGTTATCCAACGTTTGAAGCCAAGTGTTCAAGATTTTTTAGATAATCAAACAATTACAAGCAAGGTTACCCTCCTTCAAGCTTTAGCTAAATATGACAATAGACATTTCTTCGCTACCCCTCACCGTCATCCAGGTACGAGAAGTTTTATACAGCCGCGCCAAAATTTTTCGCGAGTTTCAAACCAGCAGCGTAAGCAGTACCGCAGGCAAAATAATAGAAGCGCACGGCGTGATAATGAAATTAGTGCACTTAAAGAAAATATGCAAGCACCTTACTTGCACTGGCAAGTTGATTCACATGATATGGTTCAACCTGTTAAAACTGTGTGGTCAAATGTATTATTTTGTCCGAGCAGTAATCATTATTTTGAGAATAGTGAAAGTCAGGGTATTTTTGTGGCTTATAAAGAAAGTGAGTCTAGCTGGAATGATGAGGTAATTCCAGTACAAATTTCTGAAAATAGGGCCGATACTAATGCTAGTGGTTTAGAAAATAAATCATCGGACACTTCTATTAATGCTATACCTGATATTATTGATGCTATACCTGATATTTTAGATGATATTCACACATCTGTTAATGAAGGAAATTTAGTAGATGACGAAGTATGCGTTACGGAAGTTAGTGAATACTTATTAGTTGACGACAATAAAAATTCTTTAAACGATAGTAGGAACTTGCTAGGTGATGATATTATTTCAAGTTTCCAGCCGAATGGGGATTGTGTAGGCCAGGTTGATAATATGGTTTTAAATAAAGTACATGAAAACCAGACTGAGAATCAGGATGAAAAGTTGACACAGAGTTATACTGTAGGTAGTTTAGCTGATGCTTCGGAAGTTATAGAGAAAGTTTGCAATAAAACGCACGAGTACGAAAAGCTTAATCTTCCTAAAACTGAAGCAGTGTTAAAGAATTTAAATGATAACGATTCTGATGTCGCAAGTTTCAAAGAAACTTTTTCGTCAAAAGAGGATAAAACTAAAGTTAAGGGGGATAAAAAACGTGAAAAAGCGCCTTCAGGTTCCAGCATTAAAACTGCAAATACTGTAGTAATTAAGGCGGTAAACAAGAAGTCGTATAAGCACAAATACGAAAAACAGAGTCAGGTTGTTGAAAAACATGACACAAGCAGCGAGATAAAGCCAGTTACTAAACACGTTGGTGCGGCGTATAAGTTTCAAAAAATAGAATCTGCATTAAAATCTAATGCCTATACTCTAAAAGGTACGGAGAAAAGTAAAGTGTGCACTACAAAACCTCCATCTAAGGATGAACGTGGCACACATAAGGTACACAAGGTTATAAAAAGGAAGAATGACAATTTTAAAGCTCCTTTGCATAAGTACAGGGAACGCAAGATTTCTGCCGCCCAGCAAGGTTGGCCTCCTCCCAAGAGACCTCCTGTCCATCGTCAAGCCGGACCAGCGCCTCAGGACCAACGACCTGCTGCACGAAGGATGCCCACACGGTCAACGAACCCCTTTACTAGGACTGCGACCATCAAGAGAGGTTCAGCGGATTGGACAAACTGGTGCAGTGAAGTTGCTGCATTCATGAGGAACAAGTCTTGTATCAACTTTCTTATTCTAACTCCCACCCTTTAATAAAATCGAACGAAATTGGTTTGAAGTTCCCCAGTGTATATACTGTGTAAACATTTTGAGGGGAAGTGGTGAGGCACTGAAAAAAAAACGGTATACTGTTGTTTTATAAATTTTTGAAGGGGACATGTAGTGAAAAAAAAAAATAATACATACTAACTACAGATAACAAACAACTAACATACTAACTTCACAAAAATTAACACATGTACATTATAAATTGGGGGAGAGCAGATACAGTCAAGAAATGTCATGCTGTGCAATTGTGTTGTCACTTTTAATTAAAATAGATATTTTAGGGCGCAGTTGGCCAGCCCAGTATCCGCAACTCTGCAAATCCACTGTGTAATGGTGTCACCTGGACCCTTCGGGGTTAGTTTTGTAAAATGGTAGTGGCGTTTTTCCCCCACACAACGTGTGGAAGGTTTTTTGGCTTTGCCACCCATTATGTAAAAAGTCAGACCAGCACGCGTTTTCAATTAGTTAACTGAAGCCGTTCAGACCTCAGTTACCTAATTTTTTTTTTCGAGGGAGGCCAGTGTAAGGTATACACAAGATTCGATTCACAAGAATCGAACTTTTGAGTGAATTAAAGAAGCTGCTTCAGATATGCTAATTTTGGCATACGCGCTTAGTATAAATACCACGCAGCGTCATTAATGAAAAAAGGGAGTTGTTGTTAAGGTTGAAAAGGTGTTATCCTGCGCTAGTGCTTCACGGGCCAGAAGTTTACGTGGCAGTACTGCTGGTTTGACTTACTGTTCGTGAGTATAAAAATATATTGTCCTTAAAAGCTGTATTTACATTCCGCACAAGTAGTACGCATGCTTATTGCTGTAAAAGCCAATTATATGTGCAATGAATCCAATAAACATTGTTTCATGTATAAATTGTGTTTGTATATAATTCAAATAGAGTGCCACTTCAAATTATATACACCCAAGTCTGGGTAGAAGTGAGCATAGATTCTCTATAAATATAAACAATAGAAATAAACAAAAATTTAAATTCAAGCATAGACTGCTAAATCACTTTAACATAAAACATATCCTGCAAAGAAAAACATAAAACATATGTTATGTTTCAGTTCACGCTCATAAATGTGTATGAAATAATTGTTTAAAAACTGCTTAACAGTTATTTCAATATAAACTTTTTATGTTATGAAAGTAAAAAATAGAAGATCATCTAGTATTCACAAGTTAAATAAAAATTCAACCGAATTTTTCATTGCTGTAAAATGAAAAACTATTTTTAGATAATTGTATTAAATATTTAATTCACTTCCTTATTCTCCGTGATTCAAAAAGAGGTATTAATAATTTATCATCATTATGAGAAATAACATCTTTGTGTTTAAGAAAGGTTACTTCAAACGATATCATCATTGGTTGATTTACCATATATATAAAAAAAACTTGAACATTTAATTTTGTTGCAATATTATATATAGTTTCTTTTAGAAAATTTCACAATCTATATATATAAAACAATTCCGTGACTGACTGACTGACTGACAGATAACGCACAGACCAAACCGCTGGACTAACGGCTGAAATTTCTCATGGCGATTTTTCTTATAGTGTAGGGGTGCATTAAGAAAGATTTTTGAAAAATTCTCCTTAGTTTATTTTAAATTAAATTTTTAAGCTGTTTTTGTATTTTTTTTAAGTTTGTATTTAAAATAATAATCTGAGGGTTATAAAATTTATATCACGATAAAGATCATAAAACTTCCTTTAAAATGAAATCTTTTTTGAATCTTTACCTCCATTTTCTGATTTTTTGTGAATTTTCAAAGATTAATTTTTAGAATTTTATTTATTAAATGCTGATCACGTGGTTTCTTTTCTTTTTGTGATATTTTAACTATCGTCACGTGCACAGAAACGAAATAAATTGACAAAAAAAATTAAAATGCAGTAAAAGATCAAATTTAACCACTAGACTAATAGATGGAAGTTTTTTAAGAATTTAATTCAAATTAGTATGTTTTAAGGATATTAAACATACAAATTAATTGCATACATTGACCGTTGTATTTAATTTGAATATTTTCTTCTACATTATTTTGTCTATAAAAATATCCGTTACGATTTTTTTTAAATATATTTTTTTCTGGCATTAATTGCTTATATTGACAGTTGTATTTAATTTGAATGAACTCTGTAGTGAAGCACGGGTATTCAGCTAGTAATGATATTAATCAGGAGTGGCTAAGATAAAACAATGTTAACAGAAATTTTTGATCAACTGAACATTGCTTTACTTGAAAACTACTTTTGAATGAGTTTCTGGCAAATCCTCACATTTTATCACTTTAATAGAGAATCTCAGACCTCATATAAAGAAAACAAATTTCAGAAAATAAAAATGCTGTACTTTATTCCAAATTTTCAGTCTTTGCCGGTGACTAGCGTATATATTTAAATAAAATTGCCGGTTAACAATGAGTTAATTTCAAAATTTAAGAAGTTTTTAAAGTTTTCAAGTTTGTCAAACCGAATTATCCAAGTGTTTGTTTAACATACTTTTCCTATAAACAAAAGATATTTCTTTCAGATGACAGATGGCAGCAGTAAAAATTTTAAAATTAGTTTTTTGTGATGGTTGTGTTGAAACTAAACCGTTAACTTGGCAACCTAATAAATGCCTGGTTTTTACGATACTATCCTTGTAATCTGTTTGTAATCATTTCAGGAACATATTCCCACAAATATAGCGTTAATGTGCTTGGTTCATTTTTTAGTATTTATCTATGTGTATAAAACAGTTCCGTAACTGACTCACTGACTGACATACAACGCACAGACCAAACTGCTGGACCTAAAGGGCTGAAATTTTGTATGGCGATTCTTCTTATGGTGTAGGGGTGCATAAAGAAAGATTTTTGAAAAATTCTTCTTAGATTATTTAAAATTAAATTTTTAAGCTGTTTTAGTAACTTTTTTTAAGTTTGCATTTAAAATAATAATTTGCGGGTTATAAAATTTATATCACGAGAAAGATCATAAAAATTCCTTTAAAATGAAATCTTTTTTGAATCTTTACTTCCATTTTCTGATTTTTGGTGAATTTTAAAAGATTAATTTTTAGAATTCTATTTATTAAATGCTGATCACGTGATTTCTTTCTCTGGTACTTTAAATAAATCTATCGTCCCGTGCATAACAACTAAATAGACAAAAAAATATTTTTTTTCTTTCTAATGCGGCAGACGATTGGACATTATCCAAAAAAATATTAAAATGCAGTAAAAGATATGTTCCTCAAACTGTACTATATTAACTGTAGTATATTCTTTAGTATGTCTTATTAGATTTAATTTGAATAATTTAATCTACATTATTTTGTCTTTAAAGATATCCCCTACGATTTTTTTATAAATATATATATAAATATATTTTTTTACATCAATTGTATACATTGATCATCGTATTTATTATAAATATATATATTTATTTTTTTTTGCCTTAATTGCATGCATTGACCATTGTATTAAATTTGAATGTACTCCGTAGCGAAGTGCGGGTTTTCAGCTAGTCTATATATATAAAACAGTTCCGTAACTGACTGACTGACTCACTGACATAGAACGCACAAACCAAACCGCTGGACCTAAAGGACTGAAATTTTGCATGGTGATTCTTCTTATAGTGTAGGGGTGAACTAAGAAAGATTTTTAAAAAATTCTTCTTCGATTTTTTAAAATTAAATTTTAAAGCTGTTTTAGTAACTTTTTTTAAGTTTGCATTTAAAATAATAATTTGAGGGTTATAAAATTTATATCACGAGAAAGATCATAAAAATTCCTTTAAAATGAAATCTTTTTCTCCAATCTTTACCTCCATTTTCTGATTTTTGGTGAATTTTTAAAGATTCATTTTTAGAATTTCATTTATTAAATGCTGATCACGTGATTTCTTTTTCTGGTAATTTAAATAAATTTATCGTCACGTGATAACAACGAAATAGACAAAAGATTTTTTTTCTTGCTAATGCGGCAGACGATTGGACATTATCCAAAAAATTATTAAAATACAGTAAAAGATATGTTCCTCAAACTGTACTATATTTTTTAGTGTATGTCCTATTAGATTTAATTTGAGTATTTTCTTCTACATTATTTTGTCTTTAAAAATATCCCTTACGATTTTTTTATAAATATATATATATTTTTTTTCATCAGTTGTATACATTGATCGTCGTATTTATTATAAATATATATTTTTTTGTATTAATTTCATACATTGACCATTGTATTTAATTTGAATGTACTCCGTAGCGAAGCAGGGATATTCAGCTAGTTTTGTATGTTGTTTCTATCTTGGATTGAAATATATATAAACAAACGTATAGTTTTTGTGCAGCATGGACAATTTTATCATTGCTTAGTAATTTTTCTAAACAGATAAGTTGAAAAATTGATACTCATGCGTATCTGTCAGTAAAATTTGATTTTAAGGTCAATAGCAAACTATATGGACTGAACAGTTTTTATTTTAATTAAATCTATGCAATCATTTTACAATTAAACTAAAGTATTTTTTTAATCTTTAAGTTAGCGACCTAAAATTAAACAGATCTTTAAAAAATCAAAGAATGATCAATAGTATATAAAGCCCAAACGGTAGATTAGCAAACCAAACGGTAGATTAGGAACTGCAGCCTTAAAAATACATCACTCCTATAATGGCTGTTATTTGGAAAATACAATTTGCTGCCTGTAATTCCAAAAATACAATGTAATGCCTGTCATTTTGAAGTCTCAGTTTATCTCCAGAAAAACAAAGCTTCTGATCTATAAAACTATCATTAGGCCAGTCCTAATGTATGGTTCGGAAAATTGTTCTCTAACAAAAAATGGAGAATACAGAATTGCAGTCTTCGAGAGAAGGGTTCTCAGAAGCATCCTTGGTGGTGCCAAAGAAAATGGCCTACGGCGGAGACGTTTTAACTCAGAAATCTAAAGATTTTTTAAAGAGCCCGATATTATTAAAAGTTTTAAATAAAAAGAAGGAACTGGGCCTATCATAATGCTAGAATGGATGAAAAAAATCCAGTAAAGAAGGCTTTTGCTGCAAAGCCCTTTACTAGTTGGAAAAGAGGAAGGCCAAAACTAATATGGCTCTGTTGAATCAGATTTTAGAGTGATTGGAGTGAGGAACTGGCAGACCAGGTCTAGGAATAGGCTGCCCTGGAGGAATCAACTGAAGCCCCTGCCTTAAGTTATGAATAGTTAACATAACTGCTCACATTACATTGCGTTTTCTGAATTATTTGAGTTGAATTGCATTTTCTGAATTCTTAGAGTTAAATTGTATTTTCGGAATTACAGGTATTCATCATCATATTTGGCACGACAGCCCACTGTTGTGCCAAATATGATGATGAATACCTGTAATTCCGAAAATACAATTTAACTCTAAGAATTCAGAAAATGCAATTCAACTCAAATAATTCAGAAAACGCAATGTAATATGAGCAGTTATGATTAACTATTTAACGCCCGATTGTATTTTCTGAATTACGGGAATTAAATCATACTAGTTGGTACCCGTCAAAACATGACGGCTAGATAAATGTACTAATACACAAATTATACTCAACACATCATTGCCAAATGTTGAAAATCCTAATAACGCGCAGAAACAAATTAATGTGTTTAAGCGGCCTCGTGCTGAGTGAGTATCTAAAGCCGATTTAAAAACGTCACTGAGAATGCGCAGAAAGCAATTTATTTTTTAATTGTAAATTTTCGCTAATTAAAACAGCGCGAAATAAACGATTTCCACCAGGTTTAATCTTATATTTCACAAACATAATTATCATAAGAATAAAAATGGCAGGGAGAGATCTAAAGAGACTCCTCGGAATAAACGTGTTTATCATTTAAACATGTCCCTGAGCATGTGCAGAAACAGTGAATTTCTAAAGCCAGATTTAAACATGCCACTGAACATGCGCATAAATCAATTTTTAATTGTAAATTATCGCTAATTAATAGAAATTGCTGTTACAAAAACCAAATTAAACAAATCTACAGATTGCAATATTTCGTTTAAGAGCAAAATGAAGTAAATTGATGCAGCAATTTTCTCTCATGGATTGCCCAAAAAGTCCGCTTAGCAACTTAAATATATAGGTTTTCTTAGTTTCAGGCATTACACTGTATTTTTTCAATTGCAGGCATTGATTCGACATTAAATTGTTGATCTGAATCACAGGTAATTACACAGTATTTTTTTTTTTATTATAGACCCTACATTGTGTTTTCGGAATTGCAGACATTGTTTTGGCATTAAACTATTATTCTGAATTATATACATTACATTTGTATTTTCTGAATTGTAGGCATTGTATTATATTCCCCCTATTTCCAAATTTTCTTCTATGTGTATTTTCCTCTACCTGACTTAGTTTTAAATTATGTACAGGACCACAAAGTTGTAAACAATTGATATAATTAACACGAATGTGTCAAAGTTGAAGATAGTATTTCCCACACCCAAATTCCAGACATCAGTCTGACATACAAAAATACTCCCCAGTCATTTTCAGATAATTAACATTTTTTGGGAGATTCCAAATAGAGTGAGAAATTTTAATAGAATTGCATGTTACTTCTTTCAAAGAGTATCCAGAACTCTGAATGGAGGTGCTTTTGCTTTTCCCTCTTTACGGGGATAGATTCAAAACAAACCCAGCCTCCCTTCTCCTCCCCCATCCAAAGAGAAAAAAAAAAAAAAGAAATACTCCCGTTTTGAGGCCAAATAAGGTTGAACAGAAAGCCTTTTCCACCTGACATGTAACCATTCGCAGTCATACACAAATAGAGGTTTCGAAATCAGTACGCCCTGAATTGCGTACTAAAATATCGTGATTGTTGTGTATATATATATATATATATGTGTGTGTGTGTGTGTGTGTGTGTGTGTGTGTGTGTGTGTGTGTCTGTGTGTGTGTGTGTATATATATATATATGTGTGTGTGTATATATATATATGTGTGTGTGTATATATATATATATATATATATATATATATATATATATATATGTGTGTGTGTGTGTGTGTGCATATACAGTGGAATCTCGATCGATCGTTTTCGGATCCATCGTTTTTCCGTATGTATCGTTCCTTTTATTCAGTCCCGGCGATCATATTGCTTTGTTATGTTTCCGCATCTATCGTTTTCCCGCATTTATCGTTCATTTCAATCGGTCCCTTGAAAAACGATAGATCGAGATTCCACTGTATATATATATATATATATATATATATATATATATATATATATATATATATATATATATATATATATATATATATATATATGTGTGTGTGTGTGTGTGTGTGTGTATATATATATATATATACAGTGGAATCTCGATCGTTTTCCCGTATGCATCGTTTATTTCATCCAGTCCCGAATAAATTCCATAGAAAACAAGCAAAAACAGACCGCATGGATAGTTCCTCGATCCATCGTTTTCCCGCAATATTCGTTCAGAATACCGCAGCTTTACATTAATTTATCGGATCGATTCGTTTTTCATAATAACTGAAACTGAAATATAAATGTTTGGATTGAGCTAGAATGACGCTCTAATTAAACAATGAGCAGAACATTTGAGATGCACGGTCTCGTATTTTTGTTCTCTCCTGTTTAGCCTGGTTTCGCATAATCGTACCACTCCCATTATTTGTTCGTCGTTGGTGTTCTTTAATTTTTTAGCCCCTGAAGTATCCTATTTTCGGAAACTCATTCCAAATTCTCCAACTATTCAACATTTCTGTTCTTATCAGCAATGGCTGACAGTCAGCCGACATGAGCGGTTCCTGCTGTCCTAAGGCTTTTGTCTTGGCCTTGCGATGGAGGCGCCCTGGTGTTTGTTCTAGGGTGTGAACAGTTTTTGATTGCTGCAGTTCTACACTGGCCGATGAGGGTTTCACCCGGAAGCAGAACTTCCTGGTGGTCTTATGTCGGACTCCATCCAGTGCAATGGAATGTTTCTAGTTACAAACCATTCACGGCTGACGCTTCTTTATACTCTCACACAATAACCGATATCGAAAGGAATGCAATTTGCAACACAGAAAAAAATATTGTTTACTTGTGGAGAGAAAACTGCCAAAACACAAACGAAGATTAAATACTTTTACTTGAATTAAAATTCCTGTGTACCTACGTGTATTTCTTTTTTTTATTATTATTATTATCTTGGATTTCAGTATAACCTTGTAATTTTATCTTTAATTCCACTACAGGTATGTATGCATTTATGTATGTGAGTAAATATATTTTAGGGATATCAAACTTTAAGGAATGCTAATACTTTCTTGTATGTTCCCACATCTATCGTTTTCCCGCTTTCATCGTTTAGTTCAGTCAGTCCCTTCGAAAACGATAGATCGAGATTCCACTGTATATATTCAGTGGCTCCCAAAAGTGTTCGTACACTTACGATTTTCAATGAAGTAGGGATCTATCCATTAATTAAAATGAATATTTCAGAATGGGTATTTAATAATAAGATCTATAATCTTTTCTCAATAAAACTACATGAAATATTTTGAAAACATAGTGAAACTTTATTTTTAAAAAACCAGTAATCAAAAAGTAACAAAAACTTTATCTCACAAAAGTCATCGTACACTGAAATATTTTCGGATAAATTCATAATTAAAATTATCGTCTGGCACTTTACTTTTATTTTTGAATTGTGGTGGCATTTAAAATATCGTTTGGCTTTAATTTTTTTTCTTGCCTACTCCGTAATGTTCTATTTATTATTTAAAAATGGCTCGTAGTCGTAAAGAAACAACAAATAGCATTCGAAAATTTATTAACTTTCATCATAGTTGTGGTAAATCAGTTCGGAATATTGCTAAATTACTTAATTTATCCCATTCTACTGTGCAGTATGTGATAAACCGCTTTAAAGAAGAAAATCGGATCGAAAACACGGTAAGAAAAGGTCGTCCGACAAAGTTAACAAAACGTGATCAGAAATTTATAATTAGAAAATTTATGAAAAATCCACGTTTGAGTGCTGTAAAAGCTTCTGCAGAATTTAATGAAACATTTTCTACTTCAATTTCACCTGAAACTGTTCGACGAGTTCTCAGAGCAGCTGGATTACATGGGCGTTCTGCCCGTAGAAAATTTTTTGTGAGTGAGAAAAGCAGAAAGCTTAGGCTTTCCTTTGCACTGTCAATGATAAATAAGCCCCAAACGTATTGGAATAACGTTTAACATTTTTGTTTCCGATGGGTGTATAATTCTATGGAGAAGAAAAAAATAGGAACTTAATCCCAAGAACTTAGTAGGAACAGTTAAGCATGGCGGTGGAGGTATCCTTGTGTGGGGATGCATGTCAGCATTAGGACTAGGTAATTTGGTATTTATTGATGGCATAATGAATCATGCTGTTTATATAAATATTTTAAGAGACAATTTAAAATTATCAGCCCAAAATTTGGGTATTGGAAACAACTTTGTTTTTTTATCCAGATAACGATCCTAAGCACACGGCTCTCAACGTTCGCCTCTGGTGTCTCTATAATTGTCCACAAGTTTTGAAAACACCACCTCAATCGCCAGATTTAAACCCAATAGAACATATTTGGAGAGGACTGGAGGTTCGAGTACGAAAACACGACATTCACACGAAATGCGAACTAAAAACAATTATGATGGAAGAATGGATGAACATTGATGTAGAAATTACAAAAGAACTAGTGCAATTAATTCCCAGACGTTTAAAAGCTGTTGTGGATGCTAAAGGATATTCTACTAAATATTAATTTAACAAAAATTAGAATATTTACTAATATGTAGAGATTTTTTATAAGTGTACGATGACTTTTGTGAGATAAAGTTTTTGTTACTTTTTGATTATTGGTTTCTTAAAAATAAAGTTTTACTATGTTTTTAAAATATTTCATGAAGTTTTGTTAAGAATAGATTATAGATCTTATTATTAAATACCCATTCTGAAATATTCATTTTAATTAATGGATAGACCCCTATTTCATTTAATATATATATATATATATATATATATCTGTGGCTTAGTACAAGAAGTGCCTAAGTCAGTTTTCTCCAAATGACTTTATTTGCTTATGTCTCTTTAAAAAATATTATTTTCAATGTAAGAAGTACCCAAGTCTGTACAATATATACATATATATACATATATACATATATATATAATTATATATATATTATATATATATTATATATATATATATTATATATATATATTATATATATATATATATATATATATATATATATATATATATTGATATTCTAGGTATCAGAAGCCTGGAAAAAACGGATAGGGAAGTGAAACTAGTACATAAATGAAGGACAATAAAAAATTTGGAATGGAAAAGTGGGTATTCTGTCATAACCACATTTCTATAAACTCTTTGTACCAGGGGGGCCGTAAAGGGACTGAATATTTAATCCAAAATTTTATAGCGGAAAATAAAACTCAAATAACAAGGGGCATATCAGTCATATCTACTTTTATTCCTCCTCTGTTTCCTCAAGACAAATCGAGTCAAATTCCACTAGGGTCCTAAACCACGTCATTACTTTATGAAGCGAAATAAGCACTCATTCAAAAACGCAATGAAATGCTCTTCACATAATGTTTAATTTATAAACCGAATTAACGTCTGGCCATTTCTTCTGCTAAGCATTTTTTTCCTTCTATCTTCTTAAGAAACAGCGCGGATTTCTCTACTACCAGTCACACGGCCGGGTAATAATTAAGCTCTACGATTCTTTACTTAGCAGATATAACAATAAGGTTTTTCACAGGAAATATAAAAATTACAAATTAGCCTCATTACGCAAGTTTTTTTTTTTTTTTAATCGCCAGAATTAGTGCCTCCATGGGTCACGAGGAACATAAAAGTGTTGCCATCATTTTCGGTGTAATTGCAGGGGGCCCGCGAATGAAAGAAACATTGTTATGGCGATGATATCGTTTATTCGGAATGACCCATTTATTTGATAACATCTCCTAATTTCGTGACTCTGGAATAAAGTTCATAATTGCGATTTAAGCATTCGCTTTGGTATTAAAGGGCATTCGTAGGGTATTAACGAGACAGGAAGCGCAGTATTTAAGATTTAAACGACGATAAAGTTGATGAATCGAAATTTAAAACTATTGGGGGCTTTATCTGAGCTAAAGGGAAACGAGAAGGCTTTGCTAAGCTTTGGGGGGGATGAAGGATTGTAGATTTGATTATTGTGGTCTTTTACTTTCAATCAATGCGATCTTCTATTTCTGCTAACAAACGCATAGAGCTATAAAAATAACCTTCCAATTAAGGTAATACATCAGACTTAATACAAAGAGTATTTTGATTATTGATTACCCTAATGAAGGTAGATTTCTGAAGAAACACTGAACTAGAGATTTTGTTTTGTTAAAGAAACACAAAACGATACTGATATAAAACGCTAAACTCTCAAGAAAAAAAAGTTTCCACAGCTTATATTTACTCAGAAGTCATATTGGTTATACTAATCTACTAATCTAATACTCGTAGAAGAAGGAAAGTCACATCGGTTATACTATTATAAAAAGCAATTCTCCAAAAAAGTAATTTCTACAAAAAAAAAAAAAACACAGCTATAAGGAAGTCATAGACTGTACTAAAGCAAGCGACAACTTTCTCAAGAAACACTGAACTAGATATTTTTCAAGAAACGCTGAACTAGAGAAGAAAAACCACTCTCTAAGAAAGGTCACAGACTGTACTATTACTATAAGAAATTCTCAGTAAAAATCATACAGATAATATCAATGAAGAAAAAAATCCATACTCCAATGGAAATTAGTTCAGTACTATACAAAAATCTACTCTTGGACAGAGTGTGTTCTAGATTTTATTTTCATAAAGAGCACAAATCTAAAATAAATAGTCACCGATTTTGCTGATACATAAAACTACACTCAAATGGGTAGTCACATCCATTTCAAAAATGCTGTACTCAAAAATCTCAAAATAAAATAGTTAGATCTAAAGAATTTTTTTACAAAACAACTCTCGATTAAAATTATAGTGATAATTTTAAGTGACTGTATTGTTTATATCACTGCTATCTTCTCGTTTTATGACTTTTTTCTTTACTGTATTATGACAGATTTTAGTATCGAATTATATGACAATATTTATTACCTGTATTATATGTCCTTTTTTTATCACCTGTATGTGTCCTTTATATCTGTTATTTTCGACTGATTTTATCACAGTCTACATATCAGTGTTTTTTACCTTCATTGTTCTCATCACCCTTTTTACCACTGTTTATAAATCATTGTTTTTATCACCTATTCTATCATTGTTCCTATCACCTTTTGTATATCTCTGTTTACACGAGGTGTCTTTTACCTTTCTCAGTTTCACTGGTTTTTACTATGTTCTAAAATGTTAATTTTTTTCTTTTTCTCTGGTTTTACATGGCGATATCATACTATGGTTGTTTTGCTTCACGATAGGAGAAAATCAATCATGCTGTAACAGCTAGATTTTAAAAACGTCTTTTATATTCTTGGGGGTTTTCTTTAAAAACATGTACTCTGGTTTAGTAATTTTTAAATAGCTATATATGTACAAGGTTTAGTTTTCTACCATGTGTTTGGCGCAGTTTGTCCTATCTAGACCTTGCGCCATAAAACCCAAACCAACCAACCAACCATGGTGATAATTTTAATGCTAAAAGCCCTCTTCGAGAAAAGCTATGAATAATACTAGTACGAAAAGAAAAAACTACTATTCAGGTGTATTCATATATTATACTAGCTGAAAACCCGCTCTTCGCTACGGAGTACATTCAAATTAAATACAATGATCAATGTATGCAATTAATGCCCAAAAAAATATATGTATATATATTTATAATAAATACGACGATCAATGTATACAATTGATGTAAAAAAAAATATTTATAAAAAAATCGTAAGGGATATTTTTATAGACAAAATAATGTAGAAGAAAATATTCAAATTAAATCTAATAGGACATACTAAAGAATATAGTACAGTTTGAGGAACATTTCTTTTACTGTATTTTAATACTTTTTTGGATAATATCCAATCATCTGCCACATTAGCAAGAAAAAAATTTTTTTTGTCTATTTTGTTGTTATGAACGTGACGATAAATTTATTTAAAGTACCAGAAAAGGAAATCACGTGATCAGCATTTAATAAATTAGACTCAAAAAATTAATCTTTAAAAATTCACCAAAAATCAGAAAATGGAGGTAAAGATTGGAGAAAAAGATTTCATTTTAAAGGAATTTTTATGATCTTTCTCGTGATATAAATTTTGTAACCCTCAAATTATTATTTTAAATGCAAAGTTTAAAAAAGTTACTAAAAGAGCTTAAAAATTTAATTTAAAAAAATCTAAGAAGAATTTTTCAAAAATCTTTCTTAGTGCACCCCTACACTATAAGAAGAATCACCATGCAAAATTTCAGTCCTTTAGGTCCAGCGGTTTGGTCTGTACGTTGTATGTCAGTCAGTCAGTTACGGAACTGTTTTATATTTATAGATAACACAAAACGTCTATCTGGGGACAGTTATACATTATACCAGTTATATTTGTACTCATCTTAACTGGCGAACAATTTTCGAAACAAACATGAAATTCAGAGGATTTTATCAACAGGTAGCAGTGACCTGCCAAGTTTAGAGATTAAATGCCAACAATTTTCATAGATGCAACCTAAAATTGATAAATTCTGAACTTCACGAATTGAAAAGACAACCTTCCAAAGAAGGTAGGAGATTATGCTAACGCAAAACACATAAAGTGACAAATCTCCTGCAGATAGTACTAATGTCGAAAAACAGCTCATAACTGGATGATCCTGTAAATTATAGCAAATTGCAACAAAAACTCTCCAAGATAAATCGAAAATTATTATGGTATAAAATACAATTGATTCTGAAAGAAACGTTATAATTTAAACTAGCTTAAAAGCAACCTTTAAAGGAAGTAATAGATCGATTCTATCAATGTAAAAATCTGCACTCTCAAAGAAAAGTACATAAAAATTAAACTCATTAACTATCACGTGCATAATACAAAAACAACTTTCTACGAAGAGCTATAGTTTCTTCTACCGCAAAAACAGCCTTTTAGAAAAAGTAATAGATTACAGTTAGAACGAAACATAACACTCTGGGGAAAGTTATATTGGTCGGACTAATACAAAAAAGCAGCTCTCCCCAAAAGAGTCATTTATTATATTTCTACAAAACACAGCTGTAAGGAAATCATAGAATGTTCTAACACAAGCGGGAACTTTCTCGAGAAACACTGAAGTAGAGATTTTTTTGTTATAGAAACACAAAATGGTACTGATACAAAATGCTAAACTCTCAAAGAAATGTGTTCAAAGATTATCCTAATTCAGATGTCGTGTTAGTTATGCTAATCTACTAATTTAATACTACTATAAGGAGGAAAGTCATATTGGTTATACTAATACAAAAAGCAACTCTCCAAACAAGTAATTTATTATGCAGGGTGTCCGGGCTAAAATTATCCAAAAGTTATGACTTATTTTTAAGGAACTACTTATTAGAATTTTTTTTTAAATTATTTAAATAGAAAGAACATCTCAATAAGTTTTAATATCAATCATGCATTTCAATCATAGTATCATAGATTTCGATGTGTGCACCTTTTGTAGAACGACAAACGTCTAAATGGTAATTCAGTTCTCTCCAAGTGTTTCGTAGCATATCAGGAGTTATTAGACATTTTTGCTTGGGGATTCATTAAATCCGTTGTGTATAAACAAAAAATTGAAACTGTGGATGAGTTGAAGAAGCGTATCTTTCAAGCAATTCGTGTAATAACTCCTGATATGCTACGAAACACTTGGAGAGAACTGTATTACCATTTAGACGTTTGTCGTGCTACAAAAGGTGCACACATCGAAATCTATGATACTATGACCGAAATCTATAATTGATATTAAAAAAATCATCAACACCTCACCAAGTTTTAATATCAAAACTTGGTGAGATGTTCTTTCTATTTAAATATTTTTTTAAATTCTAATGCATGGGTAGTTCCGTAAAAAAAAAATCATAATTTTTGGATACTTTTAGCCCGGACGCCCTGTATTTTTACAAAACACAGCTATAAGAAAGTCATAGAATATTCTGCCGCAAACAACTTTCTCGAGAAACATTGAACTAAAGATTATTTCGACTATATTTACACAAAACAACATTAATACAAAGCGCTAAACTCTGAATAAAAATCATTCATAGATTATACTACATAGTTCAGGAAACAGCTTGCAAATGGAAAACTACTTAAGGGGACAGTGGACCTTCAAACCTAACTTTTTTTGTTTTGAATGAATTTGCTTGAAATTTGAATATGTGATTGGTACCATAGATATGTAAAAGTGGTTGAAATTTAAAGATGAAATATTAATCATTTAAGAATTATTAATTATTAATTGTATCAAAAATTGACCTAATTAAAAATGTTCCATGCGCATTTCTTTTGCATATAATATGGTAATTTTTATTTGCAGGATACCTTATAGAACTGACAATGAAACTTGTTGCTTATTTTAAGCATTCATTAAAAATATAAAGAGAAAAAAATAATAATAGTGAAAACAACCTTTTTATTACGCAAAATACCTATAAATCATCTTTTCAAGTACAAAATTTAGAAATTCTGAGCTACGAAGCATAATTTTTATCAATAAGATTTATTTGATATACAGTTAAATATATAAAACTTAAATTTCAAAGCAATACGATAATTAGAAATGCGCCTGGAGTGTTTGAATATTCGAATGACATGAAAATTTTTATTTTGAAAAAAAACACATTTAAAGTTATTGCTATTAGTAACCACATAATATCTAAATTAAATACAAATGCCTATAATTAGGAAAGTAATCGTATAAATTAAAAATTATTTTTGCAACAGATTCCTACTCGCCCGTAGTTTCACAATTCAATGAAATAAAAAAATCGAATTTTTGGACAAATTTCACAATTTTGAAAGTCCACTGTCCCCTTAAAGATTATGAAAAATGCTAAAAAGCCTCTCTAAACTGTTCAGTCTTATGAACTCTGTTAATAATTCTGCTACTGATCAGATAACTGCAGAGGGATGGAGTACATACCGTAGGTTTTCTTAAACAGACAGTAATTACAAATTTGTTGCAGAGTTCGCTCCAAAATATAGAAGTCACCGAACTACATGCTTTCCCTGAAATCTAAACTTCTCTGAGTGAATTTAAAACTTTTTAAGTTTGAAGTCCTCAAGATCGTTGCTCCGATTCCTAGAAGGCTGCCTTTGTAACCCTTAAATTGAAATTTCGTGTGAATAACATTCAACATCTTTGCTTTCATGACGGCTAAATTTCCTTCCCAATGCGACATCAAATTTGATTTGCACGTCTTTGTTCCTCGGCAACTCAACAGATTTTTGTAAAATCCCATTCTCGTTATCTTCTTTGCATAGTACAGTAAAAACTCGTTTATCCGGACTAACTGGGACCATAGGCCATCCGGATAATCGGAAATCCGGATAATCCGGGTAACATGGGTAGTAAGGAAAGCAAAATCTTTAACTAAGCAGACCGTTTATTACGATAAAAAATTATGTTTTGTAACAAAATTATGTAGTATTGTTTACAAGACATTAAAAAATATAAAAATAACTTTCCACATTTCTTAACAAAGAATTGGTAAGTCTAGTAAAGCTTTCTTAAACTCAACAAACAGCATTTTATTACCACAATTTATTGTACAGTCTATGCGGGAACTGTACATTGAATCAAACTAAAAAGTGAATATTTGTGCTTGTAGTTATGTTCTTGCTATCATAGTTAAAAATTATTATCTAACGTGAATATTAAATAGGAATAATGTCTATAAGTCTGATCTGGATTAACGAGGGCCGGATAAACGAGGTTTTACTGTATAGGAATCGAGACAGATATAGTTTACGAGAGATTTTAGATTTTACGACTTTTTATGTGAGATACCTGAGTGCTATATTGAAATCTCCTCATGTTTCATACAAAAAAAAAAATCATAGTGCAAGTGTAAAATTTATTTAAACGGTGATTTCCACAGCAATGTCTACTTCAGTTATTCAGTAAGACTTTCATGAACATAAGCGGTTACGTGTTTTATCTTTACTGACGAACAGTTTCAGAAACAAGCACGAAATTTTGTAAATTTTACTCGTAAGTAAATAGTAGCTAGTGGCCTGCCAAGTTTAGAGACTGAAGGTCAAAAAGTTTCATCGGTGCATCCTTAAAATTCTTAACGTTTCTAATCTGAAAATTTTGTCATCGAGCACAGTTATTTCACAGAAAATTTTGATGCAAATTTTTTTTTCTTTCGAAATTTGGGAATTTTTGCATTCATCTCAAGATTTCACCAGTTTTATCGATAAAATTTTTGGAATCGTTATCGTTTTGAGCATAATAAGTAAAATGCGTATGCTGTAAATGAAACACAAATCATAAGTAGTATTAACCAATTATTTTTTTCATATCGCTGTTGACTTCGCGAACCACTTCTTGGGTTTTCCCGGACCACCTGTGGTCCGCGGATCACAGATTAAGGACAAATGCTCTGGTGGTTAGGACACTGATATAGAAGTCCAGAGGATGAAGTTTCTATTTCTACTTCTGGTAGATGGTTGTTACAAGTAGAGCAGCCCCTTTCCTGACAATTTAATGATAACCCTAATGTTCATATCTGTGTTTATGACTTGTACCATAACGGGGAAATAAAAATTTAAACAGAATATTCAGCTAATATCATATCCATACACATTTTCATAATCCGTGACCTTAGAACAGAAATATCAAAAATACATATGTGCCGGTGATCATGAAAGTGGCCTAAGTCAGGGATCTAAAGCAAAAATGAGTTTATCATTTATTTCGCATTGCGTTCTTTTGCTTTACCATAATCTGAAGCAATCTTTGCAAAGATGTAAAAATTGAACCGTTAGGTTGAGTTGGTTGTTGTTGCGTCATTAAACAGAATTCAGTTCATGTTCAAACTCAAATCTTTAAATATATCAAAACGAAAGTTGCATGACTTAGACCAGTTTCATTATCGCCGACACATGTAATAGTCGGCTTACTAGTTGTGTATGCCCTTCTGTGACCTTACGAGGAAAATACCAAAAATATTTAATGTTCACCTTATAACTTGATAACATGAGCGTCATTCGGAACATTCTGACTTCCCAAGAAGTAAGAATAAATAAATTAAATCACCGTACTCCTTATTCATAGATCGCTTTTTAATTGATAACCCTATAATCGAAATATCAGAAACACATAATAGTCAGCTTACTAAGTACTTCTTTCATTTTGATATTTGAGACTTTAACGAAATTTACAAAAGACCCTTCGCAAAATATACAAAATGTTTAATAGCCAGCTTATCATTAATATTCACGTTAATATTACTAATGTCTGTTTAGAAACCTGACCTTAATAAAACTTTTAGAACTTAGCCAGCTTATTTGTGCATTGCTTTTTAACTCGCGACCCTACAACAGAAATATTAAGAAGATATAACAGTCAGCTTACTAATTCTTTACGCCATTTTGCAATTGGTGTCCTTACGAGAGAAATACGTAAAATATTTAATGGCCAACTTATAACATATTCAGGGAAATAATACGTAAATCATTTGGAATATTCTAACCTATCAAGAAATAAAAATTTTAAAATATAATCAGCTTCCTTTCTATTCATACCTTGGTTTTTTACTCGTGATCTTACGGCAGAAACATCAAAAATCTATGATAGTCAGCTTACTGACTTTTAACTCATTTTTAAATTTGATATCTGACAACCAAAATATACGATATGTGTATGATAGCTAACTTATTATTGATTCCTGTCAGTAACACTCACGCCATTTTTAAAAAACTGACCTCACGAGAAATAAAACTTTTTCGGAGTAATCAGCTTACAGCTTCTTTTTGAAAGGGTTTTTGAAATGATGACTTCATGAAAGAAGTATCAAAAATTTATTAGTCAGCTTACTAATTTTTTATGCCATTTTGCAATTTGTGATCTTACGAGGGCAATACGCAAAATATTAAATGGTCAACTTATAAAATATTCAAGAGAATAATACGCATATCATTTGGAATATTCCACGCTTTAAGAAATAAAAATTAAAAAATACAATCAGTTTACAACTTATTTCATACATTACTTTTTAACTCAATCTGATGGTCAGCTTCCTAATTATTCATTGCATTTTGAAATTTGAGACCTTACGAGCGAAATATACAGAAATGAATGATAACTAGCTTACTCATTCACGTAAGTAATACTCACGTCATTTTCAAAAATCTGTCTTAACGAGAAATAAAACTTCCAAAATGTAGTCGGCCAACAGCTTCCTCATACATTGTTTTTTCAATTAGTGATCTTACGAAAGAAATATCAAAAATTTATTACAATCAGCTTACTAATTTTTTATACCATTTTGGCAATTTGTGTACTTACGAGAGCAAAACGCAAAATATTAAATGGTCAACTTATAAAATATTCAAGGGAATAAATAATACCCATATCATTTGGAATATTCCACGCTTTAAGAAACAAAAATTAAAAATTACAATCAGCTTATATCTTATTTCATACACTACTTTTTAACTCGATATAATGGTCGGCTTACTAATTATTCATTTCATTTTGAAATTTAGAGACCTCACGATTGAAATATACAGAATGAAGAATAACTAGCTTACACGTCAGGAATACTCACGCCATTTTCAAAAACCTTATAGCTTACTCATTCACGTCAGTAATACCCACGTCATTTTCAAAAATCTGTCTTAACGAGAAATAAAATTTTCAAAATTTAATCAACTTACAGCTTCCTCATACATTGTTTTTTCAATTAGTGATCTTACGAAAGAAATATCAAAAATTTATTACGGTCAACTTATAAAATATTCAAGAGAATAATACGGATATCATTTGGAATATTCCCCGCTTTAAGAAAAAAAATTGAAAAATACAATCAGCTAACATCTTATTTCAAACATTTCTTTTAAACTCGAGGTAATGGTCAGCTTACTAATTATTCATTTCATTTTGAAATTTGAGACCTCACGATTGAAATATACAGAATGAAGGATAACTAGCTTACAGGTCAGGAATACTCACGCCATTTTCAAAAATCTTAGCATACTCATTCACGTCAGTAATATTCACGTCATTTTAAAAAATCTGTCTTAATGAGAAATAAAACTTTCAAAATGTAGTCAGCTTACATCTTCCTCATACACTGTTTTTTTTTACCGGTGACCTTACGAAATAAATATCAAAAATTTATTACAGTCAGCTTACTAATTGTTTTATGCCATTTTGGCAATCTGTGACCTCACGAGGCAAAATACTCAAAATATTAAATGACCAACTTTTAAGAAATTCGCGGAAATAATTCATTTGTCGTTTGAAATAGGGATTGCCGAACGGGAATAAAAATTCAGAACCGGATTTAGGTTCTGAAATTTTTCCAGATCCGGGTATCCGAGTATTACCCGGGTTTGAATAATGTAAAATATAAACAATAGAAATAAACAAAAATTAAAAATCAAGCATAGACTACTAAATCATTTTAACATAAAATATATCCTGCAAAGAAAACATTTTCAATAGAGGATAGCGCAGAAGCTTCATATCCCCATAATGAAAAAAACAAATAAATAATCCAACATAGATAGATAAAAATAATACGAATATAGACAAGAAACAAACAGAAATCAAGCACTCTGGGCATCCACGCACCAACGGCAAGATTCTGTATAAGTGCCGGAACTGAATCATAAAACAACAGAGGTAACCGACAGGTCTCGTCATCAGGGAGCCTAACCATATCAGTTACCTCAAGGGGAACTTTCTGAATAGGATGCAGGTAAGCCCAAAAGACATCCCAAGGCCCCGAGCCAAGGTTACCGGGTTTGAATAATGTATAAACAACAAAAGATTTTCCCTAAATGTTAATGAAAAAACTAAATTCATTTATAATGTAAAGAATTTTAGTTCACTGCGTAAACAAACTTTTTTTCTTTTTAATTTACCTTAATTAAATAAGGAAATGGATTCTAAATCCCGAAATTACAGTCATAATTAGCGAAAAGATGATATCTTTTTGCTAATTATGACTTTTCTAGAGAAATATAAAAATAAAAATTAAAATTCTTTTCGTTTACTACATTCTTGTAAGCAAAGTTCATTGTGACCTTACTACAGAAAAATCAAAACCATTTTTTTAAGCTTTTTAATACATGTCAACAATATACACGGGATTTTACGACAGAAATATTTGAAATTCTTTTCCTTTTCACTACATTTATGAAAGCAGGTCCTTTAGCTTGTGACTTGTTGACAGAAATACATTTTTTTTTCAGTCTACTAGTTTCATGAAAGCAATTTCCATGGTGACCTCAGTACAGAAATACCGTTTCCATATGCTACACACAGATTTCAAATCCCTACATTTGCTAATCTGAGATTAGAAAATACCGCTTTGACAATTCCCTACTACCAAATAAACTCTTAAGGAGATAGAAGAAAGGGAACATGGGAGTTGAAGATATGTGATGTCAGCTGACGTTCTTATGGTAAAAAAAGACAATAATTAGGCTAAGAATTACTTTTTTATTCTTTACTTATAACATTTCCTATTTTAAGCAACGCGACTGAATTATATATATATATATATATACAGTGATTTCCGCTTATAAGAATCACGTTTGTTATTACTGTTTTTGATTCTTATAAGCGGTTGATTCTTATAGCCGAAATTTAGGTTTTTGGACAGGCACACACACACCTATATACACATATATTAGATAATTTACCATAAAATACTCTTTAATTGACGTTAATTATCTTTTATTAAAATTGTTTTTTATAATTTAAAAATAAAACTTAATTTCTAGACCTATAAATAGATACCCATAATTATAATAAGAGAAGAAAAAAATCCAATATTTGTTACCACATACCTGCTTAACAGTTTTAACATTTCAACTACAGGAAGGGAGCAAGAAAAAGTTTTCTATGGTAGTTTGACGTAATGAAGTTTTCAGGAGGCTGTTTATGCCTCTTTCAATACTAATAGTCTCAGACGAAGATTCACCTTCTAGCTTACGTTTCACGGTTTGATAACGTACTGAATACTACTAATGTCCCGTTTGCCTAAGTGATAGTGGACACTTCGCCAAAGATTTATGTGTTTCAGGGTCAAGGAAGCCGCAACCAGGATGTGGGAGGTGGGAAAAAAAGAGTCCCTATTTTTGTTTGTCAACGGAGAAAAGTGAAATCGGACCCGGACGGGTAAAGATGCCCCCGGGTCAAGCTAATGGGACAGTGTTGTGCTAAAACGTTTAAGGGAAAACTATTATATTTTGTCTAATAAAGGAAGGGATGAATTTTACGACTATATTCCATCCCATCTTATCAATCTTTCTTTTAAAAAAAAAAAGAAAGAACTTCGTGCCTTTTGAGGGTTTAAGTGGCTTCTTTGGAAAAGTGAAAGGAAAGCGAAGAGTGTAAACTGATTCTTAAAACCGGTGGATTGATTCTTTAAAGCGAAAATTTTAACATGGAAATAATACATTTGTTTTTGTTTTCGTGATATTGGTTCTTATAAACGGTTGATTCTTTTAACCACTGATCACTATAAGCGGTGGTTACTGTATATATATAAATATATATATATATATATATATATATATATATATATATATATATATATATATATATATGTGTGTGTGTATGTGTGTGTGTGTGTGTGTGTGTGTGTGTGTGTATGTGTGTGTCTGTCTCAAAATGCAATTAATACATTATATTTATTCATTTCAGTAAATATACAAGTCGTTATGACCTTGAAACTTATTAACCTTGACTTATGAACTTATGACCTGGAAAAAAGCACCAAAATGTAATTACTGCATCCCATTTAAGCAGTTCAATTCATATAGTGTCATTACCATGTTTTTATTAACTCGCTTTCTTGTTTGTTTGTTTGTCTGTGTGTGTTTGTCCAGTACAAATCTTGCAATCGATTTTTAACTAACTAGACATTTGAAACTTTTAGAATAGCTCAGAACGCGATGACAATGCATTCTTTTAATACTTTTAGCCGTAAAAATCCACAAGGTGGCGATTCGATCGAATTCAATGCTAGCACTTTTGCGTAACGGCTTTTGACGATTTTGAAAACAGAATACATGTGAATTTAGTTTGTTTACAAAAATATTGTGCGAAAATATTATAAAAAGTTTTTAAAAAATTATAAAAATTAAAGTTTATAAAGTCTATGGATAGGGGAAACGACTAATAAGAGGTTAAAATTAAATAAAAGAAAGTGAAAAAAATAATTAAGTGAAGGTTTGTGCAATTAAGAGAGAATTGTCAAGTTTATATGATTCAACAGAAAATTTAAAAACGTGGTATATAAAAAATTCTTTTTATCTTGTAACTATTCTGTAACTTTTGACCTTACAATAATTTTTTTTTTCAGTTTACTATATTCATCATGTAAACAAATCATTTTACTTGCCTCACGACAAACATTAGAACAAAAAATATTTTCCAGTTTACTATATTAATGTAAGGAACGTTCATTTTGACCTTCCACAAAAATAAACAAAAAAATTTTTCTTTCAGTTCAATAAATATCCGGGCCATTTCGTAGACTTTGACCTCGGAAATGAAAAATCAAAACCGTAATTCAGTATGCTTCTGATTCCATTGTTGTAAATTTACATTATTTTGCAACTCGTGACCTTAAGACTGAAAAATCATATTTTTCACTACTTATTCATGTCAGTAATGTCCATGTAATTTTATATTTTGCGGCCTTACTACAGAAATACGAAACATCAGACCCAGATTTCTGCATGGGCAAGTAGGGCACTTGCCCAGGGCCCCCAAAATTAAGGGGCCCCTTATTTAGTATTAAGTTGGACATATTTTTGAAAATTTGGTTTTTGGTTAATGCTGTAATAGGGGCAGTGACGGATACAGAAAAAAATCCTGGGTGGGGCACAGTGTACCCCACCCAGAAACATACTTACATCCATAAAGCATACTTACATCCATAAGTGTTTCTGGTTTAATTTTTTTTGGGGGGGAGGGGGGGAGGTAATAACTTCAGACTGTGATCTATTTTGAATTTCAAAAAAAATTTCATGAATTTATTTATTAACATTAAAAAGTAAATTAATAAATTAACACTTATTATTATTATTATTATTATTATTTTCAAATTTTTGACTTGTTGGTCGAAAATTGTTTGAATTTCCTGTCCCAATTTATGGGGGACCTGGGTGAGTGTCCCACATGTTCATGTGCAAATCTGGTCCTGGGAGGGGTACGTGCCCCCCTCTGGATCTTTCCTTGGAGGGGGCCTCCAAAGTCTGCTTTGCCCAGGGCCCCATTGGGTCAAAGTCGGGCCCTCCGAAACATAGTGCTTATTACTTATTCATGTCAATAATATTCAAATCCTTTTTTTAACTAATTACTAGTGAATCAAAAATAGATCACAGAAAAGTTATCTAATTCTTAGTGAATCAAAAATAGATCACAGAAAAGTTATCTAATTCTTAGTGAATCAAAAGTAGATCACAGAAAAGTTATCTAATTCTTAGTGAATCAAAAGTAGATCACAGAAAAGTTATCTAATTCTTAGTGAATCAAAAATAGATCACAGAAAAGTTATCTAATTCTTAGTGAATCAAAAGTAGATCACAGAAAAGTTATCTAATTCTTAGTGAATCTCTGTAAAGAAATATCCGGAAATAATGGAATTTTTTGTGAAAATTGTACCCGCGAAACTAATAACACGTACGCGAGGTAATAACTGGCTCTACACTAGGGGTTCCACACCTGTGGGGGGGGGGGGGATATCGTGACGTGTTTTCTTGAGGTGGAGCATGGTTTTATTGAACTAAAATAACAACTTTTTAGCTAATTTCACCGAGAAAAAAAATTGTCAGTATTTATTTACCAAGAAACTGCAAGCGTGTGATGTTTTTCAAAGGAAAATGTTTCATCCAAAGCATAGGCTGAGTTCTTTTGAAATCTACCTCTTTTATTTGGTACTAAATTAAAATCGCGGTTATTTACTACGTTCAGTACACGAATTCTAAACGTCAGTTTATGTTTCATCAGTATGTGCTGTCACTTTTGGCATGACTATTGTAGTTTTCTCCAATGTAATAAAACAATTTTGTTTAGTAAAGAATTTTTTTCTGTCTTTACCTTTATGTACAATTTTTTAATCCATATGGTCGGTGCATTTTTTTTTCTTGAGGCTCTGTTCTGTTCTGTTTTTGCTTTTACACGCCTTTGACTGAGGGATAGATGTTCCTTAATGTTCTCCATTTCTAAAAAAAAAAAAAAAATTCTTACAAATTTCATTTTTGTTGAATTAAACGTTTAGATGGAATTAAATTATGAAAAATGCATTTTAGGGATTTTTCTTAATGTATAAAAAGTCCTTTTTAATGAAAATATGTAGAGTGTGAGGGAGCAAACTACTGTAGGGGGGCGCGACTCGAAAAAGTTTCGGAAACACTGCTCTATCACTGTAAAGATGAAATGCTTCTTCGGGTTAAAAACGCTGCCTGTTTCAGACTGTAATATTCTTGGGTAGCGGGTTCACTTGCTTTTCGTGTCCCTCTTTTGTATCTTAAATAGATCTTCTTATCCTTCTAGTTGCATTTGCCCTTCTAGTTACACTTTTGTAATATGCTCAAAAAAGCATTTTAATTTCCACAGTGTAGATGAAACCAGAAAACTTTCACAGTGGAAAGAAGGGAGAGGGCAATAAAAGTTAGCGAAAGAGAACAACAGAAAAAGTCCTTTGATGTAAAACCGTATCCTTCACAGTGTAGATGAAACCAGAAAACGTGCACAGTTGAAAGAAAGGAGAGGATAATCAAAATTAGCGAAAGAGAACATCAGAAAAGATCCTTTTATATAAAACCGTATCCTTCACAGTGTAGATGAAACCATAAAACGTACACAGTTGAAAGAAAGGAGAGGGCAATAAAAGTTAGCGAAAGAGAACAACGGAAAAAATCCTTTGATGTAAAACCGTATCCTTCACAGTGTAGATGAAACCAGAAAACGTGCACAGTTGAAAGAAAGGAGAGGATAATCAAAATTAGCGAAAGAGAACATCAGAAAAGATCCTTTTATATAAAACCGTATCCTTCACAGTGTAGATGAAACCATAAAACGTACACAGTTGAAAGAAAGGAGAGGATAATCAAAATTAGCGAAAGAGAGCATCAGAAAAGATCCTTTTATATAAAACCGTATCCTTCACAGTGTAGATGAAACCAAAAAACGTTCATAGTTGAAAGAAAGGAGAGGATAATGAGAATTAGCGAAAAAGAACATCAGAAAAGATCCTTTTATATAAAACAATATCCTTCACAGTGTAGATGAAACCAAAAAACGTCCCGCGTGGAAAGAAAGGAGAGGATAATCAAAGTTAGCGAAAGGGAATGTCGGAAAATACCCTTTGATATAACACCGTATCTTGCTTTTGTATCTAAAATAGATCTTCTTACCCTTCTAGTTATAATACCATTTTTGTAATATGCTCAAAAAATGAATTTCAATTTTCGCGTTGTAGATGAAACCAGTAACCGTTCACAGTGGATTTTTAGGAGAGGATAATCAAAGTTTGAGAAAGAGAACATCTGAAAAGATCATTTGATATAAAACAGTATCCCTCTTTCGTATCTTAAATACGTCGTCTTACCCTTCTAGTAATACTTCCATTTTGTAATATGCCCAAAACATCATTTCCTTTTTATAGTGTAGATGACACCAATAAACGTTCACATTGGAAAGATAGGAGAGGATAATCAAAGTTATCGAATGAAAACGTTAGAAAAGGCCCTTTGATAACAAACGGCGAATTGTGAGTTGTAATAAACTCAGTCAGTAAGCGTGATGGGTTGAAGCAGTCACTACCGATTTTTGCCCTTTGTATTTTTGTGTAAATAATTCTCTTAGGCATTGAACCTGATTCCTAAATTTCAGCAAACAGTCCGGGAGTAAAAGCCAAAGGAACATTTTTTAATTTACTTATAAAAATTAAATAAAAGTGTCATACTTTTAAACTTTTTTTTATTTTATGTAAGAAGTTGGTAAAGTGTCAACTTTACCAAATTATCAAATATTAATTACTATTAAATATAAATTTGCAATTATAATAGTATAATAAATTATATTTTACTTTTAATATAATATAATTTCTTTCTATTTTAGGTAAGAAGAAAGTTGGCAAAATGTCAACTTGAATGTTTGCTTCAGTGGACGGTTTAGACAAATTTGGAAGCAGGAAGTTATAAAAGCCCTCAATAAAAACTTTAGTTCAATTGCACATACTTTTTTTCCAAGTGTTTTTTTTTTTTGACGTACCAGCTTCTTGGACCAGGGTTCGAACCTGGCTTTCCATACCTCGAGGTGGTTAATCTTGTAACTCAACTAACGAAGAAATGTCGCATTTTTCGATATCCAATCCTTACAACTTGATAAATTAAACACGAATTATCAGACTGGTTGAAAAGTTTTTGAAACTGTAATATTCTAGATGAATCTCGATTTCGTAGTTACACATTTCAACAATGGATAAAATAAATTAAAGGAAATCCATCAGGTTACTTCTTAGATCTTTTAATCACATTTTAAGCAATGGCTGACATTTCTCATAGTATTTTTCTTCATTTATAGATTAGCAAATGCCTTGTTTTGAAATCTCTTTTTTGCACTTAAAATTAGATATTTTATTGCAATACGCATTATTAAAAAATAATAATAAATATCTTAAATGGGGGTCTTCCAAACACAAATTTAGTATTGCAGCAATAAGACAGGGTAATTTAATCCCTGGTAAAGAAATATCAACGACAGAAAAATTTTTAAAATAAAAAAATAACGCGGTATTTATTTAAAAGTTTATTTTCATATGCTTAACACAGATTTAAAAAACTATGCATTTGCTACTCCGAGATTAGAAAAATACCACTTACACAATTCCCTACCTCCAAATAGATTCTAAAGGGGATTGAGGAAATGGGGTTTAAATATCTGTGACGTCAAATGACGTGCCTTAAGATCAAAAGGACAGCATATGGGATATGTATTACTTACTGATTCTTTACATATAACATTTCAGATTTTAAGCAACACGATTGAAATATATATATATATATATATATATGTGTGTGTATGTATGTATGTATGTATGTATGTATGTATGAATATACAGTTTTTGTCAATTTTCTCTCCATCTCTGTAACTGTTCTAATAAACATTGTACAGAATTTAGATTACATCCACACGCATGCTCTAGAGACCACTGATTATGGAAACTTTTAGAATGAAACATAATAAATATCTTATTTAACACGAAAATAAACATTTTAGAGAAGAAAAAAATCAAAACATGAAAATGCTCTCAAATAGGGGTCAATAACATAAAATCGCACGTTAAAAATGGAAACAATTTTCTCGCTGTTATGCTTATGTTTATCGAATTCCTTCAGACCTTCATAACAATTCTGAGATACAAGTTTATTATTATTATTATTATTATTATTGTGTTTGGATTGCACCCAATTGTCTGTTTTAGTAAAATCGGATTACTGAAATTCAGGGATGACATAACAGAATTGTTTCTATTTACATCAATTATAAAAAGGATTTTTTGAATTCAGGAATTTCAAAGCGGGAAAGTGCTCTCTAAACATAGCTATACATTTATAGAAAAACATTTACCAGCAATTAATTTTACGGTCAATGACTAACAGAAAGTTAGTTACAGTAATCATCAGATTTCTGGCCAGTCCTCTAAATGTAATCGATCAATCGGAGTTTAAAAGTGAAGCAAAAGAAATATTTGCCGAAGAGTAAAATTATAAAATTCCTAGGTTTTATACTATTACAGCAGCAACTGATAAATGAAGTTGCATATTTTCTAGAAACTCCATCGCGAGCTACTGGTATTTGACAAGCCTAATCCAACATTTCACCTGAAATCGTACAGTTTCAGTTCTTGCATATATGCTGCCATCTACATGTGACATTATTTACTAATGACGAATCTACTGGGGTAGAGTTGAAAACCTGAATAAAAAATTATGTTATCCTTATCGAATGTTAGTCTTATCGAATTAATATTACAATGACTTTAGGATTTGGAGTCATATAACTAGACATTGAGACCTAATTTTGGGTTAAATATTATCGTAACAAAATTGCATGAAAAATTGAATAGTAAAAATTGGTGACTATAAAACCCGAGAAACAAATTTTCTAACAAAATTGTAGCTCATAATTTTAAAGAGAGGCATGTAAAATTCACTGAAAGGAACAAATGGTAATATTCTGAAACAAATTGTTAGAAAGAAAAAAATGGCTATTGTTATCTTGTTTCAGAATTGAGAATCAACTTTTCAGAAACAATTGCTGTTTAGGTCGTGATTATAAAGTGTTTCCGACAATATTTTTAAAGTTGGCATGAAACTTTCTATCTACAATATCCAATGATTGCATTAAATGTGACAGAGAATTAAATCCTTCTCAATTTGTAGTGAAATTTTCTCTGCATTTTTAAATCAGAAATTAATTTTGTAAATTAGAAGAAAGTATTTGATTCCATCGTCTTCGTTGTTGAAAGGGTTAAGAACAGTGCAAAGGCAAATTCATAAGCCTCAAAATACCAATTGAAATTCTTGTAATTATATTCTTGATGTACGAAAAATATATTTGTCCAGGCATAAAATAGTGAAAACGAATCAGTTTAAGTCAGTGGCGCACCCAGGATTTTTTCTTGGGGGAGGGGGGGGGGGGCGAGATGAACGGATAAAAATACAGTCGAACCTTCATATATCGAACTTCTCTATATCGAAATTTTCTATATATCGAACTCTTAGCAAATCTCCATGTTCATTACATAGAAAAATTGTTTCTAAATATCGAAAAAATCTCTATATATCGAAATTTTTTTCAAGACAAATTGGGAGATTTTATTCCACTTTAGAATAAAATCTCCCAATTTTTGGCATTTGATACAATACGTCGTGGACTTCAATTCGCGAAAAATGTCCCGGATGAAGTTTTTAGTGGACTGAATAAATACGAACATTTTTTTTTAACTTTCCGCATAACTAACTGTTCAGCAAGATATTCGTAGTTTTTTTTTTAAAGAATGTAACTATGATCATTGTAACCACTGTCTGTATTATTGTTTTTTTAAAGACATGTAGTAATCAATAAATCTTTCATATTAATTCATTTTTTAGTTGTTAACTTTCATTTAATGGGATTCGCATATAAATTAGAAATGAAGTTTCGTATACGAAAATTAGCTTTAGATTTTTTTAGGAGAATTATGATAAGACTAATATATATATCGAATATATATATATCGACTAATATATATATATATCGACTAATATATATATCGACTAATATATATTCTATATATCGAAATTTCTATATATCGAATTTTTTTCGCGCAGTTTGCTACTTCGATATATGGAGGTTCGACTGTATTTATAATGCAAAATTATTATTCATAATGCAATATCTATTTCTTTGGGGGTCAGGGCCCCTTGGCTCCCCCCCCCCCTTGGTGCGCCACTGGTTTAAGTTATGTGAACTCCAGCAACGTAACATGACAGTCGAAAATCATTTGTCAAATTTTTAGCTGAGAATGAAATAGAAAAAGCTTAGTTCATGCAAAAGTATTGTTTCCAGAGCAACAGAGTTAAAAAGTATCTACCTATAATAAAGTCAGTTTCGATCATTACTCAGTGAAAGCTTATCTAGGTCAAAGAGTTTAATTCGTGTAAAAGTATCGTTTCCAGAACATGAGAGTCGAAAATTATCAGCCTAATGTCATGTCAGTTCCGATCACTATTCAGAAATATCTTGTTTTGAATGTTTGTTGTTGAAAAAGCTTGCCTTGATCAAAAAGTTTAGTTCATACAAAAGTATCGGCAACAGAACATATGACTCGAAAATTATCTATATATATAAAAAAGTTCCGTGACTGACTGACTGACAGAAAACGCACAGACCGAACCGCTGGGCCTAAAGGGCTGAAATTTTGCATGGCGATTCTTCTTATAGTGTAGGGATGCACTAAGAAATATTTTTGAAAAATTCTTCTTAGGTTTTTTTAAATTAAATTTGTAACCCTCTTTTAAAGTTTGCATTTAAAATAATAATCTGAGGGTTATAAAATTTATATCACGAGAAAGATCCTTAAAAACTCCTTTAAAATGAAATCTTTTTCGAATCTTTTCCTCCATTTTCTGATTTTTAGTGAATTTTTAAAGATTAATTTTTAGAATCTAATTTATTAAATGATGATCACGTGGTTTTTTTCTTTTTGTGATACTTGAAATTAATTTTGCGTCACGTGCATAACAACGAAATAAATTGACAAAAAGAAAATATTAAAATACGGTAAAAGATAAAATTTAACCACTAGACTAATTGAGATGGAAGTTTTTTAAGAATTTAATTCAAATTAGTATGTTTTATTGATATTAAACATACAAATTATTTGCATACATTGACCGTTGTATTTACTATATATATATATATATATATATATATGGCATTAATTGCATACATTGACCGTTGTATTTAATTTGAACGTACTCCGTAGCGAAGCACGGGCATTCAGCTTGTCTACCTATAATTAAGTCAATTTCGATCATTACTCAGAAAAAGATTGTCTTGAAAAAGATTGTCTTGAAAGCTTGTTCTTGAAAAAACGTGTCTTTACCAATAAATTAAGTTCATGTATCGGTTACAGAGCATAAGACTCGAAAATTATCTACCTATAATTAAGTCAGCTTCGATCATTTCTCAGAAAAAGCTTGTTCTTGAAAATGCTTGACCAATAAGTTTAGTTCATGAAAAAGTATACGTTACAGGGAACGGTAGTCGAAAGTCACCTACCTATAATCATGCCAGTTTCGATCATTACTCAGAAAAAGCTTATCTCGAAAGCTTGTTCTTGAAGGAACTTGTCCTGATCAAAAAGTACTGTTCATGTAAAAGTATCGATTATAGAGCTTGAACGGAGAAAATTGTCTGCCTGTTAATGGCAATGTCGATCATTACTCAAAATGAAAAAGCTCGTTTATGCCAATTTTACAACTCAGCTAATTGTTGAAAAAATTCTCCTATTTTCCAAAACCGTTTTGAGATCTCATACTATTCTTAATTTTCCAAAAGATTTAGATTATTATTATTACACTTACTTCTACCTTCATCTGTTAAAAAAAAACTAAACAGTCTTTAAAAAATAAGCATTTGCCAATCTCTGATAAAGTAAGGGAATGCCATCATGGCTAAACATAGGGACTCAAGATCTGCGATGACTATTGATGCAGCACCATAACAGACTTCATCTGATCTCTTTCCTATTAAAATGAATAAATGATACTAGACACGGAAGCAATTGATTGTTAACTTCTAATGATTCGAGAAGCCAAAGTAATTATACAAGCATGGCTAACGAATTCAATGACCATCCCTTGAGAAGTATTTGCTTTGTAAAGTCGTTCTTTATTTACCGCATTAACTTCCAGAAGGGCGGAGAATTATGATGTGATTTTAAGACAGCCTTAAATATTAAAAAAAGAAAAAATTAAAGTTTTTTTTTTTTTAGAAACACAAAAAGTTTTTTTTTTAGTTTTTGACAAAAAAAAGTTTTATTCAGAAAAGTTTTTTTAGAAACTCAAATTTTTTTTTTTAAAGCACAAAAGTTTTTTTTTTTAGGAAAACAAAGTTTACAAACAATGCCTCGTCTTCGGTGATGCAAACATTACAATTATACATAGTTTTATTTACTGGTGATTATGATATTGAACTCTTTATAACATATATTTCTATTACTAAAGTACTAAACAATCCATCACAGCAACTAAAGAAACTTTGTAAAACTTTTTTTTTTTCTCTAACTCATCAAGTAATACAATGGTAGCACGATGTGCAAACCACGGTTGAATCATACCAACGAACTATACTGATAAAAGAAAAGTATTTAATTAACAAGAATTTGCTCTAAAATCCGAAACTTTGTTTATCTCATTATCTTGAAGGACTGCCAAAAATTGTAACTTGAACTTCTGAGTGCTTACTTTAGTAAAAATTCAAACCAGAAGTATAATTTACCCCAATACTGACACGTTTCTTCAGTACTAATAACTAATGACACGTTGTTTAAGGATTAATAACTGACACCTTACATTTATCCATTATCTTTTGACCGAAAATGCAAATAGATAGCAGGAAAATTGAAAAGAATCTCCTGTTTTGCGGATAGGCTTAACACAATTATAACACAACCAAGCTATTTCGTGATTTTTCTTAGGCCCACAATGCATTTATCTTTTCTCCTTTTATTGATGAATAGTATTTAATAAAATAAAAATATAGAGACTATACAAAAAGTGGAATCCAGACTTTAAATATGTTATTGATTAAATTCTTTATTTTTTCTTCCCCTGTTAAACGTCGCCAAAGAATTGCTATATTACTTCCTGTTTTGTTTGTTTGCTTGTTTCGTTGCTTTTCCAGTTAAACGTCGCAAAGGTATTGCTATATTGCTTGTTTTGTTGAACGTTTCGGCAAACGTGCAAAACGCAGAAACCCAAATCTATCAAAGTGGTAAAAATTGTAACTCAGTGCAAATAATAAAACTTGGATGTTTTATTATTATTATGAACAGTATAAAAATATATCAAATGCAATAGACTAGGGCGTTTAATTTTAAGCGTAAACTGGAAAATTTATTACATTGTTGAATTCGACTTAATCCATATTTAGTTGGACCTTCAACCCCTACCTCCATGCAAGAAACTTTTTTATCGACCCTATCTCCCCCATGCATCCACAGATTGCGATTATGGTTTTACCATGTGCTTCAATATAAGTAGAAATTTCATGAATAATGGCACAACAATAACTCAATAAAAAAAAAATTCTCGTAGGTACAGTGCAACAACACTGTATCCCTAACGATTACTGCATCCCTAACACTGTATCCTTAACACTGTATCGTACAACACTGCATCCTTAATAAATGTGTCCTTAACCTAAGCTTACTCTACAGAACAAATGTATTATTACTGTTTTTTTACTTTCAATGATTTCATGACTTACATATGAGCACAATTTTCTTCAGACACAATAGCCAGAAAGTTAAACTTCGACCGTTCTCAAATTAGCCTAGCCAAAGATAAATAAATTTCACACGAACTTTATAAAATAATGTTATGCACATACGGATATTAAATTCCATCTATATATGCATATTAATTTATGTACCGGATTTAAAGTTTTACGAATGATAGAATTTTTTATAAATGAGGATGAAGGAAAAAGACGAGTGATAATTTTGGAGTATTAAATATCCCACCAGTTGAATTTTTTAAAACCGAATTAAGTACAGGTAACCTTCCTATAACACGGTACATAGCTTCCTAAAAGATGCCGTGTTGTGTGAAACCGTGTTATATGAGACCCAGAGCCAGCTCAAAAAAGGAGGGTTACGTTCCGAAAACTTATTAAAAACAAACTTTTTTTTTAAAAATTCCATATAAGCAACTTAATTTTTATTAAAAATATAAATGTTTGTATAACACGAAACGAGAAGAAACAAAAAAATATTATTTTCATTTAATGCGACTTTAATTTAATAAATTTCTTCCTCATCGCTGCTCAGTACAATCAAACGAGGACGTTTTTTTCGGTCGAACGATATCACCTTCACTTTCAGAACCTTTTTCTTTATTTAGATATTTTGCACCTTCTATCCTCTTTTTTAAAAAAATCTGTAATGTTGGTTTGTTTGCTGGTTCTTACAAGGTCACTGTAGATTTCACGGTATGGAGATGAACAATTTCGCAGCTCCCTTTTGAATTTTCGGCTCCTTTCAGCGGAAGGGTAGACGAATCGAAAGAACAAAGTCCTGCCACGCGGTATATTCTAACTACAAGTTTAATGTGCATTTTTACAAATTATTTACATTACTCCGGCATGACCGGAGCAAATCAAAGCTTCTCTTACAGAGATCAAAATGTACATTAATCTAAACAAAATCAAAAGTGCATCTGCCGCCGTCATCGGCACGAATTCGAACGACGCGGGGTTCGTCCACGTGGAGATATTACGTCACACGTGTAAACTGTGAATGACGTTTTCCACTATAACATCGGAATAGAGTTATAAATGAATAAATTATAATTTGTTTATACATTTCCATGTAAAGCTACTAGAGTTCATTATTCCTTCCCGTCATTATTTTAAGGTATTTTATTTTTTAAATGTGTTAAACAAGAAGTGCAGTGTTGTACAAAGGTTTTCGCAATTTTTTTTATCGTGTTAGAGCGAAACCGTGTTATAGGTTGCAGTGTAACACGAGGGTTCCCGCAATTTTACTATCGTGTTAGAGCGAAATCGTGTTGTAAGATGCCGTGCTGTAGGAAAGCTACCTGTACTCCTCTAATAAAGTAAACCTACTGATACCGTGGTGTGTATGGGGGAATGTCTTCCTGTAATTCAAAAACAAATACAGTCGAACCTCCATATATCGAAGTAGCAAATTGCGCGAAAAAAATTCGATATATAGAAATTTCGATATATAGAATTGAGCTTAGTCTTATCATAATTCTCCTAAAAAAATTTAAAGCCAATTTTCGTATACGAAACACCATTTCTAATTTATTTGCGAATCCCATTAAATGAAAGTTAATAACTAAAAAATGAATTAATATGAAATATTTATTGATTACTACACATCTTTAAAAAAACAATAATGCAGACAGTGATTACAATGATCACAGTTACATTCTTTAAAAAAAACTACGAATATCTTGCTGAACAGTTAGTTTTGCGGAAAGTTCAAAGAAATGTTCGTATTTATTCAGTCCACTAAAAACTTCACCACGGACATTTTCCGCGAATTGGAAGTTCACGACGCATTGTTTCAAATGAACAAAATTGGGAGATTTTATTCTAAAGTGGAATAAAATCTCCCAATTTGTCTTGAAAAAAATTTCGATATATAGAGATTTTTTCGATATATAGAAACAATTTTTCTATGTAATGAACATGGAGATTTGCTAAAAGTTCGATATATAGAAAATTTCGATATAGGGAAGTTCTATATATGGAGGTTCGACTGTATTTCTATACAGAGCTCATTGTAAACTCAAAAGAAAAAACTCAATATCCTTTAATTACTTGCAAACAAACTTATTTTTAATCGTAAAGTGCTCATGAAGGATTTAAATATAAAAAAGCGGGCAAATAATGAACACATAAAAAGAGACAGTGGCTTACCCAGGATTTTTTCTTGGGGGGGGGGGGGGAGATGAACGGATAAAAATATTTATAATGCATGGGGGGGGCGAGAATATTTATAATGCAAAATCAATATTCATAATGCAATTTCTATTTCTTTTGGGGGGACAGGCCCATTTCTCCCCCTCCTGGATGCACCACTGAAATGAGAAATCAACCTATATTATTCGATGCAAACTTATCTTAATGTTAGTACTAAAAATGGGTCATAGATGGCAGCACAAACGAAGGTTAAAAAATACTCATTTTGGCTGACAAGTGAAATTTTTTCTTAGCCAGATTTTAAGTATAATTATTTTTTGTACCAAGTCCCTCCTGGAAGAAATAACTGATCGAAATGAGTACATTTGAAACTCATAGTGTATGTTCAACCAATTAAATGATCAGTAAATATGGAGGAAATTATTAATAAAATAAAATAATTTAATTTTAACAAAGAACATTTCTTCACATTTAAATATTTAATACACATGCATATATTTCCAATAAAAATATGGTAATTTTCAATAACATATTTCACCTTCAATAGTTTTTTTTTCCCTTTCAAATCCTCTTACATCTTTATCGAGTTATTTTGCTTTGTATATTGCCTTATCTATTAGTTTTTTTTTACCCAATAGATGGCAGCACATAATTCTTAAGATAAAGCCATGAAGCATCTGTAGCTTTATGGTTAAAACAAAATACACAGAGAGAGTAAATTGTATGTTTCTAATTTTCGTTAAAATTAAACAGTAGAACAAATTAATCCCACAATCAAAAGAAGAGTATATATCATAAATTTTTCTTGCTCTAGCTGACATTTTTTGGTATCATTCACTTCGATGCAAGTATGGAAAACATAGTTCTAAGAGATAAAATTTCGATACATTCAAACAACTCTTTTTGAAAAATAAAATGCACTTATAACAATGAAAAGAGACCTTTTAATAAACAGATTTTATATTGAAATAAATTTGCAGGAAATTTTTAAAAAATGTTATATTCTTTTCTAAAATTTATGACTTTGGAAATAAAAAAAAACTGTGAATATATTTCATAAAAAGATAAAACGTAATAAAAACTATTATTTAGTTCATAGGATTTGCTGTTTGCTACCATCCATTGCTTCAGAATGAATATCATTTAAAAAAAAATTATTTAATTATTATTTGCATATAATTTTTGTCTCCATTGCATTTCCATCAGGTAAATACCAATTTAGGTTAAGCACTGCTACAACTTAACACAGGAAAACGAACAATATCTCGTCTTAAGACAGTGGCGTACGGAAGGGGGGGTTGATGGGGGTTATAACCCCCCCCCCCATTGGTCTGATTACATATATTATTTAATTAGGTTTACGCTTTGCACTGATTGCTCAAAACTACTCTTTCATAGTAATAATCCAGTCAAATTAGCTCAAAATGGCGGCGAATCATGCATTAAATGAAGGGGTTGAGATTTTTTCAGGAATGTGTAGGGGTTGGTACCCTGAGCAACGCCTAATAAAGCCCCCTCGATTTCAGGCGTTGCGGGGAGGGGGGGGGGGGTTCCAAAGGTCCTTTTTTCAGTTTTTGGTGTTTATCTCGAAAACGGTGCGTAGCACAGGAAATTGTCAAATTTAAAAATTAAAGCTTAAAAAATTCCCTTCCGAATGGTATATCCATGTTTCTACCCAAGTGTTACCATTTTCGAGATATGAGCCGTTGAATATGAACATTTTTCAAAAAAAAGTGGTAGCGGTTCAGGTATCTCGTCAAATTTCCTCTTCTAACTCTTTCCCCTTCTATTTCTCAGAAAACTCGTGATAGAGAAAGTTGTAGAGCGAAAATTTTCCTTCAGAAATGTATACAATTATGCTAATTTATCTTCACCAGGTAAATAGTTAGAGCGTTTTGAAGTTTAGGGGTACTTTTCAACATTTTGCTTGTAAAATGCTCGTCACTCAAGTTTCGTTTCCATGGTCTGTAACTCTCTTAATCACTTTGCATGCTGTTTAATTAGATATGTATAGTATTCATAACCCATATAAATAATAAATTATGTATACCTGTACGTATAATGTATATCTCATAATATACAAAACACTTGTAGTACAAAGGAGGAAGTAAGAAAACAAACCAAAATGTATAAAAGTTGTTCATATAATCAAAAAATGGTTATCAAAAGCAGGTTCAAACAACAGTTACTTACATTAAATATATTACATACAATTTATTTCATCAACTGCTTTCCTATATATTAAAAGCTGTCAATCTGATACTTGGAAAAAAGTTTCAAACAAGTCAAAGTCTTCACTATCATTTTAGCTTCTGTAGAATGTCCGAATTTTCCAGAACTGATTTCCCACAAAGGTGGCATCCCACTATAATGCCACGATCAAAGTCACTAAGCTCCTTTGACTTAATCATCGTCTCACAAACGCATAAATATGACCTGACAAACCACTACCAATACTTTTATAGCTTTCGGTTACGCATCAAATTACGTCACCTGCTAGATCCACTTCTTTAGGGGGGTTCCGGATACTTTTGGCCAGATAGTGTATAACGTATTATTGAATATTAATGGATTATATAAATTATTAAATTTACTTAATAGGGTCAGCTGAATGATAAGACCTGAAGATGTTGGGAAGAGTAGAGCCTGCCTTCTGTGTTGCCCCATCCGGTCTTCATGAAAAACACATTCGTGTCTCGTGGGGTGAGTGCCACAAGTAAGACGAGCAGGTCTTACCTATCTACTATCACCACAGTTGAATGAGAGGTGTTTTGCCACCCACCTCTGACAATACTACAGTCAGCATCTTCTTTGGCTTGTAGCGTACTGGAAGTATGGGGTTAGTTTTCCAAAAACCTCGCAGAGTGCGAGAAACACAGCTGCGTGTTATCGGGGCAGTTTTCGGCCGGTTCCCACCGTTTTTTAACACGTGCAGTGATGGTAGATCCATGAATGGTAGATCCATGATGGTAGATCCATGACTTCTGTTTGGAAAACAGAAAATGGTTTATATCACCGTAATAAAGCTGTCTTCTCTTAGCGATAGCTTCATGCGAGTGACATAGGCGGGCGATAAAGTTTCGGCGTTAAGAAGAGCTGTCAGCCGATAATCTGCCGCCCCCCCCCCCGGCTGAAAATCCAGACATCTAGGGAGAGACCGCACAGAATCCGCCTTGTGTGGACGTGTTTTTTTTAAGCTCCTGTGTTCGGACTGTATAGGTCCGGGAGCGTGCATTGTAGATCTGCACAGAGTTAATTTGAATATGTTGTAATCTTAAATGTTAAATTTTTTGTTGTTTGTAAATAAAATTCCTCGTTAAGTTTATGTTTTAAAAATTGGTTTCGCATTTTATTTAGGACTCTGTCTTTCTTTGTTATGGATCCAATAGCTGTGAATTTTTTTCAAAATGCCTCAGAGAGTTTAGCCTTGTCGTGACGCCACAGGCTGTAGTAGACTGTATACCTCTTGCACCCAAGGCCCGAACTAACATAGTAAAGAGCTTGGTTTTGTTCCTTTCATTGGAAAGGAAGTTGTCCTGATGAACAGTAGCCACCATGTTCTTATTGAAGTCAATATTCACTGATGCTTTACTTGATGCTTTCCGATGTTGTTCGTCTCTTTCCGTGGAGTTCGTGTCTTCATAACCATCAAAAACCACAGCTGAACTGCTGCCGTAATGGTTGATTATGTACGATACATATTGATTGCAGATGGAGGCGAAGGTGGTGTTGGTGTTCCACTTTACTCTATGAAGCAGGAAGCCGCCATGGATTACCGTGAAACTGTTCTTCACATTGATCAGTTGATTGCATTTTGGGAAAGTATCAGACAGTGCTGACCTTTTGATTTTTCTCATTATCCTCTCGGCGAATAGAGACATGGGGTATGGGGCTAACTCGCACGTTAGCAACTCCTCTACATCCCCTTCTTTCTTCTTGGTGATCAGAGTTCTTTGAAATTTCATCAGAGGCTCTACCACCACTACCTCATCATTAACTTTGATCATATTGCTCATCGCAACTAAAGGAACGACTGAGTCCTTCTTGGATTGTTTCACTTCTGAGAAATTCATTCCAACAAAAGTGCTCATTGTGAGGCTTCCAATTTTCAATGTCTGGTAGCAGTTGACGTTACTTGTTCCAGTTACACCCGTTGAAAGTGACATCAAACAATTACGTTAAGCAAAAGGCGGGTGATCAGCCAACCATTGAGCAAGCTTCCTTCTGTCTAGATCGTCTCTAGGTATGCGTGATGCTAGAAACTCAACATGTTGTTCTCCTCTTGCAGTATGCACAAAACATCCCAAGTGAATTACATATTGCTGTATCTGTGCGTGCTCCCCCAACTCATTTCGCCAACACCGAATCACTAAAGCCTCACCCACGTGTTACTTCTCCTTCACTCTTCATGTCACACATGAGTGTCACCTGAATAGCCATGTCAGACCACACACCAGCCATTGGTGTTCCAGTTCTGTTGACAGTGAAGTATCCACGATCTATAAAATCCTGTTTAAGTTGAAGGTGGGGAGTTGTTAGTCCCAGCATGTGTTGTACATATAGGTGAGTACACTTTGCATAATGAAAATGCCCGCTGGCATGGAAGTAAGGTATCATCAGTAGGGCGCATGCCATATGATCTTTCCAGTTGCGCTGTGCTGCAATGAATTTTTTCATCAACACCACCATTTCAAAGTACTGGACCCACAAAGATTCTGTTGGCCCACTACCTTTGAAACGTGACAATTCGTTGCTCAATTTCCACTGAATGCTGGCAAGGGAGGTATTTGTGGAAATGTGTTGTGGAGTAATTTCTACTGAGGTCTGAAGTAACTAAACTACTACTTCTTTTTCATATGGTGTGATATCTAAATTTTTCAAAATGATCTGAGATAAAATGACACTTCTATACATTTTGGTTTGCTTTCTTACTTCCTCCTTTGTACTACAAGTGTTCTTCTGTATATTATGAGATATACATTATACGTACATGTATACATAATTTATTATTTATATGGGTTATGAATACTATGCTTATCTAATTAAACAGCATACAAAGTGATTAAGAGAGTTACAGACCTTGGAAACGAAACTTGAGTGACGAGCATTTTACAAGCAAAATGTTGAAAAGTACCCCTAAACTTCAAAACGCTCTAACTCTTTACCTGGTGAAGAAAAATTAGCATAACTACATACATTTTTGAAGGAAATCTTTCGCTCTACAACTTTCTCTACCACGAGTTTTCTGAGAAATAGAAGGGGAAAGAGTTAGAAGAGGAAATTTGACGAGATACCTGAACCGCTACCACTTTTTTTTGAAAAATTTTCATATTCAACGGCTCATATCTCGAAAACGATAACATTTGGGTATAAACATGGATACACCATTTGGAAGGGAATTTTATAAGCTTTAATTTTTAGATTTGACAATTTTCTGTGTGACGCACCGTTTTCGAGATAAACGCCGAAAACTGAAAAAAGTGACCTTTAGAAAAAGTGACCCCCCCCCCCCCCCCCGGAGAGCCTGAAATCGAAGGGACATTATTAGGCGTTGTACCGTAATAAGACAGCTAATTAACAGGAAAAACAAACTTTATTTTATATTGTCGAGACGAGGGCAACACAACACAAAAATTGTCGTGGAACACATCACACAATATCGGTAACATAATATCTCAACAGAATCGAAAAAAATGATCCTTCTTTTTACACTGAAAAACGAACAACACTTCCTTTTTCCTTCGCTCGTCCCACGCTACCTCACTTCAGTTCCGTTCGCTCGCATTTCAAAAAACCGCATTCCGGGTCTCGATCGGGAGGTCGTCACAACTCCTCCCCCCTTGAAAACTTTTCTGTAGTTTTACGAAGGAAAAGTTAGTCAGATGGTATACAGGACCATCAAATATCACCGAAAAGTTCATTTTCCTTTATTAAAGGGAACACAAACAAGTACCAAGTGATTAAAGTTATTAGGGGTCCACACACACACACAAAACAACAACAAAAAAAGCGTAAATGTAACATGTAATTAGCGGAAAATCACCTGAATAAAGGTAGTGGATTGAATTCAAAACATTACCGAATCTACTACCACATATGTACCTCATATTAGCTAGCATTATTCTGTTTACAGAATCATAATTTTTACACAATATCCATTATAACATAACATTTTCACATTAATGTATTATCTAAGACAAAAACAAATTAAATGAATAAACCAAAATAAACATGGGAAATATATATATATAATAACAGTTGCACTACAATACAGTTACAATACCCTTTTTCGGGTATAGCCTTGTTAATCTAGAGAGGCTCTACTCAGACTATCAGCATTCCTATTCTTCAAACCTGCCCTATGAACAACAGAAAAATTAAAAGGCTGGAGAGCAAGAGCCCAACGCATCAGTCTAGCATTAGAACTAGCATTTGTTTTTAGCCAAGTTAAAAGATGATGATCCGTCTGGATAGTAAATTCTTGACCACCCAGGTAATGATGTAATTTTTTTATTGCGAAAATTATGCTAGCACACTCTTTTTCTGTTGTACAGTATCGTTTTTCGGTTTCGGAGAACTTCTTGCTTAGATATATAATTGGCTGTTCTTCACCTTCATCATCGAGTTGAGTTAATACCACACCCATACCCAAATCTGAGGCGTCTGTCTGCAAAATAAATTCTCTATCAAATTTCGGGGAGTAGAGAACTGGATGGCTGGTTAGTTTATCTTTTAGTTTTTGGAAAGCCTCTCCACAGTCCTCAGTCCAGTCGATGTCTCCTTTTCTAGTTGTCCCTTTCAAAGCGTTCGTTAAGGGAGCCGCTATCACTGAAAACATCGGAATGTATCGGCTATAGTAGCCAGCTAATCCTAAAAAGGCCCTGATATCCGTTTTTGTTTTAGGAGTAGGAAATTCAACGACTGCCTGAATTTTCAACTCCGAAGGCTTTCGATAGCCTTGTCCAACCACATGCCCTAAGTATTGAACATGATCTTGGGCAAACCGACATTTTGAAGGTTTCATTGTCAACTTCGCATCTGCAATTCGTTGCAATACTAACTGAAGATGTCGAATATGTAAATCCCAGGAAGTCGAGAAAACGGCAACATCGTCCAAATAAGGGACTGCAAACTCCTCTAAACCTTTCAGAAGTTCAGACATCAGCTTACTGAAAAAATATGGTGCATTTTTTAACCCGAAGGGTAATCTTAAGGGTCGGTAGTTTCCGAAGCTAGTCACGAATGAGGCTAATCGTTGAGCATTAGCACTCAAAGGAATTTGCCAGTACCCCTTCGCGAAGTCCAGTACAGTAACGAATTTAGCGGCGGCTACCGTTTCTACTCTGTCTTCCATGTTCGGTAAAGGGAAATATTGGGTTACTGTCACGTTATTTAGTCGACGATAGTCAATGCAAGGACGAGGGTCCTTATTAGGAACTTCTACCAGGATCATGGGAGAAGTATAATCGCTTTCTCCTATTTCAATAATTTTCAACTCAAGCATTCTTTCTATCTCTTTCTTCATGATTTCTTTTTGTCTAGGCGACGATCTGTAAGGCCTTGACATAATAGGTTTATCGTTATTGAGTAGAATATCATGCTCGACCATATCAGTTTTACCAGGTATATTAGAGAAACTGGACGAATATCTTCTTATAATATTTTGCAGCTGTTTGATTTGGTAGTCTTCCAGTCTTTCCTCCAGTCTACTGTTACTAAGAATTTCAGTAAAATCGAATTCATCGGGGGTAACATATATTTGTGGAAATTCGATATCTTCATCTAGAGAGGAATTTTCTGCTTCGTCACAAGACAAAAAATTTACAAGTTCAGCTCTCTTATAATAAGGCTTAAGCATATTCACATGGTATATTTGAGACCTCTCTTTTTTCCGGGGACACTAACCAAATAGTTGGTATCGGAAATTTTTGCTTCAATTTTCCCTGGTCCAATCCACTGAGCAGCTAGCTTGCTTTCCCTTGAGGTAGCTAAAACCAGCACCGAATCACCCTCTCGAAATTCTCGTCTTATGGCATTTCTGTCATACCATAATTTCCTCTTGATCTGATTCTCTGTAACATTTTTCAAGGCAACTTCCTGACATCTTTTCAGTCGATTTATAAGCTGAAATACATACTCAGTCACTGGACTTTCATTAATTTCCGCATTTGTCCAATGTTCATACAAGAGTGTCTCAGGTGTTCTCACATTTTTCCCATAGACTAACTCGGTAGGCGAAAAGCCTGTACTTTCATGAGTCACAGTTCTTAGAGCTAGAAGTGCCAAAGGTAAATACTTCTCCCAGTCTGGGCATAATACTCTTAATACGCGTTTGATAGTTCTGTGGAAACGTTCCACGGGATTCGATTGTGGGTGATGCACCGAGCTATGTCTAACTTTAACACCGAATTTTTCAAAAAAATTCTGATCTTAGCATGCTTGTAAAAGACGTACCCTGATCGCACTGCAACTCTCTAGAGAAACCAATCCTGCTAAATATATTCAGCAACGCATTAGTTACAGATACAGATCCAATATCACTTACCGCTATAGCATCAGGATACTTTGATGACATGCAGATGGCTGTAATTATGTATTTTTTTCCACTAGCTGTTGTCGGCAGGGGACCTACTGCATCAATGTTTAATTTTGAAAAGACTTCTTGTATGACAGGTACCAATTTCAGGGGTGTCTTATCGTTTGGTTTGCCAGCTCTTTGGCAGCTATCACAAGATCGCACGAAGTCTTCCATATCTTTATAACATTTGGTCCAAAAAAAGTACTTTGTCATTCTATCTTTTGACTTAGTAACGCCCAGATGACCTGATGTATCTTCATGACACAGTCTCATAACTCGGTCTCTATACTCCTCTGGGATAACCAAAAGTTTCTTAGTGTCTCCTGAGCTGTCTTCCTGACATTTGATTAGCAGATTTTTATCAATGATAAACTTTGATCCTTTTTGGCATTTTGAATCTTCGTTAACAATCTTGAAAATGGATTGTAATTCTTCACTATCCATCTGGGACTTAGAAAACTGCTCATGGTTTGTCTTCAAGAGAGAAAGCTCATTTGAATTGGTTTCCACTGGAGGCAAAAATTCGTCATCTATGATTATAGAAGTGTCGTTTTGCTCTTGGACCTCTGTTACAAATTCCTTGCTGGATTCTTCATTTAAAGCACTCTTATTTGGCTTAGATTCTTGTTCGGGGCCTAAACTCTCTTCATTTTCTGTCTTTTCTCTTTCCTTTTGGGCGCGAGTCTGCACTGCACTAAGATGAGAAATCGAAATCTTTCCCACCTGTAAATTCGGTAATCTGGCTGCAGTTCGATTTCCTAAAATATAGCGCCCCTTATCTAATTCACAACGCACAACTGCGGCTTTGGTATCAATGCTCCCAAATTGTCCAGAGATCCTAACCTTTGCCAACGGTAGACATGTCGGACCTTCGTCCAAAGGTTGCTGCACCCAAATAGTTTCGCCTGTGTACATCTCAGGAGAGACATATTTCCTACATATGACGTCTATCGTGGCACCTGAATCTCGAAGAACAGGCATGGCAAACCCATTTACTTCCGCTAATGTTGTAAAAGGACTTAGCAGATTTTCCTCCTCTTGTTCCTCACAAATTTGGTTCACTTGGTCTGAAGTTTTCTGAGCCTTTAATTTAGGACAAGTCGGTCGCAAATGGTCAACCGATCCACATTCATAACACTGCAAGGGTTTTCGCGAATCAAAATAATCATAGTTCTGACCCTTCCCCACCACTTGCTTTATTTGATCCCCTTCATTTTGTCCATATTTAGCCGGAAATTTCTGATATTTTCGATTTCCCTTTTCGAAATTATTGCTAGTCTTCCTTTGTTCATAGGTTGGATAACTTTCGGATTTCCTACTCCCCCGTACACTGTCATATTCGTCCAACATCTCAGAAGTTTTGTAGCTGAAGTTATTTTAGTCCAGTTGTCAAGAAAATGTTCCCGAGCATCATTGGATACACGTTTTTTTATCTGGTCTGTAACCATCAGATCCTTCAGCAATTCAAAAGTATTAATTTCCAACCCTTGTATCCATTCTGCAAGATAGTTTCTTAATTCAAAAGTAAAATCTCTCCATGAACTATCAGTCTTCTTTTGATGTTGCACAAACTTAACACGAAATTTCTCGGGGCTAAGTTTAAAACGCTTTAGGAGCAACTCTTTGACGTAATCGTAACTGTCCGTCTTTTCCTCTGGCTCTCTAGCTATAAGCTGGATGATATCCGGCGGAAGACGGGGTAGCAACTGTGTCACCCAATCCTGTTTTCTAACATCTGCCCTTTTTGCCTGGCGTTCGAAAATACTCAAATATAGACTAATATCTTCCTCTATTGGATCGAATTTTTGAAGAATTTTCTGAAGTATAAAATTAGTTCGCGAATTCGTAATTTGCTCCTGATGAGAAGTCTCAGTAACGGATACCTGCATAGTTTCAATTCTTAATTTCTCCATTTCGAATTGGAGTTTCTTTTCTTCTAGTTCAAATTGGCGCTTCTTTTCTTCTTTCTCCAGTTCGAATTGGCGATTCTTTTCTTCTTTCTCCAGTTCGAATTGGCGATTCTCTTCTTCTAGTTCCAATTGGCGATTCTTTTCTTCTAGTTCGAATTGGAGCTTCTTTTCTTCTAGTTCGATTTGGCGCTTCTTATCTTCTTCTTCAATTTTTAACCTTCCAAGCTCAAACTGGTTTTTACTCTCTTCTAACCGATTTTCCGTTATACCTTCTAAAAGATTTTTCACATACTCCTCTTCATAGTGCCTAGATTTTTTTATTAATATTATCAGGTCTGTTATCACTAATTCTTCACTTATATTTTCCCCCATCTCAATAGCCAAAGTCTGAAGATCAATTTTTCTTGCTTTGCAAAGAAAAGCCATGGTAAAATAGTTCAAGATTAGTTACACTCAAAATTACTTAAAATAACACTTGAATAAATCTTGTTTTTTTTTTGGACACAATATAAATTTTAGCATAAGATACAGAAACCGAAAGCAAGTACAATTTGTTTCCTAGCAGGAGTTTCAACTCAAACAATTACCAGAGCAGAGTGTGCTAAACCGAAAGTAAAGATAATTTATCTCCTAACAGGAGTTTTCACATTTCATAAATGTTGCTTACAATTACATCAGCACATGGCGTGCCACAAAACCAAATTTATAATAACAATTGTATAACGACAGCGTGATGCTTTCAAAACCGAAAGTAAGACAATTTATCTCCTTGATGGAGTTTTCCCACATAAATAAATGTTGCTTACAATTACATCAGCACATGGCGTGCTATAAAACCAAAAATATAAATACAATTGTACAACAAAAGCGTAATGCTTTCAAAACCGAAAGTAAGGCAATTTATCTCCTTGACGGAGTTTTCCCACATAAATAAATGTTGCTTACAATTACATCAGCACATGGTGTGCTACAAAACCAAAAATATAACAATTGTACAACAAAAGCGTGATGCTTTGAACCAAATAAGCACGTGGTGTGCTACAAAAATTTTAGTTACACCAGCACATGGCGTGCTACAAATTTTCATCTATATCAGCATATGGCATGCTACAAAATTGTTGCTATACCAGCACATGGCGTGCTACAAAAATCAACTGTACCAGCACGTGTCGTACTACAAATTTCAGTTATACCAGCACCTGGCGTGCTACAACAATTACTAGTGAAATAACAATTTTTTTTTTATCATATAGCATGCCTCAATTCACACTCAAAAGAACGTAACCAAAACAAAACAAAAAAATTTATATCATACAATAATTAAATTTCACCATTTCCCCTAATAACAAAATCACTTTTGGTACTCACCCCTCACGTGGAATGTTCTCATGCCGCGGCTGCCACCAATTTTAGCTGTACCGTAATAAGACAGCTAATTAACAGGAAAAACAAACTTTATTTTATATTGTCGAGACGAGGGCAACACAACACAAAAATTGGCGTGGAACACATCACACTATATCGGTAGCATAATATCTCAACAGAATCGAAAAAAATGATCCTTCTTTTTACACTGAAAAACGAACAACACTTCCTTTTTCCTTCGCTCGTCCCACGCTACCTCACTTCAGTTCCGTTCGCTCGCATTTCAAAAAACCGCATTCCGGGTCTCGATCGGGAGGTCGTCACAGCGTTGTTCAGGGGACCAATCCCTACACATTCCTGAAAAAATCTCAACCCCTTCATTTAATTAGAAATGGAAACCTAATTTGACTGGACTTAACCCCCCCCCCCCCTTTGAAAATTTCTGCGTACGCTGATGTCTTAAGATATTCATTTTTTTAATTATTTAATTAATTTATTTATTTATTGTTTTTTTTAATACGGAAACTGAGAATAGTTTTTTAGTTTTATTTTTTCTCAAATATATTTTAAGTGATAACATCTAGGTGTGATGAAATTAAAGGAACCAACATGTAAAGTAAAACGTCACTTTCTTTCCCTTGATATTTCCATTCATTGAGACTTGGAAGTTAGGGCCTGTTCACATAGAATCCGTCGGCGTTAGCGTTACTCGTATTGAAATATATTTAACCAATTACAAACCTCCAAACGATTAGTCATGAAATTGTTAAGGTCTGTGATTGGTTTAAAATGTGTCAATACGAATAACGCTGACTCGACGGATTCTATGTGAACAGGCCCTTAAGCTATCGTTGCTTACCAAAGTAAAATCCATAGTTAAGGGATTGCTGTTGGGGACTGCAAAGACCCAACTTTTGATTTTGCAGCTAAGCCAAGCATTGGCTGCTGGTTTAGCCAACGGTCAATTTTTCGGTTGATTTTACAGTTGAGTCAACATTTGGTTGTTGTTTGGGCCAACAATTGGTCTTTTAGCATAGAGAACCCATGGCAATTGGTAAGGGTAGCAATATAACTGTAATACAGTTCTGTTTTCAGTAATACAAGATTGTTGGGATACAATTATTCACAAAAAAGTTGGCCAATATAGTTTGATTTTTCCACTGGGCCAAAAGACCAAAATGTTGATTTTGCATCTGAGCCAATTATTAGCTGTTGGTTTATAGACAGTGATCAATTTCACAACTGAGACAACTGGTGGATGCTGGTTGGGCCAATGTTAATTCTTACAGCTGAGCCAACTGTCGGTTTTCGGTTGGGACAAGAATCAATTTTTTAGTTCAGCTAACATTTGACTGTAAGGGGTTAGCAGTCAAATTGCATCAATGGCAACAAATTAGCAGTTCGCCGAATGTAGCAAATCGATCTTTAAATTACATTTTGCAGCATCTATAATGTGTACAATAATGAATACAATATTTAACTAGTTTATTTTTGTAAAAGGTTTTGTTATATAAAAATCACATACTCGTAATTTGAAACAATATTTTCGTTTCTGTCAAAGTGGTTGAAAGTCTGAGAGATCAATCCATATTTCAATATTTTTTAATCTACAAAGTATTCCTTGTTTGAATTTACAATAAATTTGTATGAATACAATGATACAATTATAATTATGTTGCCAGCATTGTCTTATCAAGCATGAACTTAGCATTCACCGTAAATATATTAATAATATATTTGTACTTATAAACAAAATTAATATTTTTTTCATTTAAATAAACTTTTTTTTAACAAAAATGCAGCGCTCAGAATGCAAGTAAAACTTTATACAAATTACACTTGCATTACGATTATACTTTCTAACAATGTACAGCATATTATTAATTTGAAATGACTATGATAATTAGGAATGCGAATAAAACATTTCGAAACTATATAGTACATGAAATTCTCATGATTCAGAAAATGCAATACAGAAAATTTAAGCATAAGATTTGTTAATTTAGTTATAAATTAAGAAATCAAAGCAATTCATTATAGATAAATAAAAATATATATGCACTTTCTTTTCGCCATGCACATTATATTACTGAACACTATGCACATATCTACGGGTTCCCCCCCCCCCTCTCTTTCTCTCTTTAAATATTAGCTAAAATTTAATTATAGTCCATAAACGCCATCATAAATATATATATCAGCTATAATTTACTTTGTAACAAATAACTTACGTCTTCAATGTGTATTCTAGGACTCATTTATTTCTTTATATAGTAACTCACGCGTCCAAAATGTTATTTTGTTTTACTCCTTATAACTGATATCTTCCAATTACATAACAGGATTAATTTATTTCTTCGACCTAAAACGGTTGTCATAATCAACAACATGTGTATTCAATCACGTGTGCCATAATCAACAACATGCTGTTGCAATTTTTCCTTGTCCTATAAATCACATCTTTGACATCTCATAACGTCTCATTTGTGGTTAAACTTAAAAAAAAAAAAAAAGCTTTGAATGATATTAATAAATTTAGTCGCTCGTGTCAATCGAGTGTTAAAAAGTAGTTCATCGATTAATGTTAGATTCAAAAGAAAAATTCGTAAAGGAAAAGACTAAGGGCATAAAACATAAAAACAGCAAGAATGCGATTACAAAACAGGAGGCATAAAACGTATGGAATAGAAACCATGGGCATAAACAATGTAATTTAGAGTTGAAAAACGAAGCGTTTGTACAAGTTATAAGTTGTTTTTCATTCAGTACTTAATATCTTCAATATAAAGAATTATTCATTTATTTATTTACTTTTTGCCCTACAATGGACATCATTCAGATCTTATGGCGTATGATCTTTAATGATTTTAAACTTTAAAAAAAAAAACGCAGCTTTGAATTACTATAATAAATCAATCAGGTTAAAGAAATATATTTTATCCAATGAACGTTTAGTTAATTCGCACAGATAAAAAACCGTTAAGGACTTTGAATCGTTAAAACAGCGTGAAATGCATCTATTTTACGTAGCACTCGCTCACACAGTTATGTATAAACACACAGTACTCTCGATTATCCAGTTTACGGATAATCCGTACAGAAAAAAATCTGAAATCTTTATCAAATTATTACCTGCTTAATTTATTAAGAATTGCATGCAAATTTCTTCCGACATGAGGCGGTGTAAGTCAGGAAGTCAAGTGGTGTAAGTCCAAAGCGTTTTCCTGCAAAAACTACAAAACATTCCACTATAAACTGAACAAATTATAATTCATAACAATTATTATAATATTGCAAATAATAATTAGTTGCAATTCCACTATAAATTGACCATGCAGATTACATTTTTGCCCTCAAATAAAAAAAATTGAAAATGTGACTTACACCACTTTGCCTTTCACCGCCTCATATATAAACAACAGTTCACTATTTGTTGGGAACATATTTATTGGATAAAGAATGTCATACTGTACTAAAATTATGCATCTTAGATTACCTGGGACTGATAATACAGTGATATGATACATAGGAAAACTCGTGGTAATGCCAAAAAGCATATCAAAGATTAGGTAAAAAAAAAAAAAATTACGGATTACGAACATAAATTTAAATTAATGAAATAGAAGAGATAGTGTAGTATTATACAGGGTGTCCGGGCTAAAAGTGTCCGAAAGTCATGACTTATTTCTACGGAACTACCCATTAGAATTTAAAAAAAAATTATTTAAATAGAAATAACATCTCACTAAGTTTTAATATCAATCACAGATTTCGATCATAGTATCATAGCTTTCGATGTGTGCACCTTTTGTAGCACTACAAACGTCTAAATGGTAATCCAGTTCTCTCCAAGTGTTTCGTAGCATATCAGGAGTTATTAGACATTTTTGCTTGGGGATTCATTAAATCCGTTGTGTATAAACAAAAAATTGAAAATGTGGATGAGTTGAAGAAGCGTATCATTCAAGCAATTCGTGTAATAACTCCTGATATGCAAAGAAACACTTGGAGAGAACTGGTTTACAATTTAGTCATTACTCGTGCTACAAAAGGTGCACACATCGAAATCTATGATTGATATTAAAACTTGGTGAGATGTTTTTTCTATTTAATTTTTTTTTAAATTCTAATGGGTAGTTCCTTAAAAATAAGCCATAATTACGGAACACCCTGTATTTTGAAAATATAATAAAATTTAATAGAAATTGGATTATATATATATAAAATATATATAAAATATATATATATATATATATATGTATATATAAATATATATATATATATATTATATATATGTAAATATATATATATGTATATATATATATATAAATATATATATATATATATAAATATATATATATATATATATATATATATATATATATATAAATATATATATATATGTATATATATAATATATATATATATATATATATAAATATATATATATATATATATATATATATGTATGTATATATATAATATATATATATATATATAGATAGATAGATAGATAGATAGATAGATATAAATATATATATATATATATATATATATATATATATAAATATATATATATATATATATATATATATATATATATATATATAAATATATATATATATATATATATATATATATATATATATATATATATATATATATATATATATGAGCCATTTACAAGCTAAATCGGTTAAGTCCACTTTTTGAAATTTTTGAAATTTTAGTGTCAAAGCACTTGATGGACTCCTAACATTTTACGTTCATAATAAATTTCTCTAACAATAAGTCACTTTTTTCAGAAGCCAATCCAGTTAAGTTCATACTCTAATGTAAATCGTTGCAATAAGGCCATTCAAAAGCAGAAGCAAGTACTCGATGATAACGTAAATAGTTGAGTGTTGTTTCACCACCAAACAAGTAAAATAAATGAGTCAGTGGCAGTCTAACTGCTGCAGAAGTAAGTACTTGTGAATTATTAAACAATTATTATTATTATTTTCTGTTGTCAAAAAATAATTTGAAGACTGAATTGGATATTAATTACTTTTTTTTTTCACTTGCCAAATTGGTTCAGTCCATCAGTCACGAAAAAATTTTAATAATAATGACGACAACCCTCAACGACATTCTATCTTTAATAAGTCGTCAGATAAAAGCGACATCTGCATTAATATACTCTACAGTGATTATTTTAATTTACTTTTTAAGAGGAATTTTAAGAAACAATGTTTTAAGGAACAGTGTTTTATCAATTTTCAAAAACTTAACCAATTAGGACATACGCAATTTGGAAAGGGAGCGACTCGTTTATTTATATGTCTTATTTATATGTCGAACGACATAATCGCACTTCAAAGAAACTATTTATTGTTCTAATGTGACTGAGTATAATTAAACATCAATTATATGCTATTCCCCCTCGGGCTTGAGAGCAAAATGTGCTCCGAGTAGAGAAATGTAGGTCGCAGTACGTACCACTCATGAACAAAAGAAACGCCCGAACAGGGACTCGAACCCTGGACCGTTAGGTTAAAAGCCTAACGCTCTACCGACTGAGCTATCCGGGCTCGAAAGATGCTGGCGAAAATCCTCTAGCAGTACCTTGTATTATCCTCTGTCCTAATCATTATTCATCAATATCAACATCACCACAACGCAGTCTTCTTGAGCCCGTAATTTTTTTTTAAATACGGAATGAATATCGCTATTTCTTCCGCTAGATGGCGTTTATATCGAGAGTGAAAATAACCAGCTGTCTCTCGCTTCAGGCGTCGAAGTAGTTGATCATTAAGATCTTCTTTTAGGAGTAGGTCATCTAATGACTGTAATTAAAACGCTGGGTGGATTATTTAAACTTGAAGATCTTTATCTACATGGCAAAAGGAGCTAGCCCATTAGGAAAGCAAATTTAGAAAAGGATTATGTAGAATTAAAACTATCCAAAAAAAAAAAAGTAATAAGCAATGGCGATTATCTTTCAAAGCGTAAAATTTAAACTTGAAATACAAATATTCTGTAATAATCATACAAATGTATTCAAAATATATCTGCTTCTAATAATAAAATTATTTTTTAAGGAGGACATTTTATAGCTATAAATGTAGTGTCCCAATAAAACGTTTCGAAAACTTCCTAATTTTTTATTAAAAAAATTTTTTTTTTCAAGAAAATTGAAAGTATTTAACTAGTTTATAAGCTTTTTTCCCTTTTTTTTTCAAATCCTAATTATTTCATTACTATATTTAGAATTAGATATTTTATTGAAAAACATACTGCCGTGCTATATTCCATACTTAGCATAGTTAAATGCTTGAAAATGTTAAAAGAAAATCCCTAACTATCAATAATTTCATTCTAGACAAATACTACAGTCGAATATTACAAATGAAAAGACGAAAAAGTGGTTCCTAAGTATCATTTCTAGCAAAGCCATTCTGGTTTTCCCTGCCGACAAGCATCGAACCCCAAATAAGCTATTTAATGAAAATTTAGCCTTTAATTTTGAGTACATGAAAGTAAATTTTAATTTCTCTCTCTGTAAAGAATGCAATAAAAGAGATTTATTCCCTAATATAATTTCCTCTTTTGTTTATATTTCCGTTCAGGTGAAATAAATAAATGGTCTTCGCTCATAGAAAAAATTGGATTATTAAAGTTACTTCATTATTAATTAAGGGGACTCTCGACCCTTAAGTTGAGAAAATAAGGCATATTTTCATATTTTTTGACTCTTTGTAACTATTTCAATTTACTCCTAATTTTTCCAAATTTTATGTATATGATAAATTGATATATTTATTTTAATAAACAAATTTACAACTCTCAAAATAGTTTTAAATAATTTTTTTTAAATTCTCTAGATATACCTTGTTTTTTAAGTATTTTTATTGTATACTGGCTTGCGCGCAGAACTAGGAAATTAATTTTACACTTAAATGTATAATTCCTGTTTTATATTTAAAACAAATAATTCAAAATACAATTGATCATAAAACATTCAACATTAAAATAATTTTTCTATTTTTTAAAATTGCTCAAAATATACTTAAAATTTCCTTAAATTTTTGGCATTAATTTACCCCTGAAAAAATAACAAGATGTGCAGTGATTGCAATAACTCTAGTTCAGACGCAATAAAATAACATGATTATGCAGTAATAAAAATTTCATGGAATTATGTTTCATAGTTTTTGAGATATCAGTTGCGGAATGGTGCAAAATTACATTTTGAGAAAAATGAGGTTAAAATTTTTCTTGCCATAAACTTGATCAATGATTAAATATTTAGAATATCAATATCTCCGGAACTAAGCGGAATATTTTCATGCGGTTTGCTTTATTTTGTTCAGAAATGATCAGGCCTTTAACATATATTTTTTCTAAAAAATCGAATGTTTTAAAGATTAAAGGGTAGTGAGTCCCCTTAAGTCTGTTTAATATACGAGTACTTTAAAGGTTCAAAGTTTGTTTTTTCTTGTTTACTACACAGACTTTTGTATAAAAAAAATCGATTTGTCAGATTTTCTGTAAAATATACAAAAAATAAATGAAATATTTCTTAGATAAAAAAAAAATGATTTGAAGTTGATTTTGGAATGAATGTGTTATATAATTTTTAAAACTCATTGAGTGTATTGTCGATTGTAATTTATTGTTCTGTTTAATTGACTTTGTACAATTTATGACTATTTTACTAAATTGCTTATGTACAGTGTGCTTTTGGATTCATCGACGCATAATTTTAAAAGTAAATGGTTTGTTTATAAATTATTATGTTAATTCAGGTTGCAACATACAGAATAATATTTAGTTTTACAACGTAAGAAAATAAAAAAGTGGTTTTTAAAATGTCTAAAAGTAATAAATAAAAATTAATTAACAGTTAACGGAATATATATTTATATATATTCTGTTAATTAAATTATGTTAATGAATACCATCTATATATATAAAACAGTTCCGTAACTGACTGACTGACTGACTCACTGACATACAACACACAGACCAAACCGCTGGACCTAAAGGGCTGAAATTTTGCATGGCGATTCTTCTTATGGTGTAGGGGTGCACAAAGAAAGATTTTTGAAAAATTCTTAGATCTTCTAATTAAATTTTTAAGCTGTTTTAGTAACTTTTTTTAAGTTTGCATTTAAAATAATAATTTGAGGGTTATAAAATTATATCACGAGAAAGATCATAAAAATTGCTTTAAAATGAAATATTTTTTGAATCTTTACCTCGATTTTCTAATTTTTGGTGAATTCTTTCACGTGATTTCTTTTTCTGGTACTTTAAATAAATGTATCGTCACGCATAACAACTAAATATAACAACTAAATAGACAAAAAAAATATTTTTTTTCTTTCTAATACAGCAGACAATTGGATATTATCCAAAAAAAAATAAATATCCTTTACGATTTTTTTACAAATATATATATATATATATATATATATATATATATATATATATTACATCAATGTATACATTGATCGTCGTATTTATTATAAATATATATATTTATTTATTTTTTTTTGGCATTAATTGCATACATTGACCGTTGTATTTAATTTGAATGTACTCCGTAGCGAAGTGCGGGTTTTCAGCTAGTATATTTATACATGTATTATAGGTAGTTAGAGATGTCAAAAAAATAAACTAAGTGGTGCTCAGTTTAAAAAACGAAGAATTGAAAAGTAAGAAGCCGAAAAGGAAGTTTTAATGAAAATTGCTAAAATATGAAAATTTTTTGAAAACGGTGAATACTTATTTAGTTAATTAGTATTATTCTATTTCTGTAACTTAGTATTAAGATTTTTTTCATTCTATTCTTCTTGTAATTATGTTTTAGTTGACTACATTAGAAAACTATCTGGTTTAACTTATCTATTTCACCTAAAATATTTTTCCTCTTCATAATTTTTTATTACTGTCTTGGTGTTATAGCCGACCTCCGGGAGTGTTGCCTGGCTTAAAACATGTTTAACCGGGGTTCGGGGGTCACAACCCCCCCCCCAGTCATCAACTATACCACCTCCGATTCCGCTTTTTGCCTATTTATATATGTCAATCTTATTTCAGGTTAGAGGTGTATTAAATGGTCACATCTGCCCTTTTAATTATCTTAATTTTAAATATCTTTATATATATATATATATATATATATATATATATATATATATATATATATATATATATATATATATATATAAAATTAATATAATATAATATTATATATAATTAATTTATATATATATATATATATATATATATATATAACCCTAAGAGCCGAAGTTGCCCCCCCCCCCCAAAAAAAAAAAGAAACTCTGGACTGGAGCCGCCCCTGTCATGATTATATATATAGATTAATATATATATATATTAATCCGCTTAGATGCTTTCACCACTCCTAACCCAATTCCAGAACTTAGGGAATAATTGGGAGTTAGTTAAGAAAAGATACCCTTGAGTTATCAGCTGTATGGAATATTGAATCTTGTTGTCCCCAAAAAAGATACGTCTTGTGAAAAGAGTCTTTGATGAATTACAAGTAGATGAACGCATTGAAGACAAAGAACGATGTTTCAAAGTCGAGGTGTTTCATAAAGTAATGGATTTAATAATTAATCAATTTTCTATTAGATTTGAATCCGTTCGACAATCATGTACACTTTTTAGATGCTTATAACTTGCATATCTCGTCGCGTCACTTGTTAAAAGTATTCTGGAAGGATCAGAATTGTTACAATCGGCATATCTTTCCAATATTTCACCTAATTTTGGACCTCAACTGCTTCGATTTAAAACGTGCTTTTATATTCAATTAAAACAAATTACTTTAATACGAGAAACTGCTGAACTACTTTTAATTCACACTGCAGACTCAAGTAGCTTCTTTGACATTATTACAGCATGCCCGATATTTTAACTTTGCTGTTGACGACAACGACAGCAGAAAGAAGTTTTTCGGAGCTAAAATTAATCAAAACATATTTTAGAAGCATCATGTCACAACACCGTCTTAACTCTTTGACCAGTGGCGTAGCAAAGGGGGGCAAGGGGGTCTATCATGCCCCGGGCGCCACTCGCAGAGGGGCGCCAATGTAAGATCCATATATTATATTACTATATGTTTTCGAGGTGAATGCCAATATAAGGTCTATATATTATATTACTATATGTTTTTCAGGGGAGGGCCCCAATATAAGGTCTATATATTATATTACTATATGTTTTTCGGGGAGGGCGCCAATATAAGGTATATATATTATATTACTATATTATTTTGTGGGGGGCGCCAATATAAGGTCTATATATTATATTACTATATGTTTTTAGGGGAGGGCACCAACATAAGGTCTATATATTTTGTTACTATATGCTTTTCGGGGGGGGGGGTGCCAATATAAGGTCTATATATTATGTTATTATATGTTTATCGAGGACGCCAATATAGGGTCTATATATTATATTACTATATGTTTTTCAGGGGGGGGGCGCCACAAAGGTATCGTGCCCCGGGCGCCAGTTATGCTCGCTACGCCACTGTCTTTGACTACTATATAAATTTAAAAAACAATAACTTTTCAACTTGAACTGGAGAAAGTGATTCATCGATTTGCAAACGAAAAAGTGAGGAAAAAACAATTTTGAAGTTTTTTTTTATGTGGAAACTAAACATAACGTGCATAAGTGCATTTTGTCAATACAGTTTATAAAATATGTAGTAAATATTAGTAGGTACTCCTTACTTAATGAATTATAATTTGTTTTATTATTATAGTAATATTTATTAAATTGAATATCTTATTATTGAAATGTCTTGAATTTCAATTAAAGTGTTATTAAGTAAAATTCTAAATCGAAATAAGAAGATCAGATAGAAAACAAATTTCGCCATAACTCTTCCGAGAAACAAGTGGGCGCTGCGATTTTACTTGCTCCAGGGCGCTGAATATGTAGCTACATCACTGTTACTATACATTTGTCGTATGATCGACGTCACTACGTTAATCAGCTCTTTTGATAATTCCAATTCTTATGGTTAATTTAAAATTTTTATAATAAACACTGGGAGTTCCTTTTTCTCTTTAAGAAGTTCTAAATGAGTACTGAATTTCCTTTTTCTTTTTACCTGAAATCGATTTTACATATTGGTGCTGCCATCTATGGGAGAAAATAAAAACTAGCTTATACACTTTATAATTTCTTTAGTTTATCAAAAATATGAAGATGGAAAACTTCTCTACGTTACACTGGCAGCTCCAGTCCAGAGATTTGGGGGAGGAGGGGGGGGGGGGGTCGTCGTCGGGTCTTAGGGTTTTACTTACACACACACACAGAGATATATATATATATATAGATAGAATAAATAAACATCCTCTCATTTTCAATTTAAACTCATTTAGTAATAGGTCTAGGATTATATAATTTTAGGCTAAAAAAAAAATTCGCCGGGCTTATTTTTTTTATTATTTTTTTTTTTGGGGGGGGGGGGGCAATTGCCCCTACTGCACCCCCCTTGGAGCCGCTGTTGCTACGTTATGGTCCAAATATTCAAAACGAGAGACTATAAAGCATGGTTGTAACTGGGAAAAGTGAAGGGGAAGCAATTACTAATTTTTTTGGCGCTATTTATTACTTCTTTAAAAAAAAAATTAAATATGAGTATTAATGGCGAATAGTCTATTATTAATATTTTCTTCAGAATACTTAAATGTTACTTTTAAATAAGAAACAAATTTAGTTAATTATCAGTTGAAAATGATCATTTATAATTATGAATAGATTATTAATTTATGGATTAATAATAAATTATTAATATTAATTTATTAAACAGTTAACACATTTCTACTTCATACTCATTCCAGTTAATTAACTTTACAAGGACACAGGCCCTGATTTTCCATTAGGCCCTGTAGGCCCGGGCCTATGGGCCCCCGAATGTTGGGGGGCCCCCCAAAATTTTTATTTTGAGAGAAAAAAAGAAAAAATTCCCAATTTTTCTTTTCAATTTTTTATTTTTTTATTTTATCTTTTTAATAGCAATTTTTTTTATATATATATCCTTTCAAATTTGATTGATTGTTTCATCATATGTATAGTTATATGTATAGTTCATCATATGTATGTTATAGTGTATATAAGGGATTAATAAGTTTTTCTGGTTGCACTGTATCGGTGTTTTAATAATGAAGTTAATATATTGTATTGCTTTTTGTTATTTGATAATGTTCTAGGCTTCTACGCTCCAAATATCCAATTCTTGGTAAAATGGTACTTTCACGATGATTCATGATAATTTTTTTTTGTGTGTGTGTGCCAATTTTGGAAATTTTGCGCCCACATCAGTGTTAGGGAGCCCCCATCGCGAGTTGTGCCTACAGTCAAGAATTTTCTAAATCGGGCCCTGCACGGACAAGAAATACCAGCTCTTCCTAATAGTAATATGTCACTGCCGAAAATCAGCAAAACTACGACAATAACTAACACACACACACATACATACATACATTGTTGTATTGCTTTTAAAAATAGACTGATATTTCCGTGTACCACCTTGTAGTACCTGTTCCGTCTCGGAATGTTGACTCCAGCACATTTCTTAGTCGGACGACCAATTACTATGATACCTGAACCTCAGATTATTAATTTAGCAGATAATAGATTATCCCGCTAGCAGCAGATGAAAAAGTATGTTCAAGTTATTTGGAAGTGCTGGCAGCGCGACTATCTTAATCATTTACAACAAAGACATAAGTGGCAGTTTGACAAAAACAATATTAAAATCGGGACTTTAGTTCTAATGAAGGAAGATGGTTTACCTCCTTGTAAGTGGGCCCTTGCAAGGGTGTTAGAGGTAATTCCAGGGGCTGATGGCAAAATTCGTGTGGTAAAGTTGAAAACTGCTTCAGGTATTTTCACACGAGCCATTGGAAAGATTTGTATTTTACCGGCTCAAGACATTTAGGAATAATGTAAATAGTGCAATATTGCAATGTATATAGTCCAATGTGTTTAGTATTTGCTGTTCAGTTGTAAATATTGTGTGTTTATGTAAATATTTGTGTGTTTATGTAAATATTTGTGTTTCTATGTAAATGTTGTGTTATGTATGTAAAAGTTTGTAACCAAGTTTAAATTTTTGCAAATTTCAACGCCGGGCGGGATGTTCCGTCTCGGAATGTTGACAACAGCGCCACGGTGAAGGTGTGGCCAAATCCTGTAAAACGCCAGAATGATGAACGCTCCCCGACTAAGCGGGACGCAATTGTAATCTGTATCGTTCACCCGACTTAGCGGTGACAATTAAAAAAAATTGTTAATAAACGGTTATTCAAACGACCAGTGACGAATTATAATATTGTACAGTCCAAGATAAATAAATAAGATCCAACGAAGGATCAGTACCCCTTAAAATGTAACAATACAAATGTAACGATTTCAGATCTCTTATTTAAATATGGCAAGACGCTAGCTTATTTTAATGTTATTTATTGCTTATTTTTAGAAAAAAACGTTTTTTTGGTTTGTTTGTTTGTTCGTTTTTCACACAGATTGCTTGCATTGAAATCAAATACAGCGGTACCTCGACTTACGAGTTTAATTCGTTCCATGACGGAGCTCGTAACTCGAAATACTCGTATCTCGAATCAATTTTCCCCATTGAAATTAATGGAAATGCCATTAATTCGTTCCGGGTTCCCCCAAAACACCGCAATTTTTGCTACATGTTTTTAAATAAGAAAAATGTGCTTATAAACGACGAACATTGTATAAAAACGCAATACAATAGAATGTACTGCAATAAATTTGTTTTTTTAAGTGTAATGTACAACATTTACCTTGGAGATCAGACTTGAAGATGCTGATGAAGAGGAGGAGAAAGGCTGAACTGAAGAATTAAATCTTATTCGTTGATTTTTGACCTTTTCGCCCCGCTTTCCCCACTTTCGCTTTTATTACCAGCTACTCTCTTAAAGTGAACGAGTGAGACACGGAAGCTGGGCGATTGTTGCATCGTTCACTGTGGCTGTAATGTCCAGATTCTTCTCTCTGAAGAAGGGGGAGAGCTTGGAATCCTAGGACCAAGGTCATCCCCTCCCTTAGACCCCACAGGGAGTTTTAGTGTTGGGGAGGGAATTGAAGAGAGCGACTCAAGTTTGGGGCTGAGCAAGCTGCCCCGGGTGGTAATTGCTCAGTGTTAATCTCTCGGTTTAAGACTGGACTCAGAATAATATGTATACAATTGTATAATAATTGTACACAAAGGTTGTAAATATTATATGCTTCTTGTGTTCTCATTTGATGAGCACGTAACTTGGCATTCTCTGCTCAAACTAGCGGTGGGATATCTGAAGCTTGCTCGTAACCCGAATTTTAGCTCGTAGGTCGAAGCAAAAAATCTACCGAGAGAATGCTCGTATCTCGAAAAACTCGTAAGTCGAGGTACGTTCTCGAAATCACAAATTTCACCGTGAAATCAGTTCTGCTGTTTTTCAGATCCCAATGTCCATGGATTCTCCAAATCACGTCATTTTTTTTTACGAAATCGGAATGTGTCTAAAAGCTCCAAGAAAAACAATCTTTTAAAATTGTCTCTTATGCTTCATTTCCGCCGATAATGAATTCTCATCTCTCGTCCCCGTCGATTTACTCCAATACCCAGCTGCGAAAATGAGTCGTTTTTCCAACTCGCCTCTGCCACCTGCATGGCAGCAATAGTTATAAATCCAAACAAACACACGAATCCTGCGAAATTTACAAACAGATTCGCTCGAGGGGACTTGCAAGTGTGTTTTGCGAACTCGCAGAGCGGAAAGCGACGCTTTTATTGATACACTCAAAGGGAATGCAGTGGGAAAAGAAGGATCTGCGAGAAATGAAATGACAGGATTTAGGTGCTATCTGACTGATTGATTATGGCAATAAAGGATGAGCGATGAACTGCAGACTAGACGTGCTCTTGAAGTTCCACATTGTGGGAGAGGAAAATATTTGGAACTGTTTTTATACAGTCTGTTGTTGTCTTGTTGTTATTGTGACTTATGCACCCCTGGCCGGAACATGACGGACCAGGTCTTGACTGAGGGCAGATGAATGCGGCTCCTGTTTACAATAGTATCTCAAGGGCCATTGGAGTCCGACTTAAGCTAGGTGCCACCTCAATTTTGAACGATCATCCCCAGGAACGACATCTGTAGGGCTCGTACCTTTTCCCATCCACTGACTTCATGGGAGGACTTTCCGGTCCTCGGATTTAACGTACCCATATCCGGGCTAGACACGAAGGTGCAAAAGGATGTTCATCTGGTTTCGAACTGAGCACCTTCATACCAAAGGCCAACGCACTACTACTTGGCTCCCACGGGCCTTTTTTACATATTTAAAAATAAGATATAAATCTATTTTGTAATGAACAAAAGCAACATATGTGTTTGAATATGCCACCAGAGGGCATTGTACACATTGCTTCCAAAGCGGTCCTCCGCTGGCGCCGAAATTAGTGATAAGACCTGTGATTGGTTTGACGTATCACGGGATCATTGTGTTAAGCTCTGTAATTCGTTAATATTTTTATCCCTGATGCTCCGGTCTGCTAAGGAAGCTATGCGAACAAGACCGAACTGATAAAAATGAATATTCTGACACTTTAGCTGATCATATACTTTCCAGAATACTAATTCCAGGCTTTTGTTTTCCAAAAACTAAACTAAAACAAAAGCAATCGGTTATGTAATCAGTTATGTCACTAGAACTGATAAAAAATAATTCCCCGGTACCTTAGTTAATTATATAAGTTGACTGCTTTCGTTTATTGTAAATATATTACAATTTTAATCTCTGGAAAACGAAAGCAGCCGATTATGGAATAAATTAAATCACTAGACGTGATAAAAAGATAATCGTGATAAGTCCAATAATCACATTAATTGGCTGCTTTGGTGTCTACTAATCCGAATTATTACTATAATTTGTAAAAACAATACCAAATAATTATAACTAATTAAGTCGATAGAACTGATTAAAACTATCATTATCCTGCTACATTTATTAATCACATCAGTTGGCCGCTTTTGTGTACGTTTGACAGAACTTATAACTTTAATTTATAAAAAATAATATTGTTTGATTATGCAATTAATTAAGTCTTCGGTACTGACAAAAATATTTGCCACGATGCGTTAATTAATCTCACTGGTTGGTTGCTTTTGTCTCGGCTAACACTATTTATAACTCTAATTTTTTACAACAAAAGCATATAGTTATATAAGCTGATTCCCTCGGAAGAAGCCCTGAATATTCTGTAATAACTCTCGCTAGAACGAAGCAATCGGAAACAATGTGCAATGTGCTCCCCAGTAGATGGCACATTACATCACGTGGTTTTCCGGTTTAAGGGTGGTCCTATTTGTCGGCTTATGTTAACTCGGAAAACATCCGTACATGAGCATCTGAAAATCCCTTTAACACTCACCAAACACCGCTCCATGATCAAGAAGTTGGTGTGTGGTGCACATCTTAGGTCCCTTTTTTTTAGACCACTGTTAACACCTATGTGTACCAGAACTGTTTGAACAGTTAGTGAATCAGCTGGATGAGTGTTAGTTAATGGAAAATATCTTCCAGCAAGATGGAACAACGTGCCACATATCGGCAAGCACATGGCGGAATTTGAGTCCTTCTTCGGCAGCAGGGTAATTTCATAGGGGCTTTGGCCACCGTAGAGACTGGATTTGACACCACCAGACCTTTTCTGCTTTGGGTAAATGTCTATCGGAACAAGACTCGCAATGTGGAAGATTTGAAGGAAAACGTCCAACGTGAAATTGCTGCTATACCCTTGCTATTACGTTCAGGAACACGGAGGGTCGCGTCGAAATGTGTCAGACAAAAATCGGAGATCAGTTGCAGCATCGCATGTAATGCAATCGATCACACACACTTCAAGGTATGTAGCGTATTTATTTGTTTTAATCACATAGGATTTCCTTTTGAGGTTTTGACAGCACTTAATACATTAATTAACCACATTAATTAACCACATTAATTAACCACATTTGTTGGTCTAATTCGTGCCTGCTGACATTAGTGATTCTAATTTGTGAAAATAATTGCTACTGGTAACATAATTAAACACTAAAACTGATATGGGCAACTATCGAGATGCGTAAAATCATTCCCAATGGCTGGTTGCTTTTGTTTGCTAAGGCAAATTTTATCTTTAAATTGGGAAATAAAGCAAACGGTTATTGCTATTACTAGCGTTGCTATCAAAACATAAGCATACTATCAGGTTGATTAATCACGCCAAACGGGATTTTGTACAAGAAAAAAAGATAGTTCAAATTTTTAAACTAAAAACAGGCGATTAGGAAATTAACAATGCTACCAGCGTTTTGAAACTTTATTTTCCGGGTAGCCTAATTAATCTCATAGCTAGAAAGCTGTCTGTCCATATGATGCTATATTATCTGTGGTGCATAAATGACGTGTTTCACCGGTGTCTCAGACGGAAATGCAGAGAAGTATCGTTAGCTGTCTTTCATTGTCTTTTCGATGTCTTTCTAATGTAAAGTCTGCCTAACATTTCCATTGCATGGGAAGAATACTAGAAGCTTACCACTAAAAATAAAATATAATTAGAAGATAAAAAGAACTTTATATATACCATGTTTCTAAATTTTCTGTTGAATCATATAAACTTGACAATTCTATGTATATAAACACTTTTTAATAAATGCTTTTTATGTTAATGTTAATAAATACTTTTTAAAAATTTTTTTGATGAATTATCCCATCAACTTGAAAGAAAATTATCAAATGCGTAATAAAGAGGTATCAAATGCGTAATCAATTTCGTTTAACTTTTCGCTCCCGTCCCAGCCGATAGATGGCTGCACCATTCTACAAAACAAAATTAACTGAAAATGTATTCAAATCTGCTTAAAAATGGCTAAAAGTATCAAAACAATGCATTGTCATCGTGTTCTGAGCTATTCTAAAAGTCTCAGTTGTCTAGCTAGTCGGGAAGTTAGTTAAAAATCGATTGCAAGATTTGAACTGGACAAACACACAAACACACAAACAAACAAGAAAGCGAGTTAATAAAAACATGTAAAAAGTTGTAAACTATGTGAAAATTAAATCTCGTAAACAGCGGTTTTCCTTTTTGACAATTTTTTTTTATGCATATGGAGCAAATAATGTTAATCTTATGTATAATGCAAGGGCAAAATGATTGCCCAAGGCTTAGGCCTTGTTTACATTACTTGCGAAAGCATAATGTAACATTTTTCCATTGACTACGAGCGTGTTGATATGATCTGGGATTGGTTTGACACGTCACGTGATCATTGCGCTGAGCTCTGTGACTGGTCAAAATCTTCATTGCTGATGGTCCGGAACAAAGGTGAGAAAGGCCAAAGCCTTATCTGAAGTGTTTAAAGAGAGAAATATGAATGCTCTGAATCTGCGCATTTCCCCGTTTTATTTAAAGTTCTGAACAAAGTTAATTCAAGCGTAAAAGGCAAATATGGAATTTTATTTTAAACTTCAACGAACAAGATAAAATCCCAAGAATAAAATTAATAAATAAATAACTTGCATGTGCAATTGCAATTATAAACTGCTAAATATCAAATAATAGCTACCTTATTGAAAATAGTATAAGGGATTCTGTTATACTTCGGACTTATATTAATGTTTCAATTATTTTTTTTCCATCCAGTAATACAGAAGGTCGTTCGCACTTTATGGAAACGATTTTGTAATTTATTTTTTGCGTTTGCATTTTGAGATAAAATTTGGCAACTTCAGAATAATCGTCTGCTACTGTTTTGTTTTGATTAGAATGTGAAACAAAAGATTTATTTTGAAAATGGCTCCTAAAATTGATAGATGGCTCGCAGGTTACGTAACTGCGCTTTCCGGGGAGAAATATTCGTATCAAAAAGTTATAAAACGGTGTAAAAATCGCGGTTATGGCATTTCAATAAAAGGTATTTATAATATATTAAATTTGAAAGAAAAAAAGTTCAGGTAGTCTCTTCTAACGAAACTACTGCGGGTTATTAACGTAGGATTACTTATCGTTTCTTACCTCTTTTGTATGTATATATGTATGTATGTGTTATGTATATATGTATCTATATATATGTACGTATGTATATATATATATATATATATATATATATATATATATATATATATATATATATATATATATATATATACACTGAAGTGCTACTGAATTAGGGATAGCAAAGCCTATGTAAACTGTGTAGCGCTGCGCATAATGTATGCGCAAGTGAGGGCGCTATGGTAACTGCATATATAGCGCGTACTGTAGTTGTTCTGAATTAGTTGTTGGAATTGCCAGTATGGGTAAACTGCTTGATTTAGACGCCTTCGATCACGGACAAATCGTAGGTGCGCGACGCATGGGCCATTCAATTTCCAAAATCGTCAAACAGCTAGGATTTTCAAGGTCCACAGTGTCAAGAGTATACCAAGAATACATGGATGGTGGAAAAAAACTAGCGATCGGGCAAACTGCAAAGGACAATTAGCCTTGACAGTGCGTGGTGAGAGACGGCTCAGGCTTATTGTACGTAGCCAGCGAAGCCAAACATTAGCTCAAATTACCACCCAGTTTAATGACGGTGCCAGTCGTACAGTCAATAAACGGACTGTGCAACGCTCGCTTCACCGTATGGGTTTCGGGAGCCGTCGACCTACGAGAGTACCATTGCTCTATACTCGCCATCGGGCTGCACGTCTTGCCTGGGCAAGAGAACACAGAGACTGGAGTGTAGAGGACTGGAAACGAGTAGCATGGAGTGATGAGTCTCGATTCCGAATACTTAACACCGACGGGAGGCTGAGAATATGGCGTCAGGCTCATGAAGCCATGGATCCTGCATGCCTGGCTGGAACTGTACGAGGGCATGGTGGCTCAATCATGGTCTGGGGTGTTTTTTCATGGCACAGTTTGGGATCTTTGGTGCGTGTACCAACCTCCCTCAATGCAATTCGGTACGTAGAGTTGCTGGGTGATCACCTCCATCCGTTTATGCTGTTCCGTTATCCGCAGGGTAATGGAGTTTTCCAGCAAGACAACTGTACCTCTCATAAGTCCCGGTTGGCTCCTGGCTGGTTGGATGAGCATTCCTCTGACTTCTCTGTCATGAATTGGCCACCTAGAAGCCCAGACTTAAATCCTATTGAGCATCTTTGGGATGTTTTGGAACAAGGCGTGAAAGGCCATCACACAGCACCAAAGAACCTTACTGAATTATGGACAGCTTTAGCCAATATTTGGCAAGCCATTCCCGTGGAACGTTTCCAAAAACTTGTTGAATCTATGCCTCGTCGTGTGGCAGCCGTTATCAAGGCCAGAGGAGGCCCAACTCGTTACTAGGTAGGTATCCCTAATTCAGTGGCACTTCAGTGTATATACATATATGTAAGTCAAAATTTTAAAGCATTTTGGTAACTGTTCTGCTTAACTGTTCTGTTTAATTCTTTTCTGTTTAACTGTCTACTGGTTGTCGAAGCGATACGGACTGGGTTTGGTACGTTGCCAAAATTATTACCCTCGAGGACGGATGGGCGGACGATTTTAGTGCCTGAAATTTTGCTTTCCGGAGGACCGTTATGGAGGAACGTAATCCTACGTTAAAATCGTCTAACTGGAAGCAAAAATGAAAACATGACTGCGAAACCTCATCCTAAGACTGTTCGAACGTAGATAAATATCAAGAAAGTGAAGTCTCTGATCCTAAAAGAAAATCCGCCGACTCAAAGATCCATTGCATCGAAACTAAGAATGTCTTCTGGCACTGTAAGAAAAATCATTCATAAAGATTTGAAGTTAAAAAAGATGTTTATACCTAAAGTTCATCTGCTTTTGTTCTATTTATTTTTCATGTTAATTATTTTCATGTTTTTTGAACAATTTAGAATTAAAATGTCTTAAGGAACAAAATACGATGCTATGTTGTACCTTGGTCCTACTGATTTTTACCATGTTTTTATTAACTCGCTTTCTTGTTTGTTTGTGTGTTTGTCCAGTACAAATCTTGCAATCGATTTTTAACTAACTTCCCGACTAGCTAGACTTTTGAAACTTTTAAAATAGCTCAGAACACGATGACAATGCATTATTTTAATACTTTTAGCCATCTTTAAAAGCAGGTTTGAATTCATTTTCAGTTAATTTTGTTTTGTAGAATGTTGCAGCCATCTATCGGCCGGGACGGGAACGAAAATTTAAACGCAAGTTAACTTCCAATTAACTTTATTTTCTTTCAAGTTGATGGGATTATTCATCAAAAAATTTTAAAAAGTATTTATTAATACATAGAATTGTCAAGTTTATATGATTCAACAGAAAATTTAAAAACATGGTATATAAAAAGTTCTTTTTATCTTGCGATTATTAATTACTTTCCGTTGTAAATTGAAGGCAATCTGGCGACCTTGTTTTAAAGTTAACCGGAAAGGAAGGTGATCAGCTCTTTCGATGTATTTGATTGGTAAGAGTTCTTCATTAGTAAGAACTTGTTTCTCATTCTTATTTTGGGACTATGAAATTATACCCATTCCAGATTCTAAAAAAAATTTCTCTTGTCTAAGTAGAGTAGTGTTATATAGATTGAAATGTGGCTGATGCCCTGGCTAAGGAGGGAACTACAACGGATTTGACCTCTAACATTTTTTTGGAGATCTGCTCAAGAGTTAAGTCTGCCATCACCAGACCTGCCAACCTCAGTAAGAGCAAAATTCGGCAATATTCTACCGTGCATAAAATAATCGACACAACACAAAACAGTATAGTAAAAAATCATAAAACAATTGTAATGTATACTTACTTATAGTTTATAGGATCTCTTTAATAATATTACATAGTTCAAAATATTTCCTTACTGTTCAGCACATCTTGAAATTATAATATTAAACAAAAGTTATAGATTTGGAACTTGGAATCATACATTTTAATGTACATCTTATTTACACTAGTAGGGACCCCAGCAGTCTACATTTTGAGTACTTCTATTTCTTTATAATGTTTGTTTTAATTAATTGCAGAAAATCTTGGAATTTTTGTAGCATTTACTGTAGATAATTTCGCTCTTTTTAAAAATTCATTGTCAAATTATTGTTCTTCATAGCAGTGTCCTTGTGGGTTCAATTTGCACATTAGCAAATTTTCTAAGGTTTCCCTTGCCATAGATCCCTTGCCTGAACTGAGCAGATATTTTTGTTATGCAACTAAAAATCCGGTAATAATAGTGTCCATTCCGGAAACCCGGAAGATGCCTTAAAAATCCGGCATTGCCGGGGTAAATCCGGAAAGTTGGCAGGTCTGCATTAGGGATGCGACATCGATAACAAAACATCGATGTTTTGAAACATCGATATTTAATATTAAAACATCGATGCTAATAAAACATCGCCCAAAAACCATCGATGTTTTTAAACATCGATGTTTTAGAACATCCATTTTTTAAAACTGGTTTAGTAATCTCTAACATTAATGTTACTTTGGTTAGTGGGGATTTAATTTTAATCTCTGATTGGACTGACACAAATAACAAAAACTTGGTTGCTTTTGCCTTGGGCTACATTGATGACTCAAAATTCTCGTTGTAAATATCGCTATGTTTTGCCTTCAAATATCCAGATAAATTCGTGGTATTGCCAGAAGTTTTGAGGGACTTAAGGCAAATATTGCATTTCGCCAATTTGTCAGAGGTTTTGCAAAAATATTTCCAAACGGTACTTTTGGGACGCATCTTACCAATAATATTAACGTCAACTTATATAAAACCAGAACAAAACAAAAACTTAAATGGCTGCTCTCGTGTATATACTATTTGTAAAATAAAACCCCATGGAAGGTTGTGGAGTGTCAGGAACATTCCAAGCGCTCTGATTGGTTCATTGGTTGTTGATTGCCATTTGTCTGTTTGGTAGAAATCGTTCCCCCTTTTGTATTCGTCCTTTTCAGAATTCAGACCTACATTTACTGAGTGTGAAAATTATGCTACGTGGTAAAATTTGTTTTATTATGGTACTTTTTCATTAAAAAAAAACCATCGAGACAACGTAAAACATCGATGTTAAAAAAAATCGGCTTCAATAAATCGGTGTTTTGAAAACATCGACATCGATGTCGCATCCCTAGTCTGCATCACCCTTTCATGGCGCTCTCCCCCAGCACATGAGTGGTATCGTGACCTTCGAAACCGGAAGTGATTTCGAAGGTCACGCTGGTATTGTGGCAGACAGTCGGGAGGAGCTATGGCTTTTGTGGGCAATTGTGCTCAGCAGAATGCTTTGTGAAGTGGTCACCTGAAGTGCCTTAAATTTCATCAAGGCAATAAGATCTTCCCCATTTGTGGAAAATGTAACATGAATCATTCCACCCCTGGCTATCGTCTTTCTTGCTTGGGGCTTGAAAAGGAGGATTTGACGCACAGTCCCCTCCTTGTCTTGGAACTTTTAGGCTCGGTGCACACGAGCGATCCTGTGCCGTTGCGGCACCGCAGTTGCGATCAAGCAGTACATAGAGTTGAACTAACAGACTCGGTTAGTCGGTGTCGCAACGACACCGGATCGCTCGTGTGCACCGAGCCTAAATGTTTTTGGGCTCTTGGATCTGGTCTAGCCTATCGGTTAGATCAGATAGGATTAGTAACAACAGCAACAGATTGAAATGTTTAGCAGCTCTATATATTGTCATTTCTTTCTTGAGAACTCAATCAACAACTTTCTCTCTCTCTCTCTTCTTTTTCTATGTCTTTTTTTTTTCCTCCTAAAGCTGCTATGCACTAACCCTGTTAGATTCGCTCATCTCAATGTTAACCTTGCAGCAGTCAATTATATTTAAAAAAACACTAATTCTTTTAAATAATCGGTACAGTAATTCTTTTTCATACATTTTAATCGTAGTTAACTACGTATATATTTTTGAACGCGATTTGTTAAGGGTCAGGCAAAAAGAACAAACATGCTAAAAATATTAATTATGCTCTGTTAGGATCAAATTACTTCATTGTAAAATCCCCTAATATGTATATATATATATACATATATATATATATATATATATATATATATATATATATATATATATATATATATATATATATATATATATATATATATATATATATATATATATATATATATATATATATATATATATATATATATATATGTGTGTGTGTGTGTGTGTGTGTGTGTGCGCCTTTCATCCCTTGAGTGAGTCGATAAAATGAAGAACAAGCATGCTTGGGAACTAAACTCTGGCGATCCCATGTCAGATTGACCACCTGACTGAGAAATATGCTGTATGGCTGCTGAGAAATATGTACATAGTTATGCTTAATATAGAAACTATAAATGTGTTTAATTAACGACATTACTTGTGGTGTTAATGCCTCATCCTGATTTAAGAGCAAGTTAACCGAATGGCATCACACACACACACACACACACACACACATATATATATATATATATATATATATATATATATATATATATATATATATATATATATATATATATATGTTTGTGTGAGTGGTGCCATTCGGTTATATATATATGACAATTAATTGCTTTAAACTTTCGAAAGCCCTTTAATAAAAGGAAACAACCCACTTTCAATATAACGTGCGATTAAAATATTCCTAATTCTTAATATCACCCTTAAACATGCGGTTTCAATACATTCAAAAATTTAAACCGAAAGATTAAAACCGACTGAGCTCATAAACCTGTAATCAAAACCAAGGCACCATAAAATACTTGTATTGCTGGATATTTACATTTACATGCTGTTATCCATGTAAACTACCAATTTATTTGCAGGAGGAATGGCCTTCGCGCGATGGGTGATCATACCAATTTCTCAACACAATTTTTTTTTCAACCTACTGTTCAGTGTAAGCGTGAAAATCAGTGAAAGTGGCGCCATTGCCTGCTGTTGCAATCCCATTTTTTTTTCTTTTTATTACCAAGTCAACAGCCTGTATCTAATGACTTTCACTGTGACTGCAGTCAGGAATATGCGGAAAAGCACAGATTTCTCAAGCATAAAGAAACAATTTTTTTTTTCTGCGCTGAAAACCTTGACATACTAAGAGAGATGTTAAGAAAAGCGTTCCATAGCAGTGGTACGCAACGATTGTGTTATTGGCGCATTACCGCCAATTTAATTTGAAACAAACATGTGTTTAGCGATTAATTTACATCGAATATCATTTGACGCAGTATGTTGCGTCAACACGAGCTGTTTCCTCTCTACGGGACACACAAATTAGTTGACATTTCGACAATAATTTTACTGAAGAAGGCCACATAGGAGCTTCAGTGGCGTAGCGAGCATAACTGGCGCCCGGGGCACGATACCTTTGTGGCGCCCCCCCCCCGCAAAACATATAGTAATATAATATATAGACCTTATATTGGCGCCCCCCCCCCCCCCCGAAAAACATATAATAATATAATATATAGACCTTATATTGGCGCCCCCCGTGAAACATATATTAATATAATATATAGACTTTATATTGGCACCCTCCCCGAAAAACATATACTAATATAATATATGGACCTTATATTGGCGCCCCCCCCCGAAAAACATATATAAATATAATATATAGACCTTATATTGGCGCCCCCCCCCCGAAAAACATATAGTAATATAATATATAGACCTTATATTGGCACCCCCACCCCGAAAAACATATAGTAATGTAATATATAGACCTTATATTGGCGCCCCTCTGCAAGTGGCGCCCGGGGCATGATAGATCCCCTTACCCCCCCCCCCTCGCTACGCCACTGAGGAGCTTCAAATAGCTCAATTTTTGCACCATCGACCAATGCCCGTTGGAGGACGCAAAGACTACCAGTATCTCTTATTATGTGCAACCCTAGAACAGCCAGGATCTAATTTTTTCGACATCAACAACTATCAAAGCTCTACTGGTGTCCGCGGTTCCAAATGGCCTTGCCACCAAGAGCAGGCGTTGAATAGACCAAACTAGACTAAACAGTTTTTCATTAAACAAAGTTCAAAAGACAAAATGCTCTATTGAACCTTTATTCTAACAGACACAATGGGCGATGTAGAAGCGGAATGGTATAATTCCCCGCGGTGTGTGGCCAAGAACAAATCTATTGTAAAGGCTGCAGAGGCAGGGGTAAATAGGGGCTTGTCCACCAGGAGGAAATAGAAGAATAGCTGTCGGTGTGGCCATTGATAGCGATCTAAAGTCTATAAATATTTCAAGATAGATGGTCGGTATTTTATGGCTCACAGTAAAACATTCAGATGATAAGGGTCAACGTGGTATTGCAAATGAAAATTATAGTGGGGAGGTACCTCGTAGACTATGTACAGGGGCAGTATAATAAGGAACCAATTGGGGCAGGAGCTACTGAGAGAAAAACAGCCCGCTGCCCAATGAAAAAGAGGGGTAAGCTAGAATGCCCCCCCCCCCGTAAACGGACAACAGCCCCTCCAAGTAAAAAAGAGAAAGGAGAGAAGGTCCAGATTTATCTCCGACTTTTTTCTTAGAGCTCAGATGATACAGAGTCTCGAGTGCCTCAGAATCTAGGAGTAGTGCCATTAATCCGCCAAGATGATCCGGTATATGACGTGATTTTGGGTCCCTGTCGTCGATGCCATCTTTCATCGCTGCATACTGCCCGACCACGGAAGCAAGGTCCCTGGAAGCTGTTACGCATGCGCGAGAAAAGCTAGTCTACTTAGAAAATAGGGGAAAACGTCATATTTTCGGATGTGTTTGTTTATGAAATACGGAATGTATTTCAGACTGCTTTTTGTCCGCAATTTTAAAGTTATTTTTTAAAACTTTATTTTTGATCGAATATGTGAATAATAATTTCAAAATAATAAAAAGAAAGAAGCAAATCTATTTAAAAAATAGGAGTTTTATAGGAGTGGATATTTTCGGATTACATCACAATCAAAATTATCTAAAGCTACGTTTTCGGTGGTTCTTTTTTTCTGACTTTTCCTCGGAGATTCAAATTTTGGAGTTTCTTCACCCTTTGCTTCTCTGCGTATTCTTTTTACACTCGACATTGATATCCCGGTCATTTCACTAGCTCTCTTTAGGGATTGCGAAAGTGGAACAATAACATTTCCTTCTAGTGCTTCTTTATTACACAATTTAATTACATTGTGTATTATACGTTTACAATCACTACGGAACGGCTTATTCCGAGCAGTTGTGTTGGGTAAAGGATCCAGTAATTTTAATGTAATAATCAAAATAACAGACGAGGAAAAAGCAAGCAAGCGCAGTTAGTAACCGATTCTAAAGAATGTCGAGAGAATACGAGACTTTTCCCCCTCCTTCCTCAGCAGCCTTACCTACAGCGTGAATAGAATCGTCTTGACACTATGCCAACCGTGGTTCTTCGTACTGTGGTCGGACAGTACTTCAGCTGTAGTAAGTGCCTCCCCACAGACTCTAAAAATCATTACTTTGACCATATTGTTTGCCTCTGCTTCTGAGTTCTCGTATGTAAAATGTTAATATGAAAGGGAATATTGTGCTAATAGTAATTACACTTTAAATGAATTTTGTGAGTTATTAAATAAATCTATGCTAAAGGCCAATGCTCTGTATTCCTTGGTTGATCCAACACACGCATGCATCCATTGTTTTAAGGTTATTTAATAACCAATAGGCGATACGCTGGAAGTATATATATTTACAATAGTGGCCCCTCCAACAGGGCCGTGAACGACTAGGGCGCTCGCTTTCGGTATCCTAGAGTGAGGGTTCGAGTCCCACCATTTGCATGGACTTTTGTAGCCGTTCGAAATCGGCTTTAAGCTGTAGGTCCCGATCTAATGAGCCATCGTATAGCAAAAAGTTGACCGTAGCGCTGTCAACCAAACCAAACCAAACACACAGGGGAGTGAATCTTTCATTTTTTTAACGTGGATTACGTTCCTCCATAACGGTCCTCCGGAAAGCAAAATTCCAGACGAAAAAACTGTCCGTCGTCGCGAGTTATAATTTTGCCCGCTTGCCAAACCCAGTCTGTATCGCTTGGGCAAGCAGTAAACAGTTAATCAGAAAAAGTACCAAAATGCGTCAAAATTTTGACATACATATATAGGGGTAGTTTCGTCAGAAAAGACTACCTGAAAAATTTGTTTTCATCTTCTAGATGCACTTTAAATACCGCCCCCATGGGGTAGTGGTTAGCGTTCTGAGTTGCCAGGCAGCGGGCTTGGGTTAAAATTAGTGATGCGACATCGATAACAAAACATCGATGTTTTGAAACATCGATGTTCAATATTAAAACATCGATGCTAATAAAACATCGCCCAAAAACCATCGATGTTTTTAAACATCGATGTTTTAGAACATCCATTTTTTAAAACTGGGTTAGTAATCTCTAACATTAATGTTACTTTGGTTAGTGGGGATTTATTTTAATCTCTGATTGGGCTGACACAAATAACAAAAACTTGGTTGCTTTTGCCTTGGGCTACATTGATGACTCAAAATTATCGTTGTAAATATCGCCATGTTTTGCCTTCAAATATCCAGATAAATTCGTGGTATTGCCAGAAGTTTTGAGGGACTTAAGGCAAATATTGCCTTTCGTCAATTTGTCAGAGGTGTTGCAAAAATATTTCCAAACGGTACTTTTGGGACGCATCTTACCAATAATATTAACGTCAACTTATATAAAACCAGAACAAAACAAAAACTTAAATGGATGCACTCGTGTATATACTATTTGTAAAATAAAACCCCATGGAAGGTTCTGGAGTGTCAGGAACATTCCAAGCGCCCTGATTGGTTCATTGGTTGTTAATTGCCATTTGTCTGTTTGCTAAGGAATCATTCCCCCTTTTGTATTCGTCCTTTTCAGAATTCAGACATACATTTACTGAGCGTGAAAATTATGCTACGTGGTAATTTTTTTTTATTACGGTACTTTTTCATTAAAAAAAAACTTCGAGACAACGTAAAACATCGAGCACAAAACATCGATGTTAAAAAAACATCGGCTTTAATAAATCGATGTTTAAAACATCGACATCGATGTCGCATCCCTAGTTAAAATCACGAATAAGGCCTGGTCGTTTCCGTGTCGTCCCCCTCATAGGGAGCAATGCTGGGTCACTTATAGGGTGCTCCCATAATAAAGTAGCAGTAAATTGCGATGAATAACAAAAGGCAAATGGCTAGTACGGGGATAGATTCAGGTATTTCCTGCCTTCCTCACTGAATTGCTGACCACCACTTAACTACGACACGCCTTAATGTTCTCTGAGGACTCTTCCAACATGACTCCCAACTTCATTTAAACTTTATTACTTTACTGGCACGTAAAAGTCGAAGTGCCAAGATCGCTATTACGCTCATAGAAAGAAAAGAAAAAAAAAAACATCTGGTTAAATCTATTTGTAAATAAGGCATGCCCCACTTGTAAACAATTATTGCGCACACAAAGCATTATCGTTCAAAACTTTTGAACTTGTAAAAGCGAATCAATAATAACAAACAGTAAAAAATTAGATTTGAAAGATTCTTAACAACGCATCCATTATCTTTTTCTCTTTTTTTTATCTTAGCCTGATGTCACAGTGCGAGGTCAGTGACTGATTACACTTTGGCAAGCCTTTCACGCATCCGTCGTAAGAGGATTGGGGGAGAGGGGGGGGGGGGGTATGAGAGAGCTAGCGTGTGTGGGAAAGCACAGAGGGTGCTCGAGAAGGAGAGAGGATGAATGGAGGGTGTGTCTCCTCCGCAAACGAGATTTTTCTCGGCAAAATTGATCGCCCGATTTGGCGAGAAATTCAAGTATTTTGCATATCCCCGTGATCTTAAAATAAAGGTGGGTTTTTTTTCCCCCAATACAGCGGGCTTAATGGCCAAACAACCTTAGCCACAATACACGATAAAATGCCCTGTAAAAGGATTAAAATCTAATACACAGGGCCCGATTATGAACGCTGGGGGCCCCTGGGTAGATGCTATTTGGGAGGGCCCCCTTACGAACATTTATAAAAATAAGAACTATCCATGGGCTATACATACTATTAGAAGTACTAGGTGCATACACCAAGGGAGTTTTGGGGCCCCCTAGCATCAGGGGGCCCTGGGAAAGTCCCGATTTGCCCATGCGATAAAAAGGCCCTGCTAATACAACCAACAAAATTGAACTTTACAAAGCAAACACAATTAAAACTGACCAGTGGGGCACCCAGGAGGCCCTGCCCCCCCCCCCCCCGAAGAAGTAGAAATATTGATTTTGTATTATAAATATTTTTATTCATTCATCTCGCCCCCCCCCCCCCCCCAAGAAAAAATCCTGGGTGCGGCACTGAAACTGACAAACAGTCTCTGGCCTGCCAATAACGAGAGTGTGTAGTTCCTTTCATTCAAAGTCGAGTAGCTGGTATATCTATATATGAGGCGTTGAAAGGCAAAGTGGTGTAAGTCACATTTTCAACTTTTTTCATTTGGGGGCAAATATGTAATCTCCATGTTCAATTTATAGTGTAATTGTAAATAGTTATTATTTGCAATATTGTAATAATTGTTATGAATTATAATTTGTTCAATTTATGGCGGAATTTTTTGTAGTTTTTGCAGTTAAACTTTGACTTACACCACTTGACTTACTGACTTACACCACTTTGCCTTTCACCGCCTCATATAAAGAAATAAATGAGTCCTGGAATACACATTGAAGACGTAAGTTATTTGTTACAAAGTAAATTATAGCTGATATATATGTTTATGATGAAAATGTAATCTCCATGTTCAGTTTATAGTGGGATTGCAAATAATTATTATTTGCTTTATTATAACATTTATTATGAATCATAATTTGCTCAATTTATAGTAGAATTTTTTGTAGTTTTTGCAGTAAAACGCTTTGGACTTACACCACTTGACTTACTGACTTACACCACTTTGCCTTCCATCGCCTCATATGAGGCGGTGAAAGGCAAAGTGGTGTGACATTTTCAACTTTTTTATTTGAGGGCAAAAATGTAATCTCCATGTTCAATTTATAGTGGGATTGCAAATAATTATTATTTGCTATATTATAACATTTATTATGAATTATAATTTGCTCAATTTACAGTGGAATTTTTTGTAGTTTTTGCAGTAAAACGATTTTGACTTACACCACTTACTGACTTGCACCACTTTGCCTTTCACCGCAGCCCAGTTGGCAAGAGCAGCGGGCCAGTGATCTGAACGTCCCTGGTTCGATGCTCGTCGCTGCAAATCTACCGCCGTATTCACTAATGGTGGCCGGGGCACGTAACATAGGGCACGGCTACAATGTCCTCCAAGTTCTCAAATTTACCTCTGGGGGTGCGGGGTCAAGTGTTCCGGTCTCGTCACTTGACTCGGTCCAAAATTATTGGATCGGTCATTTAGCCAAGTCGGACTCCGACCCTTGTGGTGCTATTAAAAAACGGAGACGCGCCTTCATCGCCCATAGCCTTCGGGACTTGACCTGATGTTACATGTCGGTCAAGGGACGTAAGCAACAACAACATATTTTTGGCATTAATTGCATACATTGACCGTTGAATTTAATTTGAATGTACTCCGTAACGAAGTACAGGTTTTCAGCTAGTACTCTTATATACAAAGGAATTTATCTATGGTGGTTAGTAACGGTTCCAGAAAAAAGTGGCAGTTTTGAAGGGGGGGGGGGTGTCGAAGAGAAGTTTCTTCCACAACATCAGACCTATGGAGTCTTAAATCGGTTCTGAAAAAAATATGTCTGTTTAGAGGAGTGACCAGCTAGAGAAGTTTCACTGTACATACTTTTTTTCGGGGAGGGGAGGGGGATACAATTTATTATTTATTTATTTATTTATTTATTTATTATTATTATTATTATTATTATTATTTTTTTTACATTGGTCTACCTTAAATCTTTATACGAATGAGAAAAACACTTAAACAGTTTGAAACTCTGTCTGATATAATTTGAAATTCAAAATTTAAATGGCGGTTATTTTTTTTTTTTTGATATAGCTAATGATCCAATTGCAATATTTGCATATTTTCTGCGCTTTTGTTTAACAAAAAAATAATTTGTCTTCGAGTTTTATAATAACTTTATTTATAACATTTTTAACCACTGTAGCTACAGCTAGTGTGTGTTCTTATATGTGCTTCTAACTAACTAGCTCTAGAAAATAATGTAACATTATTTACTCATTTCCTTTAAGAATTTTAATGAAGTTTAGCAAAAAAAAAAAGCAGTTGAAATAAACATTTTGAATGAAAATAAACAATTGTTAAGTTGAACAAAGGAATTCATATTACATACGCTGTAGCGTACTGGAAATAGGGTCTTATTTTTTCCCGAGACCCCACAAGAGCTTGAAACACAGCTGCGTATTTTTCAAGGAATGTGTTGTTTGGTTCCACCACTTCGGAACACGTGGGGGGATTAAAAACCGTTTTCCTCACAGATGCAGCCACTAAAGCTGTCATCTTAACGTTTCTGCAATGTAATAAAGTTCGGCGTCTAAGAAGAGCTGTCAGTAGGGTGGTTAGAAAAAAACTTTTTTTTTAAATTTCAGATCGCTAGAGTGCACAAAAGTTGCCATTGGTATAGACGTGAAAAAAGCTCTAATTATTATTTTTTTTATAAATTTGTCTTCCGGTCGCGCAATGCCATCGAAGTTAGCAAAATATTGTGAAAAACCTTAATTTTTCATAATTTTTTTAAGCACGCCAGATGGTTTTAATTGCGTTCCTATACCATTAATTAACTACTAAAAGTATGTAAAACCAATATATATGCACTTATTATACATTTGTTTCATATCTTCCGGTCGCGCAACATAGTACAAAATGAGTAAAATTAGTAGTTTTTGCAAAATTTCAAAATTTGACTGTTTAGTACATTTTAATCATACGATTTTTAGAGATGCTATAGTTTAATTCTATTACAATAATATATTTAAAATCCAAGCATATCAGATAAACTTTGATATTCAAGTGGAATTCGGTCGCGTAGCTTCGTCAAAAACAGCACAGTATGAGAGAAAAAATTAAGTAAAATGTAAATAGGTTAAAGTTAACTAAACAAAGAATTAGTAACAATAACAACATTTTATTTCCCAACAAAGTTGGGCCAGGATTTTAGTTCAAGATTCAAGAGTAAAAATCTTCCGAGTCATCATGCTCGGCCAAAACAACAAGGAGTAACAAACCGCGACAGACACCCCCAGGGCATTGACCCGTACAGCGCTATCTGGCGGTGAAAACATATATATTCCCAACAAACTGGGCCGGGCTGAACAGCAATGTTCAGGACAATACTTATTACAACATTTCAAAATAATTTTAGGTTCAAGAGTTCACATTTCAGTTACAATTTCTCAACATTTGAGTTGAGACCAAAACATTCAAAACTTCCAATTAATGTTCATGGTTCCAAAAAATCACATTTCAATATAATATTAAATTCTGAAATTTAAGTTTCCAATTAATGTTCATGATTCCAAAATTATACAATCAAAATATACATATTAAATTCAGAAATTCAAGTATACCTTATAATTCAAAATTATAAAAATTTAAAATTCAATTATGAATGAAGTATTTTTTAACAAGTTAATAAGTTAATAATACCCAAAGACTAACAATCTATAACAAATGTAACACAACCTATACAAGAATTAACAATTTACAATCAGCAAGGAACTTACTATTCTCACTTCATTGGAGATTCTTAAACACTTACCTAAATACTACAATTTTACACATAACTACACGTTTACATATGGAATCATTCTTGAAATTTCGCTACAAATAAACATACAATAAATATTATATACATTTTATATACATGAGACATTTGAACTACAGTTGTAGGAAAATGATTACATTTAACACTCTAAATTTACAAGTAGTGTTACTGGTCGTTTAATTGTTCCTCTTTCAGTTTTAATTTCACAACTACGAATACGACCATCTCTACCTGGAAAGGTTTTTACAATCCTTCCCAATCTCCACATATTTCGTGGTAAATGTTCATCATGAATGATCCCAATGTCATTTTCTTTCAAATCACCTTTAGACTGCTGATTTTTATTACAGTTTGCAGATTTCAAGTTCAATAAATAGTCTTTAGTCCACTTGCGCCAAAACTGATTTAGCAGTCTTTCGCGATACAAATATGCTTTTAGCAAAGTTTCTTTACGACTTTGACCCACAATGTTATTGAATTTAACTGGAGGTAAATTGGACACTTTATTACCTATTAGGAAATGAACGGGTGAAAGTGGTTGTGGATCATTGAGACTATCAGGGACATATGTCAGTGGTCTTCTATTGACCACCTCTTCAATTTCAGTTAGCAAGGTGTGAAGTTCGTCCACACCTAAGGATGTTCGTCCAAGGGTTTTTCGTAGTGGCACTTTCACGGAACGAACTAGTCGCTCATAGAAACCGCCCCACCACGCCGCTTTCTCGGCAATATATCTCCACTGGATACCCGAGGAAGCATAATACGTTTTAACGTCTGGATGACTTATTACCTTCCACACCTTTTTAAGTTCTGCATCTGCAGCCTTGAAGGTAAGAGCGTTGTCTGAATACACAACTGAACAGATTCCTCTTCTCGAGACGAACCTGCGAAAAGCTAAGAGAAATGAGTTAGTTGTTAAATCTCTCGTTAGTTCTAAGTGTACAGCTCTTGTAACTGCACACGTGCACAACAAAATGTAGAACTTGGTATGCTCATTTTTCACATAAAGTGGGCCAGCAAAGTCTAACCCAACGACATCAAACGGTTGTGACTGTTCGATTCTTGCAGCCGGTAGTGGAGCCACAACTTGATTTACAGGTCGAGCATTCATGCGTCTGCACACAACACATTTTTTTAGTATGTTTTTTACATACTGTCTACCTTTTATCATCCAATATCGTTCTCTAATGTAAATGAGAGTACTTGATACTCCGGAATGATACACCTTTTCATGTTCATCAAGAACAATAAGTTCAGCTAATTTGCTTTTAGGAGGCATGATTATCGGGTGCTTTTCATAGTAGCTCAATGAAGATTTTTGGAGTCTGCCTCCCACTAATAAGACGTTATTTTCATTTAAGAAGGGATTGAGCTCGAAAATGTTAGAATTTTTAGTAACTGGTTGTCCCAATTTTAGATTATGAATTTCCACTGCAAAATGTTCAGCTTGCGTTTCTCTAATTAATCGAATTTCTCCAGAGAATATTTCTTCAGCTGTCAAGGTGCCATTTCTTTTCGGTAAATGTTTTCTTGCATTATGAATAAATCGCATTGCCCATACTCTAATTCTAACAGCTCGACTTAATTTGCTGTAATTTTCAAGATCTAAAAGGGTTTTGTGATCGTCGACACTTGCTTGCAAAATTGTAATGTCTTTTACCTCCTTTTTCCTCCCTAACATGGATGTAACAAACGTCGTGGTGAAATCTTTAGGACACTTAAAGTATCCTACAGCTTTATACGCTTTTATTGAGGCGTCACAAAAAATGTGTAGTTCCAAATTATTGAATTTTCTGAGTTTACCAGGAAAATATTCTCGTGTTAATTTCAGTTTCTTCACATTCTCTATTTTGTGATACCACTCAGACCACCATTGCTTGCACTCTTTCGGAATTTCATTATCAAAATCTATTCCTAATCGCCAAAGATTTTGAATTAATAATTTTGCACGTATTACAAAAGGCGAAATAAAACCTACAGGATCAAAGATTGTAGCAGTCATCTTTAATATGTTTCTTTTCGTAATATTCTCACAATTATTTAATGTTTCACACAAAGCTTCAAAGTTTAAGAAAATTTGGTCTTTACGAGTACACCAGTGAAGCCCTAGCACCTTTAATGAATTCTCTGAATCTTCTCCGTTTATTATCCCATTACTTATCCACAGACTCTTTAAAGCCTCTGAATTAGAACTAAATTTCCGTAAATTCATCCCTGCATCCCTAAATACTTTACATGCTTCAGAACTAAGCTTGAAGGTTTGCTCAAGAGTATCACCCCCATAAAAAAGATCATCTACATACACCGAAGTATTTAGCATCTCATAAACATCGGGTTTCTCTGGGGCTATCTTAGATATATGATACTTAATAGGTCTAGCCAGAATGAAGGGACTGCATGAAACTCCAAAAGGTACTCTAGTCATCCTATATGGTTTCAAATTAAAATCCTTATCAAAATACAAAAATCTCAAAGCATCTCTGTCAACTTCTGCTATTCCAATTTGATGGAATGCTTTCTCAATATCTGCGGAAAAGGCATATTTAAATTGTCTGAAACGCAGTATATCTAACACTGAAGGATTTAAATTCGGCCCAGGAACTAAACAATCATTAAGGGATGCGGCATTGTTTTGTTTTGAAGAGGCATCATAAACTATTCTTACTTTAGTTGTCGTAGAATTTTTTCTTACAACTGGGGAATGTGGCATGTAATAAGCTTTGTCACTGCTACTTTCAAAACTACATTCTTCAATAATTTGGTTATCTAACTGATCACGTATTATTTCATTATAATGTTTACGAAGCCAAAAATTTTTCCTTAATTTATTTCCTAAAGACATTAAACGACTTTTCGCGTTTTCAAAATTATTACTTAAGGCTTCATGATTTTGTTTCCATAACAAGCGAGAAACATATCGCCCATTATCAAACTGCAATTCCCTCTGAAATTGCTGAATAACCGATTCATCGGAAACCTCCTGTTTGTTTTCTGTCAACCCCAGTGTGTCCAGAGACCAGAACCGCTTTACGATGTCATTAATCTCAACATTCTTCGACGCGTCGGCAAAATACTGTACACCGATATTCATCACAGCTGCGTTCTCCAAGAGCTTGTCGTAGCCTCCACCCTGAATAGTCCACCCAAACAAGGTGTCAGTTGCGAACAAATTATTGCCTAGTTTCTCCTTCCCCACAGCCAGGACATTCCAGTAGTAATCCGCCCCCACCAGAATTCTTATCTCCGATTCTTCTCCGCTATCGGCTAGCTGCAGCCCCTTTGAATCTAAGATTTCACGAATGCTTTTAGTTGGTACTTTTACAAAGGCTCCTGTTATAGTATCTGTTACAAGCGCTTCAATTATTATGGATTTTTGGGGGAACTTAACATTTTTAAGATTTATTTGAACGACTTCAAAATCCCGTTCACGACCTTCACTAAACCCAAATGAATAAACATACAGTTTTTCTTTTCTCAAACATCTTAAATTTAATTGTTTAGCTAGATCGGCTCTAATAAATGATTTCTGGGATCCTCCATCCATTAAAATCCTAACGGTACTATTTTTGTTCGTGTCAACATTTTCTGCTAAAACTGAACAAGTCTGTAAATATACCCCCTTACAAGTATTTTCGGAATTTAAAGACAAAGATGCAATAACAGACTCTTTGTCCTCCGTTGGTATATCAATATTAACTTTCCTACAGAATAATTTGTTATGACTTGAACTATTACAATTTTGGCAGGGAGAAATTTTGCTTCTACAATTTGGAGACATGTGTGTTTTTTCCAAAACATTTATAACACCTACCCTGAATTTTCAAAAGTGTTCTTTTATCCTCGTCGGATTTTTCGCAATCTACAACACTATGGGAATTTACTTTACAGAAAATACAGTATGGTTTAATTACTGTAGTAAAGGCAGACGCAGTTGGGATATTTTTACCCTTCAAATAACTATTTTTGTTTAAGAATCCCGTTTTGTTTTTCTGATGGAAATCGAAATTATCTTTCGTATTACAGTCTTTACTAAATAGATACGACGCTTCCCTGCATTCAACTTCTTTTCGTACGAAATCTATTAACTCTGAAATATCAAAATCTGAATTAGACTTTCGTTTTCTGTTATACTCTAAACTTAACTCCTCTGGTAATTTTTGCAGTATTATTGGGCATAACAAGTTACCGTAAGAGCCCGACGTCACATTTAAAGACTGTAGACTCCTAATCTGAATTTCGCAATTATCATAAAACGTTCTGAGGGCTTTTACATTACGAACATTTTTTACAGGATCTACCGATAATAAGAGTTTTATATGTGAGCTGATTACCATGTCATTCCTTCCAAACCGCTGCTTTAGCAATTCAATAGATGAATCATAATTTTCATTTGACAAGGAGAACCCAGAAACAGCCGCCAAAGCCGGACCTCCCAAATACATTTTTAAATAACTAAATTTTTCAATTTTAGTTATGTCATCATTATTATGTATAGTTATTAAGTACTGGTTCCAAAAATCTAACCAATTGCTAGGATCCCCAAAGAATTTTCCTATAGTTAATTTAGGAAGTTGGATGCTTTGTTTAAATGTATTTCCGGAAGTTGAAGCAACCGAGGTCTGAGAGTTCTCAACGATTTTACTTTTGTTTTCATTATTGAGCTTCTTTTTTGCTCTAAATGACCAGATCGTAATTTTCTCTTCGTACTCTTGTACACAAATTAGTTCTTCTTCAAATTCCTTTTCAGTAACATTTAAATTCAACTCTATTGCTTTATCTAATTCTTTTAAATTTTCTGATTTTGTTGATAACAAATTTAAATTTTCTTCTAAAACTTCACAATCACAGTCCTCACTTTCGATTTCTGATTGTAGTTTATTTAAAATTTTGGACACAGCGGTCCTTATTATTTTTCTTTTTGATTTTAGTTTTGACATATCTTCTTCCATATTTAAAAAATATAATGTCCTACCTTATTCAGACGTCTTCAAGATCCATGTATGGTTTTCAATAATCCATTTTCAATTGGCACAATTTTAATACTAAGATCGTGCCCCACGTTGGGCGCCATGAGAGAAAAAATTAAGTAAAATGTAAATAGGTTAAAGTTAACTAAACAAAGAATTAGTAACAATAACAACATTTTATTTCCCAACAAAGTTGGGCCAGGATTTTAGTTCAAGATTCAAGAGTAAAAATCTTCCGAGTCATCATGCTCGGCCAAAACAACAAGGAGTAACAAACCGCGACAGACACCCCCAGGGCATTGACCCGTACAGCGCTATCTGGCGGTGAAAACATATATATTCCCAACACAGTAGCCTACTACCGAGAGGCGAGGCGTACGTGGCGAATGCCGCGCCGCGACGAGTGACCGATACGTGACGAGTGACCGATATGGCGTATCGGATCGCGCTACGGCTGCTATTGCTTCAAGTGTACTGCAAGATGTTGGGTTGATTAATGAATCAGATACTTCTTATGTTGTAGACAAGAGTAAAGTCCGAAGAGAAAAACTTGTGTGAGAGCTAGTTTGCAAAGTGATATAAGTTTAGAAATTTATTGTCTTTCATGGTCTTTGATGGACGAAAAGACAATACATTGTCAATTGAAAAAACTGGCAGAAAACACTTTCGCAGAACCTATAAGGAGGAGCATTACTCTTTAATTCAGGATCCAGACTCCACTTACATAGGACACTTGTCCTTCTTCAAGCTCAGCAACCAGCATAGCCAAAAGCATCACGTCTTATTTATCAGAAAATGGCTTTTTACATGACAAATTAGAAGTTGTTGGATGTGATGGTACTGTTATTAATACGGGTGTAATTCGACAATAAGAAATGGTGTAATTCGACAAATAGAGATACATGTGGGAAGACCTCTACAATGGAGTATTTGTCTTCTCCATTACAACGAACTGCCATTCCGCCACCTTTTCCAACACTTAGATGGAAATACAACAGGCCCAATAGGATATTCCGGACCGATTGGAAAGGCCCTACCTGATTGTGAAAGACTACCAGTTGTTGATTTTAATCGTATTGATTGTGAGATTCCAAAGTTGACAAGCGTATCCTTAGCAAGGACCAATTGCACTTGCTTGAGATATCAGAAGTCATCAAGTCAGGACATTGTTCAGAAGACTTTGTAGTACGTGATCCTGGCCCAATGTCACATTCAAGATGGCTTACTACTGCAAACCGAGTTTTGCGCCTCTACATCAGTGTGTCAAGCCCTTCTGAAAATCTCAGAGAAATTGTCACATTCATTCTCAAATGTTATATGCCTATGTGGTTTGCCATAAAAATAAACCGCAAATTCGCAGATGGGCCTAGACATGTTTACAAAACTATTGAATCTACAAGGTACTTACTTACCAGAAGAGCTGCTTCAAGTTGTTGATCCCGTTTTACAACGGAATGCTTACTTTGATCATCCCGATAATTTACTTTTGGCTATGGTAACTGATGAAAGAAACCATATCCGAGATCTGGGCTTTAGGCGTATCATGAAGGCAAAGGAAGCAATATCTGAAAGTGACTTTATCAGAATCTTTAAACCACCAAACCTAAACTTTGAAGCTAAAGACTATACCAAAATTATCAAATGGAACACCAGTACACTGACTCTTCCTCCACTGTTAAGACCATTGACTTATGAAGAGATAAAACAGTATGTGAGCAATGACTTCAAGCCTGTTGGTTGATGCCAACTTTTTCACACAAATCCGAATTTCGATGTTTATCGATAGATAAAGACTAGAAAGGAAACATAAAGAGAGAGAAAGCGAAATAAATTTGTACATATTGTAAATAACACAAACTACATTGGATGGTTGGTTGGGTAGGGTGTGGGTGGAACTCGAAGTGCAGCCACCTCCCCGTGGTGAGTTCTGGGTCTTTTTGTAAACAAAATGAACGAAGAACTGCACCAACAATTGAATATTGAAACAAAAATATTACCAAATTTTTACTATTAGAAAATTTCTAAATTATCTGAAAGGAAACATTGTCAAACAACAAAATTGTCAGACAACGATAATGGCTGCTACCGGCTGCGAGCGCATCGCAGGCATTCGTCACTTACACCTCGCCTCTCTGGCCAGGTAGGCTACTCTGCTGTTTATGACGAAGCTGCGCGATCGAATTCCACTTGAATATCAAAGTTTATCTTATATGCTTGGATTTTTAATATAATATTCTAATAGAATTAAACTATAGCATCTCTAAAAGTCGTATGATTAAAATGTACTAAACAGTCAAACTTTGAAATTTTGCAAAAACTACTAATTTTACTCATTTTGTACTATGTTGCGCGACCGGAAGATATGAAACAAATGTATAATAAATGCAAATATATTGATTTTACATACTTTTAGTAGTTAATTCATGGTATAGAAACGCAATTAAAACCATCTGGCGTGCTTAAAAAAATTATGAAAAATTAAGGTTTTTCACACTTTTTTGCGAACTTCGATGGCATTGCGCGACCGGAAGACAAATTAATAAAAAAATAATAATTAGTGCTTTTTTAACGTCTATACCAATGACAACTTTTCTGCACTCTAGCGATCTGAAATTTAAAAAAAAGTTTTTTTCGAACCACCCTAGCTGTCAGCCGATAATCTGCCGGCCCCTCCACCCCTTCTGAAAATCAAGACATTGGGAGAGACGCTAGAGAACGCGACCGGTGCGGATGTGTGTTTAGGCTCCGTACGTTGTGAATCTGCACGGGTTTTAAATTGAATATGTTGCACTGTTTAATTGTTAATTTTTTTTTGTTAATAAATTGTTGAGTTTTAGTTTTAAAAATTTGGCCTTCGTTTGTTAATTAGAACTCTGTCTTTCTTTGTTATGGATCCCATGGTAGTAATTTTTAGCAACGCCTCAGAGAGCGCCTTACCTACTTGTCGTGACGCTACAACGCACTAAAAAAAAAACAATTTGCTTTCTCTTGAAAAATATGAAAAATCCATGTTAAGGCGTGTGGTTTCCTCGTGGAAGCCCCACGTTCGGCGCGCGCGCCACCTACTGGCGGCGACCAAATGCGAGACACATTTTTAACACTGACCTACTCCTCCTTCTTCAGCTTCATGGTTCAAGGCATTATTCGCATCGCCCCTTGTGGCGCTCGCCCCGGAAGCGGTTTTTCTAGCACAAGTCAAAGTCGCGAATGGCGAGGTGAAGTCAGTGTTCAAACATTCGCTGTTCAAACTATCAACACGTGGATTTGTTTTCGCAAAAATGGTTGGTTGTTTGGGGTTTAATGTCACAAGATCCAAAGATGACAAGCGGTGCCAAACTCATGCTAAAATCCCCCCCAAACAAAACATATATATAATACTAGCTGAAAATCCGCACTTCGCTACGGAGTACATTCAAATTATATACAACGGTCAATGTATGCAATTAATGCCAATATATATATATATATATACAGTGGAATCTCGATCTATCGTTTTTCAAGGGACCGATTAAAATGAATGATAAATGCGGGAAAACGATAGATGCGGAAACATAACAAATAAATATGATCGTTGGGACTGGATAAAATGAACGACACATACGGAAAAACGATGGATCCGAAAACGATCGATCGAGATTCCACTGTATATATATATATATATATATATATATATATATATATATATATATATATATATATATATATATATATATATATATATATATATATATATATATTTATATATATATATATATATATATACACTGTTGGCCCCTGTAAATGCAACACCCTGAAGGAAACATGCAAATAACATGAATTTTACAACATGCATTAGCGGAGGTCAGATATGCAAATGATTAGAATTTCAGCGCAGACGTACATCACGCACGCCTATGGCGCCACTTCAAAGCGCTATTTAAGGCTTGGAGATTTCGACGATTTCAAGTTCGGCAATTGTGTTTTTCTTGTGGTTTTTTCAAAAAAACGATCAATTATGCCTCGTCGAAAACAGCGACCATCTTTTGATCAAGTATCCGAGTTCGACAGAGGAAGGATAGTGGCCTACCGAGATTGTGGATTATCTTTCAGGGAAATCGATAGTCGTGTTGGACGAAACCAAACAACTGTAATGCGGATATCTGATTGTTGGATGCAGGAGGGTACGACGGACCAGCTTGTTCGATCGCATCCACCTCAGCGCACCACATCACGTGATGACAGGCAAATTGTGCGCATGTCAGTGACGGATCGCTCAGTCACATCACGAACCATAGCACAGCACATGCAGTCTGTAACGCATCATCCAGTGTCTGCGCGTACCATTCGACGCCGTTTACAGTAGAGTGGTCTGTCCGCAAGACGTCCATTGCTTTGTCTACCCTTGACGCAGAACCACAGACGTCTCCGCAGCCAATGGTGCGATGACAGAAGGATGTGGACGGCAGAATGGAATGAAATTGTCTTTACTGACGACTCACGCTTCTGTCTGCAACACCACGATGGTCGCATTCGAGTCTGGAGACACCGTGAAGAGAGGATGCTGAACAGCTGCGTTATGCACCGCCACACTGGTCCTGCACCGGGTATTATGGTATGGGGCGGTATTGGATATCACTCTCGCACACCTCTAGTACGCATTGCCGGTACTTTAAAGAGCCAGCGCTACATCTCCGAGGTGTCGGAGCCAGTTGTCCTTCCTTACCTTCAGGGCTTGCCCACAGCCATATTTCAACAGGATAATGCGCGACCACACGTGGCACGCATTGTCCAACGGTTCTTCGTCAATCGCCAAATTGAATTGCTTCCCTGGCCGCCTCGCTCTCCGGATCTTTCGCCGACAGAAAACATGTGGTCCATGGTTGCTCTACGATTGACCCAGATTACATCCCCAGCTGCCACAGCAGATCAACTTTGGCAACGTGTGGCAGCTGCTTGGTTTTCTGTATCCCCAAGAACTCATCCAAAGTCTCTTTGAATCAACGCCGAGGCGTGTGCAGCGGTGATCTCAAACAATTACGGCTACTCTGGCTACTGATTTTGGCAGGAACCACACTTCACAGAAGTCTATAAATTTAATCATTTGATACTTGGTCAACATGTTATCTACAAAATAAATTTTGTTGTGATATGTCTTTTCTTTCTTGGTGTTGCAATTTGGGTGGCCAGCAGTGTGTGTGTATGTATATATATATATATATATACATATATATACATATATATATATATATACATATACATATATATATATATATATATATATATATATATATATATATAAATAAATATATATATATATATATATATATATATATATATATATATATATATATATATATATATATATATACGTGTGTGTGTGTGTGTGTGTATAATAAATACGACGATCAATGTATTCAATTAATGTAAAAAAATATATATATATATATTTATAAAAAAAATCGTAAGAGATATTTTTATAAACAAATAATGTAGAAGAAAATATTCAAATTAATTCTAATAGGACATACTAAAGAATAGAGTACAGTTAATACAGTACAGTTTGAGGAACATATCTTTTACTGAATTTTAATATTTTTTTGGATAATGTCCAATCGTCTGCTGCATTAGCAAGGGAAATATTTTTTTGTGTATTTCATTGTTATGGACGTGACGATAAATTTAGTTAAAGTACCAGAAAAAGAAATCCCGTGATTAGCATTTAATAAATTAAATTCTAAAAATTAATCTTTAAAAATTCACCAAATATCAGAAAAGGGAGGTAAATATTCGAAAAAGATTTTATTTTAAAGGAATTTTTATGATCTTTCTCGTGATGTAAATTTTATAACCCTCAAATTATTATTTTAAATGCAAACTTAAAAAATGTTACAAAAACAGCTTAAAAATTTAATTTTAAAAAATCTAAGAAGAATTTTTCAAAAATCTTTCTTAGTGCACCCCTACACTATAAGAAAAATCTCCATGCTAAGTTTCAGCCCTATAGGTCCAGCGGTTTGGTCTGTGCGTTATCTGTCAGTCAGTGAGTCAGTCAGTTACGGAACTGTTTTATATATAGAGAGATAAGGTGACATTTTTAGACCATACACCACTAAAACGATTATAAAATATATATATATATATATATATATATATATATGAAATACATTGATAAAAACAGTCAAAATATGGAATAAGACCATATAAAAAATATAATATATAAAATTTGGAAGTATAAATAAGCCTTATTTTCTCTCCGGTCTCAGACAGAAGTCCATGCAACTGTAGTTGGAATCACACAATTTGTTCGATATCACTGCAATAAAAGCCGTTACCCACATTCTCAAACTGTTCTTCATTTAAAATACCACTGGATACCCAAGAATCGAACCCATGACGTTTTTCTTTCCGGACACTTTTGTTCTTTACACCAGCAAGCAGTATCATAATCCTCACTATTAAGCTTAAGAAACTTTTGTTAGGCTTATTGGTGGTGGGAATGAGAGAAAAACTTCTTCATAAACATAAAATAGCGGGTGACCCTGTGGGTTACTAGTTTGTTTTGAACTGCTTTCCATAATGCGTGTAAGCGAGTGTTTGCATGAAGAGACACGACTTTTCATCCCACTTTGTCACTGCAGCCTAATAAGCCTAACAAATTTTGTAATGGTGTTAGGTATAGGAGAAAAACTCCTTCATAACCTAAGAGTAGTAGGGGACCCTTTGGGCAACTAATCTATTTTGAATTCCTTTCCATAATAGGCGTGTGTGCGTGTTTGCTTGATTAGACACTGTAACGCCTCCCGTACAATAGCGAATATTTTGTGCGTGGAAATTCAGGGAAGACCAGCCAACGCTCTGTTTGTGCACATAATTAATTTAGACAGCTGCAGACTGACAGTCGCCTGGCGACATAAAGGCAGGAGGTGCTACCGACAGCTCGCGGGACAGTAAACCAATTACAAAAGGGGAGTTGCTGGCCGGAAGCGCCTAGTCGTCTGGGAATGCAAATGAATAAAGAAAGGCGGCGTTTTCCAGACCTTTCGAGAACGTTCAGCGGAGGTATGTAAAGTCTCCGAAAGTGGATTCAGAGATTTTCTGAGATTCAGAAATGAAGTTAGTCAGAGTGATGCTGGAGCCGGAGACAAGGAGATACTGCCAGGCCTATAAGAAACTTGAACGAGCGCAGCGACAACTCAAGTCTTACCTTCCTCGTCGATAACGTGAAACCACGAATTAATATATATACAGTGGAATCTCGATCGATCGTTTTCCGAATCATCGTTTTCCCGTATGTATCGTTTACTTCACCCAGTCCCGACGATCATATTTTCTTTGTTATGTTCCCGCATCTATCGTTTTTCCACATTTATCGTTCAATTTAGTCGGTCCCTTGAAAAACGATAGATCGAGATTCCACTGAATTGTAAATAGTCTGTATTTAGTCGATAAATGCAATTAAAGCATAAAATACAAAAAGGCTGGCAGTCTTTTATTTAAGTCCTTACAGCACAACTAGTCATCCCACTTTGTTATTTCGCAGAATGCGAGATGAGATAACGTAGCGTAAATCCATTTTCAGGTAAACAACTACGAATCCTCGTGATAAAGCAATCGTTGAGATGATTTCTGAACGCTATGATGGACCTGAACTGCAATCTCAAACAGAAATCTCATTTCCAGTTTTCATGTAGGAAAATGAAATCATAGATAATCTTTTATTTTTTCGATGAATCTTATAAACAACGCTAAGTCTAAAACCAGTATTAAAAAAAAAGGAAACAAACAAAAGTGCATTGAAAGCGTGTGATGGCTATGTAAAGACGCCAGGAAGTACAACAGGCTATTTAATCATAACAAAATATTATCTTACATACTTTTAATTACCTACAGCTCTACATGTTTTAATGCTGTAAAGAAAAAAAACTCTTTGGCTAAAAGAAGCAATACGTAAGTTATGTAATTACAGGTAACACAATCTGCTCTTAATAATTTCATCTCTGATTAAATCGCAAGCCCCCCGAAATTAGGATTAAAACATTTTAGTTGATTCCGACACCCTTTATATCACACTGGAGCTGTCAAAAAAAAAAAAAAAATTCAGGTAATCTCTCTCTTCTAACGAAACTACCGCGGGTTATTAACGTACGATTACTTATCGTTGCTTACCTTTTTTTTTTTTTTTTTTTTTTTTCTTTTTTTTTAAACGCATTTTGGTACTTTTCTGTTTAACCGTTTACTGCTACTGGGTTTGGCGCACTGCCAAAATTATAACACGCGACGCCGGACAATTTTTTTTTCTCTGCTTAGGACCGTTATTGAGGAACGTAATCCCACGTTAAAAATTCAGTGACCCTTAGATATAAAATTTTCTATAGAAAATAAACATTCCAGTTTTCATGCAGGAAAATGAAACTATAGATTTATCTTTAATTTAACGATGAATCTCGACAAGTTTAAATTTTAAACAAGTGTTTGAAAAACAGAGAAATGGTAGTATAATATCAAGTTATAATTATGATGTTGGGTCCATATAGGCGAAGTAGTGCGGCTCCTGTTTATAATAGCACCATAAAGGTCGGAGTCCGACTTGCTTAGGTGTCACCACAATTTTGACCGAGCACCTACAGGGGTTACATCTGGGGGGGGGATTATACCTTCCCCACCCACTGACCTCATAAAAGGACATCCCGATCTACATATTTAACGTGCCCATATCCGACCTAGACACGAAGGTATTTAACGGTGCTTGTTGGGATTCGATCCCAGCACCCTCAGCGCCGAAAGCCGACGCGCTACCGATAGGCTACCTCGGAACCCCTTTAATTATGATAATAAACATACAGTCGAACTCCGTTATAACGAACTTCAAGGGACCTAAAATTTTGTTCACTTTTTTCTGGTGGTTCGCTGTATCCGAACCGTTAAGAAAAATGTTAGAATTCACAAAATGTATAACTCATTAGTTGCAATGTGTATTCAATAATGATGTATATAAAAAAATCATAAAGTCTATTAAAAGTTATCATTAATGAATTAAATCGACTAAAATCGATTACATTAAACTGACACAATACAAATTAAATTACGTACGATAGGAAAACGGCGGGACCAAAATTTTCGTTCGTTATGTCCGTCAGTTCGTTATACGCCGGGTTCGCTATAACGGAGTTCGACTGTAGTCCACATATCTGTATTTGATTGCATTTTGATATAGGCACTGCAGGTTTTATTGTCAGAACGAACGAAAATGTTTTCTACGTAAAGGGAATATCTACATAGCTGATTTATGTAATAACAGTTAACATGGTGCGATCGCAATACAGTACTTCGATAACTCACTCTAAATCGCAAGCCCCGAAAAATGTGAAGCTAAGCAAATTTCATTAAAGTAACAATTTTTTATGCGAAAAAATAAGTTGCATTAGAGACAGATCTTTTATTTCAGCGATGGATCTTGAAGATCAATGTTCAGTATAAGCCAGTATTAAAATTCTTAAAAAAATTTCAGGTAGAGTCTTCTAAAGAAAATACCGCGGGTTATTAGCATGGGATTACTTATCGTTGCTTACTCTTTTGTATGTATATATGTATGTATGTGTTATGTATATATGTATCTATATATATGTACGTATATATATATATATATATATATATATATATATATATATATATATATATATATATATATATATATATATATATATATATATATATATATATATATATATACGTATGTATATATATAGACATGTATGTATATATATATATATATACATATATGCAGGGCTCGATTTGAGGTGGAACGCGCCGGACGGTGTTCCGGTATCTCTTTAGGAAAAAAAATTGAGATAGTTAAAAACATTTATTTAATCAATATTACTCTGTTGTTAGTGAGTAAACCTGGCCCATTATATATATATATATATATATATATATATATATATATATATATAATATATATATATATAATATATATATATATATATATATATATATATATATATATATATATATATATATATATATATATATATATATATATATATATATATATATATATCCCCACCACCACCCCGGAAGGTTACAATCCCGGCACCTCTATTTCTAGAAATCGACCACTGCATATATGTATTCCAAAATTTTGACGCATTTTGGTACTTTTCTGTTTAACTGTGTTCACTGCTTGTCCTAGCGATACAGACTGGGTTTGGCGCGCTGCCAGAAGTTTAACTCGCGAGGTACGGATGGTTTAAGCGTCTGAAATTTTCCTTTCCGGAGGACCATTATGGAGGAATTATGGAGGATTTTTTTTAATCTTACGTTAAAAAAAAAAAGTGAGTCAAACCAGATAACAAATATTGTTTACATATATGTGTTTTATTTCCCATTTTAAGCTACGGATCGTCGATTTTATTTTTAAAAAGAACGAAAATGCTTTTTTTATTAAAAGAAAACTCTCCTAGCTATGTTGCGTAATAACGACTAGTATAGTATGACCACAACCGCAGTTGTTAACCTAGTTGTTAGCCAGCCGAGTTGGAAACCTAGTTGTTAGCCAGCCGAGTTGGAAACCTAGTTGTTAGCCAGCCGAGATTCAATAATAAGGGTGTTCGATTCACGTACAAACAATTGCAACTGATTGCTCTCGCATCTATGCTGGTTGTGGGCACGTAAAATCAGCAGGGTCGTCCCTCCGTGGGGTTTGCAGGGGGGAGAGGGTTTCTAGCCTTCCCCCTCCCCTGATGTTGCTGCCGGGGGTGCATATTTCGGCTTGCTTCGTCAGGGTGATACTTTCGAACAAAATTTTGTAATTCTACCCATGAGAACACATTTTAGCATATTTGACGGGTACCAAGCAAACGTCGTGTACCGAAGCAATTTTTTCGCTTCGAAATGCGACTACAGAGGCTGTTCGCACATTTTTTAGACGATTTTGGTAAGCGATAATAAAAAATCGTTTGCTGCAAAAGAAATAATTGCAATTGTACTACGTTTTTAAAAGTCAAAATTATCGTCTGCGGCTTGAAAGTTTTGTTTTTATTCAAAATGGCGTTTTTAACAAAGCAGTGGTTCGAAGGCTACATTCCGAAGAGAAATATGCGTACTCCGTTATCCAAAAACGATGTGAGAGTCATGGTTTTGTGATATCTAAAGCGTCGATAGATAATATCGTCAAACAAGAAAGGAAAAAAACGTCAAATTGGAGCCTCAAGTGGGGCAAAAATTCCAAACAAGTATCCAAGGAAAAAACGGACATCTTCGACTATTGCAAAGGTACGTTGTTTAATGTTAAAAGAAAATCCCCCTAGTCAAAGGACAGTTGCAAAATCATTAAAATGCTCGGTGTCCACTATAAACAAAATGATAAACGTTGATTTGAATCTTAAGAAAGCGAAAAAACGCAATGTGCATCGTCTTCTTCCAAATCATATCACTGAACGCAGGACACGCTGCAGAATTCTATATGAGAAACACTTATCCAAAGAAAAATGGAAAACAATTGTCACAATAGATGAATCATGAGTGTATTTAAATGATTGCAACAAAAAAAAGAGCCATTTATTATCATAAAAGGGGAGAAAAAAATTTTAGTACATGGTTCAAAGAATCGAAAGAAAGTTTTTCTAAGGGATTCATGATTGTTGCTGGTTTTTCTTATAATGGCAAGTTAAAAATAAAGAGAGTTTAAAAAAATGTCAAGATTAACTCCAAATACTATCAGGAACATATTTTATCGCCAATTTTTCTGAATGAAATACCATCGCTTTACCCACAGTGCCATCAATCTGTGAGACTCTCTCAGGACAAAGCTAGCAGTCACACATCAAAATCCACTATAAATTTCCTAAAAGAAATGGAACAAAAAACTGGTATCAAGGCCATACCCTTCACTGATATCCCTACTAATTCTCCCGATGTATCACCTATGGATTTTTGTGCTTTCGGACTTTTAAAATCTGCATTATCCAAACGTCGTCCCAAAACCCTTACAGGACTCTGGAAAGCTGTTCAGGAGGAATGAGATAGAATACCTCTTCTGACACTTCAAAAGGCATTATTATCCTGGAAATTGCGGTGTCGAAAGATAGTTCAGAATAAGGGATGTCAAATAGAACATTTAAAACACAAGAATTTTATGTAATTTAGTTTTGTGAATACAATATACATCGTCTAAAAAATGTGTGAACAGCCTGTGTAGTACCAAAGCAGACGATTACCTTGGTGTGACTGTATTTTATTTTAACTTTTTTTAAATTCTATTCTAGCTTTTTTATTATTACTTCTGTTCTATTTCTGTTTCTTATTTTGTGTTTTTTATTCTAACGTACTCCATGAGGTAAAAAAAAATTAAGTTGTTCCTGCGTTAATTCCGTATACCAGAAAGTCCTTATATGAGGCCAGAGAGTGTCTTAGAAGGTATTGTAGCGTAATGGAAGTATGGGGTTAGTTTTCCCAAGACCTCACAGAGTGCACGACAGACAGCTGCGTGCTTATCGGGGTATTTTTGCCAGTTCTCACCGAAATTTTTGAACTCGTGGGAGAATTTAAAAACGATCTACCAAATACCGCAACAGTTTTTGGCCTGAAAGTAAATCCCAGTCATAGCGATTTTTCTCTAGCAAGCTGTGGGGGTAACTGTTTGGAAAACAGAAACGTCTCCCATCACACTCGTAAAGCTGTCTTTCTTAGCAATAGCTCTATGCGACTTTGTCACGGGAATGTAATAAAGTTTCGGCGTTAAGAAGTGCTGGCAGCCGATAATCTGCCGGCCCTCCCGGTTTTGGGAAAACTGTTTCTAAGAAGATGGCCTCCCCGAAGTTTTCCGAGAGGGAGAGAGACTTGGTGTTTTTGAGAGAGATGCTGCATATGACGCGCCCCGTGCGGACGTGATTTTTAAGCTCCTGTTTTTGGGACTAGCTGAATCCCGGAGCGTGTATTGTGAATCTGCACGTAAATTAATGGAATATGTCGTAATTGTCTAATGTTTAATTTTTTTGTAAATAAATAATCATGTTAAGTTTTTGTTTTAAAATTAGCCTTTGCATTTTAATTAGGACTCAGTCTTTCTTAGTCATGGATTCAGAAATTGTAATTTTAATTATGCCTCAGAGATTAGCCTTAACTACCGATTGTGATGCCACAGTATGATACCCCTTGATGTCGCGCCCCCTGGAGTTGCTCGGTCAAAATTGAAATCGCACGAGGGGTGATGTTGGTTTGCCGATACGATGCTCCCCTTACAAGCAATCAAAACTATCGATGAGTAGAATGGATGAATGTCGAAAAACTAAAGTACCTGCCGCATTGGAAAAAAAATTTAAAAAATAATTCGCATTAAAATGCAAGCTTCCAAAAACTGGTATTAACCAATTTTTGTCAATTCCAAATCGTTGTATATCACATCGGATAGATCGAGCAAAAACGTGTGGGAATAGTATTTTTCGTTTTCCTTCACCTCAAAAATATTTGTTTTGCTGTTTTTATATAAGAAAATAAAATTAGAAATTGAACTTCCGTTTAAGTGATCAGTCTTGAGGACAATTCAGTCTAAGCTACAGTTTTTAAAAAAAATGTGTTGACTGATATCTAAAGAAAGGGATAAAATCAGATACCGTAGGTTTTTAATGTTCAAGAGACAATTTTTTTTTTTCTAAAGCAAAGGGTAACTCTAGATAGCTGTGTAATTAGAATTAATACAGTGTTACCGCAACAATCTATTATACAATCCAGTGATCCCATTAAATTGCCATAAAAAAATCTGTAATCGACCATTATTGATAGTTGTTAAACAAGCCTTTACAAAGGATATACGTCATTTAAATTGCATTTTTAAACGAAGTTTTAGCGATTATTTTATTCATAATTATATGATATCAATTTAAATGAGTTTTTCAGATATATGTAAGGAGAATTAAAGATATAAATCTGCTTATGTCTAAATTCTGTGAGTTTTAAACCTACCGTTAGCCGAAATTCCCCTGCACATAGTTAAGCTTTCGGAAATTCTTTTTTAAAAAAATTTAATGCTGATGGAACTGAAAAGATTAAAATGCAAAAACTGTACTTTTAAAGATTAAAATACAAAAAAAAGGAACCAGTTTAACTCTTACAAACAAAACGATGTATTTGGGACATATGACGTCACAAGTGTCACTGTACTTGGCTTTAAGTAAAAAAAAAAAAAAAAAAACTGCGGCCCTGCAACTGTTACCCTAACAGCTTATTGTTTAGAAACATGTGTAACTACTGTATAACTTGATACCCGACAAAAAGACAGCTTCTAGCCGCGAGGTAACAGGACTCGCATCTTTTCGCCCTGCAGCCTTGAATAGACCTGGTTAAGATTTACCCTGCCAGATAGCATTAGGGACAACAACAACACTACACTTACGCCATTTTCCGATGTGATGGATTTCCGTGAACTTTTTTTCACGGAATTTTTCAGGGAAAAGGGGGGGGGGGATGTAATGGAGCAGGAAAGTAAACACACATCCGAAGAAACGGGATGTTTCCAGTTACGACTATGTAATAGCGCATATAGATTGGTGCAGAGTTCTCTGCCTGCAGATCCCCGACTCCTGTCATCACATTAGTCACGGTAACATTAGACACATTATTTAGAACCACCCCCATTCCCGCTCTTTGATCTGGTGTCTCCCCCGACCCCGCTCGACACCATTTGACCCGCTGACCCCCACCCTTTCTTTGATGGACCGCCAGAGGAGGCGATCCACGCATAGTACAGAGTAGAGAGTGAACATAAATCACTGGATTCCCCAAGCCACAGGCAGAGAACTCTGCACCAATGTATATGCACCATCAGAGGTACTAAGTGTGCTTCTACCTCTATAAATAGTAGAGGGTGTACTAGCAAATATAATTTTCGTCCCGTGAGACGAAAGCCCTAACCTTTCTCCCCGCGAGTATTGATTGAAGGCAGGGAGAAAGGAGGGTTACCCAGGAAGAAAAGGACGGGGACAAGACAATCAGTGTACGTGGAAGTGTAGGAGCAGTTGGTGTTAACAATGTATGTGATAACTGTGTGTGTTCCTGCAATTATGTGATGACTGTGTGTGTTCCTGTAATTATGTAATACCTGCGCGTTTTTCTGTAATTATGTGATAACCGCGTGTCTTCCTGTAACTATGTAATAACTGTGTGTGTTCCTATAATTATGTGATAACTGTGTGTGTTCCTGTAACTATGTAATAACTGTGTGTTCCTGAAATTGTGTGATAACTGTGTGTGTTCCTGTAATTATGTCATATCTGTGCGTATTCCTGTAACTATGTGATAACTGTGTGTGTTCCTGTAATGTGATAACTGTGTGTGTTCCCGTAATGTGATAAATGTGTGTGTTCATGTAACTATGTAATAACTTTGTGTGTTCCTGTAATTATGTGATAACTGTGTGTGGTCCTATAATTATGTGATGAGTGTGTGTGTTCCTGAAATTATGTAATACCTGCGCGTTTTTCTGTAATTATGTGATAACCGTGTGTCTTCCTGTAACTATGTAATAACTGCGTGTGTTCCTGTAACTATGTAATAACTGTGTGTTCCTGTAATTATGTGATGACTGTGTGTGTTCCTGTAATTATGTCATACCTGTGCGTATTCCTGCAACTATGTGATAACTGTGAGTGTTCCTGTAATGTGATAACTGTGTGTGTTCCCGTAATGTGATAAATGCGTGTGTTCATGTAACTATGCAATAACTTTGTGTGTTCCTGTAATTATGTGATAACTGTGTGTGTTCCTATAATTATGTCATACCTGTGCGTATTCCCTGTAACTATGTGATAAATGTATGTGTTCCTGTAATTATGTGATAACTGTGTGTGTTCCTGTAATTATGTCATACCTGTGCGTATTCCTGTAACTATGTGATAACTGTGTGTGCTCCTGTAATTATGTCATACCTGTGCGTATTCCTGTGATAACTGTGTGTGTTCCTGCAACTATGTGATAACTGCGTGTGTTCTTAAAATATGTGATCGTCCGTTGCATAAGTGTTGTATATATGTGTTTTTGTGTCAAAATGTCCTGTGTAAAAAAATCCATGTCCAGCTAGCCGGCTGTCGTTGTTTACTACCATTAAGACGTTTGCCACAAGGGAAGTTTATTGAAGGTTCAATGAAGAGCGGTTCTTTGTAGTGGACTGGGTCCTAGGAGCCCAATGAAATTTTATATTAAGGATTGAATGCTCGAAAAATGGTTTTTTGAATGTTGCAGAGGAACTGAGAGATAAAATTGGGACGAACAATTAGATCTAGTAAAAATATACATCTCCATAATACAGGTAGCCTTGGAGCTAAGATTCGCACTTGTAATGTAATCCTCGGCGAGGCATACCCAATGAGTACACTTTAGGGACGTAATTGGGCCTTTTGAAGTGGATTTCCTTGGTCTTTTGCGACTTTATCATCTCCTGTAGCAAGGTAAATGTTTCAAGGTACATGTGCTCAGTAATTAAAATTTAAAGTTAAAAAAGGAGTTAAAAATAGAAAAAGAGGAATTAAAAATTTAAGAACAATTTTAAAATAATAACAGGTAGTAAATAATTGAAAGATTAATATTTAAATAAAATATTTAAAAATTTAAAAAGTAAAGCAAGTAAAAAGTTAAAAATTAAATTTGCAAGGTATTAAAAATCGCAATATAAGAGAATTGGCCCATAGCAGAATACAAGATGTTGCAAAATATGTTAAACTATAAAAACGTACTTAAGTATGAAGTGCTTAAAAAATTATTTAATTACTTTAGAAGAAATAATTATTATAAAAATGTTTACCAGTAAACCTGTTTGTTAATCGTTTGTAATAGAATTGTATTATGTATGTAATGTAATTGTTTAATGCAATAGTAAGTGCAATTATGTTTGAAATTGCATCTTAAATGTAAAATTGTAAGAGTAAGGTAATTGTATTGAAATTTTACCTTGAATGTAATTTGTGAGTATACAATGTAAATCGTAATTCAAAATTGCAATGTATCCATAATGTAGTGGTAAATATAATTGTAATTGAAATTGTAATTAAAATTGCATAAAAAATGTAAAATTGTTAGTATATAATGTAAATTGAAATTGTAAATCGTAATATATTATTAATGCAATGATAAATGTAATTAGTAACAGTAAGAGTAATTTAAAGAGCACCTTGAATGTAAAATTGCATGTATATAATGTAAGCTGTAATTGTAAATTGTAATATGTTCACAAGCGACTTTAAATATGCCGTATAAGCTTATCGCTGTGGTCGGCTTAACCTTTAGAATTATTAAATAAGAAGCGCTTTTAATTTTAAACATTTCGTATTGAGATAATTGTAGAGTTCCATGGCGGAAGAGGACCATAAGACCATAAAAAAATGGGTCTAACTGGACTTCCTGGGCAAAGCCCTCTAATGCATGCTTTTAGAGAGTAAGCAGCGGGGGAACCATAATTTGTCAGAAAATAGAGAAAAGGAGGAAAGTGATTGGTGCGCTCGGAATCCGTGAGATCGAAGTACGCAAAATGAGCAAGCAACTTGCATGGACAGTAGTTTGGATGGTCTGTGTTCGATGCTAAGTTATGCTACTACAGGGTGGCTAATAAATACTGTGACAAAAATCGAATCTTTTAATTACACACAGATGAAATAGAAAATGGAAAATACAACAATATTATGAACATTATACATGAAAGTTTACCATGAAATAATTTTACTCGAATCAACCGCCATCTTTATCGATTACTAAAGATAATCTCTTACGCCACTGTCCTATTACGGCACGAATCATTTTATGAGGTAATTTGTCCCATTCACTCCGTATGGAAGCTTTGAGGGAGTCCAAACTTCTGTGCTGCTTAGCATTTACTTTAGACTCTAAAATCCCCCAAATGCAATAGTCTAAAGGATTTAGATCTGGTGAAGAAGGTGGCCAATCTTCTTGCTTGATAAACTTCGGGCAATTGGCATGGAGCCATTCCTGTGTTGCTTTGGATCGGTGGGACGGTGCAGAATCTTGCTGAAATATCCAATTCTTTTTGGGATACAGACTGTTAGCATGTGGTAATAAACGTGTAGCCAATACTTCCTGTTTGTAATATTCAGCATTGATTTTTACCCCTTTATCGATGAATTTCAGAGGCAGTTTTCCATTGTGTGACACTGCAGCCCAAACCATAACAGAATTCTTGTTCTAAAAGCGTTTAACAGTTCGAAGATTTTCAGGTATATCCTTGAACGTTGCTGAATATACAACATCATTTTTAGCATTATAACTTTGTTCTGTACAAAACAGCATCTCATCAGAGAAAATTATTTTTTCAACACTTTTGCTACCGTGCCGGTTCAGCAATTTCTTACATCTTTGTAACCTTTTTACTATTTGTGCAGTAGTCAAACCTTGAACTTTTCTTTTGCGATAAGGGCGAAAACCCAGGTCTTCATTTATGATAAGTTGCATAGTTCTGCGACTGATGTTCTCTTCTGCAGCCATTTTATTTGCAGAACGTTGTGGATTTCTTCGTATCTTTTCACGAATTCTTTTGAGACGTTCTTTTGTACGAACAGTGCGTGGACGACCGGACCTTGGCCGATCTTTACAGCTATTGGTATCCAATAATCGATTTATAGTCCTATATATAAACGTCCTATTAAAACCAAGGCATTTTAATTGCTTAAATATTTTACCTGCAGAAAATCCGCGATCATAAAGCTGTTTAACCATTAACCTTTTGGCTTCCATCTTTAAAAATATTCGACATGTTTTACTTTAAACAAAAATCGTCTGCGTTTACAAAAAGTTGCCAATCACACAAATAGATAGATAAATTGTTTTTCCAAACGATTAAAATTAACTCTTATTTTTTGGAGTGTTACAGTATTTATTAGCCACCCAGTAGTAGAGTAGAAAGTTTAGGGATAGCAATACATATTTATTTGATTTTTTTAAATTCCATGGTGTTTTTTGCTTTGACAAGCCAAGTATCATGTTTTTATTGTTTTTAATTTTTTAAAGAGAAAAATAAAAAGACGAAAACAACACCTAAAGAAGAGACAATATGGCAGAGAGGAATCCGTGGAATAATACGGAAATTCTGTAATTTTTTTACTGTTGACTGACAAAGTGCAGTCAGTGTAAAGAACCATCGTCTATCACGAACTGTGGTAGAAAATTAACAGCACAAGAAGATGAGTATGCGTAAAGCCTGCCAAAGAAGTGGTGCTTATAGCAAAAATATACATATCCAGTGTACGGGTAGTCTTGTACCTAGGTTTCGAATATTGGATTAGATTCAGTGGTCGACGAGCCAAGATTCTCCGCACATTTGAAGATGAGACGTGAGTGCTATTTTCTAAAAAATGCTAGGCTAAATCTCCCATTTTTTCGCTCTGCAGTGCAGGGAATTTTAACGTAGGATTACGCTCCTCCATAACGGTCCTCCGGAAAGCAAAATTTCAGACGCTAAAACTGTCCGTCGTCGCGAGTTATAATTTTGGCAGCGCGCCAAACTCATTCTGTATCGCTTGGGCAAGCAGTAAACAATTAAACAGAAAAGTACCAAAATGTGTCAAAATTTTCACACACACACACACACACATATATATATATATATATATATATACAGTGAAATCTCGATCGATCGTTCCCCGAACCATCGTTTTCCCGTTTGTGTCGTTATTTCACCCGGTCCCTACTATCATATTGCTTTGTTATGTTCCTGCATCTATCGTTTTCCCGCACTTATCGTTCAGTTCCGTCAGTACCTTGAAAAACGATAGATCGAGATTCCACTGTATGTATATATACACACACATATATATATATATATATACACATACATACATACATATATATAGATACATATATACTTAACACATACATACATATATACATAGAAAAGAAGTAAGCAACGATAAGCAATACTACTTTAATAACCCGCGGTAGTTTCGTTAGAAGAGACTACCTGAAATTATTTCTATCATCCATATACCTGTCTTTCATATCAATCCAGATTGAATAAGTTGTAAAATATTTGTTTTAATCCAACATTTTCATCTTTTCTTAACTTTCCTTCTCTGTCATTTTAGACTACACAAAGTCTTGTGTAGAATAGCAGTATCGAAGTGTGGTGAGTTAGGCTGAGAATTTCTTAGTTAAATTCACATAATATTTGACTGAGTGATCCCCGCTTAGGAAAAATATTAATTTCTGTTTAGTTTGATATCTTATCATACTATCTTTAGCTGTACGTTCATGTGAAGTGTTGAGAAATTTTCTGTTTGTTAGTTCTGTTATAGCTGAATTTCTTGCTCAGAAACCCTTGAAAATTGTCAAGCAGTTCAGATAAGGTACAGAATTCAGATTTCTTCACATCGACTATATATGAAAGTACACTGCACACCCGAATTATCAATGCTAATTAATTTACCACCGTGCGCAAATAAACCGGATGGTACGAATAGTTCAAATTGGTCTTGTGTGTTATAAAGGATCTATTCAAAAGTTTTAAAGAAACTATTTTAGAAATTCTAATAGAATAGAGTTAAAATCTCTCTATTCTAAAAACAAGTAACTACCGCTGTCGCTGTCAAAAGCTTGTCACGCTATCTCCTCCGAAACCGCTGAGAGTATGGGGTCGAGAGCGATACCAATGGATGCAGAAAAATGGGGGGACCAAAGTAAGACATGTATCATCTTCGTCGGACTTTAAGTTTTTTTTTATTATTTTATGTTTTGTGGGAAAATATTGACTTTTTCATCGTCAGATTACGATAACTCACCAAAAAAGGATCGTAGAATTTTGATCTTTTTACAATCTAAGACTGCAGACATTTCTCTTTCAAACTAGACCTCATTTGTTTAAAAATATTTTAAAACAGACTAATATTTTCATCAAAAAAATTAAACACAGTTTTTCAAAAAATATTGAATTTTTCATCTTCACATTACGATAACTCGCCAAAAAATGATCGTAGAATTTTGATCTTTTTACAGTCTAAGACTACAGACATTTCTCTTTCAAACTAGACGTCATTTGTTTAAAAATATTTTAAAACAGACTAATATTTTCATCTAAAAATGAAACACAGTTTTTCAAGAAATATCGTCCCCTATGTGGATGTAATATCGGTGCTCCTCGAGTTTTTTTTTATCTTACAAAGAAAATATTTACATCATCTGGAAGCTGAAAGCTTTCTCATTCATATAAACCTCATTTCAAGTCTATATCTTAAATTTTCGATTTTTAATTGAATTTTAAAGCTGACAGTTCAACAGTGATGAAACGCCCTTCGCATTAAGGGTGACAACAGTAAATGGATGGAAGCTGTTACATTGCCCGAGAATCACCCCTATGTATTTCGCTATTAGCCATAACAGAGGAGCGAGCGTAGCGGGCCTAGGGGCGAAGCCCCTAGTAATTATATAAATTACTTTACATACAATACTTTACAAGTATTGTAAGCTATTTTATTGATTATCCATATTGATGCTCTTGCGAATAATTTGAATTTTATTTCTAACATCAATTATTTGTGAGGCCTAGATAATTCACGTACGGTTTATTGAGAATTCAGTACATCACACTGATATGAATATGCTGATGAAACAAAAGAAAGGAATGTTTTAATTAAGCCCCACTTGTTTGCAACATAGTTTTAGCTAGAATGCTTTTCCTTATAATCCTACGCTGTTTAAACATATGCTAGTCGGTACCCGTCAAAACATGACTGCTGGATAGTAAATAAATGCATTAATACGCAAATTATATTCAACACATCATTGCCAAATGTTGAAAATCATAGCATTAAGACGAGAGAAATACGATTTAAAAAAATATATTAGTGAACCCAATAAAAACAAATAGGGTTACTCAACAGCGAGAATTAAATAATTTCCGTCAGGTTTAATTCTATATCTCACAAACATAATTAAAGATAAAAATGGCAGAGAGAGATATTTCTCGGAATAAACAAATTAACGTGTTTATGCGGCCTCGTGCTTAGTAAGTATCTAAAGCCAGACTTGAACATGTCACTGAGCATGCGCAAACAGCATTTTTTTTAATCATAAATTATCACTAATTAATAGAAATTGGGTTATAAAAGCCAAATTTGATACATCTATAAATTTAAGTCTCTCGTTTAAAACCAAAATGAAGTAAACTGGTGCAATAAGTTTTCTCTCACGGCCAAACAATCGGCCTAGCAACTTAAATATACAGATAATTACAAAACAAAACTAATTTCGAATAAAAAGCTAATATTTTCGCAACTACCCCTAGATTTCAATAATTTTTTGACCTCCTTATGAAGATGGCTCCAATAAAAATGAAATGAGAGCGTTGACACTACGTTCCTGCAATGGAAGGGACACGACTGGGCAATAAACGTTATCTTTTCCTTTCGACTAACTGATATGAGTTTCCACTTATCTCGTTGATCTACCTACATCCGTAAACCTCTTAGTATCTATTTATCTATACTTATGCCTCGCTGTTAGCAGCTGCGTTTATGTAGGTTAAACGCGTAAATTTATGGCTGCACTGTGCTTATGCCACATGTACCCGCACACAGAAAGCGGACAAACATATCACAAATGTATTTACAGTTTGTTACCGTTTTCACAAATCGCTCTATGTTCTTAAATTTTTATATGTTTGAAAGCCCTTCTCTCATAAAATGTGGAAAAGTAAATTGCGCCTAAACTGCTTTCTTACAGCTTTCTTGGTGTAGTCTAGTTAATTTCCCACATAAGCTTTTCTACTTCCTGTCCCATAAAAAATATAATTTATATATATATATATATATATATATATATATATATATATATATATATATATATATATGTGTGTGTGTGTGTGTGTGTGTGTGTGTGTGTGTGTTTGTTTAAGTAATATATCCATTACATCCTTAAATTATAATCTGAAAAGGAAAAACTAGCTCATATTTGCATGGCAAGAGCTAGACTCAGCCTGAAAGGAATAAAATTTTTATGCAGTCTGTTCCGAATCGCTTATTAGAGCGACAAAAGTACACCCGTCCATTTCAGAAGACAGCTCGGAAGCTAATATCACCTTTCAACCTTACGCGCGAGAGGGGGAAAAAAACATATGGCTATTATTTTACAGGGTCAGCAGATATTGGGACTCGCGATGCGGACCCACGCCTTTCTCCAGATGTATATACGTGTAGAAATGCAAAGGAAATGCGATTGATGGGAAGTTCTATTGCTAAAGGTTTTAAAGCGACAAATTAAAATTACTGCGGATTGGATTTAGGAAAGGGAATTTAAATGCTAGAATGGAGGGCATAATATTTAATTTATTACACACACACATATATATTTATATATATATATATATATATATATATATAATATATATATATATATATATATATATATAAAATATATATATACATATATATATATACACACACACACACACACACACATATATATATATATATATATATATATATATATATGATGGAACTTTAATAGTGGCAACTAGGTATGTGCAAATTATTCAGAAGAGATACAGGGGTGAAACTTTTATAGCCCTTCAAAAAAGTAACCAGCAGTGTTTAGCTCCCGTCGTTAACGTCCTGGAAGCTGCAGGATGCCGTTGGCAGCACCTGATCTGTTGATCCTTCGAATGGACCGGCCTATAGCCTGTAGAATCTCTGATGGAATCCACGGAGCGGATCCTTCATCTTGGCGATGAGATCAAAGTCACAAAGACTTAAGTCCGGGGAATATAGGGGACTGTAGAGCAATTCCCAGCCCCAGAGAGCAAACACATCAGCCACAGTGTGCGCACAAGCACTTACCTTCCGTCAGTACGATGCAGCAAATTATTTCGTACAGTAGACCGGTAACTAAAGCATGTCTGTGTTCATCCTGTCACTGTGCAGGCGTGTGATGTTTGTGGGGAGAGCTTATTCGCTCTGAGGTAACGCAGGTATGTGACGTACATGTGGTATAAGCTGCTTTTATGGGTTGTGCTGCGCGGGGACTGTACAACAGAGTTGCTACTATTAAAGTTCCAACCCTCGTATATACAGTAACCACCGCTTATAGTGATCAGTGGTTATCAGAATCAACCGTTTATACGAATCAATATCTCAAAAACAAAAACAAATCTATTATTTCCATGTTAAAATTTTCGCATTAAAGAATCAATCACCCGGTTTTAAGAATCAGTTTAGACTCTTCGCTTTCCTATCATTTTTCCAAAAAAGCCACTTAAACCCTCAAAAGGCACGAAGTTCTTTCTTTACTTTTTTAAAAGAAAGAACGATAAGATGAGATGGAATACAGTCGTAAAATGCATCCCTTTCTTTGTTAGACATAACATAATAGTTTCCCCTTAAACGCTTTAGCTAAACACTGTCCTATTAGCTTGACCCAGGGGCATCCTACCTGTCCGGATCCAGTTTCGCTTTTCTCCACTGACAAACAAAGACAGAGACTTCCCACCTCCCGCATCCTGGTTGCGGCTTCCTGGACCGTGAAACACATAAATCTTTGGCGAAGTGTCCACTATCACTTAGGCAAACGTGTCATTATTAGATTCAGCACGTTATCAAACTGTGAAACGTAAGGTAGAAGGTGAATCTTGGTCTGAGACTATTGGTATTGAAAGAGGTATAAATAGCCTCCTTAAAATTTCATTATGTCAAGCTACCATAGAAAACTTTTTCTTGCACCCTTCCTAAGTTGCACCTTTCCTAAGCACCCTTCCTAGTTGAAATGATAAACTGTTAAGCAGGTATGTTGTACCAAATATTTGATTTTTTTTCTTCTCTTACTATAATCATGTGTATCTACTTAATGGTCTAGAAATTAAGTTGCATTTTTAAAATTATAAAAAGTAATTTTAATAAAAGATAATTAACGTAATAAAGAGTATTTTATGGTTTCTAATATATGTATATATAGGTGTGCGTGTGCCTGTCCAAAAACCTAAATTTCGGCTATAAGAATCAACCGCTTATAACAATCAAAAACAGTAATAACAAACGTGATTCTTATAAGCGGAAATCACTGTGTGTATATATATATATATATATATATATATATATATATATATATATATATATATATACAGTGGAATATCGATCGATCGTTCCCCGAATCCTCGTTTTATCGTATGTGTCGTTTATTTCCCCTAGTCATAACGATCATATTGCTTTGTTATGTTCCCGCATCTATCGTTTTACCGCATTTATCGTTCAGTTCAGTCGGTCCCTTGAAAAACGATTGATCGAGATTCCACTGTATATATACATATATATATATATATATATATATCGATTCAAAACAATGGTTGAAATTAATCTGGAATTTTTGTCTCTGTTAGTAAAAATGGGTTGTCCGCAAACTAAAGTAGATAAAATGTTAGAATACCGTTGTTACATCTGCCCTATAAGGCAATGCCCTGAATTTTAGTCTATTTCCAGTCAGTGTCGGGTTAATCAATAAATTTATTTCCTCCGTAAAACAATCCACTGAATTTCAGTCCATTTTCAGTTAGTTTCAGGTTGGCAAATACATTTATTACCTCTGTAAAGCAGTTCGTTGAACTTTAGTCCCTTTTCTGCTAGTTACAGGTTGATCAATAAATTCATTATCTCTGTAAGGCAATCCACTGAATTTCCAGTCATTTCCAGTTAGTTTGATGTTGAACAATGAACTCATAACCTCAATAAAGCTAAATTTCGGAAGAATTTCGCATTTTATTTCAAAATTCCTGTATATTTTGTTCACGTGTTTATCTCTTAAAGATATATATTCATCATCTCATGCATTAAAATTAGATTTGCATTTCGAATTTTTTAAGTTATTTCATCCGCATTCAACATGATTGCATCTCTGAATCGACAAACACCCTAGTATTCGTGGTTTATTACCCAACTAGCTGAAAACCCGAGTACATTCAAATTAAATACAACGGTCAATGTATGCAATTAATACCAAACAAAAAATAAATATATATATATATATAAAAATCGTAAGGGATATTTTTTTTTGATAATATCCAATCGTCTGCTGCATTAGAAAGAAACAATTTTTTTTCTCTATATAGTTGCTATGCACGTGACGATAAATTTATCGAAAGTGCGAGAAAAAGAAATCACGTGATCAGCATTTAATAAATTAAATTCTGAAAATTAATGTTTAAAAATTCACCAAAAATCATAAAATCGAGGTAAAGATTCGAAAAAAATTTCATTTTAAAGGAATTCTCGTGATATAAATTTTATAGCCCTCAAATTATTATTTTAAATGCAAACTTAAAAAAAGTTACAAAATCAGTTTAAAAATTTAATTTAAAAAAATTTAAGAAGAATTTTTCAAAAATCTTTCTTAGTGCACCCCTACACAATAAGAAGAATCGCCATGCAAAATTTCAGCCCTTTAGGTCCAGCGGTTTGGTCTGTGCGTTGTATGTCAGTCAGTCAGTCAGTGAATGAATGAGTCAGTTACGGAACTGTTTTATATATATAGATTACAGAAAAACGATTTCATTTTGAAAAAGTTGAACGGAAAAATCCACGCCGTTGAGGTAATTTCAAGATTTGTACTTAGAGCTAACAATTTTTCTTAAGAAATCCCAACCAAGTCGAAAAGAGTTTGATATTTCTACCCATCTGTAAGGACCAATCTAAAGTTTCCACTAAACTACAAGAGAGATTTCAGTATATTGTCTTAAAAAGTAAGATCATACTGACATCTCTAAACCTATTTTTCGGAAAAAGACACCGGAGATGTTGTTTTATCGCTAATTTCGCCCATATTTTTAAACAAAACAAAAATGTTAGAGCTAAACAATTTGATAAGTAAATATTAGCATCTTCACGAACGAGCCCTAAGCAGTCGGTATCATATACATGTCTGAAAACCCAATTTCAAAAAGTAAATTGAACAGCTGGTTTTCTCCTTCACTATTCAAACAAAATCGAAACGGGAGTAATAAAATACCTTGCGAATTCCTTTTGACATCTTCGATGGACCATAAAAATTGTACATGATATTTATAACCGTTTACCTAATATATGTTACCCCCAAAAAGTACTAAAGCGATGGTTGTTTTTCCTGCCCTGCACATTCGTTTGAGCGAAACTGAAAAAGCAGAACTCCAAAATCTGAAGATTCGAAGAATTGAAACTAAAGGCATTGCAAGGGAATATCATGATAAAAGTCATAAATCTCTTTAAACTAGCGTTTAAATATTAAAAAATAAATAAAAAATAGAAAATAAATTAAAAAATAAATAAAAGTTTAAAAAATAAATAAAAGTTTTTTGTTTGTTCGTTTGCTTGTTTTAACTGCGATGAGCTTTATAAAGAAGCTACTGCCTCTATAGAAGCTTTACTATGTCCGATATATTTTAAGGCTTCTGTGTACTAATCCTATTGGATCCGCTCATCTCAATGTTAACCTATGGAGAAAATGTGTCCAAGGATTGCTGACTTGGACAGAAAGATTTTTTTTAATTGTATTCCGTAATACAGAAAGAAATTTTACAACTTGAGGCATTTTTCATTTTTAAAAAAAAATGCAAATAATATTTTAAAATTTAAAGAATTGTGGAGAAAATACTGTATAGTGTGTTTTAAAGGCTCCTCATGTCCTTTGTTGGATGAAATTTATAAAATGAATCCTGTTGCAAGATGCAGAAAAGTTCAGGCTATCTGAAAATATCATTTTTATCTTATTATCAGCATTTATGTAGCTGTATAAAGTAGAAACATTTTCCCCATAGGTAAACATTGAGGTGAGCGAATCCAACAGGGTTAGTACACAACAGCCTTAAAAGTTGTAGCTCTGGACAAGCTTTCGGGGTTCCCAACATTATGTCCTTTTCAAGTTTCTTTCGAAACGTACGAAGCCAAAATTCATATATTATATATATTATATATTATATATATGTATGTAAATATACACACACACACACACACACACACATATATATATATATATATATATATATATATATATATATATATATATATATATATATATATATACATATATATATATATATATATATATATATATATATATTTTTATTTATATATATACAGATATATATATATATATATATATATATATATATATTTATATACACACATATGTATATATATGTTGTCTTGGGCATAGAAAGATCAACTATCAACTCCTTTCAAGAGAGATGATAGGTTTAAGTAGTCCAACCTTTCAAACATCCGTAACAATGGGCCAAGCATTCCCGATGGCGTCTCAAATAATTCTTTAAGCTGTAATGATAGTTAATGCTTTCACTTGGTCGATTTCTGATCCAAAATTATTTTCCATATCTGCTTTATAGCTTTTCTTGAGTAACTGTCGTACATACGAGAGTCCATTTTTTCCCCAGTTCTAAAAACAATAGCAATAATCCCCACGAGAAAATCTTTTTGAATAGTTTTATTTATTATACATAATTATATAACCACACTCTAAGTAACGCGGGATCATTTTCATGTGAGCGGGGAAAGCAGTATCGCTGTTATTCCGTTCTGTCTCGTGAGGAAAACATTATGGTCATTGATCTCAGATTATTCAAAAAGTGGTCATTTTTTCCTCCATCATAAATATCAATGGCTTGAGCAGCTGAGCATGGTTTTCCCATTCATCCGAAATTTCGTTAGTCATGAATGATTACGGAGAAGGATTACAATACTCTCGAAAACCAAGTTCCTGCAAGAGACAGGGCTTCATCTAAGGTCAATCACATAATTTTCCGGCGCATTTTCCTTTTCCCTCCGTGTCCATCGACTACACGGTAGTGATGAAGAGGATGACTTACAGGCTGCGACCTCGAAAAAACCTCGAAATGGCCATTTCATTGTTCTTTGTCGGATAGGGATAATTCCGTTAGTTTCTGATGAACAGTCTCCAGGATTAAAAAGAAAAACAACAACTTTGTAAACAGACATGGCGGCGCTACAGTCTGCTTCTATATACATAGAGCAGCAAACACAATCATCGCATGCATTCGTTATGGCTCTAAAGGGGGGCGAAAATGCTCCGGAAAATTAGAAAACCTTTTAAGAGTTTTATTGGTTTTTAAGTGTTTCTAAAAATTTTTTAAAGTTTTGACCCTTAAGTGTATAGAGAATATGCACTTCTATCCTACCTTTAGGTATTTATATCTTGAAGTGGCACTCAAAAAAATTTCATTCAAACACATTTCTTACATAACAACAATGTTTATTCAGACATTTGCACATATAACTTTCTTTTTCAACCTAAATGATGCGTGCTACTAGTACGAGATATATATAGCATTCATGCAAGGGAAATACAATTGAATATATTCACTTGTATAACTATTCATTGACGAAAAATACACTTTTCAATACTCACAGATACTTTGAAAGTCAACCAGCAGTGCTGCCTTGTAAACTTTAGGACACAGAACGCTAAATAACTTTCGTCTAACACGAACTCGCGTAGGTTAGCATCAACCTAGCTATAATGTCTCGAGCGGCTGCTCACAAACTCCTTTCACTTCCTTTCGCTTCCTTAGACCCTTCCTAGCTCCTTCCTTTCTGTAATTTAGCCGCTCGGTATTTATACCAACGCGTATGCTGAAATTAGCGTATCTTAAGCGGCTTCTTTAATTTATTCACTTAAAAGTTCGATTATTGTAAATCGAATCTTATGTAAACCTTACAAGTGCTTCAGTGGCCTAGATTCCTCTTGAAGTGAACTTTTGGCTGAATATTGCCTTCTTTTCTTTGTATTCCAAAACATCTAAATCCAACCATCTCAGTCCCTTTTGAAGAACCATAGATGGAGAAATAATCGTTGTCAGCAAAATCTTGAATTCCAAGATATTTACTTACTTCTTTACTTATTACTTACTTCCTTATTATGTTACTTCTTAAAATAATAAGGAAGTAAGTAATTAATTTATATTCTTGATTTATTAATAACTCGAATAAATTGAAATTGTAAGTAGAATTATATTGAAAAAAATCTTCATTTCGGTTTAATATTGAAATTACCTTGAATTCTTCATTTCCAGAGAATTTCGTGGCATACTAGGTCACGGGTGGTCTAGTTTACATTAAAATTTAGATAAGCAAATAGTGTTTCAATACTGTTCTTCTAATGTTTGTGATACTGTGGCAATTTCCCCCTCCTCTAGGCGAGCAGAAAGATCATTAAAATCGTCGCTAGCCGTGAACCGATTCTAAAGAGTGACAGACCCCTGAGCGAAGAGGAGCTACAATGAAACACCTCTTCGGGGCGCGCTTTTAGAATAAAAGGCCGTCGGACTGGCGCCTTGCCTTGACGTTAAACTACAATGAAAGGAACGCCCCTTGACACACGACCTTAACGTTGTAGCCGGGCGATTAAGATACAATAATCCTTATCGTTTTGCACACGGCCTAGGCGGACCAGCCTATCCGAATCGAGCTTGAGAGACAGAGGCTGTTAGGCCTGGACTCCACTTCACCAGAAAACGCGACAGAAACAGAAAACAGAATCGGAAATCTACGCACTTCCGGTTTTTTCCGTTTCTGCCCAGCAGAATGACGGCGGAAAACAGAGTTGAAAATGTTGAACTTTTCTGTTTCCGTTCGCGGATTCCGCGTGTATGACAGCCAATAGGAATGCGTCTTGATCCACGAAACACAAAACAGCAATGGCGTCTCGGTTTGACATGGAAGCGTTTATTTATGAAGTTGGAGCTTACCCATTTCTACCATCACCTCCATAACTGCAAGCTAAATAAGTCAAACAGTAAATTCTACTAGAATAATTTGTTGGAATAATGATTTTCTATTACCAGATAATGGATTTAGTGCAAACTGATCTATAATCCTAAGATGTCACTTTGTAAAGGTCTGATATTTTTAACTATCCAAATGTTATAGAGATGATATACACTAAACATGACAACTAAAACCCTCAGTAATATTTTGTCGAAATTTCTATTACATACTATTTGTTATGCACTACTGTTTTTTCAACAAGACTGTTTTTTCAGAACTCCTGATCGGTAGTTCGAAAAACTTCTCTAATTAAGGTGTTGTGAATACCATGTTTTTCCCTTTCTTGGAAAAGCTTTCGAACCCAGAATCAATGTTTTTTTTTTTTTTTTTTTTTGCTTCAGAGGTTCTAATTAAAGACAGCAGACTTAGGAAGTGCAAACTCGCCATAGCAAAATCTGTGTCGTTTTCCATACTTTCTTGAGCTTAAGCATTTTATGTCCGAATCACAGCCAATGTAAAACAATAAACAATAAAAACAAAAAACGACGACAGATGGCGCCAGCTGAGCGGAATCTGTCTGAGCGGAATCTGGTGAAGTGGAGTACAGAAAGAACGGAATCTCAGCAGAAACGGAAAACAGAAAAAAATTCCGTTTTCTGTTCTGTTTTCTGTTTCTGGTGAAGTGGAGTCCTGGCCTTAGAAATTCCGCCAGGGATCAAGCTTTTAAATAAGCCGACGAGAGCTTGAAAGCCAGATTTGAGATTTGAGATATTGAGAGATTAGAAGCCAGAGTTTAGGAGTGATAGCTGATCTCCTAGCTCCACTCAATTTGAGTGACTTTGCTATTTTTTTAGGCTCAGCCCTCTGAGTGAAGAAGACCGTTTCTCATCTAGAAAGGTCGGGGAAAGCGATCGAAACTTGATCTCCCCAGTTTTGTTATTTCTGAGAAGCTGCTAGCTTCCAGTGGAAGAGTGTGTGTCGAACCGACTAAAACTCTATGTTAATCCACGTTTCATCTGCGGAGATACAATCTCATCTGATCTTCATCTTTCGCTAAAGGACTGAATTCGACGGCTATTTCTTCCGTGACCTGATCGGCAGTTCATCTCTCTACAGCGTCAGTGTGTCCCTACCTCGAGAGGTTCCAGAAATTCCTCGAACTACTCCGACTTCTACGTACTTCACTGTGTACTATATAAAATTAGATCGCGGCTTAACCGTGTGATTGTTAATTAAAAGTGTAATTCATTAATCTTAAAAGTCTCGACTTTAGTTAAGCTGTCTGCCTTACACGTAACCTGTGACGCTACCTAAAGTGTTTGCTTTTGACACTAATCGCAGGAAAACGTTACAATACATTCAAAAATACGCGTTATCATAATTTTTTTGTAATGAATTTAAAGATAAAATACTTTTTTCATGGTACTAAGCTTAGGAAAAGCACGAGGAAAATTGTGCTGAATTGTGCATTAAAATGCTGATGACTTATTAGATGGACGGTAAATAAGCCAAAGATATTACCAGCAAAATCCTAAATTCATAAGCCAGGAGATGTTATTTCTTAAACTAAATGAGAAAAGATTTATCATACTTCTTCAATTACGAATGGCCCGAAAGTATTGAAGTAATAAACTGAATTTTATTTTTTAAAAAAATAACCGTTCATTTCTATTTAATATTGAAATTTGCTTGAATTGCTCAGGTTCAAAGAATAGGATGTGATCATAACTCAATGGGTTGCCAGTATTATAATTTACTTTAATATTGAGTTGTGCCATCTGTGTTAAGGGTTCTGAGCTTCCTAATAGTTTGTGCGAAGAGGTTCGGTACTGAGGGGTGCTCGGATCGAATCCCGACAAGCGTCACTGAATGCCTATACTGAGGAAATTCTGCTGGTTTAAACTGGCACTCGTGGCGCCATTCTATACTTCTTTTCTGTACTGAATATTTGAAGGCTGGTACCTAAAGTTTGGTAATGTTGACGGGGAAGCTGATGGCTGGCGAAAAAAGGTTTATTGTCTATTGAAGAACTAGAAGGTAACCCATCATTTTGACGTCATAATACTAATAATGACGTAATGGAAAAAGTATATGAAAGTTAAAAAATATCCCGAATTATCTAACAATATTGCATTTAATCCACACCTTGTAAAAGCAAACCCTTTCATTATTTTTTTTATTTATTTAGTTTTTCATGCGATTGGAGTAGTAGACTGCCATCCAGTTTTTTACAGCTCACTACGCGATATGAATACTTGAGCTACTTGATTCATTCACATTCAAGTTTGTTTACTTTCAGAATTCATCGCAAAAGTAAACAGATTTTTAAAAACTGTTAAATATACAGCTAAAAGCATCCCATTTTTTTTAGCTCTGAATGTTTTATGGAAAAATAGGTAGAACAAACGTGATTTGATGGAGAAGATATTAGTTTTTAGGTAAGAAAAAATTCTGATCCACATCTGAAATTGAAATTAGGCCTAACCGGCTGTTTGTTTACTGAGGGCTTCAATTGAAAGATGAGTTCAGCCCGGAAGTGTTATACAGAGACAACGGCTATTATATATATAATGTGATGAGGTGTGGAATCGATGTTCACGGCTGGAATTTCTGCAACATCTGAACTGAAGAAGAAGGAATAGAGGGCACTTAGCCAGGGCCGCCCAGAGACTTTACGGGGCCTGGGGCAAAAATCTGTTGGGGGCCCCAAGAAAAATAAAAAATCGAAAGAAACGAAAACATACATTCAAATTAAGTTACTCATACTTAAAATTGTATTACATGAATAATTAACATAATTATTATAATTCATTGCACTGTTCTCTTGTTATATTCTCCAATAAATATGACAATATGTTTATTTTAAAAAAAAGAACTAGAGTTTAATAATATCTAACAACTTAGTCAGCAGATATTTAGATTATCAACTGAGGTATTTTTTTTTGCTATCTATTTTAGTAGTTAGTACTGTCTTCAATTTATTAGAAAGAATGTAATTTTATAGCAGTTAGGACTAAACAGTTATATATATCATCAAAACTAAACCGCGTATTTTTCAGAAGCTGTTTTGGAGTAAGAGAAATCTAATTAATCGAACAATTCTTTTTATTTTAGGAGCCCTCTTTTTTCAGGAGATTATTTTGAATTTTGAAGTACGGTACACGTTTCAGAATTTTCTTTCGGATGAAATCTAATAAATAATTTTTTTTTTTAAATTTTCGGGGGCCCACGGGAGTTGGGGGCCTGGGGCAAAGTGCTCCAGTTGCCCCCCCCCCCCCCCTCTGGGCGGCCCTGCACTTAGCTCATAGAAGAAAAGTCTATTACCAGGAAAGTATGTTGAGTTGAATGGCAGAAGAGTATTCTACACTGAGATGTGGCCGCAAAGTAGAAGTACTTATTGAACATATAGTTCATCGCTATAATCTGTGATGAATATCAAAATAAAAAGAAATAATAGCGTTGTGCAATTCAGAAGTCCATTGTCATCAGCACTGTTGGGTAACAAAAAATATCTTGAGGCAATCAATAACTTGGTAGGCCAAAAAAAAAAAAAAAATAAGCCAAGATATACTTAACGTTAAATTTTATTCAAATGAAATGACAAGCATAAGCTTCATTACAAAAAACAAAAAAAAAATTAAAATCCCGGATTAATACTCTGATTCTAATTCTACTTTAATTTTAATTTTCTTAATTTTTAAAATTTTTGAACTTCGATTTTAAATTTTAATTTGGATTTTGGTAGAAAAAAGAAAATAAACATGTTTATTTTAAACATATTTATTAAAATATACATATTTATATAAAAATATTTATTAAAATTTACATATTTATATTAAAATATACATATTTATATATTACATATTTAAACTTGTTTATTTTAAACATTTATTTGTCCCTGGGTCTTTCGACTTTATCTTCTGTGGCAAGATATATTGTTATCACGATACAAGTGATCAATAGGTAAAAAATTTAAAATTGAAGTTCAAAAATTTTAAAAATTAAGAAAATTAAAATTGAAGTTCAATTTTTTTAAATTAAGAAAATTAATGTTTAAAAAAATTTAAAATGAAGAAAAAAATTAAAGTTTGAAAAATTAAAGATCAATAAGATTAAAATTAAAAATTTTAAAAATTTAAAAATAAGGCCCTCATCAGATAATTTGAATAATAAAAGTAAAGAAATTTAAAAGATAAAAATATGAAGAAGAAAAGGAATTAAGAAGGAAAAAATTCAAATTGAAAGATAAATATAAAAAAAAATTTCATGTAATTTATTTATATATATATATATATATATATATATGTGTGTGTGTGTGTGTGTCAGTCAGTCAAAATTTTGGCACATTTTGGTACTTTACTGTTTAACTGTTTGCTGCTTGCCCAAGCGATACAGACTGGGTTTTGGCTCCCAAAATTCAAACTCGTGACGACGGACGGTTTTAGAGTCTGAAATTTTGATTTCCGAAGAACCGTTATAGAGGAACGTAATCCTACGTTAAAATATATTCACATTGAGATAATTGTAAAGTTCCAAGGGGAAGCTAAAAAGCGAAATAGGAGTTTTAGAATAATTTAATTATCAAGCTAGGAGGATTAATGTTAGTTCCTAAACAAGCACGCCCTTGGGCGTTTACGGTTAGCACGAAGGGAATATTCCTAGTCAGGGAATTCAGCAATTATCTCATTACGAATATTTAGAATTGAGTTGTAGTTGAGTTTAAAATTGATTTTAGAATTAAGTTTAAATTTTTTTGAAATTTTTTGTGCCTGTGTGAAAATGCCGAAATCTCTTCTTATGATTTGGTTAGAATGATAACGAAAAGCTCGGCGAATGCGCCAGAGAGTTTTGTTTTGGACAGCTTCCACTTTGTCGATATGTGCAGCAGAGACCATACCGAAATAGCGTAGAGTGCGACGGGCAGTACAATTATTATTTGATCTCGAGTACATATAAAGAGTTTAAAGCAAAAGTACCGCTTATTTTTTTCAGTTCAGAAATTTGACAGCCAGTTAAAATTAAATTTTAAGAGAAAACCAGACATTGATAAACGGGAGCGAATTATTAAGTCGTCAGGTATCTTATGCAGAAAAAAAAATTCTCAAAATATTTAAATGCGAATTTTCAATTTCCAAAGAATCTCCCCATTGACTCAACATTGGCTTTGAAATATCAGAGGCTCATTCCAGCGTCCCCTTAAACAATAGCACTTTAATTTTCATAGAGAGATGGGGACCGTAAATTAAACTACGGAGTTGCAATTATTTTGAAGGCAGCAAAGAGCATTAGTGTTTTTCCTCAATGTCAAAGGGTCAAAGCGACATCTGGGTTTCCCAGGAAGCGTTCGCAAGAGGAAAAGAAAAAGATAGGAAATGGGTCACCGTGTGTGTTTTGATACAGACAATGGGGAGAAGAAGATAGCGTTGATTGGTGTAGATATTCATCTGCACCTCTCCGGACCACAATAGAAGCTCACTTCGTATGAATACCGTAAGATGCAAATTTAACGCTACTCAATTGAAATAGCGTCCTACATAACTTTCCCTCACAATGAACACAGGAGCCACAAAGGCATTCTTGGGTACAAAGAGTTTCAAAAAGATATTCACAACTTTGAATTTAAATAGCTGGAAAATAGAAGTCTTTATTATCACGAACATGTGAAGTTTCAGCACAGATATTATTTTCGTTCCAGTGGTCTTTCGACATTCTACTCGAAATAGTTCAAGGCTTGTTATGAGAGGTTATTAGAGTTGGTTAACTTATAGGTGAACCAACGCCCCCCCCCCCTGTTGCCACAAAAATTTAGGGTCGAAATCTGGGGAGCGAGTACCCTCTTCACGTCCCTACAAACCAAATGGAGTAACTGATTTAACGTGCCCATACCGTCTAGACACGAGATTTCAGTGACGCTTGTTGGCACCAAAAACATTCAAAACATAGTCAAAATGTTCGAAATTAAAGAGAAGTTAAGAATTTATGGCAGACTAAGTCTAAACAGAAAATTTGTAGGTCAGTTTCTAAATATTTTAAAAAATTCTCTCATAAATAGTATCATTAATTATTTCCAAAACATTCTTTCTGGTTCATCCTAAATTATAAGAAAAATTAAGAACGGATCAATGGAGATTTTAAATGTATTGAACAATTTCATAAATGCATTTGAAAACTGTTCACAGAGATCTAGTTTAGCCGAAATTATAAGGAAAATTAAGAACGGATCAATGGAGATTTTAAATGTATTGAACAATTTCATAAATGCATTTGAAAACTGTTCATAGAGATCTAGTTTAGCCTAAATTATAAGAAAAATTAAGAACGGATCAAAGGAGATTTTAAATGTATTGAACAATTTCATAAATACATTTGAAAACTGTTCATAGAGATCTAGTTTAGCCTAAATTATAAGGAAAATTAAGAACGGATAAATGGAGAATTTAAATGTATTGAACAATTTCATAAATACATTTGAAAACTATGTGGTTCTTCCTTTCTTTTTATACATCCCTAACGGTCCAGGCACATTATAAAGTACGAGGGCTACTTCTGAATAACTTCTTTATTCTCTACGTAGAGGCAGGCTAACATATACAGACTTGGGGCTTCCAAAATAATACACAATCAGTACCGCAACCCGCGGTACTAAGAAACTAAAGGTCGCAATGAATCCCTCAGGCAGAGTATGAATTCACTAAACCATACCCGTAAACCTCGGCTCTGAGCTAATTCTCGAAGTCGTGCAGCCACCTCGGCTAAATACCAATACACGCTCTATCCGTATCGCTACTCCAGTCTTGAGCTCTCTCAGTATCGCTACTCCAGTCTTGGGCTTTTTCAGTATTGGGCTCTTGCCAACTCAGCGTGTGCCCTTTAAATAGCTCAAACATCTGCGCCGAACTCACTTTGGCTGGCATGTACAGCGCTGCTAGTCGAAATTTGCATCTGAGCAACACGCGAACCCTACACTCTCCCTGACCCAACAAAAAAATTTAGACCGCCACCCCTTTAACGGGGTGCGGGCGCGGATTTTTAATAAAACTCCCCCCGCGATTGGGAGTCTATGCAACGTCCTACACTCCCCTAGAAACTACTCTCTGCCTGAACTGATTCTTTACCCCTTTTAACATTCGTTCGTCTTGAGTAACATAACCTAGAAGCAAAGTTTATTACAAAAAGTCTCTGCACTTCATCATCGGCAGGTTGTTCTTAATTCGGAGTCCATAGCTGGAATCCCGGAAAAACTAACTCAAATGAATAATAGCCCTTCTCTGCCGTATAGTGTGATCGGCAGCATTTCATCGGAACTTGTCGTTCGGCTCCCTGGCAATTGCTGGTGCGTCCATCTTATTCTGTAGCCAGCACTTCTTCCTCCTGGTATCCCTCACTGCAAGTACACCTCCGTCTACTTAAACAAAAAATCTAATTTAAACGTAGAGCTGCACTCATGTCTGACTGACCGGAATCCCGTTCAGACATCTAAAATACAAGTTTCACAGTAATCTTATTCCTGCACCAAAATATATAATTCACCTGCAATCTTAAACATTCTAAAACTACAATTTCAATTTCTAAGTATTTCTAACTGAACAGTTGCACATTTCAATTTTCAATTGTATTTCACTTGTTAGTTTTCTCAATTGTACAAACAAAACATAGTATTAACCTTTTATTAGTTGTATAAAAAAAGTGAAAATTAGGCATATACTTTCTTGATACTTCAGAATTTAAACTGTGTTATATAAGATACCTAAATTTAGTTCATTAATCATTTCTGTCCGGGATCTCAATATAATGACATTTAAATCTAGGCAAGGCTGACACTAAAAGCCTTATTTTTTTTTTTTTCAGTTTCAAGTTCTAAGGATACTTAAAAAAAATTTCAGACATGACACCACAAATGTCAAATGTAAAGAAATGTCTGCTATGTACAGTCTGTTGAATACAATACATGTAAATATTTACCAATTCTAATACATCTACAAATATCTAACAAAACAATCTATATATCTATTTATACTACTAAAGCAATCTGTTTGTGCGTGGAATGTGTAACGCGCGCTAGTGTTGTTAGGGATCAATTAGTTAAATGCGCCGGCCCGTGTCAGAGCCGTTGGGGATTTACAATTTAAGCGACCATGGTTATCTTCCGAGGTTAAATTGCAAATTCCTCTGTGTGACCTTGATCGCTCTGAGAGAGGGGATATTACAGCTTAGTGATGACACGTGTTTAACCTTAATTATTACAATTCGAAATACGCATTCAACATCAAATATTTCGCAAGCAATATTACACATTCAAGTCAAACTTTGATACAAAATTACATTATATTCCTAAAAAAAAATTACATTTTTATGCAATAGAATCACAATATATTAAAAAATTTTACATTTTTATGCCATAAAATTACATTCTTATCACAAGTTTCACTTACTACAATTCCAGAGTTCCACATGACACTTTTTTTGAAAATACCTCGCGTCAAAAATTATTACAAAGCCATCATTAAAGTTATTACATACCAATCAGAATTCAGATTGTATAACAAAATCAATTATATCATTATAGACTCATAGCACTGATTACTCAAAATATCAGAGCTGCGTTCCAAGGTATTTTACTATTAATGTATTTTCACAAAAAAAAAGTTCGACTTTGGAAGACTCTGAAGTCCGGCTCCAATCTGAAAATCAATAACGTTGAATTGATACATCACCACACATCTGGGCTCGCACTGTATCCAACCAAGCTATCCATCGAACATCAGAATGTGTCATAAATCGTTCCTTCCTGACTTGAGGCTTCCGTCTAGACTTTCCCGAAGCTATTCTGCCTTTTCGGTGTTGTTTATTGTTTGGAATAACCGCTGAAATGCGTTGTTTCCTTTGCGAAGTACCCATCTGCGTCTTCGCTCTCCTCTTTCTGAGTTCGTACCGTGGTTGTTTTTCATATTGCCCCGATACACCGTCTGCCAACTGCCGTTTCTGAGGCGGTTGCTTCTGAGTGTTATGGCTGCTGGATTTCGGGGGTCCTTGTTCGGGCGCCAGTATGTGGTTCTTCCTTTCTTTTTATACATCCCTAACGGTCCAGGCACATTATAAAGTACGAGGGCTACTTCTGAATAACTTCTTTATTCTCTACGTAGAGGCAGGCTAACATATACAGACTTGGGGCTTCCAAAATAATACACAATCAGTACCGCAACCCGCGGTACTAAGAAACTAAAGGTCGCAATGAATCCCTCAGGCAGAGTATGAATTCACTAAACCATACCCGTAAACCTCGGCTCTGAGCTAATTCTCGAAGTCGTGCAGCCACCTCGGCTAAATACCAATACACGCTCTATCCGTATCGCTACTCCAGTCTTGAGCTCTCTCAGTATCGCTACTCCAGTCTTGGGCTTTTTCAGTATTGGGCTCTTGCCAACTCAGCGTGTGCCCTTTAAATAGCTCAAACATCTGCGCCGAACTCACTTTGGCTGGCATGTACAGCGCTGCTAGTCGAAATTTGCATCTGAGCAACACGCGAACCCTACAAAACTGTTCATAGAGATCTAGTTTAGCCTAAATTATAAGGAAAATTAAGAACGGATCAATGGAGAATTTAAATGTATTGAACAATTTCATAAATGCATTTGAAAACTGTTCATAGAGATCTAGTTTAGCCTAAATTATAAGGAAAATTAAGAACGGATCAATGGAGATTTTAAATGTATTGAACAATTTCATAAATGCATTTGAAAACTGTTCACAGAGATCTAGTTTATCCTAAATTATAATAAAAATTAAGAACTGATCTATGGAGACTTTAAATGTATTGAACAATTTCATAAATGTATTTGAAAACTGTTCATAGAGACAATCATACATTATACACCGTGCCCCGATGCCTTAACTTCATCAATTAGTTTAAATCTTGTTGTCATTATTAATTTTTATTGTGAATTTTAAAAAGCAGTGCATTATGGAAAAAATTGCAAGTTATTAGGTGTGTCGAAACAAAATTGGTTTAATTGAAAACTGTTAAATAAGTATATGTAGTTCACCCTGCAAACCAATCAGAAAACACACATAAAAACAGATAATGTTTAGGGAAAATGCTCCATTTTTATCTGATCCAAATATCTTGCCAAAAAAATATTTTTACACTCTTATCTGTAGTATAAAACTAAGAAACAGAAAAATTACAAGATAAAAAGAACTTTTTATATACCATGTTTTTAAATTTACTGTTGAGTCATATAAATTTGACAATTCTATGTATTAATAGATACTTAAATTTTTTTTATTAATTATCCCATTAACTTGAAAGAAAATGAAGTTAATTGTAAGTTAACTTGCGTTAAACTTTTCGTTCCCGTCCCGGCCGATAGATGGCTGCACCAGTCTACAAAACAAAATTAACTGAAAATGAATTCAATCCTGCTTAAAGATGGCTAAAAGTATTAATATAATGCATTGTCATCGTGTTCTGAGCTATTCTAAAAGTTTCAAATGTCTAGCTAGTCGGGAAGTTAGTTAAAATTTGATTGCAAGATTTGTACTGGACAAACACACACACAAACAAACAAGAAAGCGAGTTAATAAAAACATGGTAAAAATGACGGTTTTTAATTTTAATCAGCATTTTATAGTATAATGATTATTAACCTCAAACGGTACAGTGGTTTGAGACGAAATAGATGATACGGTCGGGTCGGATCAAAACCGATTTCTTTTTTTTGATGAGGTTTTTGGTAGAAATAAATACACAGTAAGCACTTTTGTTGTATAATAACGTTTACTGATAATATTTTAGATGAAATAAAATCCTTTTTGTAGAAAAAATGACCAACGAATTGTAATTTTGCTAAGCAAAGAAAATCTCTTTGGCATTTACATAGAATGTTGTATATATTTCGTCTAATATGTAATTTAGTCTACCTAGTTTTAGAAGTTAGTGAAACCAACTTCCCGAGCACAAAAATGTAAAAAATAATATATATACTGACATTTTTGGCCTTCGAAATCGAAATAAAAAATTTTAAAAATCTAAAATAAAAAATTTTAAAATATGACTAGTGTTCAGGAATAATGTTTTTCAACAAAGACAGTCGTATTTACTTATTCCTATATCTAGTAGGGTGCTCTAGTAGGTCTAACTGGTAGGGTTTCTTGTCTACTCGATCACTCGAGACACACCCTTGGATCGGGTCCAACCCCCATTGTGCCATTTGAGGGTTAAATGCCCATTTAAATTACTCTTAGAAGTCTTGCCTTCCCGTTGAAACAAAACAGTCTTTTAAGTTCAAATATTTATATATAGTTTTTAATTTATCGGTAATTTTGTGAAAGTCTGTCAAATTTTACTGTCAAAGTTTTCGTAGGCTGCGAGTAGAGTCTGGTAAAAACTTCTGATCAGCCTCTGACCAGGCCGAGCAGTGAATTTTCGGCCGGGGCTGGCCACTACTAGATATTCTCAAACATTACCAGTTGAGAGTCTTATCAGGAAAAGGGAGATGGTCGGACCATCCCCCCCCCCCTATGGCGAAAGAGTCATTATACAATCCTTCAAATGTCACTTATAAAGGGGGGGGGGAGGTATTCTCCAACTTTTCTCCGCCCACTACAAGAGTCAGAAACAAGCAGAGGACGGAACAATAATTTTTTTGGCTGCGGTATCGAAACGGGGCCGTTTTGGCGCGATTTTGGCAAAATTTCGCCAAACATGAACAATGCGTGAATCATTTATTAAGAAGTGGGAAAAACCACTGCCCCATTGATCATAAGGGGGGGAGACTTCCATTGGAACAATTTGGTAGGTTACCACAGTAACATATACTTTCCTTTTTGGCGGTCCGGTCCCGTTTGTGTACCACAGCCGATTTTTTTTTCTTAGTACAGTTGAACCCCGTTATAGCGAACCTGGTGTATAACGAACTCACGGATACAACGAACACAATTTTGGTCCCGCCGTTTTCCAATTGTACGTAATTTAATTAGTATTGTGTCAGTTGCAACTAATGAGTTATACATTTTGTGAACTCTAGCATTTTTCTTAACGATTCGGATATAGCGAACCACCGGATACAGCGAACAAAACCTTTGGTCCTTTAAAGTTCGTTATAACGGGGTTCGACTGTACATTGCAGCCTTGTTGGATGAAGCCCAGTTTGATAAATGTGTAATTATCCCTCGATCATTGTAAAATAATAAACAGAAATGTAAGTTCATCGAAATTGATTCCTACAAGAATGAAAAATTAATTTGTCCGATTAGTACACATAAAAACTGTGGTGATTTCATTTAATCTCATAATTCCGGAACTTCCTGGAATGCCTCCGTCTGAACATCTGAAATAACCGCAAATAAATATTAATATCAGAAAAAAAAGTTAACAAAAAGTGAGATAAAATCGAGTACCATCGCAGCAAATATGCGAAACATTGTAAGTTGTTGGAAATTAAAGCATAAATATCCGATTAATGCTTATCAAAAGAAAGAAATAATTACAAGATAAAAAGAACATTTTATATACCATGTTTTTAAATTTTCTGTTGAATCATGCAAACTTGACAATTCTATGTATTAATAAATACTTTTTTAATTTTTTTTTGATGAATTATCCCATCAACTTGAAAGAAAATGAAGTTAATTGGAAGTTAACTTGCATTTAACTTTTCGTCCCCGTTCCGTTCGATAGATGGCTGCACCTGTCTACAAAACAAAATTATCTGAAAATAACTGAAAATTAATTTAATTCTCCTTAAAGATGGCTAAAAGTATTAAAATAATGCATTGTCATCGTGTTCTGAGCTATTCTAAAAGTTTCAAATGTCTAGCTAGCCAGGAAGTTAGTTAAAAATCGGTTGCAGGATTTGTAAGGAACAAACACACAAGCAAACAAGAAAGCAAGTTAATGAAAACATGGTAAAAATAGTTTTTATCATAAACTTATAACTAGACAACAAATTGTGAACGTTAAATCTAATGTATAATTAAAATATGGCATAACTTGAGAAGCTGTTTGGAAAGGCGAATAATTGGTGGATTTAACACGATTCGATTTGTATTAAAATTAGTAGCTGCTTCTCATATCTAAATCGCTCTCATTTAATTTCTAATGATCGTACAGAAAATATAAAAGCAGATTTAGAAACCGAAATTCCCATTCTTTAAAAAAAGGAGGAATTAAAAACAACTAGTTGGTTCTCGTCAAAACATAACGGCTGGATAGTAAATAAATGTACTAATACACAAATTATACTCAACACACCATTTCCAAATGTCGAAAATCATAATATGAAGAATAGAGATATACATTTTAAAAATTACTATTGGACCCAGCAAAAAGAAATATGCTTACTCAACAGCGCGAAATAAACAATTTCTGTCAGGTTTAATTATATATCTCACAAACATAATTAAAAATAAAAATGGCCGAGGGCGATAGAGAGATTCTTCGGATTAAATCAATTAACGTGTTTAGGCGGCCTCGTGCTTAGTAAGTATCTAAAGCCAGATTTAAACATGTCACTGAGCATGCGCAGAAAGCAAATTTTAATTGTAAATTATCGCTAATTTATAGAATTTGCTGTTACAAAAAGCAAATTTGACAAATCTACTGATTACACTCTTTCGTTTAAGACCAAATTGAAGTAAATTGATACAGTTTTTTATCTCTCACGGACTGCCCAAAAAATCAGCTTAGCAACTTAAATACAGTCGAACCCCGTTATAACGAACTTCAAGGGACCAAAGGTTTTGTTCGCTTTATCCGGTGGTTCGTTATATCCGAACCGTTAAGAAAAATGTTAAGAGTTCACAAAATGCATAACTCATTAGTTGCAATGTGCATTCAATAATGATGTATTTAAAAAATGATAAAATCTATTAAAAATGGTTATTAATGACTAAAATCGACTAAAATCTACTACATTAAACTGACGCAATAGTAATTAAATTACGTACAATAGGAAAATGGCGGGACCAAAATTTTCGTTCGTTATAACCGTGATTTCGTTATATACCGGGTTCGCTATAATGCGGTTCTACTGTACATAGATTTCGGAATTTTCGTCGAAATCAACATTTTTATAGGTAGACGGAAACCTTTAACATTTTTACGCATGGTCAGGGCCTTTTTATTGCATGGACAAATCAGGACATTGCCCAGGGCCCCCTGATGCTAGGGGAGCCCAAAACCCCCTTGGTGTATGCACCTAGTACTTCTAAGAGCCTGTTCACGTAGAAGTCCGTTGCGTTGCGTTAAGGAAAAGATGACGTTGGGACGAAAATAAACCAATCATATGCCTCCAAACGATTAGCAATGAAATTTTTAACGCCTATGATTGGTTTATTTTCGTCTCAACGTCCTTAACGCAACGCAACGCAACGGACTCCTATGTGAACAGGCCCTAATAGTATGTATAGCCCACGGATAGTTCTTATTTTTATAAATCTTCGTAAGGGGGGCCCCCAAATAGCATCTGCTCAGGGGCCTCCAGCGTTCATAATCGGGCCCTGCGCATGGTACAAAACACAGCGTCAGGAATATCATAAAAATTCAACAACTCCCGTAGAAAGTAACATTTGTTGACAAAAAAGAGAAAAAAAGAAACGGCAGTTGACTTGTTACTTCTATTTACCGAACGAGAACTAACCCGCGCGGGATAAAAACCGAAATCTCCGAGTTCCAGTGACATCATTCTTCTACGTCACCCAACCGCTTGGCGAGATTCCAAGTCGCAAGCAACCTCATTCTCCCGTTTTTGTAGCAGGCAAGCGGTTAGTTCACGTTCTGTAGCCATATCGAACGGCGAAGGGTTCAGTGACTCCGTAGAGAAAACAACGCTAAATGGATAACTGTTGAAATCTTCTCTCTGTGCTCGCTAGCTATGCAGAACGAAAGGAAAAAAATGGATGTGAGCAAGATGAACCTGTCTTTGAACGGGTGTGGGTACCTGGGGATTTATCATGTGGGAGTGTGTGCTTGTATAAAGAAATATTACCCTCAAATGCTGAGGGGCAGAATATCCGGTGGATCTGTCGGAACCTTGGTGGCTTGTGCTTTTATGTGTGATGTGCCTTTATGTAAGTATTGTTTGTTTACTATTTTTAAAAAGTCAATAGTGTGTCTTTGATATATTTTTTTTTAATTCTCAGATATTTTAACTTTTAATTGTATCTTAGAATATGTCATTAATTTTGTTTATGTATACGTACAAGCATAAATGCTTGTAATTTATACATACATCATATGAAGAATATTCATCTATATATATAAAACAGTTCCGTAACTGACTCACTGACATACAACGCACAGACCAAACCGCTGGACCTAAAGAGCTGAAATTTTGCATGGCGATTCTTCTTATGATGTAGGGGTGCACTAAGAAAGGTTTTTGAAAAATTCTCCTTAGATTTTTTTAAATTAAATTTTTAAGCTGTTTTTGTAACTTTTTTAAAGTTTGCATTTAAAATAATAATTTGAGGGTTATAAAATTTATATCACGAGAGAGATCATAAATATTCCTTTAAAATGAAATCTTTTTCGAACCTTTACCTCGATTTTCTGAATTTTGGTGAATTTTTAAAGATTCATTTTTAGAATTTAATTTATTAAATGCCGATCACGTGATTTCTTTTTCTGGTACTTTAAATAAATTTATCGTCACGTGCATAATAACTAAATAAACAAAAAAATATTCCTTTGCTTTCTAATGCAGCAGACGATTGGATATTATCCAAAAAAATAAATATCCCTTACGATTTTCTATATATATATATATATATATATATTACATCAATTGTATACATTGATCGTCGCATTAATTGCATACATTGACCGTTGTATTTAATTTGAATGTACTCCGTAGCGAAGCGCGGGTTTTCAGCTAGTTATCAGAGCCTGACTAAGGCAGGGGCATACGGGGCAGTTGCCCCGGGCCCCCACATCAGAGTGGGGCCCCCAAATCGAATAGAAAGTTTAGTAATAAGTATTAAATTCTTCATTACTGAAGTAGTGAAGCAGAGGGGGGCCCCCAAAGAAGTTTTTGCCCCGGGCCCCAATTAGGCTAAGTCGGGCCCTGCTAGTTATAACATATAAACAAAATGTACCGAGTTTTATTCGTTGATATAATCAAATTGTCACCTTTTAGAAACCTTTGCTTTTACACTTCATATATCTTAAGTTTTACATCTATTTCATATCATCGGCCTTACTTTTAATACAGCATTTGACTGTTTTTACCGCTCTATTTCATATGTATATATTTTGTTAAATCACCGTTTTAATGGATTGTGGTTTTAAATGCTGACTTATATATATCTGTTTTTTTTTTTTTTTTCGGGTTTTACCATGTGTTTGGCACAGTATGTCCTTGTGGCACTAAACACCAACCAACCAACCAACTATTATAATATACAGTCGAACCTCCATACATCGAAGTAGCAAACTGCCGGAAAAAAACTCGATATAAAGAAATTTCGATATATAGAATTGATCTTAGTTTTATCATAATTCTCCTAAAACATTAAAATTAAATCTCATTTTCGTATAAGAAACTCCATTTCCAATTTATATGGGAATCACATTAAATGAAAGTTTATAACTAAAAATAAATTAATATAAAAGATTCTTTGAGTACTACATACCTTTAAAAAACGCAATAATCCAGACAGTGGTTACAATGATCACTGTTATATTCTTTTAAAAAAAACTACGAATATATTGCTGAACAGCCAGTTTTGCGGATGTTCATCAAAGAAATGTTCGCATTTATTCAGTCCACTAAAAACTTCATCAGGGACATTTGCCGCGAATTAAAGTCCACGACGTATTGTTTCAAATGCCAAAAATTGGGAGATTTTATTCTAAAGTAGAATAAAATCTCCCAATATGTATTAAAAAAATTTCGTAATATAGAAGTAATTTTTCTATGTAATGAACATGGAGATTTGCTAAGAGTTTGATATATTGAAAATTTCGATATAAGGAAGTTCGATATATGGAGGTTCGACTGTATATTCACTTATGCATGTATCTGTTCATGAATTTATATTTTTTCATTTATAAATACTACTTTTTATTAAAGAGCTGACATACTGTGTAACTGGTTTAGTACCTCTGGTAAGCAGAATATAGGATTTTTTTGAATACGAATTACGTTGAATCTTAACTAAAAAAAAAACTGATGTTTTTGATTATGCTTAAGTTAAAAAACCATTTGAAATTTAAAGTTTCCTGTAATTAGTAAAATACTATATGAAAACGAGGGGTTTAAATTAGTTGGAGGCAAACCTATTTCATAGGGCGAATATCTCGCGAAAAGTGCCTCTACTTTAGAAAAAAATAACTATTCTATTAAACTTAGTTGTGGTAGTGCTTTTGATCCAGTTATTCTGGGTGTACTAGATTTTGGTAGCTGGTAAGTGATCTCTTTCATTAAAGTTGACCGTGGGGCTGTTTTTCTTCTGATTATTTCGCGGGTTCTGGATTTTAGCTGTAGTTAAAAGATCGTCAATAATGTCACGTGTTTTAAAATGTTTGTGTACGTTTTCGTTTGCTGATAATTATATTGCTTTCATCTCGCCAAAATATTTTCAGGACTTGGCGAAATTGCGATGGATTTTACTGAAATGCAGACATACTCACACTTGCATATACACATCATATAGTTAGTTGCAGTTAAAGAATAGAAATATATTTTATATACATAAATATCAATACTTTACTTTGAGAATTTATATATATATATATACACGAAAGACGTTTATTGAACTTGGCATTTTTGTGTACGAGTTGTGTCTTGTTCTGGCCTTGAATCCTCAACTGACCCCGTAACCTTGACCTTCAACCACCGTCGGGGGTCACACCTGCCTCTCTGGAATTACCACTGTCCACCCACCTGTCCTGCAATCTCTGCTTGGGGTCAATTTCTCCCCTTTCCACTAATCGATGGCAGTCTGTTTGTACCTATTGTCCCGTGGGGACGAAACGCTTCTATGTGGCCTCTACATACTGCTATTTTTGGTACAACTGGAGTGCCTGGTCCCTGCTGGATTTATCTCCAGTATCAAGATGGGAGATTTCACTGGTAGCTTTCATCAGTGAGACACGTAACAAACGTATTATTTAGAATCAGTGCTTAAAAATAATATGCTAAAATTACTTGAATATAACTTAAATTTAATTGGGAAGGGATAAAACAAAGTACGTAATGAAGACGCAAAACACATCAAAAGTGGAAAGCGAAAATCCCAACCCCACCTGAGTACTCAGGACGGGAGGGGGGGGGGGAGGAGGGAAAACGATTAGTTAGGTTCGAACCCAGGCCAGGATGTTTCTAAGTCGGGACAGAAAAATCCACATATGATTTTTACGATATCTATCATTTTAAGATGCATGTCTCCCGGAGCACGAAGTACTTCGGCAATGTTTTTAATGAGATTTATTAAATCTGCGATGGAAAATATCAGAGTAACTTCCTTTATCAGTTTAACGATTTCTGCGAAGTCAGAGAGACCGCTTTTATTTTCATTGCAGGGAACATTATCATTAATATTAGCAGGCTGAGTGCTGTTTTTGGAAATAGGTTTTTCGATAGAGATTTTTTTTTTTTTTTTAGGGGCAGTCCTAACATTTTGATTGAGATTGGGATTAATATGGGTATTCGCGATAATTTTTGAGTTAGACGAAGCATTTTCCACTGGGTTAGCCGGGTTGTTAGTGTTATTAACAGAGTTATTACTCTTATTCCACGCCGAAACGGCAGGAATAGGAGCAGGAATAAAGTTAGTGGCAGGTTGAGAGTTAGTTATAGTAGAGTTTGTGTGGCCTCTATCGTTCGCCAACTCTTTTTATACCTTATCAGCTAAAGGGGCCTGATACAACCCCTAACTGTCTAATTAGATATAGTCTAAATCTGATATGAACTAATCATTGGTGGCTATCATGAATGAAAAAATAGTTTCCTGATTCATCTCCGTCTATTTCATATCAATCGGCTGCTGAACATTTTCCGTTTTTGTAACATCACAACTTGGAATTTCCTTTAGCTGATCGATAAGTCTCATTAAAGTGGCAAGGGAAATCCCTAAAAGCAGAAATGTACACCTGTTTTCTCCATTATTATATTTTAAAAGACCTATTAATGCATAGCGTAGTATACTTTTTTCATTGATCTTCCTCTAGTCGGTGTTTTCCCCCCGATAATGCGAATATCTCACCAGCCAACTGAAAAGTAAATTCACCCAACCATAGAAAGATGAACTGCGCTGTTGACAACTTAATTCATGACTACAATGAGAGTAACGTTGCGATCTCACAGAGCATGTAATAGCGATGCCGATAATTGTTCCATTGCATTATCTGTCGAACGCAAAAATATCACCTGCCCTGAAAATGTGTTTCAGAGCGTTCCGAAAACGATACACGCGGCAGGAAGTACGTTAGTCAAAGTAACGCTTCGTAACTTACAGAAACAATCTGGGAATAGTAAATCATCACGTTTCAAGGAATTAGTAACTTTTTTAAGTTCATGTTTGATATGGCAATAGCATCTACTGTGCCTCAGTTCCTCTTGCTCAACAATTTTTTCTTTTCTTAATATGTTAATCCCTAGTTCACGAATCTAACACTGACATCCTAACGTAAGCTGTTCAACACGACTGTTACTACAATGGTGTGTTGGAGAGAAGTCGTTTGTACCATCAAGCAGTCACATGATACTCCTGAAATTGCCTCAAATAGCTTATTTTAAATACACCACATTCGTAAGATATGCCTAGATTCTGCTAATCTACAAATTCCTCCCACCTTCTCCCTAGCTACCAAAATAAGGCAGGCCCGATAGAGAGAAAAGTTCCCTTGGTCCGTTAAATAGCTAGAAAAGAGTTTGAGATAGGGGCTCCCATTTTCCTTTTTTAGTTATATAATGAAGATAATATATGGAAGACCCCAATATTGTTTGGGTTTTGAATTCTCCCCCCGCCATCTCCCCCCTCTGTCTACGTTCCTGCCATGAGACCTATCGAAGCTGGGCTTGGCATAACATAGCCACTTCGCCATAAACCTAAACACCCGGTAAGAAACTTTTCCTTGTGCTCGGCGCACCTTAATTTTGGACCAGTTTCCTTGGGTTTTACACCCATCTTGTGTAGGCTGACAAAACGCATGTAGCACGCCTCCATGGGTGGAGCTACAAATGCAAATATATACTCCTCCAGCCTACAAAACAGCCTGGATTCTAGGTTTCGCCCTTGATACGGTCTTCTCAACAAAACTTAGAAACATAGCAGATAGGTTTGGTTGAGGGAAGAGTATTAGGGTTAGCTATTCATCCATAGTGCCAAGGTTTCCACATTTAGCATAAAATAACAATTTTTATTCTAAACGACATTTTTTAATTCTCACCCAGGGCAAGTCTAAAGATGGCTGAAGGGCTAAAGCACTAGTCCAACTAGAAGGGCATCGATCTAGAATCTTTTTGTTCGAAAATTGCGGTGAAATTAGCTGTTTGCAGTCGCCCGGAGTCGGCTGCAAGACCCGGTCAGTTTAACCTTCAAGTTACACAAGATGAACGATGCTCTCTGAACTAACCAACCAACCAATAGAACGATAATTTTCCTCGATTAAGCCAAAGCATCATTTGATAAATCACCTGAGCTGGATTAGCCGTAAAAATTCGTTTGAACGTTAGACTGTGGACAATTTGGCTTTCTATATAAAGAACTTCCTAGACATAACTGTGTTCTAATAATGTTATCTAGGGGACAATCAATGCTTCATACTAACGAGTGTCCTCCATTTAGTACCAAGAATAAATGCCCAACAGACTCGACCCTTACGGATACCAAATCTTCATAAATCCAAAGCAACCTCCTAAAGACAGATCGAGCATAAATGGTTTTTATGCATGCATGTTAATGGTAAAACGGGATATTTTAATTAATCACTTTGCTTTTAACGGAATTAAAGTGCTTTCACTCTCATTCATCTAAATGAAACCTAATTTGCCATACCTGCTTTTAGTCAACCTACAGACATTAACGCGATGCTTCAAAGTATTTTTAACAAGTAATCATCAAAACTTTAAAGCTGACTTATTTTTAAAAAGTCTAGGATAACTGTATATATATATATATATATATATACAGTGATTTCCGCTTATAAGAATCACGTTTGTTATTACTGTTTTTGATTCTTATAAGCGGTTGATTCTTATAACCGAAACTTCCCTTTGGACAGGCACACATACACAAATATATACTTGTACATATATATAAACACACAGGCACATATATACATAATTTACCATTAAATACCCTTTAATTTACATTATTTATCATTTATTAAAATTATTTTTTATAATTTTAAAAATACTCAATTTCTAAACAAATACTATAACTCAATTTCTAGACCTATAAATAACAACACATGATTATAAAATCAACAAGAGGCAGATTCTCTTTGACTACATTTTGGAAGAGCATCATATCTAATTAACATGTTCTGTTTTTCAGAAAAACTAAGAGTTTTCCTTGTTTTTATCATATTTGAATTCGACTATCAAAAAGTTCTAACACTAACTGGCAATTTTGTTAGAAAACTAAAGTGAATACTAGCGACGTATGCTTATTACAGTCTCAGACGAAGATTCACCTTATAGCTTACGTTTCACGGTTTGATTCTGAATCAAACGGTGAAACGTTTGATTCAGCATCTGGTTCATCTGATTCAGCAAAATGGATCCGTTTGCGTTTCACGGTTTGAAGTGCTGAATCCATTGTCCCGTTTGCGTAAGTGATGGTGGACACTTCGCGGAAGATTTATGTGTTTCAGGGTCCAGAAATCCGCAACCAGGAAGTAAGTGGTGGGAAAAAAGGAGTGCCTGCCTGGAGAAAAGCGAAATCGGACCCGGGCGGGTTAGATGCCCCTGGGTAAAGCTAATAAGACAGTGTTTAGCAAAAACTTATAAGGAGAAACTCTTATATTATGTATAAAGGAATGTATTTTACGACTGTTTTCCACCCCAAAGTTTTATCAATCTTTCTTTTCAAAAACTTAAGAAAGAATTTCGTACCTTTTGAGAGTTCAAGTGGCATTTTTTGGAAAAATGAAAGGAAGGCGAAGATTGCAAACTGATTCTTATAACCGGTGGATTGATTCTTTAAAGCGGAAATTTTAACATGGAAATAATACATTTGTTTTTGTTTTTGCGATATTGATTCTTATAAACGGTTGATTCTTATAACCACTGATCACTATAAGCGGTGGTTACTGTATATATATATATATATATATATATATATATATATATATATATATATATATATATATATATACAGTGATTTCCGCTTATAAGAATCACGTTTGTTATTACTGTTTTTGATTCTTATAAGCGGTTGATTCTTATAACCGAAAATTAGGTTTTTGGACAGGAACACACACACCTATATTTACATATATTAGATAATTTACCATAAAATACTCTTTAATTTACATTAACTATCTTTTATTAAAATTATTTTTTATAGTTTTAAAAATAAAACTTAATTTTTAGACCTATAAGTAGATACACATGATTATAGTAAGAGAAGAAAAAATACAATATTTGTTACAAGTTATAACATACCTGCTTAACAGTTTTAACATTTCAACTACAGGAAGGGAGCAAGAAAAAGTTTTCTACATTAGTTTGACGTAATGAAGTTTTCAGAAGGCTGTTTATACCTCTTTCAATACTTATAGTCTCAGACGAAGATTTACTCGGGCGGATAAAGTTGCCCCCGTGTCAAGCTAATAGGACAATGTTGTGGTAAAGCGTTTAAGGGGAAACTATTATGCTGTGTCTAATAAAGAAAGGTGTGAATTTTACGACTATATTCCATCCCATCTTATCAATCTTTCTTTAAAAAAAAAAAAAGAACTTCGTGCCTTTTGAGGGTTTAAGTAGCTTTTTTGGAAAAATGAAAGGAAAGCGAAGAGTGTAAACTGATTCTTAAAACCGGTGGATTGATTCTTTAAAGCGAAAATTTTAACATGGAAATAATTCATTTGTTTTTGTTTTCGCGATATTGATTCTTATAAACGGTTGATTCTTATAACCAGTGATCACTATAAGCGGTGGTTACTGTATATATATATATATATATATATATATATATATATATATATATATATATATAGTAAATTCTATTTTTAAAAATTCACGCTATTATTTAAAACTTACTTGACCTTAGATCCGTTAACCCAAATTAAAAGACTGGTTTCAAAACTTTGTGTATACCTTATTTTTCACTTTCTCAGCAATGTTAACTACGTAATGAGTGAAAAAGAAAAAAAACATTGAATCTCATTTTCCGACTAACAATGACCTGTGATGAAAATATGCAAATCAAGAAAGAATATCGTTGTGGAAGAATGGAAGAGTAACGTCTAGACTGTGTTTTCACTAGGGTTCTTCAACAATGGACTCTCCAATTACTGACTCGAATTGCGTTATTTCTACTATACTGTTGTTATTCCTGTGTTGTTTTTGACTTCTTTTCAAGAGGTAACGTCTAAAATAATTTCCTGGCTTATCACACACAATAGAACGTTTTATATGATTCAAAACAATAACATTCTAGGCGTTTGTAATTTTATAACCTTATTGTAAGTTTAAGCAGTGTAGGTCGCATCGCACAGTAAATATTTCGTTGAAAAAAAAAATGGCTGACATAGGTTTTTTTTTTTCTATGTACGGGGTTTGAGGGGAGTAGTTTACTGAAAACAACTTTATAGAATCTATACAGCAAGAAATGATTTCAAACACAGAATTAAGGAATTTATAGTTCAGTTATCACAGTTTCTTAGAATATTAACCTAACCGAAAATGCAAAATTATAACTTCAGGAGTAAATTTCGAATTTATGTATTCAATTTCTAATACATGCAGTGAAACACAAAACAGACTTAAAACAAAATCTGTACTACCTGAAGGTGTTAAAATCTACCAGTTAGTTTTTTTTAGCGTTACAAGTATTCGACTGCGGTGTTCATATTGTCTTCAAATGTATTGTTATAATATTTATGACAGATATCCTGTTTTAAAATTATTGAGTTATTTCTAAATTAATTTTATATTTTAAGAAGCTAATAAATGTTACTATTTTTTTTTTTCAAATGAAATATATTTGAAATTTTTTAAAATATATTTCATTAAATTTTTCCTGGAATAAAGGGAAACTGCTTATACGACGTTTTTAGGATATAATGGTGTTTTTGGAAATTATTTGATTTTTGTCTCCGCATTTATATTTTATATGATATGACTTTTAAAATCTATAAAAAAAATTAAATTGCTACTATTATAAATTTTTTCTACCAGAATTTTTCTTAAAAATAATCTAAGGAAGACGCAGTTTCTCCCGATAAACGTAACTGAAAAAGAAGCAAATTTATTAAATACAGAAACGCACAGCTTCTTAATATCCACAATGTAGTATAAAATGGTGGCAACAAGAAGTTTCGAACTGATGCCACCCTTGAATTTTTTATATAAGAGGCCGAGTGGCCGATTTTCTGCTAGTTTCTTGTAAGCTACAATTTAATAATATTTATTTCTATACAGTGGATACAGTGGAATCTTGATCGATCGTTCCCCGAATCGTCGTTTTCCCGTATGTCGATACCTAAACTCCAAAACCACTCAACTACTATTTTTTGCTGTTTTCATTTTATGTGGGAATACGATAACCCACAGCTGCTTCCATCTATTGATTTATAGGAAAACTCAATAAATAGTGTTAAGTGCATCCTAAAGGCATTTTAATGAAAAGCTGTGACTTATTTGTAGGGATACGTAAATTTCGCATAAAAAAATATCGAAATTTCGCAACAAAAAATAACATTATATAAAATTTCGCATTTATTCGCAAAAAAATATTAATTCAAAAATTTCGCGTTTATTAAAAAAAAAAACTAGTTTTATTTACTTTGGTAGGTCAGTATCAAAATTCTTAGTTAAAAGCTAAAATTGTATTAGTCTCGACATTATGTCACTTAAGTCTTTGCCTTCTATCATTAACTAGCTGAAAACCCGCGCTTCGCTACGGAGTACATTGAAATTAAATACAACGGTCAATGTATGCAATTAATTCCAAAAAAAAAATAAATATATATATTTATAATAAATATGACGATCATGTATACAATTTGATGTAAAAAAAACATATTTATAAAAAAATCGCAAGGGATATTTTTATAGACAAAATAAAGTCCAATCGTCTGCCGCATTAACAAGAAAAAAATATTTTTTTGTCTATTTTTTTTTTTTTGCACGTGACGATAAATTTATTTAAAATACCAGAAAAAGAAATCACGTGATCAGCATTTAATAAATTAAATTCTAAAAATTAATCTTTAAAAATTCACCAAAAATCAGGAAATGGAGGTAAAAATTCGAAAAAAATTTCATTTTGAAGGAATTTTTATGATCTTTCTCGTGATATAAATTTTATAATCCTCAATGTATTATTTTAAATGCAAACGTAAAAAAAAGTTTAAAAAACAGCTTAAAAATTTAATTTTAAAAAATCTAAGAAGAATTTTTGAAAAATCTTTCTTAGTGCACCCCTACACTATTAGAAGAATCGCCATGCAAAATTTCAGCCCTTTAGGTCCAGCGGTTTGGTCTGTGCGTTGTATGTCAGTCAGTCAGTTAGTGAATGAATGAGTCAGTTACGGAACTGTTTTATATATATATAGATTACTATGTTGTATATACTAAAATATCTCAGCATCTACTCTGTTAACGGGACTATAGAGGCTTTGTATAGCCGTCTCTGCAAAGTTAAAGTAGCAGCATTTCACTTGCAGTTAAAATCTGTATAATATCAACAGGAGTCTCTTGGTTGACTACTGTAAGTAGCTGAAATACCCTCGACTTTGGCGCTCAAGAGACGTTCTTTAATCTACTAAACTGCTCCACAAAACTTGATGGTTGATTTTTTCCGTGTTTTTATTAACTCGCTTTCTTGTTTGTGTGTTTGCCCAGTACAAATCTTGCAATCGATTTTTAACTAATTTCCCGACTAGCTAGACTTTTGAAACTTTTAGAATAGCTCAGAACACGATGACAATGCATTATTTTGATACTTTTAGCCATCTTTAAGCAGGATTGAATTCATTTTCAGTTAATTTTGTTTTGTAGAAGGGTGCAACCATCTATTGGCCGGGACGGGAACGAAAAGTTAAACGCAAGTTAACTTCCAATTAACTTCATTTTCTTTCAAGGTGATGGGATAATTCGTCAAAAAAATTTTTAAAAAGTATTTACTAATACATACAATTGTCAAGTTTATGATTCAACAGAAAATTTAAAAACATGGTATATAATTTTTTTTTTTTATCTTGTAATTATTTTTTGCAGTTAGATTTTCAGGTTAGACTCCGGTACAGACAAACTGTTCCGTGAAATTCGGAGCAAATCTGAAGGAGAGTGAGATTTCACAGTTATATACCTCGGATGGTCATAGTTAATCTATTATGTTAATAAATTATTACTATTATTACCTAATTTCTCTTAAAAAGACGTTTATCAACAAGTTTTCGCCGAAAAGTAGTAAAAAAGAATAATTTTCGCATTTATTCGCTCATATCGGCAAATTTCGCATTTATTCGTATCTATTTCGTAAATACGAAAATTACGTATCCCTACTTATTTATCAAAATGTTTTTTGGCCCTCCTGTAAAATTTGTAATTTTCCAGTTGAGAGGTTTTGGAGTTTAGGTTTTCGATGTGTCGTTTTTCTCACCCAGTCCTGGCGATCATATTGCTTTGTTATGTTCCCGCATTTATCGTTCAGTTCAGTTGGTCCTTTGAAAAACGATAGACCGAGGTTCCATTGTATTTTTATTATAATTAATATGCATTTTAATACACTAAATATTTGTTATTGAATAACAATGATAATAATTTGAAAACTACGTTTTTAACTATGCAATAATAATAAATTATTACAATTGAGTTAGCAAAATTCTAACACATAGGAAAGCAATTTTCATATTTTTTCTTGCTCTATATATTTTTAAAGTGAAAAATAAATGTGATAATAAATGCGAAAATTGATCAGTCGAAAATAATATATTGAGACCGAGGTTCCATTGTATTTTTATTATAATTAATATGCACTTTAATACACTAAATATTTTTTATTTTTTATTGAATAACAATGTTAATAATTTGAAAATACGTTTTTAACTAAGCAATAATAATAAATTATTACAATTGAGTTAGCCAAATTGTAACAGATAGGAAAGCAATTTTCATATTTTTTCTTGCTCTATATATTTTTAAATTGGAAAATAAATGTGATAATAAATGCGAAAATTGATCAGTCGAAAATAATATATTGATACTATCTGAAGTAGGTGTGTTGTTAACTTCCTCAGAAGCGTAAACTACGGCAAGAAAATAGTTCTGCAGCTTGAAAAGTTCTAGGAGTTAGCGTGCCGACGAGCTGAAAAATTTATCGTAATTTGCCGTGTATTCCAAAGATAAACAACGGTAATTTGGAATCATGGGCATAGCAAACACGTTCCTTCTGTAATAATTTGTATAGTATAAAAGTCTGTAAGCATTCGTTCGGAAGAGACGTTTTTGCTTCACGACGTTCTGCGCACTGAGCTACGATTAAAAATTCGTTTCAAGAAAAATGTAAAAATGAGATAAATATGCTTATGTAAAATATGTATGTTGCTGTTGTTACTAATTCCTAGACAGAGACATTAACCCATGTCTCCGGATAACAAATGCTGGCTAGACAGAGACATTAACCCATGTCTCCGGATAACAAATTCTGGCTAGACAGTCATTAATCCATGTTTCCGGATAACAATTCTGGCTAAACAGAGACATTCATTAATGTATCCGGCCCTTGATGTGTCAATACTATTTCAGCAATTAAATATAGATATTTTGACCAAAAAGGGCATTTACGGATAGTCACCGTAAACATTTTACGTTTTAGGGGGAAAAAATATGCTACATGTTGTGAAAAGATATTCATCCTTTACATCAGACTTTTCTAAATCAATGATATCTTGTATGTCCAGACAGCAATGCATTCATCCATAAAGATAGAAGTATGGAAATTTTAAAAAAACAAAATTTATTCTATTATAACTATAACAACACTTTAAAAATATGTTATTAAAACTAAAAATTCTTTCCATGGCAATATTTATAAAGGCAGCTTTATTTGATGCTTATATTTTAAGTTCAGTAAAATGTATCCTTTTGAAAAAAATATATTTCGTGTAATATTTCATGATACAATGTGTAGTGATCGAAATTCTCGTAAGTAACTTAATCCAAAATTCCGTAATTCAAAAGAAAATTTATAGTGGGAATTTAAAGAAATCCATAGTAGAGCTTGAGGGACGGGAAAAAATCTGTTTTGTAAAATACAAGGAATTTTATCACCAGCTGCCAATAAATCAGTTAAATTTCTCGTCACTAAATAAAAGCGAAATTCCAGAACGTCATGTTCCAGTAAACAATATTTATTTTCTTCAGTGAATATAGAACACTTCATTAAAAAAAATTATTTCACGCCTAATATGGTGGCTTGCGAACGATATCATTCAGAAAACTCGCAGGATATTTAGAAACAAACAAACAATCAAAAACGGGTAGTTGAATAGACAAACTTGCCCGAGGCGAAACACCTTGCGTGTTGTTTTAGTCCAAATTAAATTTAAAAAAAAAAAATCGGGAGGCGGTGGATGTATCGGCGCAAGCAAAATTCGAACGCGAATTAGTCACGCCAGGTTTAGATATGACAGATGTATTCGACTTTCCGAAGCCCTATATTTATCAGACTTTTCTTCACAACTTGATACACTTTTACTTATAAAAAGAAGGCATAGTTACAGAAAAAGTAAAAGAAGAAAGAATTTGATAAATATTTATTTTATCTCTGTCTTTAATCTAGACAATTTCAGTAAATAACTATAAAATAATTTTATGTTTGCCAGAGAAAAAGATGTCAAAAATCAGCGTCTGAAAAAATCCAGCCCATAAAATGAACACAATTGGAACGTCAGGTAATGTGACCGTTCCTGTTCAAAATTTATGACGCTACCCTTATGCTTTAAATAACATATAATAAGTTTATATAATTTATTCATCATCATATATGTCTATTTGAGTTACTATTTGTTACTTACCGTTTACAATATTTTATCAACCTTATTCCTTTCAATTATACAGATATCCAAGATTTAGAATACGAATAAAATAAAATATATAGTCTCCCTATTCAGTGCAATACCACAAAATGCTAACTACGGCAAATATTAGTTTGCCTTCAGTACTCCGTGTGTGTACAGGATAAATACATTTAAAGTATCAATCCAACCCCAGTTTTAATTTTAAATGTTAAACAACCATTTTGTTTTGTATTAAAATTCGGATGCATCTACAGGCACTGTCTTAATAAACTTTAGGGTCTCCAGGGACACTTTATATATTACATATTTGGGGTTTCATGCTCTAATTTCAGATATATTTTTTAATAATTCGAAATAATAAGAAGTGGAATAAAACTTTACTATATTCCTCTATTTAATTTTACTTACACACACACACACACACACACACACATATATATATATATATATATATATTTATTTATTTATTTATAATTTGTCATGATTACAGTGTGATGTTCAGTTTCCGTTGTAAGAGAAAATTAAAAAAAATTACTGTTATAAAATTCATTTCTATTTTAAATTTTCTTATTCAAGATACAAGTTTTTGAACGAAAATTACCTACGAAAATTTCGCTCGCTACACATTGCATCTTTACGTATGAAATATTACACGAAATGTATTTTCTCAAAGGATACATTTTACTGAACTTAAAATATAAGCATCAAATAAAGTTGCCTTTGTAACTATTGCTATGGAAAATAATTTTTAGTTTTAATAACATATTTTTAAAGTGTTGTTAAAATTATATATATATAATAGCCCTTGTCTCTGTATAACACTTCCGGGCTGTACTCATCTTTCAATTGAAGCCCTCAGTAAACAAACGGCCAGTTTGGCTTAATTTCAATTTCAGATGTGGATCAGAATTTTTTCTTACCTAAAAACAAATATCTTCTCCATCAAATCACGTTTGTTCAGCCTATTTTTCTATAAAACATTCAGAACTAAAAAAATTGGATGCTTTTAGCTGTATATTTAACAGTTTTTAAAAATCTGTTTACTTTTGCGATGAATTCTGAAAGTAAACAAACTTGAATGTGAATGAATCAAGTAGCTCACGTATTCATATCGCGTAGTGAGCTGTAAAAAACTGGATGGCAGTCTACTACTCCAATCGCATGAAAAACTAAATAAATAAAAAATAATGAAAGGGTTTGCTGTTACAAGGTGTGGATTAAATGCAATATTGTTAGATAATTCGCGATATTTTTTAACTTTCATATACTTTTTCCATTATGACGTCATTATTAGTATTATGACGTCAAAATGACGGGTTATCTTCTAGTTGCAATAGAATGCGTTTCTTAGTTAAATTTTCATACTTTCATCTTTATGCATGAATACCTGTGTGTGTATGTATGTGTGTGTGTATGTATATATATATATATATATATATATTTTATGCATGCACACATATATACACATTGATGTCTGTACAGACAAGATATCATTTATTTATACTCTAAAAATACCGTACTTACCAATGCATTTATTATTTATTGTGAGATTTGAAAGACATCTAAACTCGATGCCTTCCCTTAAATAAGTTCAATTTTATACTTACTTAAAAGTTTTTATTACAGACGCTTGTAAATTCTCTTTAAAATCCTTACTGTTTGTTTTTTTTTAATCCAGTCCTGAGAAAATGAGACGCTTGTAAATTCTCTTTAAAATCCTTACTGTTTTTTTTTTTTTAATCCAGTCCTGAGAAAATGACCCGACTTTACAGAAAAGATTAATTTCATTTTATTATATTATCCGGTTTTGCATTCGTCAAAACGATTCCCTTTCTAGACTTTATTACGCATGGGCTTTCGCTATTTAATACTTATTTTTCTTACCTGCATAATGAGTGTGACTTGCGTCTGAAAAACGAGGAAATAATTTATCTTCCACAGTCATAGAAAGGAATGACAACGTGTTACAGGTCATCATCCTGGAGATAATTTTTTTTTTTTTTTACCTTTTTAAAATAACTACAGGAGATCCGTAGTCATTGGCTACTTTACGTAAGCTACTGCAAGCTTATGAACTTCAGAATATCTATTTTTAGAAATTAATTTTCCCCCGGCCCTACGAGATTTTCCCACTTTATTGCTTTTGTAAGAGATAACAAGATGGTTACAAAAGAGGGAAACTGTGAAATCACATTAGCATTCGCAAGATTTCAAAAGTGTCCATTGCGACGTAAAGCTTGCTGAGGGGAAAGAAAGCAGTTTCTTGGTGGAGTTCAATGATGCTGACAATAGATGAGAATAGGGTTTGCTTTCACAAAGAAACCCTCTTAAAGAATTATACTTGTTGCTATCTTTGGGGCAGATAAGTTTTAATTTTATAACAATGGGAGGCACAATAGAGAAAGATTCTATTTGGTAGATGAGCATCTGGACTTTAGAATCTGCCTCAGAAATCTAGACACAATCTGAAATTACCTGTTACTGGAGAACTAGTATGAAGGAAATAAAATAGAACCATAGATTTATTTAAAGGAGGATTCATCATCAATATGCAAAACAATTTATAGCAACTTGTATACAAAGGTACGGAAATCAACCGTGTAAAATAATTTGAGACAGTAAAAGAAAGTTCGTTAGTCATTCGTAAAACAGTTTAAAATATTGATATGGCTACTTTAGTTGTTTTTATTACTTCAAATAAATACGTAAACAAAAATTAAAGACTTTCATAAGTAAAATAAATTTGCTACATACCTTTGGTGTGTAGGTAGCACAGCATACCTCTTCAGCCGTCAATACACCCGCCAATTTTAATTCCTTATGAGAGTAGATGTATATAATGTGGGTTATGAATGTGTACACTGAATTGGGGGTCTGAGCTCATGACAGTCTAAAATGGCAAATTTTGCTGTGTCGACATATGTATACGTGAAACGTTGTATTGAGGGGCTTCTTGTTAAAAAATTTTATCCTGGCTGTAAAGTCTCTTTAATTATTGTATAATTTTCTAAATTTTGTTTACCTTTAAAAATTAACAAGACATGGCCATTGAATCCAAATTGCTCGCCAAAACGTTAGATTTTCACCACTTTGCTGTTCACTAAAAAAGTTATTGTCTGTTTCCTGAGGTTAATGCCATTAACTTGTCCAGCTATCTAGACTGTCTTAATTTCATGTTTTCCATTCTTGATCATAAAGCATTATCATTTATCGCCTTATCAGATGTACTTATAAACCTAATTTAAGCACTCCTTTTTTTATGATAAGACTTTTGTAAAGATGTTGTGAGCCACTTTCTTTAGAATGAGATTTCTACCATGGATATTTCAATGTTCATATCATAATAAAGAGCTTTTTTTATCGTTCACAATAGCTGTGTCATGATATAATTATTGGAGAACTATTGTATTTTAATTCTAGGACATTGTTTTTACCTTATCATTTAAACTAGTTCCTACAAGATCTTGGTTTATGGTTATGTTGTTATTTCTAAGGGCTCTGGCAGGAAGAATTCCAGATCAGGTCCGTATAGTCTCGTGGGCTGGGGAGGGGGGGGACTCAGGTTTATAATAGTACAACAAGTGATTTATGGTTATACCTACCCTCCATTCAGCACTGTGGTCACACTTTAGAATTCCGCTCACATAAAGTTGTCCTCCGGTTTGGATCGTCTCTTGCTCGTGGATTATCAGATCAAATCGAACGCAAGCACCCAAAATAACTTGTTCTCTTAGCAGTTGCAGAAGTTTATTAATTGCACTTCAAAATTTCTCACATTCAACCGGTTGAATGTGAGAAAATCAACAAGGCATATTTCTTTATTAACATATACATAAATACAATATCTATCGTTATTATATATAAGTACAATGTAAATTTTGATGTTTCTGCAAATTGCCTTGATTGAGCAATGGTTGAAAATAATTCGTTGACTATGGAATTAATAATTTAAGCGTCAGCAACCGCATCATGAACTTTAATACAGTGAAGTCCCGATAATCCGAAAGTCCGCTTAATCCGAAATAAATGTCAAAAAGAACTAAGGTTAAAATAAAACCACAGTGATACTAATTAATATAAAGTATATTTCTGAAAATTAGAAGAAAATTCAAAGTTAGACAATGTACTGAACTAATTATTATTGAACTTTATTGGTTTGAAAAAAAATCTGTTAAATTTTTTTGTCGACGGGAAGAATACCTCTTCCTTGAAGCCAAATTAAGCCAACGCGTCAGAAAAATGGTGCCCGCATGGGTCGCGGCGGAGTGTTTCTCTACGTAGCGTAGCGTTACATCAAATGCTGCCGAGGCGTCTGAGTGGGATGCCCTCTACTCACTGTCACCGTCTGCTTCACCTTCACTCTCGACTGAGACGTTAAAAAGTTCTTTTAAAAACCATTTCAACAATCTGCTGATCGTCTAAAATCCAACAGTCGAGCACTGTGACGTATTGTTAGAACAACTTGCAGTCTACTGTACTGTACAATACTGTTCTTGCAGTACAGACATACTTTATAAAATAAACTGTAATCACACGTTATTATGTAATTTAAGTTTATTTTAAGAAAGATTTCGCTTAATCCGAAGAATTCGTTTCTCCGAAATGGTCTGGTCCGAATCATTTCGGATTAGTCGGACTCAAGTGTATCAATTTAACTGGATCTTTTCCCGGTGGTTCCTCGTGAATTGCGAGAATTTTCTCGAACTCGGGGGGGGGGGGGAGTACTGGAAGGTGCATGAAACGATGTCAGGAAGAAATATTTGTAATTCTGCTTCAAATGTTTACAAAGTAACTCTTTATGTTGAATTTTGACACAGAAACATTGTTAAAAGATATAATTTCACCTGTACGGTTGTCGAAGCGTGAGCCTAATTACCAAGCGTGGCATTACTGGCGCGCGTACTTTAGTTACGCCATCGATAGTCCGTAACTTCTCAGCTGCATACCGTTTAGAATCCCTGTATCTAAACAAAAGATTTCATACCTAACTGCTTATTGAATAATGACTGATAAATATAAGTCATCGTACCACGGCTCAAGGTCTTATGCCTCCTCTCATTTAAATTCTTATCTTGCCTCAACCGTTCTTGTTCTTTTTTTCTACTGGTGAAGAACCCCTTTTTTTTTCTTCTTCGTCATGCTGTTCACGTTTATCTTGGGCAACAGGTTTCTTTTTCAAGCCAATAACCTCCGAGGCATGGGCCTCTTTTAACCTCTAACCCTTTCATACGGCTGCATATATATTCTTTCTGTCATGTTTCGTTTGGCGATGAATTGATCGCTCTCTAATATGAAAGCATAAATTATTTGACCGTAGAGGTCTTTTATATTTTTTTCTGGGTGGAGCTTTGGTATGTCTTGAGGTATTAGGAAGATAAATTTTGACACCCGTCAATTATTAATTAGAAATCTATGCATTTTTTTCCATTACCTGAACTTCTAAAGAAGATGAAGCACTCCCTGTCCGACAGAAGTGCTCCAACCCACCCTTTAATATCATTCAACCAGTTGAGGAAAAAAACCTGAAGGTAAATGCGTATCGCATTATAAAGTATTGTATATATTCATAGCACGTTCGACTTGCAAAACTATACAATTTTGGATTTGCTGATCCTATTGAATTCGCCCACCTCAATGTTAACCTATTGAGAAAATGTGTCTACTATTGACAGCTACATAAATGCTGAAAATCCAATAAAAATGGTATTTTCAGATAGCCTGGACTTTTCGGCACCTTACAGCAGAATTCATTTTATAAATTTCGTCTATCAAAGGAATCTAGAAGCGTTTGAAATACAGTATAGCAGATATTTTACCGGAATAATTTAACCCTTCAGAGGGCGCACCCGTGTACAAAGTGCAACATTATCGTAATTTTGAATGGTTTGTTTTTACATGTAAGGTTCGAATGTTCTAAGCAGTTTCTATTTATAGCTACACCCTGTAATAATGCAGGTCTGATTTCCTTTCCCTTGTATTTCTTTCCATTCATTGTTAGTCGTATTTTAACCGTGGTAAATCAGCGATTATACTGGATTACAATACGACAAAAGCGGGAGTTGATGAAGTCGATCACAAATGTGCAACTATTACACGGTAGCCTGCATATCACGAAGGTGGACAATCTCATTGTTTTTTAGGTTTTAGGACATAATAGGAATCCATTCGCAACTTGTCCTTAGATCCAATAAACCGGACAGTTTTGAAACAAGGCGATTGTATTCTTCGGCCTTTAATTATAAATATATCTCAATATTATAAACATTTTATGTTGTGTCATAAAACGTAGAATTATTTGTTAACCTTTAAGGTCGTGGTCCGACAAATCATTATCTTGTAGAAGTAATCATAACTGTAGAACCAACTCTTATTTACATCTGGTTTATTGACACATTAAAATCTTGGTTAAATAAATCATTTACAAAGGTTCGTTTCGACGAACGTAAAATACACTCATGAGAGCAGGGCTCATTATTCAAAGTCCGTACGAAACCCTCTCTCTCCCTCCGTACGCGTGGCGACCTTTCAACAGTCCAAGTCTATTCTCCTCCTCCATTCGCAACACCGTCGTCATTTATGCCTTCTTCTCAGCGCTTTTCGAACCATCTCGTATACCCGACCTTTTTCGGTTCCGCCCCCTGCAGACCACCTATGATGAATTTCTTCCTGCCGACTTTTCCAGGGGAAAAGCGCACCGCTAATGGGTTTCACAAATCATTCTAAATGATTCGCGTACTTTTACCTATTGTCGCGCCTCTCCAAAGGTGTATATCGTTCGACACCTGTTTGTGTTTCTTTTGGGCTCATTGAAGACGCTATTACTCACGTTCATCAATTCCACTTAAGAATGGGAGACGAGAGTCTGACATTATTATTTTCAGTTTTTTTTTTTTTTTTTTGAAGGGTTTATTACAAAGGCAATAATCAAGGTTGAAAGAGACGTTGCACTTTGTGCCACGCGCGCCTGCTGGTGTCCCTAAACTGGCGCGCCCGCTGAAGGGTTAAATTAAAAAATATTATTTGCATTTTTTTTAAACGAAAAATGCCCCAAGGTGTAAAATTTCTTTTTTCTATTACGGAGTACAATTTTAAAAAAAATCTTTCAATCCAAGTCGTTAATTCTTGGACACATTTTCTCCACAGATTAACTTTGAGGTGAGTTAATCCAATGGGGTTAGTTCACAGCAGCCTTACCTGTTTGTGTGATATAAACCTTCTGATATAGCCACTTTTCATTCCTGCCCCAACTCAATTAAAATAACCCGATTATTCTAACCCACATTCTATTAACACTAGTCTACTTTTACCTTGGGTCACTGAGGCACAGGTAACCCTAATGCAACACGGTAGATAGGTTCCTAGAAAATGCCGTGTTCTGTGAAACCGTGTTATATGAGACCTAGAGCCAGTACAAAAAGGAGGGTTACGTTCCGAAAACTTTTTAAAAACAAGCTTTTTTAAAAAAAAATCCATATAAGCAACTTAATTTTTATTAACAATATAAATGTATATAAAACACAAACCGAAAAGAAACAAAAAATATTATTTTCATTTAATGCGACCTAATTTAATAAATTTCTTCCTCATCACTGATCAGTACAATCAAACGAGAACGTTTTTTCGGTTGAACGATATCACCTTCACTTTATTTAGATTTTTTGCACCTTCTATCCTCTTTGAAAAATCTGATTTTGGTTTGTTTCCTGGTTCTTACAGAGTTATTGTAGATTTCACGGTATGAAGATACATAATTTTGCAGCTCCCTTTTGAATTTTCGGCTTCTTTCAGCGGAAGGGTCTGCATTCAAGAAAAATGATTCAAGATTTTCAGCTAAGCTTAGGCCTTCTTGTAATTTTATAGAGTTATAAATGAATAAATTATAATTTGCTTATACATTTTCATGTAAAGCCACTGTAGTTCATTATTCCTTCCCGTCATTATTTTAAGATAATTTAGTTTTTAAATGTGTTAAACAAAAATCGTGTTATCTAGTGCTGTAGAAGTACAGTGTTGTACAAAGGTTTTAGCAATTTTTTTATCGTGTTAGAACGAAATCGTGTTGTAAGATGCCGTGCTATAGTAGGGCTACCTGTACAATAAAATACAGTTTATGCGTTTCTCGGTCGTATGCTTTTTTCATTAATCCGTAAATTTCCTGATTCCTGAAGCAACTAGATGAAGATAACGTTGAATAATTTCAGTTATTCTTATTCATTTATACCCGTCAGTTACTAATTAGAAATCTATACATTTTTTCCATCACATGGACTAAAGAAGATGAAGCCCTATTTGACTGACATCTGTAATATAATTCACCCTTTAATATCATCCATCCTTTTGCGAAAAAACCGCAAGGTGCATCGCATCATAAAACGTTATTTGTAATCATAGCCCGTTCAGCAGATATTATACAATTTTGAATTTTGTTTTCCGGTAACCTCCAACCTTAACTATTTGTGTGAAACTAACCTTTAGTTCCTAACCACTTTCCCTTCCTGTCCCAACTCATTAAAAAAACCCACATACTCTAACCCACATATCATTAACGCTATTCTATTTTTTTTTTTTTTCTTGGGTCGTTAAAACCTGTGATTCATATCAGCTGCAACAGAATGCCATATTATGCGTTTCTCGGTCATACGTTTTTTCTCATTTTATACATAAATTTCCTAATTCTCGAGGCAATTCGATGAATATAATGTTGAATAATTTCATTTATATACAGTTCCTAGCTCATCTTAAATTTTATTTATATGTAGTAATCTAATATAGGAAGGAAGGAGAACTTTTTTTCCCCAAGGATTAGTGATTTTGCTAGCGATAAACTATGCCGAATTAAATGTAGCGTCAAATATTCGATGACATCACATTTTGTCATGATTTCGTCATGCATGAAAACATAACGGCATTTCATTTGGGACAGCTGAAAACAAAATTATTAGCGATGAAGGTACAGATAAATGCAGACTAATTGTAAAAAAAAAAAAAAAAAAAAAACACGTCATACTAGTACATTCAAAAGGTATTTTAAAAGGGTTGCACATATTTCAACGGCAAAAGACAGTAAATAGCGATGAATGGATAATTTTAATTACCATGAAAATGTAGCGTGATACTTTAAGTTCCCATACAAACGGTTAAAGTTCAATACGAATGCAGCTGGAATAATTCTGTAAGCGTCCCATTCGTAATGGTTGAAAACAAAATAATTGGAGATAAAGGTACAGACACAAAAAGGCTAATTAAGAAACCGCATGAATTATAGTTTTGTATTGTTAGCTGATATAATACATGATATGGTGTTAAGACGCTAGACGCACTTTTATGAGATTTATGATTGATCCTTTACGGCTAAAGTTTAATATGACTGCCGCTTGGGTAATTCTGCAATCGGCCCACCTGTGATGGTTCAAAGCAAAACAATCCGAGATAAAGGAGCAGACACGAAAAGACTATTTTAAAATAAACCCCACCTATCATACTATTGTATTCTGAACTGACATGATACACGATACGGTGTTTTGTGCTAGACGCACCTTTAAGAGATTTGAGATTGAAGCACGTTTCTTGTAAGAATACATCTTCACCTGATAAGTTTGATTACAGTCATTTAATTCTAATGTAATATAAGAAACTAGCCGCTGCGCGACCAGCATGCTCGCTTTTAGTTTTATATTTCCTTTTGCAAAACAACTCAACTAAAAGTTACCTATGTAAGGAATGTTACCATTACCTGTAATCATAAATATACGTTAAGAGGTAGTGGGAGCTCAGCCAAAAAAATTATAATTGCTATATTCACTATAAGGCTGATTCTAAAACATCGGGATTAAAAAATGTGAATTTCAATTTCTTCAGAACAGAGTTAAAGATAAGACTGAGAAACCCAACACCAATGATTTTAAAAATTACATCCCTCTCTGTATGTAGAATTTTTCGAAATTAAGATATCTACACTTTATCATTACATCAAATGAGAAATTGTTGGGGAAAATTTTTTTTCACTTAAAAAAATGGATTAAAAATTCAAGTACTAAAATATAGCGTGGATTGCATCACTCTTTGTATGTACTCTCGTACTATTGTTCACAATTCAGATATCTACACTTAATCATATCAAATAATAAATTACGTATTGGGAAAATATCTTCACTTTTAAAATGGAGTAAGAATTCAGCAAGTACTAAAATATAGTGTGGATAACAACTATGATATTCATAAAACTTCTTGATATACACAGTTGAGTATTTCAGAAGTAGGAGATACTACAGAGACAGAATCAAAACAATGGACTCAAGATAAACCTGCATACAACTGTCCATGACTAAACACTGGATTTGATAGGTTTAAACATATTTTGTCAAAAGATTAGCGGTTGTAACATATGTCGCCACTACACACACGCGGTTTTAAATTGCCGCTAATGTTTACATCCGGTAGTTGCAGCCGTTGCCATTCGGAGGGTAGAAATATCGTCGATTTTTGTGCCTCATACCTACGCGTTTTATATATATAGATGGAGTGATAAACATTTACTTATGTATTGATATGATTTATGATAAAATGACATGATACAAGGCGCACCTTTAGAATAGGATATGTAAGTAAATTTTCTTTCTTAAAAATGTATCTTCGAAGGGCAAGTTTGGTTGCTGTCGTTAAAGTTGAAATTATCTAAAATTGATGTAAATTGCAGCCTTATTAACAAAAGTCCAAAATGACCGAGGGCAGTGTCGAATCCATAGTTTTCGGGGTCGCTGAGTTGATTGGTGACACTCCCGATGCCGTTAAGTTCTGCCCCCTCGGCATGAGGGGGGGGGGGAAGGAGAAGGGCTGAAAAATGCCAAAAATAACCGAGATGTGACCCGGGCAACGTCGGGCAAGCAACTAGCATTTAAATAAAATTACCGATCAACAATGTGTTAAAAATCTTGTCGTTTAGTATTTTGATCCAGTGTGCTAACTTGAGATATCAATGGTTCATAGGATTGAAACCGAATACGATGCAAATTCTGATTACAGACGTATTAAACTATTCTGCGACATGTTTTATACTTTATTCTAGCTGTCGTGATATAGTTGTCGTGTGACCGAGGGAATTATAGACCGTTAAGAAAAATATAATAACTATGTCGAACGGTTCTGAAAATGGTTAAAAGGAATTTAAAAAACAAATTATTTTCCTGCCCGTAGGGAATAGGTTAATTACCAATTATATGAGGGAATACTTTGTAAGATCTGGTATCAAATTCAGAAATGTCAGAAATATTCTGAATAATTGAATATTTGAAATTTCAATAACGGACGTTTTGAACAAAATTTACTTCTTCAGAATATTAACAATCCTGAGGAATTTGGAAGAAATCAGAAGAAAATGAATGAATGCGCATAGAGCATTTTGGAAAAGCAGGTGTTATTCTTACACAAAATACTTTTAGTGAATTCTAAGTGACTTCATTGCAGTAAAAAAATATAAATTAGTTCAGAATTTAAGACATCAAAAACGACCTTTTTCCAGGAAAAAATGGCATCACTGCGTAAGAGATATTTTTGTGTCATCAAAACTGCTTTGGTTGCTTTCGAAATTCAACTCAAGTATTCAAATCAAGCGAATGAATACCAGTAGAGTATTTATATGGTTATCGATCGTATGATTGTAAATAGTTTAAAGAGAAATATATAACGAATACATAAAGCGAAATTTACTTAATAGGTTCATTATAGGAGGTTGATTATATTCGATTTGAATATCGAAAGCACTAAGAACAGCCTGCATCATAGAGAGATCAAAACAGTGATACCATATGACATACTTGTGGATGACAAATACGTAATGACCCCTTGTTCAATTCCACAATAAATTAAAAAGGGGTGCTACATGATGCGAATTATTTAAGAACTAGAAGGTAACCCGTCATTTTGACGTCATAATACTAATAATGACGCCATAATGGAAAACGTATATGAAGTTAAGAAATATCCCGAATTATCTAACAATATTGCATTTAATCCACACCTTGTAAAAGCAAACGCTTTCATTATTTTTTATTTATTTAGTTTTTCATGCGATTGGAGTAGTAGACTGCCATCCAGTTTTTTACAGCTCACTAGGCGATGTGAATACTTGAGCTACTTGATTCATTCACATTCAAGTTTGTTTACTTTCAGAATTCATCGCAAATGTAAGCAGATTTTTAAAAACTGTTAAATATACAGCTAAAAGCATCCAATTTTTTTTAGTTCTGAATGTTTTATAGCAAAATAGGCTAAAAAAACGTGATATGATGGAGAAGATATTAGTTTTTAGGTAAGAAAAAATTCTGATCCACATCTGAAATTGAAATTAAGCCTAACCGGATGTTTGTTTACTGAGGGCTTCAATTGAAAGATGAGTACAGCCCGGAAGTGTTATACAGAGACAACAGCTATTATATATATAATTCACTAGGCCGAGGAGTACTGGTGCAATGAACAGTTCACAAATGCCGACAAGGGACCTTCAACCTTTTCCCAATTTTTTTCTTTCAATTTTTTACATTTTTTAAACTCTACATACTAAATGAGAATAATTTATATTTTTTTTACTACAATTGAAGTCACTTAGAATTCGCTAAAACTATTTTGTGTAAGAATAACACCTGTTTTTCAAAATGCTCTATGCGCATTCATTCATGTTCTTCTGATTTCTTCCAAATTTCTCAGGATTGTTATTAGAAGGGTTTGTCACAAAACTGTGCAAAATTCTTCAAAACCACAAAAATTTTCAAAATTTGTAGACCATGAAATTGAGTAAAAAGATACAGAAACATAAAATAAAAAAAAAGGCAGATTGAAAAAAAAATATATATTTATGGCTTTTGGCTTTTGATTCATAGAAAAAAGAAGTTACATTTACAATTATGTTTATATAAATACCCCAAAGTAATAGAAATTGCATTATGAATGTTGGTTTCGCATTATAAATATTTTTATCCATTCATCTCGCCCCCCCCGTGCATTATATTTTTATCCGTTCATCTCGCCCCCCCCCCCAAGAAAAAATCCTGGGTGCGCCACTGTGTGTATATGTATATATATATATATATATATATATATATATATATATATATATATATATATATATATATATATATATACTTAATATTAATGCGATGGACCAAATATATATATATATATATATATATATATATATATATATATATTTGTAAAATATAGATAGTATATATGATAAAATATTCTTTTTATTTTAATGTTATCTTCGGACCATAAGACGCACCCAATTTTAAGTCGACTTTTTTTTATGTAAAAAGGTTGTGTTATGGTCTGGAAAATACGGTATTCTCTTTTTCCGAGCTTGACCTCTCAGCTTTTAATAGTTACTTCTCTAAACTGGACATACTGCTAGTTTAATTTACAATTTTCTTTCCCTTTTTTTTTTCTTCTTTTTTTTTTACCCTGATGATCCTCGCAGTCTTTTGATCATTTCCTTTCACTTTGACCTAGTTCTCCCTCCTACCCGAATTTCGACCTTGAGAAAAGGGGCGGGGGGTGAAAGAGAAAGGGTAAACGAAGCATTTCCGCACACCGGATTAGTGACACCTTTCAAAACGGGGTGAAATCAAGTATTGGGGAAATTTTTTTTTCACAGCTGGGTTCGTTTTCATAGACGACATTTCCTGTGATGAGTTAAAGCTGCTGGTGTAGTACTAACCCTATTGGATTCTATTACCTCAGTGTTAACCTATGGAGAAAATGTGTCCACTATTGACAGCTACATAAATGCTGATAATCCAATAAAAATGGTATTGACAGATAGCCTGAACCTTGCAATAGGAATTCATTTTAGAAATTTCGTCCACCAAAGGCATTTAGGAGCATTTAAAACATACCAGATTTTTCCCCTGAATAATTAAAATTTTAAAATATTATTTGCATTAAAAAAAAAAAGAAAAATGCTACAAGGTGTAACATTTCTTTCTCTGTTACTGAGTACGGTTAAAAAAAAAATAAATCTTTAAATTCCAGTTGGCAATCCTTCGACACATTTTCTCTATAGGTTAACATTGCGGTGAGCGAATCCAATAGGGTTAGTACTAGTACACAGCAGCCTTAAAGGTTATTTACTTGCAAAGTATGCTTTAATACATAGATCAACAAGCATAATGGCTTCGGGTTCGAGCCCGGTGGTTTGAAAGTGTGTTTATATCATAGTCTTCAATCAGATTATTTTTCACCTACAGCATGTCTATCTCGGATGTCTGCTTAGCTCTCGATTTGCTAAAAATTGCATGTAATTGCTAAAAATTGCATTTTGCTCTAGCGCAAAAACCAACTAACCAAACAGCCCAGATTTTCTATCTCTTAGAAAAACGGTCGGCAAACTTTTTTACTAGTAGGACATATTTCAGAAATGCAATATATATATACAGTGGAATCTCGATCGATCGTTTTCGGATCCATCGTTTTTCCGTATGTGTCGTTCATTTTATTCAGTCCCAACGATCATATCGCTTTGTTATGTTTCCGGATCTATCGTTTTCCCGCATTTATCGTTCATTTCAATCGGTCCCTTCAAAAACGATAGATCGAGATTCCACTGTATGTGTATATATATATATATATATATATATATATATATATATATATATATATATATATATATATATATATAATATATATTTATATTTTAACCATATTATATTCTATATATTTTAACTAGATATTACAATGTCAAATTTAGCATTTTCGAAAAGTTGCTATCTCGACGCATGCGTAGTGATATATTCAAAACTGTCTGTACGGTAGCTTGCTTTTCAAAGCGAATACGTAACGTAACCGCAAAATTTTCTTAAATTTTTAAAAGTGCTTAATTGAATCTTTCTAAATTTCCAACACATGTGGCTTTAATGTGCTCACATGTGGCTTAGCTTATTTGTTTTCGTAATTATTTTTCAAATCTAATAAAAAGTATTAAAAAATTTTCACCTTCAAATTAAAAAGCAATTTAAAATTAATAAATCCGACTGCAAACATTCAAGTAAATTTAAATGTTTTAAATTACAACACATCGGATTGCAAAACAGCTAATATTCTGTAAAAATTTCTAATATTTTAACAAGGTTATGAACCTATTTTTTATTGGAACTCTTCAGTTATTTACCGTCAAGTTTTGACGGGTACTATCTAGTATCAAATGTTCTACTTAATGCTTCGAAAGTTGACCCTTATAGGAAGATCAAGTTAGCAGTAGCCAGGTTCATGTTACGAAACCGAAGTTAATATCTAACCTAATCCAGAACTATTTGCAGTGTCCTTGGCATCTAAAACAGCAAATTGGATCATCCTTTACAGAGGCCTTATCAGGTTGATGTTAGTAACTAAAAGTAAGGAAATGACCTAGTTTTTTACACTTGACCCCAAAATATTCCTTATAGGAAACTATTCAGACCTCGGTAACAGGGATCTCTGTACAGGTCACAAAGCGCCTGCGTAGAGAGATGGATAGAAAAATCGCTAAGCAATAAAGCAGCGAGTTGGAACCTGTAAAAGAAAAGTCTACCCTACCTGTCAATAAAACAGTTTATCTCGTCGTGCGTGCCCGATGTAAGGCATCGACACAAATCTAGCCTCAAATGAGATACTTAGACTTTAATATTGATCACCGCTTCATAAAAATGAACTCCTAAAAGCTTTAAAGCTTTTAAGGAAACTGCTGAACAGAGATCGAAGTGTATAAAATGAGACTGAGTAAGTGAGTAAATTGAGTTCGCTGAATAACTAAGTGTATAAGGAGACAGTTGCAAAACAATAAAAACTGTTTGGGGAAGACAGGCGCAATGCATACGCACAATGCTTTTGCTAACTGGCATTATACGCTTTTGCTAACACATTATACGCACAATGCTTTTGCTAACTGGCACACACACACACACACAAGAGGAAAAAAGAAAGGAATCTAAAACGCTGGATACAAATTAGTCAGTATTAAGATGTTATTTATTATCCATTTTTGCCAAATGTAGTAAATTACTGACATAAATATAATTAAATAATTATGATTGGTTTACCTGTGCGAAAATGCTAAAACTATTTTTAAAAATGACAATGATTTTTAATACTTAAAAAAAAAAATTTTAGGAGTTTTTGTATTTTGTTCTTATAAGACATCTTGAATTACTAATTTCCATTCTGAAACTAAAACTAGACAAATTTACAAAAAAATGAAGACAGATTTTGAAACCTTGAAAACCCACGACTTGTTCATTCAATTTTTTTTTAATGGGGGGGGGGGGCAGTGAAAGTTATAGGAAAGTTATAGCCATAGTTATAAAAAAAGTTACAGTTTAGAATTTGGTAACTACGTCTGACAACAGATATTTAAATGCAGTTCTCGGAAGATATTTAGTTGAACTGTTACAATGAGTATTTAAATGAGGTCCCAGGCGCCAGCCGATGGCCGAATGGCTAGGCCACTGGCATTCGGTACTAGAGTCAGTGGGTTCGAATCCCACGCTTGGAATGGACGTTTGTAATCGGCTCCAAGCAGTAGGTCCCGTTCTAATTAGCCCTCGTATAGCAAAAGTTGGCCGTAGCGCTCCAAACTAAACCAATCCTCAGCCAGGCATAACCGATGGGTAACGTGGAGGGCAAGGAATTCCCCATTACGGAATTACGGCCCATAGCCAGGGCGAAACCTAGATACTAGGCTAGGTTTAGTATCTAGGTACTAGATAGTAAACCTAGGTACTAGATAGTAACCTAGATACTAGATATTAAACTAGATACTAGATATTAAACTAGCTACAAGATAGTAAACCTAGGTACTAGATATTAAACTAGGTACTAGATAGTAACCTAGATGCTAGATAGTAAACCTAGGTACTAGATAGTAACCTAGACACTAGATACTAGGCTACCTGTACACTAGAGATGTATATTTTTGCTTGGACACCGAACATTTGGAAGACCTTGCGCATTTTGTCAGCTAAACATTTGCTATAGAATGCTGCCGTTTAAACGTGTAAAATTATTAATATTGAAGGTGGTGTAAGAATTCTTATTGTCAGAGGAAAACCATCATAAGTGAATTTTCTTCAGTGAATTTTCCCATTTTTCAGGAGAGCTTTGTGATGGTTTATCTGTCATCAGGACTTACATATGCGGTAGTTTATAAGTAGGGATACGTAATTTTCGTATTTACGAAATAAATGCGAAATTTTTTTTTTTTTTTTACTTCTTTTCGGCGAAAACTCTGTGATAAACTGCTTTTTGAACGAAATTAGGTAATAATAGTAATAATTTATTAAATTAATTGCTTATCTAAGATCATCCACGATCTTTAACTGAGAGATGTCACTCTCGAAATTTGCTTTTTACTTATTGCTAAAAACTTAAAGAAGAGAATGTGTTGACTACTACAACGTTAGCTTTTAACTAAGAATTTTGATACTTATCTAACTAAATAAGAAAATTGTGATTTTTTTTAAATAAATGCGAAATTTTATATATTGTGATTTTTTTTTTTTTCAAAAATTTCGATGCTTTTTAAGCGAAATTTGCGTACCCCTATTTATAAGTCTCTATTTCAACCACCATCTTGTTTTGCATATAGGACAGTTTTCCTCAAAGAAGCTCCATCCAGAAGGAGTCACTCACAATAAAAATATCGAAAATGAAGGAAATTCACTTATGATAGTTTACCTCTGACGTACAGAATTTTACTTTTCCCTCGTGAAAACTTAGAGAGTGGTCATAAGGGGGTCCTCATTGATTTGCATCGTTTTGCTTGGACTACATGTCTTAATTAGGACCAGATTAACTGAACTTTTTTACACTTTTTTTAAAAGTCATTTTAAGTATAATTTATCTATCTCATTCAGAATTTCGCTGTTTAAAACTCGTGTTTATTTGCTCTTTTTGCAATTTTGGGGTTGAAAATTATAGATTGTCTTTTATTATAACCTGTCTGAGTTTACCTTTAATGGTTTGGAGATACGTCGAACATCAATCAACTCTAAGAGATGAATAGAATTCATGCCATTTCTGAAATATCATGGTATATTTTGGTTCAGGTAAATTTTGTTTTCATGGGTTTCCCTTAAAATATGTTTGAGTCCATCCATTTACATTTGTGCCTTTGAATTCTGTTTGTGCGAAATCTCCGTTAAGGGGACAAGGGACCTTCAAATTCGACTATTTCAATTTTTAACACTATATACAAAATGAGAATAATTAAATTTATATTTTTCTACATTGAAAACCCTTAGAATTCAAAATAAGGAATTTTTGGCAGAATAATGCCTGTTTTTCAAAAAAATTTCCGAAATGTTAACGGTTTTCAAAATGCTCTATGCGCATTCTATATTAATTAAAATTCTTATATTCTGTATGATAAGTTTACCATATGTATATAAATATAAATGTGCATTTAATTTTTTCTTGTATGAATCTAAAGTCTTAAATAATTTTTTTTTTCTATTCTGCCTCTTATTTTTTTTTATGTTTTTACTTTATTTTATGGTCTATAAATTCTAAAAATGGGATTTCAAAGAATTATACGCAGTTTTGTGACAAACACTTCAATTAACAATTCTGAGAAATTTGGAAGATATCAGAAGAAAATGAATACGCATGGAGCCTTTTGAAAAATTCTAGCATTTTTGAAGAATTTTTTGATAAACAGATCTTATTCCTCCACAAAATACTTATTTCTGAATTCTAAGTATCTTCAATGTAGTAGAAAAGAAAATTAATTATACTCATGGGGGTATATAAAGTAGAATATTGAAATGTAAAGACTAACGAGGTTGAAGGTCCTTTGTCGCCTGAATTTATAAAAAGACAAACACTCTTTGAGACTCTCTTGCCTACTTCAGGATAAAATTCCTTCAAGTTTTCCTTCAAGATTTGCTACAGACCGTTGACCTATTGTGTCACGGCTATATGTATGTATGCATGCATGCGTGTGTGTGTGTTTAGTTAATTTAAAAACCGAAAGATTTTCAGCTATCTTCTTCATGTGTTTTTAAATGTAATTTTCCTTAAAATATATTTTGTTTATCTGTAGAATTCAAATACATTAAAATAAGCTTAGTGGAATAATATTTTCGTTATTATTGGGCAATTATCCGTAAACATTTTAAATTTGTGTTGTGAAAACACAGCAATCACTTAACCTTTAAATATCGAAAGAAAAGTTCTTGGGAGAAAAAAAAATCTGTGTGAATAATTCCAGAAATTTTACAACCTATTATGAGATGAGAGCTGCCTTACTTAGCTCTTTTTCAAAACTAACAGTAGTACAGTCGACCTCTGAAGAGAAGATCCCTGAGAAACTCGTCACTCGGGGAGAGTTCTTTTTTGATGAGGGGTGGAACGTTAAAGCGAAGGTCAACGAGAGAGGAAGAGATTGTCACCAAACATCCCCCACTTTTCGCCAAATATCGGCATTTGTCCCAAGGAAGAGTCGAACGGGTGTTTTTCTGCCTATTGACAATGGTTAAAGAAAACGCAGTGTTTACAAGAAACAGATGGGGAGAAATACACATCTGCAGTTTCAATTGAAAGGAAATTTTAAACACTGTATTACCTATTGGAACTATTATACCTTTTGGAATATTAACTGCCGTGATGTGCTGTATAATCTGAAATGTTTAAATGCTCATTTCTGAAGGTATAAATTTGCAACCAAGCAAAACATCTTTCCCTTTTTTATTAGCCATATTTTTGGCCAGTTTAAAAGTTAACAAAAAGCAAGTTATGAGAAAATATTTCAAAGAGGGGGAAATTAAAGTTTGAAGAAAATTTTCCTTATTCAAATTGCGGAAATGGGAAAATTTTATAGTGTTGATAAAGTTAATTGTGAATTTTGATTAGAAGAGGTCATTACGGTAGCACACTTTAAAGGGCATGGCAGGGCCGACCTTGCCAGTTGAACCTATTTGATCTGGAAAATTAAAAATATGTCTAAACTGAAATGGCTTTAACATATAAGCTGTTATTTTTGAAAGTGGCATAAGTCCTTTTTTTCACGTATCGAGATATTTAAAGGTTTGTATTTGAATGAATTTAAAAATATTGGCAAACGTTAATCAGTTCGAGTGATGTTTTTAACACTATACACCTTTTAAATTTTACTATGAAATAATAATTATTAAAATTATTTAAAAAATAAACGATTTTTTAGCTCCAAATGGACTTATACCACTTTCAAAAATAACATATTATAAAAAATAAAAACAAGTGGAAATTCAAGTCCATATTTTTATATACATTAGCTTCAGTGAAATGGATATTTTAATGTAAACTCTTACTTACCAACATCTCTATCAGACCAAATTGACATATTATCGTCTTTTTTATAGGTATGTGAACTCATTGTAACAACTGTATTAAATGTTATTTATCTAAAACTTTGATTTTCTGCTTTAATAAAAATATTTAAATAATACTCGCGCTGCAATCTTATTAGTATAAGAAACACAAACCAAACAGTAGGAATTGCGAAAGAAAACCAAACAAAATCAGTGAAATTACTTCTGACCACTTAATCAGAACAATAATACCGTTATCTTGTTAACGATGTTGTTTTTAAGACACTAGCTAAGTATTATATGCTAAAGCGTAGTGTACACTGAAGTCGTACTAATCAATAATAATTGCAATAAGCAAGTTGATTTTATTATAATTATTAGGAATGGACTTATTCCACTTTAAAAGAAATTTTTTTGCGATAACATTTTATAGCCAAAATTCTTTTGTTTACTTTATGAAAAAATCGTACGAAAAAAAAGGTGTCTATATCTTACTAAAATCACCGTTAACTCATTTTTTTAAAGTGGACATACACCACTTTCAAATATTTTATTATGGGGGTGCCATATAAGCGTACCAGCACTACCCACCTATAAAGGGACGACATAAACGGAGGCATTTTCAGTGACGCAACGCCGGGATTCGATCCGAGCACCCTCAGCACCGAAAGCCAGCGAGCTGTACCACAAGGCCGCCACAGGCCAGTGTGTAATTATATTTTTATCAAAATATCTGTACATTATATTTTTATCGCAATTTCTGCAGTTGAGCCCCGCAATAACGAAGGTCGGCGCTTTTAAAGTGCAGTTCTATTCCGATATTTGAAGGGGGAAATTGGGGTAAAATTATACTAGAGTTGTGTCTTTTTTGCAGTCATTTTTTGACTGATAAAGAAACTGATAAAGCAATTTCTATAAAACTTGGTGAATACGTTTATTTTGATGCAAGGAATAATGTATACTTCAAATTTAGTATTTTTAATTGCATTAATTATTTAAAATTAACATGTTTTCAATAAAAAAATGCATTTTTTTAAAGTTTTGTAATTTTAATTTAAATTTAAAAAATTTAAGTTTTTAATTGCTTAAAAATGGAGTATACGTTAAATATACATTAGTTTTACAACTTTATCAATATTTTTTGGGAATCTAAAACCAATAATTTTGCTACAGTCTTGCGCGCAATGGATGCAAGCCAAAACACAATTTTAAAATTTTCATCAAAATTAAAAATGGAAAATTAATTAAAATACCAGTTGTAGAACATTGAAATAATTATTCTACATACAACATATATTAAGCTTTCAGTGGAAAAAATTTCATGTATTTATGTTTTATAGGGAATGAGAAATAAAACTGAATGTGACATGATGCTAAATTGCACCTTCAGTAAAAAAGTAAGACCCTTAAATGAAAGCAAAATTACCGAAAAAGATCGTGTCTCCTTTGGCGAAAGAAAAAATAACAGTTGCAAAACCAAAATACTTGAAATCTGTATCTATAATAATAAATTTTTGTATGATCCAGTATTTATAAAAATAAACATGCCTCTAAATTTTATTCAGGTTTTCTGAAACTCCCTTACATTACTTCGGGAAATAGTAAGTAATACGATGCAGGGTAAAAAGTCCCAAAATATGTTGATTACATGAAAATGGAAATCAAAACATGCGATGGTTTTCTTAAAGCCTAAATAATTAAAACCTTCATAATTTTCTTAATGCCTAAAGAGCGATATAAAGAGCGAAATGGTACTGGGGTGTTGATTATCCCGACCCCTCATTTTGAGAATCGACCTCCCCGAGGCAGCAACCTTAAAACCGGTCTCAGGTCTCTTCTGAAGGGAGGTCTGCAGTAATCTTGCTTTGAAAGTTGAAAGAACTCATACGACTGCAATCCACGACTCGTCTATGTCGCGTTCTAATTATCTCTACCCCCTGTAGTTTTCCAACTACCCCTATTCTCAAATTCTTACAACAGTTCTTTCCCACTCTAGCATGTGTTGACATGGTACAAACATCCATCACGTTCGCCCGTGGTCAGGGATGTCTTCTGATTGGAAGAATGCTTGTGGAGGGTAACCGCCCCTCTCCTGTAAAAACTGGAGTATGTTTTCACGGCACAAAAGGTTCCCACTTGGTGAGGTATCCCCTTAAACGAATATAGTTGTATGTTCTCTTAAATTCCTTGTAACGAGATTTTCCTATTAACGCGAGCAAGAATATGGGCCTGTTCACATAGGAGTCCGTTGCGTTGCGTTAAGGAAAATATGACGTTGAGACGAAAATAAACCAATCATAGGCGTTAAAAATTTCATTGTTAATCTTTTGGAGGCATATGATTGGTTGATTTTCGTCTCAACGTCATCTTTTCCTTAACGCAACGCAACGCAACGCAACGGACTCCTATGTGAACAGGCCCTATCTCTTAGACTATCCGTCCCGGCTGACTTATTTTAAGTGACAAACGTGAACCTGAAGACCAGACGTTGCGTTGCAATTCTTGCAAACTCTGCCGAGGGTGAATTTCACCTGTTCAGGTACTTTTTATGGGCCTGGGCGCCGGACGGACAGTACAGATCTGCCTACCAATTTGGGCAACCCGGAGCCCATTAACATATGGAGTAAATGTGTCTACTGTTTACAGCTACATAAATGCTGATAATCCAATAAAAACGGTATTTTCAGATAGCCCGAACCCTTGCCACAGGATTCATTTTATAAATTTCATCCACCTAGGGAATTCAGGAGCGTTTAAATCACACTAGACCAGATTTCTTCCCCGAATAAATTAAATCTTAATATATTACAGTCGAACCCCGTTATAGCGAACCCGATATATAACGAACTCACGGATATAACGAACGAAAATTTTGGTCCCTCCGTTTTGCTGTTGTACGTACTTTAATTAGTATTGTGCCAGTTTAATGTAATCGATTTTAGTCGATTTAATTCATTATCATTCATTATCAATAGATTTTATCATTTTTAATACATCATTATTGAATACACATTGCAACTAATGAGTTATACATTTTGTGAACTCTAGCATTTTTCTTAACGGTTCCGATATAGCGAACCACCGGATAAAGCGAACAAAACCTTTGGTCCCTTCAAGTTCGTTATAAAAGGGTTTGACTGTAATTGCTTTTTTTTTGTGCAAAATTTCTTTCTCTATTACGAAGTACAATTTTTAAAAAAAAATCCTCCTTTCAATCCAAGTCGGCAATCCTTGGACACATTTTCTTCATAAGTTAACATTGAGGCGAGTTAATCCAATAGGGTTAGTACACAGCAGATTTAATATTGTGAGAAAAATTCACAAGTCTAGCGTCTGCCAGGCACCCCGCCCGACCACACCTAGTTTCAACCTCATGCAGTGGCGCACCCAGGGCAAGGGGCCCTAGCCCCCCCCCCCCCAAAAAAAAATAGAAATTACATCATGAGTATTGAATTAGCATTATAAATATTTCTATCCATTCAACTCCCCCCCCCCCCAGATAAAATCCTGGGTGCGCCACTGACCTCACGTATAGTTATTAAATGTTTATCGCACTACGCGTAGAAACTGCCTCGATGACTTATTGTTCCAATTTCAATTCCTCACCTTACAACTCTTTAGGTTAGTGAAATATTTGGAATGACGGCACTCTCAGCAAACGCATATGACCTCGCCACACGAGTCTAACCTTAGTCAAGGTTAAGGTCCAAAAAAGCCGTTGACCAAAGCGACTTATCGTGAATAATAAGCGAAAATCTTTGTGTTGCGCGACGGGAATGAAGGAAAAAAAAGGGCTATCCTTACTTAGGATGGCGAAACTACAGACGCCTGGGTTGCCTAATCACTCAGCTAGCTAGTTGTTGCAATGAGGGGAAGATTTCGTCTTTTGGCTGTATTTCAGCAGTGATTAATTAGTGAATTTGAAATTGTTGCTCAACGTTCTGTTTGTGTGGGTTAATCGGCGATAAACACAGTCTTAGTCGTGCACGTGTTGGTATTTTTAATGGTTGTTAATTAAAAAAAATTTTTTTTTTTTTAGATACGGGCTAAAGAATGTAAACACCCATTAAACTTAGATATAATGAACACCTGGGTACGACATGTTTTCTCAAGATGTTGTTTATTGTTGTCAAATTTTATATCTAATACGTATTGTTCAGTAAAAGATGAGATTTATTTATTTTTTGAGCTAAGGCTTTTGTGTACTAACCATATTGGATTTGCTCACCCCAATGTTAACCTAAGGAGACAATCTAAAAAGTCTAAAAGTCAGTGAGTAACTCTAAACTCCTAAACTCTAAAAAGTCAGTGGCGACAACTTAAAGATAAGACCGATCCTGAGAAAGTAACCGATAAGTATTAAAATTCACAATTTCCTTCAAACAGAACCGACGAAGCTGTTAATCTCTACATCGTCTAAATTTTTTTTTTAAAGTTAGTTGTTTAAAATGTCAAAATCAACGCTTCGTTGCGTTTTTCTGTTACAAGTTATCTCCACAACGCTGGACTGCTTCTTTCCCTGAAGTCAACGGTGGCAACTTAAAAATAAGTCTGTGTGTAAGCCGATCCTTAAAAGGTAAACGATCAGTTTTAAAAACTCATAATTTCTGTCAAGCAGAACCTTACATACCTACCTACCTGTCAATCTTCCCCATCGCCTGATGTAATAAATAAATGTTATTCCGATTAACCCTTCAGCGGGCGCGCCCGGGTACAGAGTGCAACATTTTCGTAATTTTGAATGGTTTGTTTTTACATGTAAGGTTTGAATGTTCTAAGCAGTTTCTATTTATAGCTACACCCTTTCTAATGCAGGTCTGATTATCTGACTCTTGTTTTCCTTTCCATTCATTGGTAGTCGTGACTTAAACGTGGTAAACCAACGATTATACTGGATTACAATACGACAAAAGCAGGAGTTGATGTACTCGATCAAATGTGCAACTATTACACGGTATCCCGCATATCACGAAGATGGACAATCTCATTATTTTTTAGTTTTTGGGGCATAATAGGAATGAATTCGCAAGTTGTCCTTAGATCAAATAAACCGGACAGTTTTGAAATAAGGCGATTGTATCTGCATTATTTGGCCTTTAATTATAAATATATCTCAGTATTATCGACATTTTATACCTTGTCAGAAAACTCAGAATTATTATTTTCAATTAAAAAAAAAAGTTTATTACAAAAGGAATTATCAAGGTTGAAACAGACGTTGCACTTTGTGCCACGCGCGCCTGCTAGTGTTCCCAAAAATTGGCGCGCCCGCTGAATGGTTAAAAAATGTCAAAATCGCCGCTTCGTTGCGGTTTTTCGTTACAGTCAGCAAGTTACGGCAATTATTTTGCATTTCTTCTAGGAAGTTATCGTAGAGCAAGCAAATTAATTTTGTTCTTTATTTAGTCTTGAGAACATCCACGATAAATATCGTCTAGCCATAAATTTTCGAAATATTTCGAGCGTCCAAAGTTACTTTTCATCAGTCTTCGCTAAATGCATGCCGCATCATGAAAACTAACCCGTTGATAACCATCATAATTGCTGACAGGGAGACTTTACATCGTCTAAAAAGCACTTAATCTTTATACATCGTTTAATGCAAATTTAACAGACAAATTAATATTACATACGCGCTCAGTTGTTTAAAATAAACAAAATGTATGTAGCCCAAAGGTAAAAATTTCTAAAAACAAACAAAAAAAAAAATCGTAAAAAAGTGCTCGTTATACATATGCAGTACATAATTCATTCTCAAAACCTGATTTTGGATTTTTTTTTTTCCCCTTCCAACGTTAAAAAGACTTGTTTTAAGAGTTACTTACGCATTTGAGATGAGAATAGAATAAGTATGAGCAACTCTGTATTTTCCGTTTATGAAATCTCGTTAAAGTTTGGGAAGGACTTAATTTACAAGCGGTTTGCCTGTCAGACGAATACAGATTGTGAACAACTTTGATTTTTTTTCTTTTTTTTATCTTCTCTGTCTAGACATTACGTGATGTAATATACTAACTACTAGCTCAGTTATTAACTATCAGAAATAGACCCGATACCCTGATGTAATCAGTAGGAAAAACTAATTATACGAAATTATATCGTAGGTCAGATTCAATGTCATTTGAAACTCAAAGGAGGAAAAACTATAGCGTTTACTAAAAGAGATGTTTGTCTCTGGTTACAAGATTAAAACTCGGGTTTCAGTAAGCCCGTAGCTCTGTTACTTGGGTGTGGATAGGGCCGGCCCGTGGCGTGTGCGCAGTGATGTAAGGAGTCGTCGAGCGGTAGCGTGAACAAAATGACGATAAAGTCTAATACAAAACTAAATGAAGATTTATTTACAATTGAAATTAGTATGATGCAATTACCGAAGAACACTGTAACACTAAGAACTCTGATGTGACGTGCGAGATGACAAAGTTCCGGAAATTCTACACAGTGTGAGCGGACACCGCTCCGATGAAATTAATACACTTCTAAGTCGATCAGTTTAGATGCGACTCGTCCAGGATACGAGAGTTCTCTGACTCCAATACTGTAGCTTATTAAGTCTCTCAAGAATTTCAGATGTCTTTTAGATGTCACAACTACAGATGTCGAAACTGCAGGTCAGATCCGTCCGGGATCTAAAAGAAACAAGCCGTCTCAGATGGCTATAAAATGGCATTGTCTAAACGCTAGTCGACATTGTGTCGAATAAGGTTTTCTTTCACATAGGAACCGAGAGATTTACACTATCTCAATCGACTTATCCTTAGGTGCAATTTAAAACTAAGAACTCCTATGGTTCTAAGGTAAGTTTTCTCAGCTCGATAAAAAATTTATCACGACTGCCTGGCCGGAGTGAGCAACGTCTCAGCTCGAGATCATAAGGCTGACTCACTCTAATTTTTTTCTCAGCGACGTAACTTTAGATTTTGGCTCCACGATCGTTGGAAACTAAGATGATTTTTAAGTGGTGCCCTTCTTGGGTGACATCACTTTCCTGGATTCTTATTCGTCGTCTTCTTTTCCCGCCAAAACTCATCTGATGGGCTTGCACGATTAATTTACGGGAACCCTCCTCAATCAGGGGGAGGAGCAGAACTAATCTCTTTTCAAATGTAGTCAGCTATCTTGTGTTGTATCTGCTATCTCCGAATTATTTTCTTTCCTCCTACGTATACATTCCACCTGAAATACGCTGGAAATGACATGCTTTTGCTTAGTAATAAGTAAAGCACCTCCTTTCTAAGCGATAACTTTAAAGTTCAATGCTTTGTATCATCTTACATAACTTTTGAAACTTAAAAGGTTGTGCATGATGACTTTTCTATTTACGTCGTATTTTAAAACGAGGAAAATGAGATAAACGTAAGATCATAAGGCGGAAGGGGGAAGGAGCTATTAGTGCCTTAAAGCTGGAGCTAGAAGTGAATAGGGGGGAGCCTCTTATGAATATAAATAGCTACTTCAGTTCATTAAAATATATTTACCCAATGAGGCAGGAAGTTTGCCGCGAGGACATTATACCATCCACACCATGATTTTGTGGGCTACTTTATTATGGGAGAATCTTATAGGTGAACCAATACAACTCCCTTTGAAGGGACAGCATAGGAACCTCCTTTGCTTTAGACGGGTTTAGTCTACATAGTGGACGCTTGCGGCGCCAACTGCTATATTAGTGGTCCTGAAACTTCTTTTTTTTATTGTATCCCTTGGTCACGACTAAAATTCTAATGTATCTCACTATCAAATTATTCATTGGTTTAGCACGATCCAATTTTTTTCTTCCCATTTTTGCTAATATTCCCCGAGAGATCGCATTCGAAAATGCGTCCCATTTTTTTTTCTTCAGCAACAGCATATCTGTCGCGATCGCAAGTCTGCAGCCGAATCCCGCTGCAGACGACATTTAAAAATATTTGTATTTTACGTTTTGAAGAAATTGCCTGAAAATTACGATGACCCGGTACGAGAGTAGCAGAAAAAAAGAATTCTTTTGTATTCGTTGTCAAGTTTTTTTTAACGTAGGACTACGTTCCTCAGTAACAGTCCTCCGGAGAAAAAAAAAAAATTGTCCCTCCTGCGTCCCGAGTTATAATTTTGGCAGCGCGCCAAACCCAGTAGCAGTAAACAGTTAAACAGAAAAATACCAAAATGCGAAACGAAAAAAAAAAATAAATAAAAATAAGAGGTAAGCAACGATAAGTAATCCTACGTTAATAACCCCCGGTAGTTTCGTAAGAAGAGACAACCTAAATTTTTTTTTTTCTTCGTAATTTTTGGTATCCATGTAATTCTTTAATTTGTACGAGTCGTATTTTCAATGTTAAATTTATCTAATAAATATTTTTCATATTTAAATTGTGATAACGGGCTTTGGTTTTGTGGTATGTAAAAAAAAAATCCTTAAATTCACTGCTAGCCAGTGACGACCGCAAACTGGCAACTTTAAAGGCGTTCTTTAAAGATTTCGCTTTGAAAAAATATTTAAAGAACGCGTTTATTGGCTGCGAATTCCCCAAAGCAGGCACTCACCAATAGGATGCTTTTAAAAAAGTCAAAATATATGTCAGAAAATCAGCCTGAGTGAATGAAGTCTACGTCAGATCATAAATACGATTTCCTCTTGATATTTTTTCAATGCCTCGCTGCATCGAGACGTTTGTTTCCCAACACAAGCTTGACTTCCTACTGCCGAGTCAAAAATAACTTTTTCCTCAGTCTTGACATTTTATCGCTGTCCTTGAACGAATTATCCGAAACTCTGTTTTACTACAACAAAAGCCGTCGATGCGTGGACTAGCGGAATGATTTATTCTTGGTGTTTCTTTATAATCTCATGTATTCATTTCATTTCATTTGAATGATTTTTGAAGAAGTGGTTCGCAAATTTCCTTCGGGCGGATTCCGTCTATTTTTGTTTCTTTTCGGCTTTTTTAAGGAAAAGTTTCTGTTACAGATAACTCTTCAAGATGGTCATTATACTGACGTAATTTTGCTGAATGACTCCCAGTCATAGTAAAACGTTAAATAACTCTACATATATTTGAAACATTTAAAACTAGCCGGACTTCGCCGAGCTACGCTCAAGCCATCAAAGGAAGACGATGAATGAATCAAGTGAATGAATGACTCAATCGTTGTTTTCAACCCAAGGGGAGAATTTGCCGTTCTTCGCGTTTGAAGAACCGGTAGAAAATTTGTTAAGTATCGTTCTTTAAAATGCAATTAAAAATCGAAATTTTAAGATAGACTTGAAATGAGGTTTATATGAATGAGAAAGCTTTCATCTTCCAAATGATGTAAATATTTTCTTTGTAAGATAAAAACTCGAAGCGCATCGACTGTCGATCCTCAAAATTGCGTAAATTTCTCGAAAAAGTGGGTTTAATATTTTGATTAAAATATTAGTCTGTTTTAAATTATTTTTAAACAAATGAGATCTTGTTTGAAGGAGAAATTCTGTAGTCTTAGATTGTAAAAAGATCAAAATTCTACGATCATTTTTTGCCGAGATATCGTAATCTGAAGTTAAAAAAAACATAAAATATCCCACAAAACATAAAATAAAAAATTTTCTAGAATAAAATTTAAAATTCGGGCTTCGAGGTGCACTTTCCCATAGTCTGCACTACCCGTGTGCCAAATTTCATGGCTGTAAGCTTCATAGACCGCACACACGCACACATTGAGGCGGTACACCCGGAGAGTGTGACCGACAGATTGACCCAGACCTTGCTTTATTAATATAGATAGGTTTTTCAGTACAGGGAAAATTCCGCTATACTCGTAAAGCCATATTTGCGAGTCTATTGAACTCAGAAAAAGAAACAGAATTAAACGAGTTTCATTTATATCCAGGCAGATTTTTACTAAAAAAAAGTATTGAGTAATGTTCTAGACTTGTAGTTCCCAATTGGTGATACGCGTACCATTGGTGGTACGCAGTAGGCTTTTTAGAGCTAGTGTGTGTGAAAACAAGTACAAGAATAGACTGAGCGTGGAAAACGACTTAAGATTAAAGATAAGCATTATTGAACCTGACATAGATGCTCTAATAAGAAATAAGCATAAGACATAGCAAGTTTCTCATTAAGCCTCCTGATAAAGACATTCTAGTGTTGGGAAATTGTATTTGTCATTTGTTAATAATTACGTATAAATGATTTTTTCTAGTTTTATGGATTTATTTTCTGTATTTTTTTATTTATACTTAAGTACATTTTGTAAAGTTATTCGTATGTGTATAGAATTTGACACCTCCCCTTCAAAAAAATATAGCATAACCAGTGGTACGCCATTACCCTACAAAGTTCTTAAGTGGTACTCAAAAGGTTGAGAATCACTATTCTAGACGATTTATCATACCGCTATATCGATATAAATCAGTGGTTCCCAAGCTGTAGAAGTCTGTGGACCACTAATCCAGAAATTGAACAATATGCGGACCACCCCATCCCACCCACCCTCAAGTCGGTGGGGTGGGACCTTCCAGGGGTATAGGGGGTATAGAATATCCTCAGGCAAAAGGATACAGGATTAACGTACTACTCACATTCTTATGTATCACATTCTAATAATAAAATAATTATGTTCAACTTTTAAGAAATTTTAATTCAACACCTGATAGTCATCGTCAGATATATTCGGCCCATCTAGTTCAATGAACATTGCTTTCAAAATCCCCATTTATTTGGCAACACTTTTATATGTGGTGTTAGACCACTCCTGAGGCTCTCGCGGAACCACTGATATAAATGAATACAGGCATTTCATCATTCAATTTATCCCCGTCGTGTAGTTTTATTTACTAAATTAAAATGCTCTTTTTTTACTTGATAATGTATATAGATTTATAGTCAACCAGTAGTTTAGTCTTTCAATATATCCACATAATTGTTTATTTAATTGAAATTATGATCTACATGGTAAACTATATCAATATATCAAAATGCATGAAACCCGTTGTTTAGTCCTTCAATTTTCCTCCGTGATGGAGTTTTATTTACTAAACTAGGGGCTTCGCCCCTCTGTTAGGGCTGATAGCGAGATACATAGGGGTGATTCTCGGGCAATGCAACAGCTTCCATCCAATTTACTGTTGTCACCGTTATGCGAAGGAGAATCACTGTTGAATTATCAGCTTTAAAATTCAATTAAAAATTGAAATTTTATCTGTGTATAATATCGCGTCAGTTGCCTGGAACATTCCACGTTATATAAACTTACTCTTCGCACGTGGCTTATGGGAGAATATAATCGATTACTTAGTTTATTTTTCTAGGTCAAATTTTGGATTAAGGGGTGATACGCTATTGAGATAAGATGAAAGAATTTTGAATAGGCGTTTTATTTAATGAAAATGAAAGGTTATTATTTCATATATATATATATATATATATATATATGTCAGAATTTAAGTGGGAAAAGAATGATTACCTTAAAATGAAAGGGGGCTTGGGAATTAAATTATATTCGTGGCGTAATTCGCCTCTAATTGTTCGTATTTCAAGACGCGAATTGGGAAAGGGAAATTCCCCTTTTCATTATGTAATCTTGGCGCGCCTGTGGGTTCTGCGGTCGAGGAGGAAACATTACATTTATCCTTGAAAGATGTCTGGTTTGGGCTCTGCGCATGTGCAGGGAGAGTTGACGCACGGAGATGCCCGCGAATTTTTGTCAGAACGCGGGATTTAATCGTTGCTAGTGGACGCGTGTCAGCTGGGTCCACAATTTGAAAATGGCGAGCGCTCAAATATGCGCTACTTGGATCAGTGGTTGCTGGAAGGAGAAATAAATTAGACTTGATTTCGTTGGAACTATGTTTGTTTATTGGATTTAGACTACTTACCACTCGCCACCAGTATTAACATGATGACTGCAAATTAATGTGAGAACAGGCAAACCACACGCCTGTCATATATATATATATATATATATATATATATATATATAAGAAATATCCTCTTATTTTAAACTCATTTAGTATTAGGTCTACGATTATATAATTTTAGGCTATGAAAAAAAAAATACGCCGGGCTTTTTTTGGAGCCGCCTTTGGGAAAAGTTTTTATTTTGCCAATCAAATTTTAGGTATCCACCTCAAGTAGCCACTGATAAACCTCGAGATTGCAGTCTGCTCAGCTCTGTCATCCTTGGTGTTAAGAGCTTTACCAGGGCAGGCACCAAAGCACCACAGTCATGGACCGAAGAGATTTCCAAGTACTGTGGATAAAAGATTTTAATCCGGATAAAAGATTTCAACAGTGTATATTATCCTGGAGTGTCAACGTCAGGGAGTTTCGATCCCCGTTCAGTTTAGTTTTTTTTTTTTTTTTTTTTTTTTTTTTTTTTTTTTTTTTTTTTTTTTTTTGTGATATTAAGAGTGTTGGATTTTTCCGTTACCTTGTTCATAGCCTAACTAATTTGAATATTCTTGTCCTGAATAACACACAAAATTAATTATTATTATGTAAAATTATGTGCCGTTGGCAAGATTTTGAATAATTCAGTTGTTTTCTTTCGAATATTCTTCCTTTTTTTTTTGGGGGGGGGGGGGGGTTACACTACACACGTGACTAACCGCCGTGATTCTAGACTGCCATGTGCTAATTAATTTCTATCACCTAAGGGTGTCAGAAAGTAATAGTCACTTCCCGCCGCAAGTGAAATGGTTACGGTGTTGTATTGGTTTGTGTACTCCACATTTCTCTTAAAAAACCAAAAATATGCCAGTGGGACATAAAACAGTTTTAATTAAATGTGCCAGTGGTCCATGGGTATTTGAATTTCTAGTTTTTAGTGTTCGAAATACGCTGAATTGCCATAAACGAGCAAAACAATAAAACAAATACCTGGAGGGGAAAAATAGAATATGGCTTGTAGTTTGATTTCAACACACGTTTTGAAGCGCATGCTCTTAATTTGTTAAAATTGCGTCCATTAAAATTCTTTGTTACCGGTATTTTGGTATGACGAAAATTTGTGTATTGGTACCAGGTTAATGTGCTTATGCATTAATCTTCAAACGGCAGCATGTCGCATATTTCGGTTGATTTCGACTTAATAATAATAATAATATTATTATTATTATTATTATTATTATGCCTCCTGGCTATAACAACTCCAAACGATGTCCATAGATGGCAGTGGGCAGAGGAATGAGACTGTGGTTTATAATGTCACCCCAAGGGTTGGAGTCCTTTTGGCCAGATGCCACCACACTTTTGACCAAGCATCACCAGGAACGACATCTTTGGGGGGGGGGGGGGAGCTTGTATCTTTTCTTACCCTCTCAGACGAACTTTTTCGTCTACAGATTTAACGTGACCATATCCGGCCTAGACAAGAAGGTATTTAATGGCGTTTGTCGGGATTCGGACCGAGGTACCCTAGTTCGAAGTCCAACGCACTATCGCTAGGCTACCTCGGGCCCTTATTTCATCTTAAAAGAAACTAGTAAATCAAACCTGAACCGCTGAAATTCTGGGCGGACGTCTTAGAAATTAACTTGAACCATTATGCCTCATCAAAACTGAAGTGACCTAGGCAGTTGAGGGGGGGGGGGTAGGGTTAACCCCACTCAAAAATCATATCTTTTGTATATAATCCCAGCCATGTTGGCTGAAAAACAGCCTTGTAAGGCTCACAAACTGGAAGATTTTGTTGGTCATTGCGAAACTTAAACACGTACATTAGTTACTCCTTGGGTTTTTTCTGTTGCCGTTTCCTTTCTTCTGATGACCTGATCTTTTTTGTGATCGGTTTCTATTTCCCTGAATACAAACGCCGTCGCAATCTGCTTCACAAAATGGAAATAATTAGCGACAATGTGTGCTCTTCTAGTGGGAGATGTAACTGCAAATAATAGGCCTTTGCAGCTCACTCATCATTCTAGAGGTGGGGGTAAGGTACGAGCTCCTCACATGCCGCCCCTGGTGGTGCTCGGTCTGAATTGAGGTCACACCAGGGGGGGGGGGGCAATATTGGTTCGCATATACGATGCTCCTGTTGTGAGAAATCAATTACTCTCGCGGTGTTCAATGGGTGAATGTTGAAACACGGTGCCTGCTTCGTTGGGGGAAAAAAATGTGTACTCATCAATCATGAATCTAAATTTCGCAGCTATTTATGGCTCTTCGATCAATCGATTCTATCTGTCGAATATGCTGAGGAGCCCCCATAATGATGGCAAAACCTTCATCCATGGCCGCTGGATAGACTGGATTTATCTTTTTTATAATCACGGGACTTTACCTATGTGTGATCAGAACCTCTTCCTGTCCTTAATCTCATTTAAAGAAGAGACCTTTAATTAGTCGAAGATCACTTTTTGACTTTCTTTTACACGATCTGGAGATGAGAAGATAAGTCAAGATTTATGATTGGATTGAGATGATTTTGGCTGTCAGACGTTGTATCTTGGAAATTTTTTTATTAAGAGCGTATTTGGAATAGGAAGTATCAGACTTTCGAGAAAGTTGTTTTGATTGATTTTACTGATTTTCTGTTGGATTGATTTATGTTTGGATTGAAATGATTTTGGCTATCAGACGTTGTATCTTGGAAAAATTTTTTATGAAGAGCTTATTTGGAATAGGAAGTATCAGACTTTCGAGAAAGTTGTTTTGATTGATTTTACTGATTTTCTATTGGTCGGTATTTTCTATTGGATTGATTTATGTTTGGATTGAGATGATTTTGGCTGTCAGACGTTGCATCTTGGAAATATTTTGAATAAAATAAGGATTAAGAGCTTATTTGGAATAGAAAGTATCATACTTTCGAAAAAGTTGTTTTGATTGATTTTACTGATTTTCTATTGGTCTGAAAGAATTTTTAACCACTAACAAAATATCCATAATTTTTGTCATGATGACGAAGTTAGAATAAATACGAAATATCTCTATTTGGATGACCAGTGCAATTTATCGTTGAAACTTTGAGATCAAAACAGTACAAAAGTTTCTAGAAACAGAAAATATCAGACTTGCCAGGAAGATACTCGCTAATCTTAATCATTTTCTATAGGTTTCGAAAGGAAAAAAAAATTAATGAGCCTCCCCATCAATTATGATATCCGTTATTTATTTTTTTATGATTTGGAAGTTAGAGGTAGTCGAAATTTGTTTCTAAATATGGACCATTGGGGCTGTAAAATTTTCGCAACAAAATATAAGTGCCAAAATCATGTTGTAAGGTACACTATTCGAACTGTGAGATATCTATCACGATTTTTAGATTTTCTGTTGGTTTTCGTGATTTATATTCTTTAATGACCCCTCCCCTCTTTTTTTTTTTCTCTGTCCTAAGGTTGGGTGAATAATCGAAATTTTGGGGTTCGATGAATTGCAATCGAAATTGTTTAGCATAATATCATGGAATTTTTTTTTAAATCAAAATAAATACCAAAGTTTTGCGAATCAAAAGGCATCAAATCTACTAGTAATTTATTAGATTTTGTAGATTTTCCAAAAGGTTTATCTTTTACTATTGAAAGGCTTTTCCCCTCTTCCCTCCTAAATCAGATGAAATCCTCTTTAAAAACTCCTTATTTCATGAACCCTAAAAAGGGAAAAACGATATATGGATTTGGATGATCTAGAACTTTCTAGCTTTGCATCATCGAAAATTTTGGATCCAAGCATCAAAATCGTGTTGAAGCAGAAAGTATCAGTGCTACGGGTGAAATATTTACTTTACATTTAGTGCTTGATTACGAGCTTATTTGGAATAGGAAGTATCAGACTTTCGAGAAAGTTGTTTTGGTTGATTTTACTGATTTTCTAGCGGTCTGTATTTTCTATTGGATTTATTTATGTTTGGATTGAGATGATTTTGGCTGTCAGACGTAAATCATCGTAGATTGACGTAGATTGAAAAAACCTTTTCTATCAGAAACTCAGTTAGTATACTTTTATCGTGTTTAAATAATTAAAAAAAAAAAACTATAAAATATGCTAAAACACTAAAACGAAATTCGTAGAGTGAACATACACCACCGACAGATTGGTTAACATTGAGGTGAGCAAATCCAGTAGGGTTAATACATAGCAGCCTTAATGAAAAGTGCCAAAGAAATGTTCAGCTGCTCCAGCTGCTGAAAATCTGATTTTACGCTCGGAAACAAACCCTCCTTATAATACTCCTTGCCAAAATTTAACCCTCTTACTCAATCCTGAATTGGTTGGCAGCTTATTTGAACTCTTTCCTAAATTTACCAAAAACCCTTTCTTTTGATTCTTCATTGTGCACCGGAGAGATATATCATGGTATCAGGTTTTGCAAAAAAAAAAAAAATTCTTTTCCCGTGTTGTTGTGAACTGTAAAAGGAACTGAAACAAAAACTGCTTAGTAAATTAAAGTATTTTCTCACATACACAAGTATATGAACGAATGTGTAATCAAGGCGTAGCTACTGAACCGCTTAGTTTGAATCGTATGTATTCATTTTTAACAACATTTAAAATGCATCATTACCGTAATTTCTTTTTTCAAATATTTCGTAATGAACTTTTAAAAATGTTTCATGTTACTCCCTCTGGCGTTTTCCTGACTACGTTCCCCAAGCCATTCAAATTTTAAAATTTGATATTAATCTACAATTCTTCGTCTAGGAATTTCAATATTTTTCCTTAACAGATGACAAGATAAATATTTAAATATGTATCCTTTCCTCTGTTTCAAATTTACTTTTCCTAATTATCTTACATTCAAACATAAGTGCAAATATACTTGCCCTCCAGACATTCTCGAAATTTTCATTTGAGAATGTAATATTTATGAGCCATTTTTTGTAGTTTTGAATATCTTAAATATTCGTATTTGTTCTGGTTAACTTGTCATATAAATCCAATGTTTACATTTTTTTTTTTAATCGGTCGCAAAGTATGTGATACTTTGTTTCTGAGTTCCCAGTATTTTTCTGAGTTTTTCTTCATCTGTCAACCATGAAGGATCTCTACGCTTCAGTGGCACTCTAATTTGTGAAATTATTTAATATAAACTGAATTACATTCGTAGAATTGGACTGGAGGACCACTTTCGAACGAAAATGCTGTTTAGGCAGTGCACAGGAAAGTCCACAGAATAGAGAAGTTTAACTAAATTTCACACAAAATAAAAAATTAATATATTTTTAATACTTTTTACTTATTCAGACTTGCAATAGTTAGACTTTTACAAAGTTTCATGTTTTTTCATGGAAGGGTGTATTTCCTACATGGTATAAAGCATCTTCTTTGTGACGGGTGTGACAGAGAGACCTTATAAATATATTTGCATTAAAAATTGAGTTTTTTATATTTTTAAGAAAGATTAAATGCTTCAAAAGATAGATAAAGGTCACAAATGGCAATATATGCACTCACAGTGAAAATGCTGCAGGTTTAAATATTATTTCTGAGTGAATGAAAATTTCCTAATTGTAAGTTTTCCTAATTGTAAATTTTCCTAATTGTAAGTTTTTTTACACTGTACTAACTTTAAGCTTAAAAAAAATAATGCAAGAATAAATTTTATGACATTTTTCTTCATAATTTCATAAACCTCATATATTTGCCTTAAATTTGATGTATTACATGTTACAATTAAGACAAATTGAAATGTCAACCCTCATGTCCACTTTTTCATGGAAATACCCAGCATTCACCTGGGCCGACCTCACAGATGCTGAAGATTTGTCAGTGCTCGCATAGTGAGATGGAAACATACGGGGAAAAGATAAAATAAGGATAGGAAAGGGTAAAGAGGACAAACATGTTGATCCGGGAGTTCGTTCGCTCTAAAAAAAGGTAAAAATAAGTTGTAAGTTTATGGATAGCTGATTAAGAAGGAATATCACAAATATTTTTTGCCATGGCTAGCGAGAGGATAGTTTGACAGCGGGACAGACTTTTGCTGGCCGGACTGAAAGTCTTGTTACATTACCCAGTGAGTTTGAGGATACAATCCATACTTTATAGGCCGAACGATGGCCGATTCGCAAGATGCTGGCAATCGGTACCAGAGCCTGTAGGTTCAAACCCGACTCTGACATGGACCTTTGTATTGTGTGTAATGGGGATGTATTGTCTTTTCAACGCAAATGATTTCCTCTGGTGGACAATATTTCTGAAACGAAAAAGATAGCAAAGTCTCTGCTACGTAATACAATTGAAAAAAAAAGTATTTTAATCCTAGTCGACCATTAGTGGAAAAATTTTCTTCATAGGTAAACACTGAGATGAGCTAGTTAAATACAGTTACTACACGGCATCTTTAACGCTGATATTAACAAACTTTTTGTAGGTGTTTAAAACTTTGGCTTATATGAGCCAAATCGTTGAAGTCCCCTTTTTGAAATTTTTGAAATCTTAGTGCCAAAGCACTTGATAGATTCCTCACATTTTGTACGTTCATAATAAATTTTCCAAATAATGATTTAACACCACTCAATGACAAAAAGATTTTCTGGCCATCGAATAACAAGTAATTTTTTTCAGAAGCCAATCAAGTGAAGTCCAAACAGGTATTCTTTAACTTACGACTGAGATAGGGACCGAGAGATTGGTCGTAAGTCATGTTTCAAACAATTTTTTTTTTGTATATGTACATACATATATTTTTTACTTTCGTATATACATACGTAATTTAAAATACATTGTACAGGGTGGCTAATAAATACTGTGACAAATATCGAATCATTTAATTACACACAGATGAAATAGAAAATGAAAAATACAACAATATTATGAACATTATACATGAAAGTTTACCATGAAATAATTTTACTCGAATCGACCGCCATCTTTATCGATTACTAAAGATAATCTCTTACACCACTGTCCTATTGCGGCACGAATCATTTTATGAGGTAATTTGTCCCATTCACTCCGTATGGAAGCTTTGAGGGAGTCCAAACTTCTGTGCTGCTTAGCATTTACTTTAGACTCTAAAATCCCCCAAATGCAATAGTCTAAAGGATTTAGATCTGGTGAAGAAGGTGGCCAATCTTCTTGCTTGATAAACTTCAGGCAATTGGCATGGAGCCATTCCTGTGTTGTTTTGGATCGGTGGGACGGTGCAGAATCTTGCTGAAGTATCCAATTCTTTTTTGGATACAATCTGTTAGCATGTGGTAATAAACGTGTAGCCAATACTTCCTGTTTGTAATATTCAGCATTGATTTTTACCCCTTTATCGATGAATTTCAGAGGCAGTTTTCCATTGTGTGACACTGCAGCCCAAACCATAACAGAATTCTTGTTCTGAAAGCGTTTAACAGTTCGAAGATTTTCAGGTATATCCTCGAAGGTTGCTGAATATACAACATCATTTTTAGCATTATAACTTTGTTCTGTACAAAACAGCTTCTCATCAGAGAAAATTATTTTTTCAACACTTTTGCTACCGTGCCGGTTCAGCAATTTCTTGCATCTTTGTAACCTTTTTACTATTTGTGCAGTAGACAAACCTTGAACTTTTCTTTTGCGATAAGGGCGAAAACCCAGGTCTTCATTTATGATAAGTTGCATAGTTCTGCGACTGATGTTCTCTTCTGCAGGCCATTTTATTTGCAGAACGTTGTGGATTTCTTCGTATCTTTTCACGAATTCTTTTGATACGTTCTTTTGTACGAACAGTGCGTGGACGACCGGACCTTGGTCGATCTTTACAGCTATTGGTATCCAATAATCGATTTATAGTCCTATATATAAACGTCCTATTAAAACCAAGGCATTTTAATTGCTTAAATATTTTACCTGCAGAAAATCCGCGATCAAAAAGCTGTTTTACCATTAACCTTTTGGCTTCCATCTTTAAAAATATTCTACATGTTTTACTTTAAACAAAAATCGTCTGCGTTTACAAAAAGTTGCCAATCACACAAATAGATAGATAAATTGTTTTTCCAAACGATTAACATTAACTCTTATTTTTTGGAGTGTTACAGTATTTATTAGCCACCCTGTATTTAGAATTATTCTTCGTCTTCACTACTTATTATGTTAGTACAATCCATTGGTTCAGAATTTGCGGCAGAACATACGTTGCAAGCTTTTTTTTTTAACAAAGTTATCCAAGGTAGTTTGAACAGTTTGCGTCTTATTTTCCTTGTATATAGTCTGGAAAGCAAGCCAGATTTTCCCGAATACGACGATTTACACTTGAAAATCTTTCTTAATTTGGATCCATTGATTTTAATTGTTGTAGTCGTTCATTAATATAACGAAAAGCTGAAGCCATTTATGAAGCCAATGAAGATTTATTTGGTCTATCGTGCGGATATCGAAACTATTGCATCATACATTTTTATTATTGCGTCATAAATTATTGCTGAATATTGCATCATATTTTTTAATGATATGTAATACCCATAGGTATGTACTGTACATTCGAGAAACAGTATTTTTGAGAAAAAAATATATTTTTTTAATTTAAAAATTTTGGTCGTAAGTGCAAGCGGTCGTAAATCGAGGAATACCTGTACTATTTTATCACTTTTCTTCTCATTTTGTTTCATTGAATGTAGCCGATTTGGCAAACGAGCGGCTCAAATACTGAGTATATATGGCAAAAAAAATTGCGATTTCCAAAGGCGAAATAACTGATGATTGTTTCCCTAATGATCACTTTTCTAACATTCCGGGGTGGAGGAGACGAACCTCTTTGACACGACCATGCTGGTGGAGGGTTATGATGGCCACCTAAGGTTAAATGCCAACAATCTGCGCAGCGAGCAGGTTTTTTTTTTTTTTTTTTTTTTTTTTTTTTAATATATAAAATTAACAATACATCCTCCCTCCCAGCGCAGAGACACTCCAGTCGCTGTCTCTGACCGCGATATCATCGTGCCCGTGGCTAGCTTTTCTGAATGGTGTCACGTGTGTTGCGTGACCCCGATTGTGGCACACGAATGTGGCCCAATTTTACGCCGGCGGAGATGAATTCGCGGAGACACCTGTTTAAAAACGCTCTTTTTACTTCCGGGGTTTTCTCCCTTGCGATAACGTAGAGAAAACTATGAAATGGTTAGGGGAGGAATTCGAAACGCTCGATTTTCTTTTTCTCGTTCACCAGACCGTTTTTCATTTCACTTCGTTCGTCTTGGGGTATTTTGTTATTGGAGGTTAAATTAGGTGATATCAACTGATGACACTGTTTTAATAAACAATTATCTATTTAATAGAGCCGCACCATTTCATCTAAAAACTTCGTTATAAGGGAAATTCCTTAAATACAAATTAACTTAATTTCTTTTATTAGATATTTCTTCAACATAATCTAATAAAATTAAAATATACGTACATCCATGTATGTGTATATATATATATATATATATATATTGTGGCGTCACTGTAAGTAGGTAAGGCGATTCTCTCTGAGGCGTTGCTAAAAATTACTACCATGGGATCCATAATAAAGAAAGACGGAGTTCTAATTAACAAGCGAAGGCCAAATTTTTAAGACAAAAACTCTACAATTTATTAACAAAAAAAATTAACATTTAAACAGTGCAACATATTCAATTAAAATCCCGTGCAGATTCACAACGTACGGAGCCTAAAACACACATCCGCACAGGCCGCGTGCTCTAGCGTCTCTATCTCAGCGAGGGGGTCGGCAGGCGTTCGTGACAGTTTCTTCGTAGACGCCGAACTTTATTACATTGCAGAAACGTTAGGATGACAGCTTTACTCGCTGCGTCTGTGGGAAAAGCGTTTTTTAATCCCCCCCACGTGTCCCGAACTGGTGGGAACGAACAAGAAATTCCATGAAAAACACGCAGCTGTGTTTCAAGCTCTTGTGGGGTCTCGGGAAAAAATAAGACCATATTTCCAGTACGCTACAATATATATATATATATATATATATATATATATATATATATATATATATATATATATATATATATATATATATATATATATATATAATGCTAGGAACGTTAACTATATTTAATTATATTAATTAGGGTTAAAATTAGGCAAATTAGCGTTAAACGGAATTTTACTATTAGAGATTTTAGTGTTTTCCCAATTCAGGAAGTAGTGTTTTTTAATGCAGCGGAGAATTCACAAGACTATGAGGTCCTCAATGATTAATTGCCTAGCACGCTCTCGGACTCCTCCAATCATCGAGTATTCAAAAGCGCGTGATGGCTGACTCACGCATGTGATAAGATGCTTCGCCCGCGTAATTGCAGAGCGCGAAAAAGAACAAAGCATAGATGAGAGTTGTCCGTCGTTGGATGAATTCGCGTGTCGTGAGCTGAGATGATGGGAAATAGAAACTTAGCGGATTAAATTAGGGTTAAACCAATGTTAATTAATAAAGATCTTGGTTGGGATCTAAATAGTCTTTCTTTACCACAGGCCTTAATGATGGCTGCTTTTAAATTAATTAGATAAAGGTTACGCGGTGTAAGCACCGTGTCATATATAATATATAAGTGAACGTATAATTAGCCAATAGATTTAACATTACAGGTGACTAAAAATTAAAAACAAATCTCATGTCGTCTTCAGTAGCCACTACATGAGTAAAACAAAAGCACTGTGTTTCTGAAAATATATTAGAGCAACATCACTTTACCTAGGCACTGCTCTTGTTAAAAATAAAAAATATATAATAAATATGTAAGAGAAATCTATCGCCAATTTTAGTACACGTGAAAAATCTGAACTAAAAGAGAAACATCTTAACGTTGCCTTTCCAGGCAACTAAACTACTGAAACAGTACATGGAGGCAACTGCAAAATACTAGCACTAAAGGAGTAGAATTGAAAGTACGGGTACGAATAAGTGATAAAGTTATCTATGAAATGCTCTATTAGACTTCTAGACTAGAGGCTCGCCTCGTAGTCTAAAAGTCTTATGTTGTTGATTTTTTTTTGTTTTTGTTTATTAATCGAAGAGCATTGCCTGTTCATACTAATTAATTTGTTTATTATGATATTTCTAAAAATATTGTGTAGACTAGAAATGTAGGGTTGAAATTTATTGATATTAAAGTTTTATTGTGTCTGTTTGTAATTAATGTCACAGATTATCGCTCTATTGTTGTTGTATTAAAGTCTAGAAAAATATTTTTGGCATTATATATTTATACTAGCTGAAAACCCGCGCTTCGCTACGGAGTACATTCAAATTAAATACAACGGTCAACGTATGCAATTTATGCCAAAAAATAAATATATATATTTATAATAAATGCGATGATCAATGTATACAATTGATGTAAAATATATATCTATCTATATATATATATATATTTATAAAAAAATCGTAAGGGATATGCATTTCTTTGGATAATATCCAATCGTCTGCTGCATTAGAAAGAGAGAAAAAATATTTTTTTTTGTCTATTTAGTTGTTACGCACGTGACGATAAATTTATTGAAAGTACCAGAAAAAGAAATCATGTGATCAGCATTTAATAAATTAAATTCTAAAAATTAATCTTTAAAAATTCACCAAAAATCAGGAAATGGAGGTAAAAATTCGAAAAACATTTCATTTTGAAGGAATTTTTATGATCTTTCTCGTGATATAAATTTTATAACCCTCAATGTATTATTTTAAATGCAAACGTAAAAAAAGTTTAAAAAACAGCCTAAAAATTTAATTTAAAAAAATCTAAGAAGAATTTTTGAAAAATCTTTCTTAGTGCACCCCTACACTATTAGAAGAATCGCCATGCAAAATTTCAGCCCTTTAGGTCCAGCGGTTTGGTCTGTGCGTTGTATGTCAGTCAGTCAGTCAGTCAGTCAGTGAATGAATGAGTCAGTTACGGAACTGTTTTGTATATATAGATTAATTGTAGGTCATTGGGATAGAAGGTTAAGTTGATGTATTTATTGGCATTTTTTGTAAGACATTTATTTAAAAAGCAATGTAAAAGTAAATCTGCCAGCATAGTTATTTGCATAGTTGCCACCTCTTTGGGATTCTTCTTGAACTTTATTGATATGATCCCGTAGAACATAATTGTTCTCGTAGAACACAAGTTCAGAAGTTTATTAAGATCTATTTTATTTTCGTGATTTTTTTTTTTTTTAGTTAAGTGTGTGTTTTAATATGGAACATATATTTTTTGTGTATGGAATAAATGACACGTGTTAGGTCTTTAGCATTTATATTATAAAAGTGTTTATTGAAATTTATTTCTATAATATTATTGAGATTTTTGGGGGGTTATTTATTAAATCGCAACCATTTTTGATGTTACAATTTGAATTTTTTAAAATTCTCTGGATAAATTAATTTGAGAACATTAGGTAGTTTTTACTGGCAACTGTCCGCTATGTATTATGTGCACATGTTGCTGTTCTAAATGGTAAAAGGGTTTTATGAAACTTCCGAACTAATACTATGTAAGGAAGTTCATTATTTATTGTTAGATTCTTTTTAAGTTGGGTAGTATAATATTGTAGCGTATTGAAAATATGGGGTTATTTTTCCCAAACCTTCACAGGTTGCACGACACACAGCTGCATGCTTAACGGAATACAGTGGAATCTCGATCGATCGTTTTCGGATCCATCGTTTTTCCGTATGTGTCGTTCATTTTATCCAGTCCCAATGATCATATTCCTTTGTTATGTGTCCGCATCTATCGTTTTCCCGCATTTATCGTTCATTTCAATCGGTCCCTTGAAAATCGATAGATCAAGATTCCACTGTACCAATTTCCAGATCCCATCGAACAAACACGTGTGTGGATTCCGAGCGGATTAAAAAAAAACGATACCAGCAAATGCCGCCAGAATTTTTGGTCTGAAAGTTAAATCCCTGGCATATCGGTTCTCAAGCAAGCTGTGTAAAAATCTGGTTGAAAAACAGAAGCGTCTCCCATCTGATCGTAAAACTCCCGCTCTGGAAAACCATTTTTTATGCTGCGTTTGCATTCATGTACTCTGCTCTGCTCTGCCTTGGGGAAGCCAGTGATTTATGTTCACTGCGTACTCTCTATATGCGTAGATCGCCTCCTCTTTCGGTCCTGCTACAGAGCATCAAAGATCCCGGGGTCCCGGGGGTCAAATGGTGTCAATGGGGGCGGGGGACACGGCGTGTAAGGTTACCGTGACTAATGTGATGACAGGAGTGGGGGGGGGTCTCCATGCAGAGAACTCTGCATGAATGCATATGCACCATAAGAAGTTTTCAAGCAAAGTTATATATGCGAGACTGTTATTTCCGAGAGATCCCTCATGTGACGGCCGCCGAGGTGGACGTGATTTTTAAGCTCCTGTTTTGAGACTATCTGGGTCTCGGAGCGTGCGCTACTAAATCTGCACTTAAGTTCAACTTCATTTAATTATGCTGTACTTGTTTAACGTTAAATTTATTGTTATTAAATTTTGTTAAGTTTTTGTTTTAAGTTTTGGCCTTATCATTTACAATTGTGATTCTGTCTTTCTTGGTCAGGAATTTAGTAAATTTTTAAAAAAAGCCTCGAGAATAGCCTACCTACCTGTTATGTTGTCACAATCAGGGCCTGATTTAGGAAATTCTCAACTATAGGCACAACTTGGAAGGGGGGCCCCTAGCACTGATGTGGGTGTAAAATTTCAATAATTTCAAATTTCAAATTTGACACACACAAAAAAATGATCATGAATCATTGCGAAAGTACCATTTTACTAAGAATTGGCTATTTGAAGCATAGAAGCCTAGAACATTATCAAATAACAAAATACAACATATTAACTTCATCATTAAAACACCGATACAATGCAACCAGAAAAACTTATTATTCCTTTATATACACTATAACATACATATGATGAACCAATCAATCAAATTTGAAAGGATATATAAAAAAATTGCTATTAAAAAAGGTAAAATTTAAAAAAAATTGAATTTGAGAATTTTTTCTTATAAATAAAAGTTTTGGGGGGCCCCTAGGCCCGGGCCTACTGGGCCTAATGGAATATCACGGCCTGGTCACAATATGTCTTACAATTAACTGAGAAATAGTTCCAATGATATTACTTGTAATATATCTTCAGAAGCACTACTGAAGACCATATATGACTTGTTTTTAATTGTTATTCATCTGCAGTGTTAAGCCTATTGGCTAACGATTCAATTATCTCTTACACAGCTTTAGTTCTCTATGCATTTGCTCGAACTGCGACCATTAGCCTGTAAGTCCTTTGTTTTTCTCTTTAATATTACTTATATCTCAAGCTTTTTTCTCGTTTTCCTTATCAAGTGGAAGTTATTAAGGAAAAACTAGCAGTTATTTTCAGGGAAATTAATTGTTAATATTGCTTGCAGCATTGCAATCACACCGATACTGTTTTAAAATGTATAATGTGTCGCCTGTTTGATTCTGATCAAGTGCAAGTTATTCATAGTGAAGTAGTGGTTAATTGAAAGGAAAGTGATTGCGAATATTACCTGAAGCGTTTAATTAAACCAACTCTGTTATAAATTATAATATTTTGACGTCAGTTGGATTCTGGTTCTGCTTAACGGTAAACGATCGTTAGAGTAAAATGAACGCTCTAAGCATTAATGAATCCATTCTCTACACCGGAGCTTCGCAATTGGCGGGTCGCAACCCACTGGTGGGTCTTGAGATGATTTCAGGTGGGAACCCTTTTATCATTTAGAACAGCAGCATGTGCGCATAATACATATCCGACAGTTGCCAGCAAAAACTATCTAAGATTCTCAAATTAATTTATCAAGAAATTTTAAAAAATTCAAATTGTAACATGAAAAATAGTTACGATTTAATAAATAACCCCCCAAAATATCTCAATTATCGAAATGCATTTCAAGAAACTTTTTAAAAATATAAATGCTAAAAACCCAATGGCGCACCCAGGGGGGGGGGCAATGGGCTCTGCCCCCCCCCAAAGAAATAGAAATTGCATTATGAATATTGATTTTGCATTATAAATATTTTTATCCGTTCATCTCGCCGCCCCCCCCCCCATGAAAAAAATCCTGGGGGCGCCACTGTAAAGACCTAACAAGTGTCATTTCTTTCATACACATTAAAAAAAAATTTGGTAGTCTCTTCTAACGAAACTACCGCGGGTTATTACCGTAGGATTATTTATCGTTGCTTACCTATTTTGTATGTATGTATATATATATATATATATATATATATGTATGTATGTGTTATGTATATATGTATCTATAAATATGTACGTATGTATATATATTATGTCAAAATTTTGACGCATTTTGGTACTTTTCTGTTTAACTGTTTACAGCTTGTCCAAACGATAGAGACTGGTTTTGCGTGCTGCCAAAATCATAGCTCGCGAGGTACGGTCGGACGGTTTTAGCGTCTGAAATTTTCCTTTCCGGAAGACCGTTATGGAGGAACGTAATCCTACGTTAAAATATATCTTCCATATTAAAACACGAACTTAAATAAAAAAAAAAAACACCAAAATAAAACAGATCTTAATAAACTTCTGAACTTGTATTCTATTAGAACAATTACCTTCTACGAGATCATATAAATAAAGTTCAAGAAGAATCCCAAGAAGGTGGCAACTCTTCAAATATGCACTGCTTTTAAAATAAATGTCTTACAAAAATTGCCAATAAAAACATATATATATATATATATTAATTATATAATCTTAATTATAAACATTAAAACCCATTCACTTAACCTTCGAGCCCGATGACCTACAATTAATAAAAACATATATAATGCCAAGAATAATTTTCTACACTTCAATACAATAACAATGACATAAAAGTTTATACTTAATAATTAACTCAACTGCAATGGAGAATTAATTCAAATTTCGGTTACAAATGACGAAAAAAAACGGGGGAAGTGGTTCAAACTTAAATGCGTCGTTTACAATCTCTCTCGAAGCCTTTTTACACGGTCATGATTTGCGTTTACGTGCACAATGTTCATACTCTTTGTAATTTAGCACATCAGATTCGCTTGAAGAGAGAGAGAGAGATGGGGTGAAAACTGAGTTTTTATAGGATGCATTTAGGATTGTCACGAAATTACCGATGTCGTAATGAATGATCTAACTAAAAAATGGACTAAAATAAAATTTGAAGTGAAAAAACTGGAAAAAATTGCTGAAATAAGATTTGCTTTTACACTTTTGTGAACTTCCGGTATAGCGAATGGATTCATTAAGGCTGTAACGATTCCCGTACAATAGCGAATATTTTGTGCTTAGAAATTCCGGGAAGACCAACCAACGCGCGGTTTCTGCACATAATAGATTTTAGACGTCTGGAGACGGACAGTCTTGGCGGCATAAAGACCGGAAGTGCTACCGACAGCTCGCGGAACTGTTCGTCAGCTACAGAAGGGAAGTTACCGACCAGAGGCGCCTAGTCGTCTGGAAACTATAACTGAATAAAGAAAGGCGGCGTTTTCCAGACATTTCGAGAGCATTCAGTGAAGGTATATAAAGTCGCTCGACGCGAGTTAAAGTCATTCAGTGATTCAGAGATTTAAGTTATCCAGAGTGACGCTGGAGCAAGAGACAAGGAGATACTGTCGGACCTAGATAGACTTGAGTCTGACCTTCCTCGTCGATGCCGTGAACCCACGAATTTAATCTTATATATATATATATATATATATATATATATATATATATATATATATATATATATATATATATATATATATATATATATATAATATACACTGAAGTGCGACTGAATTAGGGATACCTACCTAGTAACGAGTTGGGCCTCCTCTGGCCTTGATAACGGCTGCCACACGATTAGGCATAGATTCGACAAGTTTCTGGAAACGTTCCACGGGAATGGCTTGCCAAATATTGGCTAAAGCTGTCCATAATTCAGTAAGGTTCTTTGGTGCTGTGATGGCCTTTCAGGCCTTGTTCCAAAACATCCCAAAGATGCTCAATAGGATTTAAGTCTGGGCTTCTAGGTGGCCAATTCATGACAGAGAAGTCAGAGGAATGCTCATCCAACCAGCCAGTAGCCAACCGGGACTTGTGAGAGGTACAGTTGTCTTGCTGGAAAACTGCATTACCGAGCGGATAACAGAACAGCATAAACGCATGGAGGTGATCACCCAGCAACTCTACGTACCGAATTGCATTGAGGGAGGTTGGTACACGCACCAAAGATCCCAAACTGTGCCACGAAAAAACACCCCAGACCATGATTGAGCCACCATGCCCTTGTACAGTTCCAGCCAGGCATGCAGGATCCATGACTTCATGAGCCTGACGCCATATTCTCAGCCTCCCGTCGGCGTTAAGTAGTCGGAATCGAGACTCATGACTCCATGCTACTCGTTTCCATTCCTCTACACTCCAGTCTCTGTACTCTCTTGCCCAGGCAAGACGTGCAGCCCGATGGCGAGTATAGAGCAATGGTACTCTCGTAGGTCGACGGCTCCCGAAACCCATACGGTGAAGCGAGCGTTGCACAGTCCGTTTACTGACTGTACGACTGGCACCGTCATTAAACTGGGTGGTAATTTGAGCTAATGTTTGGCTTCGCTGGCTACGTACAATACGCCTGAGCCGTCTCTCACCACGCACTGTGCAATTGTCCTTTGCAGTTTGCCCGATCGCTAGTTTTTTCCACCATCCATGTATTCTTGGTATACTCTTGACACTGTCGACCTTGAAAATCCTAGCTGTCTGACGATTTTGGAAATTGAATGGCCCATGCGTCGCGTACGTACGATTTGCCCGCGATCGAAGGCGTCTAAATCAGGCAGTTTACCCATACTGGCAATTCCAACAACTAATTCAGAACAACCACAGTACGCGCTATATATGCGGTTACCACAGCGCCCTCACTTGCGCATGCATGATGCGCAGCGCTACACAATTTGCATAGACTTTGCTATCCCTAATTCAGTGGCACTTCAGTGTATATATATATATATATATATATATATATATATATATATATATATATATATATATATATATATAGTAAATAGCCTGTATTTAGTCGAGAAATGCAATTAAAGCATTAAATACAAAAAGGCTGGCAGTCTTTTATTTAAGACTAAGTCCTTACAAGGCTTAGAGCGCTAATTCTACGTTAGCAACCGTTTATTGTTAAGCAGGACCAGAATCAAACTGATGACAATTGATATTATAATTTAAAACAGAGATGGTGCAATTGTATCGCTTGCAGCAATATTAACAACCAGCTTCCTTCAAATTATCCGCTACTTTACCATGAATTACTTGCACTTGATCGGATCTGGAACTAAAACGGACGGCAAATGTTATCTATTGTGTCCGGTATAAAGGGCTTAAGTCAAAAACAGTGATTTAAATATACCAAGTTATTGGCTTTTATACTAATCGCAGAACAATAATTTCGACTTGAACTTTCGTACAAAGAAATGTACTTATGTATACAAAATTGATAGATTCAAGCCTTTTACACAAGTCAAACGATTTTTTTTTAAAATCAATACTAACAAACATCTAAAAATACCTTTTTTTGACTTAAGCACTTTATACCGGGCACCATAGATATTATAACAGATGAATAGTTGTGTACAGAAAACACGGATAGCCCAAATATGACTCTGTATGCAGTACACAAATATATTCATAAGTTTAAAATAAACCAGCATATATAATGGGTAGGGTTTAACTAAAAATATGCTAAAACTTACATAGATTTTACTTAGATTTTCAGCTTACACAAATTTTCAGCTTCATCTCGTGAAATAATTGGTTTATTCCTTTGTCAAGCCGTATTGACATTTTCCCTACAAATATGTATATTATTTAATACCCAATCCTTTTGTGGTGTGGAAATAATCTTTGAAAAGGATAATACGTCCTCGGATATCCGGGATTTCAGTGTAATACCTGTGTATTAATTGTATCTTCTTCAAAAACGCTTTGACTTGTGTAAACTACTGGATACCCCTGTTGCCTAATATTGATGACAAAATTTGGACTTGCTATAGAGCAGGAAATTTATGCGTGTTTTGACATTGACCACCGGTTACAATAATTAAAACCGGTTATAACGTGTGTCTGGCAAAATCGAGACGGTGTTATACAAGCAACAACGATATGATGAAGTGATATTCTAGGAATCAACTTTGTGTGTTGTAATTTAGTTTCTAATCTTATTTAGCTTGAATTCCCCATTACTAGACGTACCACACCTTGTTGACCCCCCAACCTTGGATAAAAGAAAATAAATAAATGAATTATATTTCTTATTGAATAGATAAATTTAATTTTGCTTTAACATAGGGCAAAAATCATTTGATTTCGGCCATTTTCATTTGCTGCTGCTGCCTGAAGAAATAACTTGCGTTCAATTTCTCCAAAACAAAAAATTCTGCATGGCCTGGATATTTATTTTCCGAAACTTTATACTTAACTATTGTTTAAGCAGTTCTACTTCTTTCTTCAAATGAAACCAATAAAGCATTGTTCATTGTTTGGAATACAATGATGCTTAAATGCGATAGGAAGCACTTGATAGGTATAAAATACACCCCCACCAGTTTAAATAGATTTAGTACTAATGTATTGTTTTCCTTAAAATGCTTGAAGAGGTCAACGTATTTTTATCTTCTACTCCCATGTTCCATTGGGTTATTCTCCATGTTTTACAAATAGAAGTCACAAACAGCTTAACCATTGCTTAAATATCCATGTTATCAAATGAATTATCTACATTTATTTCAATATATCCAAGAGCTTCAGAAAATTTTTACGTTGAGTGCTTTGTTGACAGGTCGGGACAAAATCAGACATCGGCCAGGATTTAAGGACGAACTCTGAAACTGGGACAATCCCGAACAAACCCTGACGTAATAACAGCCTTCCCTTTCTAATCCCCAAAAATTGTCCTCCTAAGGGTTAGAAATCTTTCAAAAACTTTTCCTTTCCCCTTTGTGTTGTCTTCTAATTCTAAAAACGGGATAAAAACAAATACAGTCGAACCTCCATACATCGAAGTAGGAAATTGCGCGAAAAAAATTCGATATATAGAAATTTCGATATATAGAATTGAGCTTAGTCTTATCATAATTCTCCTAAAAAAAAAAAAATTAAAGCTAATTTTCGTATACTAAACTCCAATTCTAATTTATATGCGAATCCCATTAAATGAAAGTTAATAACTAAAAAATGAATTAATATAAAAGATTCATTGATTACTACATATCTTAACAAAAAACAATAATACAGACAGTGGTTACAATGATCACGGTTACATTCTTTAAAAAAACTACGAGTATCTTGCTGAACAGTTAGTTTTGCGGAAAGTTCAAAGAATAGTTCGTATTTATTCAGTCCACTAAAAACTTTATCAGGGACATTTTCCGCGAATTGAAGTCTACGACGTATTGTTTCAAATGCCAAAAATTGGGAGATTTTTTTTAAAAGTGGAATAAAATCACCCAATTTGTCTTGAAAAAAATTTCGATATATAGAAACAATTTTTCTATGTAATGAACATGGAGATTTGCTAAAAGTTCGATATATAGAAAATTTCGATATAGGGAAGTTCGATATATGGAGGTTCGACTGTATATATATTTTTAAATCTTTAAAGGAAGAAAAAACTGTTGAATGCTTTCTTGCCTTGAAATTAGTAGCTATTTTCTCCACGGTCTCTCTGAAATTGCATTTTGAGTTTCACATTGAGAGAAAGTTACGAAATGCAAGCAATTTTCTACTTCAGATGAGAATGCATGATTTTTTTTTTAGGTCATGTCAGTTGCATTCTTCCGATTTATCTATTTACAAAAATCACCCAAAACTCCTTTACTTTAACTTGCTTTGTTGATGCGAGACAGATGTTATTTTAACTCTCCAGCGATTTTCCTTTTTTTTTTTCTTTGTAAAAATCGCGAGCGAAATTTACATCACGTACTTATCTTTATCGAATGAGATTTTTAATGTAATGCCAAAAAAAAATTAATAGTGGAAAAGGAAATATAATGAATTAGTCGTCATTGACATGCGAGAAAGGTGAAATATCGCTCTCAACAAAATACAGAAAATAATTTATACAATAAAACATTTCCTAGAAGCAATATTTATTTAGTCTGATACGTATTTCTTCGATGAAATATTCCCTTGAAGCATAACTGGTGAATTAACGTCTCTATGTTAAAACACATAATAAAATTATTTCGACGGGCAAATAACGTTCCCCACTGTTCAGATTCAATGCGAGGAGTTAACTGTTTGACCCGGCGAAATTAATAGACTTTATACGACGTAATTTTAACGTCGCACGCTGCTGAGGGGTTAAAATTTGGTCCAAAATTTCCAAGTAACTTCTTTAAGCTCTTAGCATGAAATACCAATCAAAACTAATAGTTTCTTTAATACAGTTCATGTAAACTGGCGTTGATTCGCATCTAGTTAGTGTTAAATACTCCTATGAGGTGAACATTATCTTAAGAACTGACGTCTCTAACTGTTTAAAATTGTTAACTCAAATGATTCACTTATTAAATAAAGTTAAAAAAATCTAATATTATATTAAGATGTTTTCATTTACAGTTATCTAATTTATATATATATATATAATATAATATAATATACATATATGTAATATAAAATTTTAATATTAATAATCTGACTTCTTCATGTTCCTGTAAAACATAATTTATTCGATTTCTAAAGATGATGTAATTTTCATAAAGATTGCAGTACTTAATCCCTTTGTTCCCCTGTTGACAGAGAAAGATCCTTATAGACATAGGACAACCTCTGTCTAGGGAGACTGAGCCAATAAGAATCATTGGACACGCCCTAGTCCATGACGTAACATAACGTCATAGGGAATAACATTTGCATCACCTCTTCTGTATTTTCTCCATATAAAAATCAGAACACGGCTGAAAGCCGGGCCTTTTTTCTGATATTGTTTGCTACATTTCATATGTCACTCGGCCCAGCTCCCTCCCTATGGGGAACTGCGTAAAATACGACAAATAAAACTATATTGACTAATTCGACTGTTTACTGCGTCCCAATAACTAACTCTTTTCCAGCTCTTCCAGTATCTACTTTTCCAGCTGTTTCTACAAGGCATGATATGTCATATGAGGGAGAGAGAGTTATTAAGTCATCACATTAAGTCTTCAACACAACTGATCAACTTTGTTTTCTCTTTTTTTATTATCTTTTAATTAAAAGCTGTGCAACGTAAATGGGCTTTTAAAAACAAAATAGCGTATTTACTGATCCATTTAAAACGGTACGGTTATTTCCAATTTAGGACCCTTTGGACGCAAGGCATTTCTGTCATCACTCCTCATAATGCATGAATGCATATGCACCATGCCATGCCATGCATCATGCTCCTGCATGAATGCATATGCACCATGATGGTGCATATGCATTCATGCAGAGTTCTCTGCATGGAGAACCCCTCACTCCTGTCATCACATTAGTCACGGTAACCCTACACGCCATGTCCCCCGCCCCCATTGACACCATTTGACCCCTGGGACCCCGGGATCTTTTATGCTCTGTAGCAGGACCGAAAGAGGAGGCGATCCACGCATATACAGAATACGCAGTGAACATAAATCACTGGCTTCCCCAAGGCAGAGCAGAGCAGAGTACATGAATGCAAACGCAGCATCATGCTGCGTTTCATCATGCTGTATCGAACTGCGTCATGATGCTGTTCGATAATTTTCCCAGTTCAAATCATTGTACATGAAAACCACAAACATTCTTTCGCTGAATTTTCCCCTCTCCTTGACCACAAAGCATTGATGGAATTGCATGTCGAAAGCATAAGATGTGTGTAAAGGGAAGTGCGAACTTCTAACCGTGATTCCTGTACTTGTATATTCATACGTAGTACATGCTTTAAAAAAAGGTTAATCTTTTTTTATGGATATCATTTACATAAACAGAAACTTCTCCATGGCAGACAGTCAGGCCCGTTGCACACACGGCGTTTTTATCCGTGGCGGAAATTTTCCGTCGACGTCGTTCCAACAGTAGACCACAGAAGTCAATGGGAGCTTGCACACTGGGCGGGGAAAAAACGATCGGTAAATTTTCCGTCGATGGTAGCTTGTGCAGCTATCGAGTGCCACTGTGCGCCGGCGGATATTTTGTCTGCTGTTGGAACGACGTCGGCGGATTATTTTCCGCCACTGATAAAAACGCCGTGTGTGCAACGGCCCTCATGGTTCCGAAAATAATGGCCGTCGAAAAGAGGGTAAAAAAGCATTGGCTCAGTGGAGGGTATTTAACCGGTTGTGAACAATGCATGGCCGGTTAGAAGAGTTTCACTGTATGTGTGCGCATATGTATGTATGCATGTGTAAATGTTTTTGCACGTATTGTGTATATGTGTGCATGTATGCGTGTGTATGTATGTGTGCATCTGTATTTTTTAAATAACTTTGAACTATGTATGTATGCATGCATGCATGTGTGTATACGTATTTGTGTGTGTGTGTGTGTGTGTGTTTGTGTGTGTGTGTGTGTGTGTGTGTACGTGTGTGTGTGTACGTGTGTGTGTGTGTGTGTACGTGTGTGTGTGTACGTGCACGTGCACATACTTGAAATGAGGTTTATATGAATAAGAAACCTTTCAGCTTCAAGATGATGTAAATATTTCGAGCATCGATATTACTTCCACATAGGGGATGATATTTCTTGAAAAACTGGGTTTCATTTTTTGAGGAAAATATTTGTCTGTTTTAAAATATTTTTAAACAAATGAGGTCTAGTTTGAAAGAGAAATATCTGTAGTCTTAGGTTGTAAAAAGATCAAAATTCTACGATCATTTTTTAGCGAGTTATGGTAATCTGAAGATGAAAAAGTCAATATTTTCCCGCAAAACATAAAATTAAAAAAAAACAAACTTAAATTTCGACGAAGATGAGACATGTCTTACTTTGGTCCCACCATTTTTCTGCATCCATTGGTATCTCTCTCGACCCCATACCACCAGCGGTTTCGGAGGAGATAGCGTGAAAAGCTTTTGCCAGTCGGGAGTTACTTTTTTTTAAGAATAGAGAGATAATAATAATAATGTTACGCTGTAAAGTCATCTACAATTTGATTCTGCATTTTCTAAAAACATTTCTTCTAAAATGTAAACTAACAAATAGTATAAAACTTTGTCCTACTACAATGCCTTTAATTCAATGCCTTTTAATAACTATATTTCTATTTGTCAGTTGTGGGATAGTTCTTGAACTAATCAAGTAGTGCATGTATCAATGAAGAGCTTCTTTGCTTGTTTATGTTCGTCTGCAAGTATATAATTCTATCTAGTTCTTGGTTATATTTTAAGTAATGATAGAGAACTTTTTTCATTTAAGTATTTCATATTTTCATTTAATGCTGCAGCGTTTTCTGTTAAGAAATAATAAATGATAAAAGTTGTAAGCATGTGACGTCATAAATTATTTAGTTGTTTATTTGGGAGTGGGGTCAGCTCCTTTGTGCATTGTTTATTCGCCAAATTAATTAAACAAAATAACTCTTGAATAATCAATTTCACTGCTGCAGCACTCTAGTCTGTATTGTTGACAACCATTCTCGTGGCCTATATATCGCGGAGTTTCCTCAACTCTACTCAACTCACCTCACCTCACCTCATATCTGCTCGCAGAGGAAATGACTCGGGAACAGGATTACGTTTCTTAGAGTGAAAGAAACACTGGAGGTCGGTACTAAATCAATAAACACGTACATACTTAAAGGAAGGAATACTGTTGGCTGTGTTTGGTTGTTTGTTTTGCTGTAGAATTATGGGCTATCATCTCTAATGGTTTTCTGAAATTACTTTTCAGTTCCACAATGGAGATTTGTTGCTTTCCGATAACGTTTTAGAAAATACTATATCCTGCAGAAGGGATGGCCAACTGTTTTACTCCTGCAGTCGATTAAAACTATTGCTATTGGTCCTAAAAAAAGCTGCCGCTTAAATATTAACTCTGAACTTAGTGGAAAATGTGTCAAAAGGCTACTAGGGAAGAAACCCTATTTATTTCCATGTTTTTATTAACTCGCTTTCTTGTTTCTTTGTGTGTTTGTCCAGTACAAATCTTGCAATAGATTTTTAACTAACTTCCCGACTAGCTAGACATCTGAAACTTTTAGAATTGCTCAGATCACGATGACGATGTATTATTTTAATACTTTTAGCCATCTTTAAGCAGTATTGAATTCATTTTCAGTTATTTTGTTTTGTAGACTGGTGCGGCCATCTATCGACGGGACGGGAACGAAGAGTTAAACGCAAGTTAACTTCCAATTAACTTCATTTTCTTTGAAGTTGATGGGATAATTCATCAAAAAAATTTTTAAAAAGTATCTGTTGATACATAGAATTGTCAAGTTTATATGATTCAACAGAAAATGTAAAAAAAATGGTATATAAAAAGGTCTTTTTAACACACTGTTATTATAAACATAACTACGGCTTGCACCTATCCCCTTGTTAAATATGAATGCTGTGTCTTGTTTTACACTTGTTACGATTTACACGATTATTCGTGGAACGCATCTGCCGTATAAATTAGGATAGGTGTATACAATAAGTTCAATTCATTAGTCGATAGGTATCTCCCGGCTAGAGAAGCTTGCTTTTCCCCTCTCAGAAATCTGATAACGCATATAGATTGGTGCAGAGTTCTCTGCCTGCAGACCCCCGACTCCTGTCATCACATTAGTCACGGTAACATTAGACACGGTATTTAGAACCACCCCCATTCTCGCCCCCCACTGTTTCTCTGATCTGGTGTCTCCCCCGACCCCGCTCGACACCATTTGACCCGCTGACCCCCCGCCCTTTCTTTGATGGACTGCCAGACGAGGCAATCCACGTATAGTACAGAGTACAGAGTGAACATAAATCACTGGATTCCCCAAGGCACAGACAGAGAACTCTGCACCAATGTATATGCACCATGAAAGTGTAGCGTGGTAGTATCTCTGACCAGTTTCACTTCCGAGATATTCACTCCCCGGGGTTCAAAATGTCTCTGACATTCGGATTACTGGGTCAAGATTTCGCCCGTGTGGACAGAGGCGGAAAAACCCAGTTTTCTGGAGATCTGTCGTAAGAAGAGTCGGAAACTTTCCTTTTTTTCTCTTCCCCAGATGAACAGGTAGGTTAATGTGCCCCGCAATCTTCTCGTTTTGGGGTGTTTTGACGTATTCAGATCAGAGAAAGCGCTTCTGTGTTGCACATTTTATCTCGTGTTAGTAAAAACGATAGTAATTTGAAAAGTAATTGGTATGTTTAACATGTCCTAGAAGAGGGTTTAGCACTAATTATGTTTCTCTTTTTAAAAACTGATTTGTGGATATTTTTCAATGTTTGTTGACTTCCTCCATTAAAAGAACTGAAAATAATTATAATTAGTTTCAGATGATATAGCGTTTCATGTGATGAAACGCTAACATTTTTCATTAAAAAAAAGTTTTGTTTTAACAATATCTTTATTGTTAAGGCTAATCCAAAGTTATCCAAAAGTTAAGGCTAATTTTTACGGAACTACCCAGTAGAATTTTAAATAGAAAGAACATCTCACCAAGTTTTAATACCAATCGTAGATTTCGATCATAGTATCATAGATTTCGATGTGTGCACCTTTTGTAGCACGACAAACGTCTAAATGGTAATCCAGTTCTCTCCAAGTGTTTCGCAGGAGTTGTTACACGAATTACTTGAATGATACGCTTCTTCAACTCATCCACAATTTAATTTTTTTGTTTATACCCAACGTATTAAATGAATCCCCAAGCAAAAAAGTCCAGTAACTCCTGATATGCTACGAAACACTTGGAGAGAACTGGATTATCATTTTTAAGCTGTTTTTGAAACATTCTTTAAAGTTTGCACTTACAATAATTCGAGGGTTATAAAATTTATATCACGAGAAAGATCCTAAAAAGTCCTTTAAAATGAAATCTTTTTCGAATCTTTACCTCCATTTTCTGATTTTTGGTGAATTTTTAGAGATAAATTTTTAGAATTTAATTTATTAAAGGCTGATCACGTGGTTTCTTTTCTTTTCGTAATACTTTGAAATAATTTATCGTCACGTGCATAACAACGAAATAAATTGACCAAAGAAATATTTTCTTTTCTTTCTAATGCGGCAGACGATTGGACATTATCCCAAAAAATATTAAAATGCAGTAAAAGAAATGTTCCTCAAACTGTATTATATTAACTGTACTGTACAGCAGTTTTTTAGGGGGAAAATGCATGTTTGGTATTATGCATCAAGGAGTGCGCACTTTTTTCTAAAATTGCTGTTATTGAGGAAAAGAACGCTTGTTTGGTATTATACATATCTTTCCGCTCTCCATACAAGAAATTAGTGGTTTGATCTTGTAAATCTCTATCACACTGCTTACTAATGTAAATATAGAAAGTTTAATACAATAAACACCAAAACAGATTGCACAGTGTAAAAATACTTTTGAAATATGACTATTAATATTATGAAAATTTCTCATAAAATACAAGGCTGTAATCTTAATACTTAAATAATTTTTTATGTCTACATTTTGGAAACCAAATATATTTTAAACAGTTTGAGAGGTCCTTAAAAAGTACTCATTTTTTGTTTCAATGAAGTCAATGAAAGTTCAGTTCATTGAAAGTTTGAATGAAAAAATATTATTTGCGTTTCTTTTAATTAAGGAAAAATATACCCTAGTAAAAAAAAATCCGTTTATTAATTTTTAAAAAAAACTTTGAAAGTAAGTCGATAATTATTGGGGGAAAAAATTATAGTTTATTGGAAAAAATTATAGCTGCTATTGGATTCACTCACCTAAATGTTAACGTATGGAAAGAATTTGACCAACGATTTGCCGACTTGGATCGAAAGACGATTTAACGTATAATTAACGTTTTTTTTTAAAAATTATTATTATTATTATAATTATTATTATTATATTAAAATGTACTACGGAATAGAGAAAGAAATTTTACACCTTGAGGCATTTTTCCTTTTTAAAAAAATGCAAATAATATTTTAAAATTTAAATTATTCGGGGGAAAAACATGGCAAAGTGTGTTTTGAATGCTCAATTCATTTGGTGGACGACATTTATAAAAATGAATCCTGTTGCAAGGTGCAAAAAAGTTCGGGCTATCTGAAAATAATTTTTATTGGATTATCAGCATTTATGTAGCTATAAATGATAGACAAATTTTCTCCATACATTGAGGTGAGCGATTCCAATACGGTTAGTATACAGCAGCCTTAATTCTGATAACATAAATTCAAACCGTGAATATTATACTGCACGGTTACAGTATTTGAACTGAATAGGTTTAAATCATTAATATGCTACGTCCATTTTAAAAAAAACCATTATATCGACCCACTTTTTTGCATTTTAAATCCTTTAATTTATGATCCCCTTTGTCTGCCACTAATGTTCATTTGCAAATCCTATAGTTGCTCTAGTTTCACTTTGGTAACTTAATAAGACGGCATCGGGCTATATTAAAAATAAATAAATAAATTGTATACTAATATACTATGAATGCAGTTTGCGTATCTCCTCAGGTAATAGCAACTATTAGTTGACAGCTGCGATGGGACAGGAATATTTCACCTGTTGTCAAATCGCCTTACCGATGACCCCATTCCTTGTGGGTTCGGACTGTCAAATAACACGTCGGGAGGGAAGACAGGTAACGGACTGTAACCGAAGGGAAAACACAATAATAAGTAATTTCTGTTCAAGAGTGAATGATTGTTGTAATTTCATTGTTTGCGCATAGCCAAAAAAAAAAGTCCCCCCAAAAAATAACTGGTTAATAATGCAATTTTGGGCTTATTCTTCCTTATATTCTGTGAAATTTGTTTCGGGAGAGATCTGTTTCGTACGCATGAAGAATATTAATTGTCGACATCATTGGTGAGGGTGGAAGATTTTGCCATGTGGAGTAAAGAAACCTTCGAATATGCCTTGTCCATGAATAGTTAGTTTTTACAAGTCTAAAAATACATCATGGCTGATAAAAATCTTTTGAGAAATTTGAATAATTTTATCTAAAGGCAAACTAAAGAGATAAGAAACTAAATCAAAAAAAAAAAAAATTTAAGAAGCAACTTCTTTCTTTTTTTCTTCTTTCTTTTTTCTTTTTTTTTTCTTTTTTTTTTAAGAGGAAACTTTAGTGGCAAATAAGACATCACGTTATGTACATAAGCAAAATCGATTAAAAAAAAACTCCTAATGAATTTTCTTAACTAATGAGGTTATTGAGCCAATACAAGATTAAGTATTTTAGGCCACGTATCATTTGACACCGGAGATCTGCAGTCGCTGTTAAGCTGAAGGAAACTCAGCAATTAACAGTTGTACTATAAATAGCATATGGTGGTATACAACCAATTATGCATTCATTATAATTCTCTTTTTGAATTTTCTTGTCTTTTGTGTACATAACATTATTCCAGATTCAAGCGAATATCCCACGAAAGCCCCAGTGAAACGAGTAAAGCAAGTCCACTAAATCCCTTCTCAATTTTTTTTTTAATCACTAGACCTGCTTGTGGTACGTTACCGTGCAAAAAAGAAGAGTCTAGAATGGGATACGCCTCATAGCGCATATAGATTGGTGCAGAGTTCTCTGCCCGACTCCTGTCATCACATTAGTCACGGTAACATTAGACACGGTATTTAGAACCACCCCCATTCCCGCCCGCAAGGTTTCTTTGATGTGGTGTCTCCCCCGACCCCGCTCGACACCATTTGACCCGCTGACCCCCCACCCTTTCTATGATGGACCGCCAGAGGAGGCGATCCACGCATAGTACAGAGTACAGAGTGAACATAAATCACTGGATTCCCCAAGGCACAGGCAGAGAACTCTGCACCAATGTATATGCACCATTAAGAGGAAGGTGAAACATAATTTTCTGATTAAATAATTTTCCAAAGAACAAGCATACCGTAAAGAGCTATTTTATTAAGTGGATAAACAGCGACTTCTGACACTTTTGACACCGTCTCGGTATTTTCTTTCTAGAGGTGCAGAGATATGTGCCAGTGTGATAAATTGTGGGCTTTTCCACCCTGTTTCTTGGAATGCCATAAAGAGTACGGGAGGGAGGGGTGACCAAACGAGGGTTCAAACTTGTGTAATTGGATCAGCGACTTCCTAAAGCAATCAGACACCGAATCAGTGACCTTGTGCTAGATGTCTCGCAGGATGTTTCAACTCGACTATTTGTGGTCATGTATGTTTTTTAAGCCCTCTGAAAATATGCAAGGTAAAATCGCGGGAAAAGTCATATATATATATATATATATATATATATATATATATATATATATATATATATATATATATGTATATATATGTATATATATATATATATATATATATATATATATATATATATATATATATATATATATATATATATATATATATGATGAGGCAAAAGTTCTTAAAAACTTTACATATCCATGAAAAAATGGAAGAAATCATGATAAAAAAGTGCGGTTTGCAAGAAAGGACTCACAATAAAATCTGATTCTTTTTTTTTAGCAGCCGGAAAAAAGTTTCAAAAGTCACCGATAGATGGTGCTGACATGCGAGAGATTCAGAAGAATTATGCATACCAATCTTGTAATAAAAGACCGTGATACAGGAGAAATTGGGGGATCGGCCACGAAGTGGAAGACCCTCGTTGGCGGAGGGCCGCATTACTGCGGTGGAAAACGTTATGAATGATATGGCGGCGGAATCGTCTACGGGGAGTAGCAGTGCTCGCAAAGCTGGACCAGTGACTTTTTTAATTTTTATTTTGCAGCCAAAAAAAATCAGACTTCCTTGTGACCCTTTCTTGCAAACTACACTTCTTTATCATAATTTCTTCCTGTTTTATGAATTTTTAAAGTTTTTACGAGCTTTTGGCTCACCCGGTATATATTACAATTTAATTTTACAATTATCTAATATTGAAAAACTACTAAAAACTCACTGATGTTTCTGATAGTATTTCAATACTACATAATTTTATTACAAAATCTCGTGACTAGTAGCGCATCATCCAGCTGTCTGCAATGCTTTTTTTTTTATTAGTTCTCTAACACTTACAGTAATCTTTAAATTCTATATGATTATATTCCGAAATCTCGTGACTATCAACGTATCATCCAACTGCGTACAATCCTTTGAACCTTTTTAAAACTTACACACGTCACAATGTCTTTGTCACAAATGATTGATTCTTGAATTTCCTTTCGGGAGAATGTCCAATTACAGCAAAATATCGCCCGTTATTCCTCCAGCTGTGGATTACGCTCAACATCTTTTCCTCTAATGTATTTTTTTTTAATTCCTAATTCTCGAAAAGAAAAAAAAGTCTTGGATGTATGTCACACAAAGGTCCTTCTATGATCAGTCAATGATTTAACGTAAGTATAGCGTGACGTCCTGCCTATTTTCTTGCTGTTTTTCACAGCTTGCACTGTGCCGATACCCAATGCAATGTGTCTGGTTAATACTCTCACCTCAAATCAAAACTAACAATGGGTGGAAAAGTTTCGACCATCTAACGAAGAGTAAACTGTATGTATGAGAAATAAAACTAGAACGGTAAGAGAATTTTAATTGTGTGAATCGAGTTCAATGCGAGAAACGTTAACATGGCTTTTTAACGCACTGTTCTGTTTTGTTTTCCATCATGGCAGGTACATTTTCTTTCAGTATTCGCCCGCTACACCACAGTTTGTTGGTTCTTATAATCTATATTTATGAAACAGTTCCATAACTGAGTGACTGACTGACAGATAACGCACAGACCAAACCGCTGGACCTAAAGGGCAGAAATTTTGCATGGCGATTCTTCTTATAGCGTAGGAGTGCACTAAGAAAGATTTTTAAAAAATTATTAGATTTTTAAAAATTAAATTAAGTTGTTTTAATAACTTTTTTTAAAGTTTGCATTTAAAATAATAATTTGAGGGTTATAAAATTTATATCACGAGAAAGATCATAAAAAAAATCCTTTAAAATGAAATCTTTTTCGAATCTTAACAGATTGTGCAGGCCTTATTAATTTTTACCTGAAATTTTTTGGGGCCCATTTCGCCTTATTTGACTGATCTTTTCGGTGAAAGACCTCACCCCACTGTCTTCCAGTTTCTACAAAATACTGGTTTTTACTCTTTGATCTAATCTTTTTGTTTGACTCTTTCTGTTACTTTTACTTTTAACCTCCTTCCTACTTTTAGACTTTCTATGAAACTTTGCTTCTTATATCATCTATTTTATTGCATTTATACCTTTTTATTCAGCCATACTTTTAACACCCTCACACTTTTTATTGCCACCGTTGTCTTCTACAGTTTTTAAATTCAAGGGTGCTCTACTTTTGTCGTGCGTTTGGCGCAGCTTGTCCCCTCTTGTCCTTGCGCCAATAAACCCAAACCAACCAACCAACCAACCAAGAAAATTTATGATATTCTTAGTAGTCTGATATATTTCTCGCATTAAGCTTTCTTGCTTATATTCATCTCATTCTAACGATAGGAGAAATTATTTTATGTTAAGCAGTAAATATCTTCTTGAACCAATATTCTGTCATTGAGAATCATTTGAACAAGTAAAACAGTTTCAAATCACGCTGAGATCAAATTCTCTGTAAACAGGAGGTGTCGCATAAGGAAGTTGTATCCGGGCGTGACTTACGTGTTGTTTATTTCTTCCCTCTCATTATGTTATCAATGCTAATTATATGTTTTTACAGATCAGTTACCACCCGAGAAGTTATTTGAGCTGATATGAAGGCTATTGTCGAGTGTTGTCTTTCTTTTGTGTAACATTGAGATTATCTGTATAAATCAAAGTCTCTGTTATCTATCCTGTAACAATAAGTTTTATAATATTGTGACAATGGTTTACGGAATGTAAACTTGTAATTGTACACAAAATTGGATAAGATCGATTAAATTAAATATATTATTTAAGTGGCTGAGAATTTGCAATTCTCATTGTAATATGAGAGTAGCCAATTTAGGAATTAAATTAAATAGCTGCTAAAACAACGTATGGGCTAAAAGTTTTTTTATTCTCTTAGGGAGGAAAATAATGCTTTTTAAGTGCTCTTTTGAAGACATGGACCAAATTCCTACAAGTTAAAATACATTCGAACCCCGTTATAGCGAACCCGTTATATAACGAACTCACAGATATAACGTACGAAAATTTTGGCCCCGCCGTTTTCCTATTGTGCTTAATTTAATTATTATTGTGTCAGCTTAATGTAATCGATTTTAGTCGATTTAATTCATTCATGATCATTTTTAATAGATTTTATCATCTTTTAACACATTATTATTGAATGCACATCGCAACTAATGAGTTATACATTTTGTGGACTCTAGCATTTTTCTTAAAGGTTCAGATAGAGCGAACCACCGGATAAAGCGAACAAAACCTTTGGTCCCTTGAAGTTCGTTATAACGGGTTTCGACTGTAATTGCATATGTTAAAATCCTGGCGAGTTATCCCTCTACTTAATTCGATATCTATAATAAAAGATAAATTGTCTATTTAAGTGTGCAAAATAAGCAACAGTTTGCATTATAGCAATGAGTTTTTTTCGGACCACGATATTATAAAATCAAATTAAATTATGCTTACTGCTTTTAGAATAGATATATGTTATAATCGCAATTAGACTCTATTAGTAATCTATGACTTGCTAATTTACCTTACATTTGTTTGTTTTATACTTTTACCTAGCATATTTTCGCTATTATCAGGGTCATTTGTTGAATGCAAATGTTCATCTCCGATTGCTCTTCTCTATAAATCGAATTCACGCTATTCAAAAATAGATTAATGATTTGATCATTTCTTTGACAGAAACTGTCAATGCAAAACAAAAAGAATACAACACTTAGCCCAGTCTGAACCTCTGTGACCCAATGCAACTTCATTACCGATCAGCTGGCTCATTAACATATCTAACACGCTGTTCGCATCTGTAACGACACTATCAGAGCCACCTGGTTACGTACCCCATCTTTCCCTAGGCATGCATAAATAGGCAAGCAGTATTACCGATCGGTCCACTTGTACTTTTTTCTTTACCTCGGTTACTTCCTGTAAGACCAGTCTAACAGAGAAATTCAAATTCGTTTAGCGGTTGACGCAACTAAATTGCTTTTGCTTCTGCGGGGGGGAAAAAGCAACAACTTTTTGTTCTGATTGTTTTGGCTCGTTTTAATAGTCAAGTAAGATGACAGAAAAAAAAATTTTAATGGATGCAGGTTCCGGATACTTGTCTGCCTGTAGGAGAACATTTGGTTATTGTAACTAATTCATCTACACTTCTTCTCCTAGTTTCTGACCCTTAGGTCATTCATATGAACTTTCATATCTCTTAATTACATAAGGGTTACTTCTGGAAAATTTCAACACATCCTAATAGAGAACAATTCGTGATAGATGATCAGTGGCGTAGCAAAGGGGGGGGGGCAAGGGGGTCTATCGTGCCCCGGGCGCCACTCGCAGAGGGGCGCCAATGTAAGATCCATATATTATATTTCTATATGTTTTCGAGGTGGATGCCAATATAAGGTCTATATATTATATTACTATGTGTTTTTCAGGGGAGGGCCCCAATATAAGGTCTATAAATTATATTACTATATGTTTTTCGGGGAGGGCGCCAATATAAGGAATGTATATTATATTACTATATTATTTTGTGGGGGGCGCCAATATAAGGTCTATATATTATATTACTATATGTTTGTAGGGGAGGGCACCAACATAAGGTCTATATATTATGTTACTATATGCTTTTCGGGGGGGAGTGCCAATATAAGGTCTATATATTATGTTATTATATGTTTATCGAGGGCGCCAATATAGGGTCTATATATTATATTACTATATGTTTTTCAGGGGGGGGGGGAGCGCGCCAGAAAGGTATCGTGCCCCGGGCGCCAGTTATGCTCGCTACGCCACTGTAGATGATGGATCTTTCCAAAGTGGACTGGTTGACTACACTTTGTCAGTCACCAGTAAATAAATTACAAAAACTCCACTTTAGGAATTCCTTTCCCTCCAGCTGAATCATTTGTTATTCCTTTCTGAGGAGTACATAAGTCCGAAACCTAGGTCCAAGGCTACCTGTCCGCTGGAGATGTATATTTTTGCATTTACTTAAGAGAAGAATCTGCAATACTTTTGAGTTTTGAATGCTTATAAATACTGTAAAAAAAATGCTCAAGTTTTTTACACGAAACTTTCTGTGTATGTTAGATTACTCGCTTCTCAGGTAAAATAGTTGATAAAGTTTCAAAAATTTGTTACTGCTTCATTGTCATTAGTACTTTTACTATCGAAAATTTTTATAAGTACTACATTTGGATCGATACAAATTTTTAGCAGTCTTTTTGCATGCGTTTTTTACAGATTTAGATGAATTGTTATGACTTACGCATGGAAACTTTTCATGGTTTCTGATTCATAGGTTTTTCCTGTGAACTTTTTATCATTGGTACTTCTGTCATTAGAACTTTACCTTCATTGTCATTAGTACTTTCACTATCAAAAATTTTTATATGCATTATATTTGGGTCGATGTAATTTTTTAGCAGTCTTTTTTATCACATTTTTTTGTATATTTAGATGAAGTGATATGACTTACGGATGGGAACTTTTCCAAGTTTCTGATTCATAGGCTTTTCCTGTGAACTTTTCGTCATTAGAACTTTACCTTCATTGTCATTAGTACTTTCACTATCGAAAATTTTAAGTACTACATTTGGATCGATACAAATTTTTAGCAGTCTTTTTACATGCGTTTTTACAGATTTAGATGAATTGTCATGACTTGCTCATAGAAATTTTTTCTGGTTTCTGATTCATAGGTTTTTCCTGTGAACTTTTTATCATTCGTACTTCTGTCATTAGTACTTTACATTCATTGTCATTAGTACTTTCACTATCGAAAATTTTTATATGTACTACATTTGGGTCGATGTAATTTTTTAGCAGTCTTTTTTTACATATGGTTTTGCAGAGTTAGATTAAAATTGTTATGATTTACCCTTAGGAACTTTTCCTGGTTTCTGATTCATAGGTTTTTCCTGTGAACTTTTTATCATTGGTTCTTTAACTTCATTGTCATTAGTACTTTCACTATCGAAAATTTTTATATGTACTACATTTGGGTCGATGTAATTTTTTAGCAGTCTTTTTTTACATATGGTTTTGCAGAGTTAGATCAATTGTTATGATTTACCCATAGGAACTTTTCCTGGTTTCTGATTCATGGGTTTTTCCTGTGAACTTTTTATCATTGGTACTTCTGTCATTGGTACTTTACCTTCATTGTCATTAGTACTTTCACTATCGAAAATTTTTATATGTACTACATTTGGGTCGATGTTATTTTCTTGCAGTCTTTTTTTTACATATGGTTTTGCAGAGTTAGATTAAAATTGTTATGATTTACCCTTAGGAACTTTTCCTGGTTTCTGATTCATAGGTTTTTCCAGTGAACTTTTTGTCATTAATGCTTTAACTATCGAAAATTTTTATATGTGCCACATTTGGGTGGATGTAATTTTTTTAGCAATCGTTTTTTACAAATGTTTTTGTAGATTTAGATAAATTGTTATGACTTACGCATAGGACTTTTTCTGGTCTCTGATTCATAGGTTTTTCCTGTGAACTTTCAAATTTCCATGATATACAACGATATACTTTTCAAAACCTCTAACAGCTGTGCACAACGTTAATGAGCATAAATTCTGAGAAAAATTACTAAGTTTTAATATCAAATGTTCTTTATGTAAATCAGATTACTCTCCGGTTAGATTAAAGGGTCTATTAAATTGAAAAAAAATATTTTTGCTTCATTGTCATTAACTCTGTTATTATCGAAGAACTTTATATGTACTGCATTTTTATCAATGCAATTTTTATCAGTCTTTACGTATGTTAGTGCAGAATTTGATGTTTTAATTATAATTTTCTCATGGGGAAATTCTTCTGGATTCTTCTAATCCATCGGTTTTTCCTGTGAACTTTCAAATTCCCTTGATAAATAACGGTATACTTTTCGAAATTTCTAACAGACCCTGAGAAAAATTTGCGCGAGTTATGATTGACCTTCAAAGGATCCTAATTGCTGAAAAATATTTCTCTTTGTGTTAACTAGATTTTTTCACTTTAAGGTAAAAAGTCTATTGATTTAGAAAAAAAATTCAGGTAGTCTCTTCTAACGAAAATACCGCGGGTTATTAACGTAGGATTACTTATCGTTGCTTACCTCTTTTGTATGTATATATTTATGTATATGTTATATATATATATATATATATATATATATATATATATATATATATATATATATATATATATATATATATATATATATATATATATATATATATATATATATATACAGTCGAACCTCCATATATCGAAGTAGGAAATTACCGGAAAAAAATTCGATATATAGAAATTTCGATACATAGAATGGAGCTTAGTTTTATCATAATTCTCCTAAAAAATTAAAGCTAATTTTCGTATACGAAACTACATTTCCAATTTATAAGCGAATCCCATTAAATGAAAGTTAATAACAAAAATGAATTAATATGAAAGATTTATTGAGTACTACATACATTTAAAATAGCAATAATCCAGACAGTGGTCATAATGATCACAGTTACATTTTTTATTTATTCAGTACACTAAAAACTTAATCAGGGACCTTTTCTGCGAATTGAAGTCCATGACATATTGTTTCAAATGCCAAAAATTGGGAGATTTTATTCTAAAGTGGCATAAAATGTCGCAATCTGTCTTGAAAAAAATTTCGATATATACAGATTTTTTCGATATATAGAAACAATTTTTCTATGTAATGAACATGGAGATTTGCTAAGAGTTCGATATATAGAAAATTTCGATATGGGGAAGTTCGATATATGGAGGTTCGACTGTATATATGTATATATATATATATATATATATATATATATATATATATATATGGGAATTGTGTTATCCCAGAGGCCAGCTTTGAGCCATATGTCGCCGTGTACGCTATGCGACGACAGCGCTATTAGGTTTTCGAGAGATGAACGGGGAGAAAAGTATTTGAGAGGACAGACTGAGATTGGTTCCCGACCTGGTAAGAGGTGCTGAAAGCAGCAGACGGCTGCCACGGGAGAGACAGTCTCGAAGGGGGCATGACGTTAGCTCCGGACAAGCAGCAGACGGCGGCTTAGTCAATCCTATCTCGGCAGACGGCCGAATGCTTTAACCCATTTAGATTGTGGAGGCCTGGTGCGGCTTGACGTGTAATTTTATATGTAACGTATCTCTAGATATGTAAATAGTTTATATGTGTCAATATATAGTTTGTGTGTTGAAGCAGTGACTCTGTCTTTAATTGAGTACTGTATTACTCTGAGTGTAAGAGAGTTTAGTTCCGCCGTGCAGTAAGCGGAAAGGTTTCTATAAGACTGAGAATAACAACCCCTAGACACCGACCACAGTTTCTAGTAAAAGTGGGGACTCGCACGAAATCGAGTTTCTACAAATAGTGGGCGCCCGGCCCGGGATCGGATCAAAATTGTACAAAAGTGAAAGACCCGGATCGGATCAAAATTCTACAAAAGTGAAAGATCGGGATCGGATAAAGATTCTACTAAAAGTGTGAAGAAGGATAAGTGACGACCAAGTGCGGTGAGTGACACCCATGGAAGCGACGTTATGTGAGTTTAAAGTGTTGTGAACGCGAGTGACAAACTTGTGAAAGCGTGAAGTGCCATCGAACGGTATGAACTGTTAAGTGAGAGAATTGTGACATTTGCGCAATTTAAGATTTCGAAAGAGTTGAAATTGTGCTCCGGATTGAACGGATAAAACATAGAATCTGACGTAAGTGGAAAAAAAATTCTGAGATGGCGTATCTGGAGCATGCCAGAATGGTAGACCTGGTGACTCTAGTCTACGAGCTGGGCCTAGAGGTCCCGGATAAACCAGAAGTTGAGCAATTAATCGCCCTGGTTAAAACATCGGATTGTGACGATGTTTACATTGAGAATCTGCTTATTTCGGTTGTGGAAGAGAGGAAAGAGCGAGACAAAATGGCAGCCGAAGAGATGGAGTTTCAACGAAAGATGGCTGAGATTGAACGCGAACTGCAAATACTAAGAGTAGGACGACAGTTAGCGCCAAAAACAATCTCGAATAGTGTGTCTGTACTCAGTATGGACAAAGGTGCAGATAATTATTTGTGCAGCCAAGAGAGATATTTTCGTGTATCTGATGTTGTTTTCACGAGTGTGATTCAAGAAAGTGAGCCCGAAATTCGCCCAAGCCAGCAGCGGGAATATGTGAATCCCATAGCCTTATCTCACTTTAGAGAGAACGGAGAATTGCTTTCTTCAAAGTTCAGTGAACTTTCGACACCCACTCCCAGCGAAAACGGCGATGCCCTGCTGAAATGTGACACCGAGAAAACCGTGTCCGAATTTACGAGCGAGGGAGAAAATTATTCCGTTACCCCATCGAAAGTTGAGGGAGAAGAGAGCATTGAGACACAGAAGAGGGTTGCACAGTTTCGACCACTGTGTATGACAGAGGTCATCGAACTTGCGACACCGCCCCGAGTGTCCCAGGGAGCTGAAAAGATTCCTTTAGCGGGAAACGGTAGTCCCTATGTTTTGAAAACTGAGAAGGAAGAAAAAAGTGATTCTTGTGAGCCACGATGTGACCGTAGCGCAATGGCAAAAGATTTTGAATTGCCACTAAATTTTAGTGGAAGAGTAATTCGTAAAGAATGGAAACGCCGTAGTGAAAAAGCTACAGTATTAGAAATGCAAGGAACTTTGAGTGACGGATCTTCGGAAATGCTAGTGAAATTTTGCTCTGAGTCTGCAAAATGCGTCCCAGACTCGAAAGTGTTGAACCGATATACTCAACAGTACAAAATTTTCATCGTTATCATACTTCAAACTTCTTCAGATTTGGTAACCCACCTGTAAAGGAGTGTTCAGCTTGTGATCGTGAAGTATGTGGGAAGAAAGTGCCATCAGTTGTGTTGGTGATCAAATGTGTTTGGTATCAAGTGTTGGATGTCAAGTGTGTTTAGTGATAGTCAAGTCCAAGTGTACGCCAATTAAGTGTCGTAAAGGAAGATATTGCATTCAAGTGTTTTGTTTGGCCCTAATGGTAGCCCTAAGTGTCACCGATATACGAAAGACGAAGTGTTTTGTTTGTGAGTGCATGTTTAATAGTGATATGATTCAAGTGACAAGGTACGCATTTAAACACAAACTTGGTGTGACAGTGTTTCATTGGTGTTTTCAACAAGTTAAGTGTTATGGTTAGAGACTAATTGTGCATCGTAATTTAAACGTGGTGTACCTGTGTTTTTTGTATAAGTATTACAGTGAACTGTAGTCCACTGGCTCCGACTAGACTTTCAGAAAAGAGCCATGACCGACTGTAAACAACGCATTACTTTCTTTTTATTTCATTGTTTTGTTCGTTTGTACTATTATATGTGCTAAAACTGATTATGATAAGGCATAACGCTGCCGAGGACGTCAGCATAGTCAGGACAGCCGAGTTATGGGAATTGTGTTATCCCAGGGGCCAGCTTTGAGCCATATGTCGCCGTGTACGCTATGCGACGACAGCGCTATTAGGTTTTCGAGAGATGAACGGGGAGAAAAGTATTTGAGAGGACAGACTGAGATTGGTTCCCGACCTGGTAAGAGGTGCTGAAAGCAGCAGACGGCTGCCACGGGAGAGACAGTCTCGAAGGGGGCATGACGTTAGCTCCGGACAAGCAGCAGACGGCGGCTTAGTCAATCCTATCTCGGCAGACGGCCGAATGCTTTAACCCATTTAGATTGTGGAGGCCTGGTGCGGCTTGACGTGTAATTTTATATGTAACGTATCTCTAGATATGTAAATAGTTTATATGTGTCAATATATAGTTTGTGTGTTGAAGCAGTGACTCTGTCTTTAATTGAGTACTGTATTACTCTGAGTGTAAGAGAGTTTAGTTCCGCCGTGCAGTAAGCGGAAAGGTTTCTATAAGACTGAGAATAACAACCCCTAGACACCGACCACAGTTTCTAGTAAAAGTGGGGACTCGCACGAGAATGAGTTCCTACATATATATATATATATATATATATATATATACACGTCAAAATTTTGACACATTTTGGTACTTTTCTGTTTAACTGTTTACTGCTTGCCCGAGCGATAGAGACTGGGTTTGGCGAGCTGCCAAAATTATAACTCGTGACGACGGACGGTTTTAGCGTCTGAAATTTCGCTTTCCGGAGGACCGTTATGGAGGAACGTAATCCTACGTTAAAAAAAGGTACTACCGAAATGTCATTTGTGCACATCTTATCTAAAACATTTCACGAGTACTCCATTTGAAATATCATACGACAAACAAACATGTAAAGTTTGTTTATACAGCAGTTAGGAATACTCACCTGTTTTAAATCTCTTACATAACGCAAAATGCTTTCGACCAGAGGTGTCTCGAATTTCCCTTGTTTGTTGATCCATGATAAGATCTCTCGAGGATGTGTCTCTAATGTGAATATAAGAAACAATTTTTTTATTAATACCTTTCACACGTGGCCTATGGATAACTTATATAATATTTTAAGCAGTTTCACGCATGAAGGGAAATTTGCACGGAATAAATCATCTAAAATGTCAAAACAGAATAAGAATTAAAGACTTCTTTAGCGTCAGGCATTAATTGACAAATGCGTCAATGAACTTCTGTGCCGCCGCGTCATCGGTAAAATCTTTATCCTTCTTATCTTAATTATCTATTCATCGTCATAGATTTTAGCCTTTTACTCATACATTCAGTAGCAGGAGTTTTTACATATGGTTTGGCAGAGTTAGATTAATTGTTATGACTTACCCATAGGAACTTTTCCTGGTTTCTGATTCATAGGTTTTTCCTGTGATCTTTTTGTCATTAATGCTTTCACTGTCGAAAATTTTTATATGAGCCACATTTTCTGTACAAGCTGTGTACTACATATCGGAGATTTAGAGGGAATTTAGTGGAGAATTTTAGTGGTGTGAGTAATGATCTTTAGGTCTAAACAAAAAAGATAAAGACAAGCCCACTTTTTAAAAAAAATATTTATTCATTTTAAGGTTCTTTGATATCCAAGCTGATGCATCAGACGTTTTATAACCGACTAGCTGAATACCCGTACTTTGCTACGGAGTACATTAAAATTAAATACAATGGTCAATGTATGCAATTGATGTAAATACAGTCGAACCTCCATATATCGAAGTAGCAAATTGCGCGAAAAAAATTCGATATATAGAAATTTCAATATATAGAATTAAACTTAGTCTTATCATAATTCTCCTAAAAAAAACAATTAAAGCTTATTTTCGTATACGAAACTCCATTTCTAATTTTTATGCGAATCCCATTAAATGAAAGTTAATAGCTAAAAAATGAATTAATATGAAAGATTTATTGATTACTACATATCTTTAAAAAAAACAATAATGCAGACAGTGGTTACAATGATCACAGTTACATTCTTTAAAAAAAAAAAAAACTACGAATATCTTGCTGAACAGTTAGTTTTGCGGAAGGTTCAAAGAAATGTTCGTATTTTTTCAGTCCACTAAAAACTTCATCAGGGACATTTTCCGCGAATTGAAGTCCACGACGTATTGTTTAAATGCCAAAAATTGGGAGATTTTATTCTAAAGTGGAATAAAATCTCCCAATTTGTCTTGAAAAAAAAATTCGATATATAGAGATTTTTTCGATATATAGAAACAATTTTTCTATGTAATGAACATGGAGATTTGCTAAGAGTTCGATATATAGAAAATTTCGATATAGGGAAGTTCGATATATGGAGGTTCCACTGTATATATATATATATAAAAATCGTAACTGATATTCTTATAGACAAAATAATGTAGAAGAAAATATTCAAATTATATCTAATAGAAATAGAGCATACTAAAGAAATAGTACATTTAATATAGTACAGTTTGAGGAACATTTCTTTTATGTATTTTAAAATTTTTTTGGATAATGTCCAATCGTCTGCTGTAAGAAAAAACATATTTTTTCATATAGTTTGAGGAACTGCATAAAAACGTGGCATCACCGCTAACCCAAAGCTTTTTGAAGAACTGAATGGCAACAGGCAGAACCGTGTAAGAAGTCTACAAAGAAAGGATAAAAGATAGCATAACTTTTAAGTTAAGGCTGCTGTGTACTAACCCTATTGGATTAGCTCACCTCAGTGTTAACCTATGGAGAAAATGTGTCTACTATTTACAGCAACATAAATACTGCTAATCCAATAAAAATGGTATTTTCAGGTAGCCTGAACTTTTCTGCACTGTGAACGGGGTTTATTTTATAAATTTAGTCCACCAGAGGAATTTAGAAGCGTTTAAAACACACTATACAAGATTCTAAATCCTTTACTTAAAGTTCTAGTACCTTTTATCCTTCCTTTGAAGTCTTTTCTATTTCAGTTCTACCTGTTGCCATACAGTACTTAAAAAAAAACTTTGGTTTTGCAATCATGCAACTTTTTCTATGTTGTTCCCCTAGCGATATTCACTTCTTAATATGTTGATAATAAACATAATGCAAAAAAAAATGTTTTGTTATGCTTTGATACATAAAATCACCATTAAAAATAAGTACTACTTAATTTCCTAGACATTTTACCTGCTCCTCTGATTTCTGTACATACTTATGCATACAACGCACGTATTAAGCATGTATTATCCAGTAAATATGAAAGGTTTGGAAATAAGATTCAAAACATGAAAGGAAACTGTTTATACGGCTTAGAAGTATAGCTCATTACGCTTTTTCTTGTCTTCTCATCTAAATCGGAGAGGATTGTCAACAAAAATGTATATTCCCAGTAATCTACCGACTGACTACGTGGAGATTATACTCCGTCTCTATCTTTTATTACTGTTTTCTGTGTTTTCAACTCATGCATTAAGGGAAAACTACAATTTCACCGTTGGCTAGACTTTCGTTAATTACGTTACCAAATGCGTAATTCAGTTACTTTCATGCAAAATTTTATAGATTCGGTTGTCTCACGCGGAGATGATTACTGTGTGCTATTTTCCTTTATGTTTGTTTCCTGTGCATGGCTATGATTTATTCACGTGACACCGTGTCGACGTCTAGAGATTACGACATCTGTGCCAGTTATAACATACAGTTTTCGTTAATTTTGTACAATTCAATTTAGTATGAAATTTAATATGTACATTTCTATCATAGCTGTCTTACGAAAAACATTGGACATTAAATATTGCACATAATAATTCACATAGAATCCGTCAGCGTAATATCTTTTAACCAATCATATAACAATCATTGACACATTTAACTAATCAAATACCAATCACTGACCCATTTAACCAATCATATACCAATCATTGACCCATTTAACCAATCATATACCAATCATTGACCCATTTGACCAATCAGCGCCAACGGAATCTTTAACGCTGACGCTGACGGATTCTATGTGAACAGGCCCGAATTCTATGTAAGATATTTAGGATTTGTTCACTATGCACATGGTGCGTTGCGTTTCTCTACTGGAATGCTAACATGACTTGTGATTGGTGTGAAGTATCACGTAATCATTGCGTTGATCTCTGTGATTGGTTAAAATTTAATCCTGGCATTACGCAATGCTTCGGATGCAATGTGTGCAAGGCCTTAATTATGGGACTTCCCTTCTTCGCCACAATTTAGTGCTAACCTAAAAGAATCACTAATCTTAATCGAACTATAGTCTTGAAAAAAAACTAATTCGTTAATGTTAGTGTGAATTTTAACGAATCTTGTTTTATTCTGTTTCATTTCATTTTCATGAGTATTGTACTCCTATAAATATGGCTCCATTAGGCACGGTTAAAAAAAAAAAAAAAATGGCGTAAACCAGTTCAGGGTTTACTATTGGCGCGTGAAGCACAATTTAATATCTTATGAATTTACAGTTATCTTTCTCTCAATAAACAATGTGTTTAATTCAAAAACCAAATCCGGCGCTCTTATTTGGACACCCTATATAGAGTTCTGGGTGAAAAATTACAGAGGGTTGGTTGGTTTTTTTATTTATTATTATTATTATTATTATTTTTTTTTTTTGGGGGGGGGGGGTAAATGTCGCAAAGTCCAGAGAGGACATTTTGCGCCAAACACATGGTCAAACCCGAAAATAACATGTATATATAGGTCAGCATTTTAAAACCATAATCCATTAAAACGATAATAAAAATATATACATATGAAATACAGTGGTAAAAGCAATCAAAAGCTATATTACATGTAAAGCCGACGATATAAAATAGGTGTAAAACTAAAGATATATGAAGCATAAAAGTAAAGGTATATAAAAATGGCAATTTGATTATATCAACGAATAAAACCCGGTATTTCTTAATGAACTATACCAGGGTGTGGCATTTCACTCATAGGGGGCTTTTGAGCAATTTCAGTGGAGCCCAAATGCTTTATGTAAAAGTTGGTGAGAGCTACACAGTCTGTTAGTATATGGCAAACGGTGAGGGTGCAGTTACTCAACATAGGGGCATTCTCTCGCTCCAGGAAATGAACATGAGTAACCTTCGTTATAAATAGGTGATTAAAAACAGTCATAAATAGCATGTCATCTCCAAAAAATTGCAGGAGATTCTCTCCATTTACCCTAAAGAAGATATGATTTTAGTTCTGTGGTGTTTGGTTAAAACAGAAATATCGCTGATTACGTATGACAATCATCAGAAATAGGAATTTTAATACTCATACTACGTTTGTGCAGGTTTATCGAACTTAAGTTACGTATGCTCTGCTTATGACTGGATATTATCAGAAAAGAAAAAAAACATAGGATGATAAAGCAGTTTTCATTTCTACTATTCAGTTTCAGGACAGATAAGGCATAACCGATAACTGAAATACACATCACTTTTCAAAATATTTCTTAACTGACAGATTTGAACGATAGTGTACTTTATCTGTGCCGTAACTTCGGGGTTCAACGTACGAACTGACTTTCCTTTTTTTTTTTTTATCGGACATTGCTTTTTTCGCTTTTATTTAATCAGATGAGCGCCACGTTTCAAAGAGTATTTATTGCTCAACGTCACCCGTCCGAACAAACAGTGAAATATTTGTAATTTTTTTTCTTTTATGAAGGATTACGTCAACTATTTTTGAGCAAGATGTTTATTTCACGTAATTGTAAATATTTCCCGAAGATCCTGTTATAACAAAAAGGATGACCAGACTTTATAAACAAAAAAAACACAGCCATCATTAATCCTAGTTAATATTTATTCATTATCCTATCGTCCATTAGACGTACGTTCCATACTCGGTAGTTCAAAAACAAAGAGGATACTGAACACTGACAGAAATTACATGAAACAAAGCAATGTTGAAAATACATCAAAACATCGACGACTAACGCCCTTTACACTTGAAAAAACGCAACTAATTTCCGTCACACCTATTTGAACGCCTCTGCTTTATGTTACTCACTTTCGTAAAATTGTGGTACTCACCATCTGCATTTTGAGTGGCAGATTTTAATGAGAGCCTAAATTATTATCCAGTATAAAAGGTATGAATTCTATCACAATTTATAATGATTTGGGGAGTGGTACCCCCAACGAGCTAGTAAAGAACAAATAAGGGGAAAGTAAGGTCGTCATAAGGTTGCTGGTTAGTGGCTATGTGTTGTATTCGATCACCTTGCTGTTAACCTACGGAGAAAAGTTTTCCAGCCATTGTCGACTTGGATTTAAAAAATTTTTTTTTTCTTTTTCAAATTATATTTCGTAATAGAGTAAGAAATTTTTTAACCCGGGTATCTTATTTATTTTTAAAATTTCGTCCTTCAAATAAAATTTTGAGTTTAAAACAGTGTATGCCACATTTTATTCCCGAATAATTCAAATTTAATTAATTAATTTATTTTTTTTTTAAGAATGAAAAAGATACCCGAGTAAAAAATTTATTTCACTATTATGTGTTGGCGCTAGAATTGTAATCGCCAAGTTGCCAATACCCACGTGATCAATCTGTCAACGCCGCCTAACGGTTGAAACGATATGCTCTGTTATAGTCTTTGTAATGTATCCGTCCGTGTTGCCTGGATGTAGTTTGTGTATGTCCTGAAATGGGTGTAATATTACAATTATATTTTATTACAGCAACACACATCAACAGGTTATGGGCCCAGCACCATCACACATCAGCATTATGGAGTACAATTAAAAACTTAAAAAAAAAACTTTAAATCCAAGTCGACAATCAGTGGGAAAATTTTCTCCGTATGTTAACACTGAGCTGAGCGGATCTAATATGTCCTCTACCCAGCAGACTTAAGCGTCAGGATATTTTCTCGCTACAAACCAAATATGGCCGTGCCATATTAGTTAAAAGCGCCTGAGATGGAATACTTCAACCTGCTTTTTCTCTTTGAAGAGTGTTGTCAGTCGAAAAATTGCCATCTTACCCTCTACCTAATTGCCTGTTCAAGACCTTGATAGATGAGTTCTGCTGTGGGCGATGCAGTGAACAATAGTCTAAATGCATTCCGTCCGTCATTGTAAGTTAACTCGTTGACTAGTTTGGATGTCTGGAAGACAATCACCACTCATTCATTACCGTTGGAAATGGTGGATTTTCTCTGACACGTTTGGAGCAATTTACTGTTGAGGAGAGCTATGTTTTCGAGCCATTAAGATGCAGGATTTTTAGATAGCTCCAGAAAGTAACTCCTATTTGTATCATTATTGTTTGCAACTAGTTTCTCGCCCACAAAGGCAATAATTCTTCAGGCCTTTGGAATGTTATCGTGATTGTCTATTCGGGCACATTGGAGATATGTTCTTTTGTTGCGTATGAGATTTGTTCGGTGAGACAATCGTATCTAAAGCTCCAAAAGCCTGATGAATGGTTTCCCGTGGAGGTTTAAAAACTAGTTACACACCCTAATGATTATTGTTCATTTAAGAAGCTTTTATATTCAAATAATTTTGGAAATTGTGGCTTTTATCTGGTGTTTAACATTTGTATCGTGCTGAAGCAATACCGAAGATAGAAATGGTCCATTTTAGCATACGGCAGGAACATACCAGGTGTGTTAATTGCATTTTAAAAACTATTTTAAAGATGCAACGAGGGTCGATTAGATAAAGCACTGGAATTTGGTACCTGAGACTGAAGGGTCGAACCCCATGGTTGAATGGGTGTTTGTAGTCATTGGTATCTGTCTTTAAATCTGTAGGTCTTTGTTTAGTTCTCAGGAAGAAAAATGTCCGTAGTGCTCTCAACCGACCAACAATTTTATAGATCTGTTGGTCAATTGGATAATCTCATTTGGATTATGAAATGTAATAGCAAAATTTTCTCTAAAATAACTCTGGTCTCTTTAACACTTCATAACTATTGCAACTTAGACATGTTGATCCGCTTTGTAATCCTTGGTGGAAAAGCTCGCGAACTCCATAGCAATAAGAATTGATATGCTGTGGATATCGGCTAATTCGGCTTTCAATAGTTTGTCACATAGTTTGGTCTTGCATGGTAGAGAATTTGTATCACAGAGCTTGGAAATGCTTGTGAGCTCTTGGCACCAGAATTCTGGTTCCTCCACCACCACTACAGTCACACACTGTATAAATTAAATCCCTTTAAAGTTTTAAGTAATAAACACGACTTGGATAACTGACAATATAGAATTAAAGACTGATTGTAGAAAGTTTTTTTAGAAAGTGAGAATCCACTAAAATAACCACTGAAGTTACATCGCTTGATGCTTTAGATGCAGCCTGTTTAATTGAAGTTCTGTGTTAAACCGAACTTCAATTAACCAAATTTATTAGTTTATGGCATTACTCTTTGAAACTGACATATCCCGTGTAACAAATCTAGTAAAGACAGCACTTTTGTTGCGACCAACGTATTCCGAAATTCGGATGTCGAGCTTATTTCATGACCTGGATGTCGATTTAGGGTTGCGTCTTGCAAAATTTAACAACCTCTCTTCTTTCTTTTTGTAGCCATATGCGTCAAGTACATATTTGACGTGTCGATGAAGGTGCGAAACGGCATTCTGGGCCCCATGTCCCCAGACCTGAACATCATGAGACTGCTACGGGATCGGATGGATCTGATGTTGCCTCCCAACGCTGACCTGCACTGCGACGGCCGGCTACACGCTTCCGTGACGAGGTTCGACAACGGCGAAAACGCACTCCTCAACAGTTTTAGTTCCAGGGATGAGCTGTTGACAGTATGTAATAATTTTGCTTTATTGCTATCTTCTAGAAACGTAGTTTCTAGCTCTCATGCTGATATCCGGTATCGAGGTCTGAAGTCTCAAAGTAATTCTATCCCAGGGCATCTTAGTTTTTGAACATGAGCAGTTTTAAAAAAATTCTGTTATATTCGCTTGTTTGCGTTTGTATTGGATATCTTTATTAATTTCGTTGTTTCGAACTAAGCTTTTGTGACGTTCTTTCTTGAAGTTTGCGGGTCTTTCAGTGGAAATATCTGCACCTAGAAAATATAATTCCTATTATTCGGCTAAGGTTATGCTTTCCTTTATCTTTTAAGAATCAAATTTTGGGCTTCAGCTTTTCCATCTGCGCTATAATCCTATGAATTAATTTAGTCTGTCTTGGGGGCCATATCCCCAAAATTTGCTTCATCAACCTCTTCTACCAGCAACTCTTGACTACCTTCAGGATTCATATCATTAAAATCCTAGCTGGGTTTCGGTTTAGGTCCTGTGGGTTCGAGTCCCACTGTTGGCATGGATGTTTGTAGCCGTTCGGAATCGGCTTTAAACTGTAGGTCCCGGTCTAATTAGCCCTCGTGTAGCAAAAAGTTGACCGCAGCGCTCCAAACCAATCCTAGTTCTCCTAGATCTACTATCGCATCGATTCTTTTTTTTGCTGGTTGGATTGGATTTCCGGTTTGAACTGACTCTGGACATATATTTTTCGAACAGGCATTTGATGCTGACTGTTTAATTTACTTGATGGACGAAGATGTGAGATTAATACAGTCCAAAACTGTAAAGAGTTTCCATGTCTCCATGACAATGATAGATTTGTAGTCGATGTTATTCAAAACTGATCGCAATGATTGCCTGATGTATCGAATTTCAAATGTAGCTTTGATTCCCTGATATAAAGGCTGAAGTAATGTAGTTGTATTCGGAGGTAGGGAATATCATTTCGACATTTCGATTATTTTATTCTTTCGGGTGGCTCCGTGCGATATCCCAAGTCAATAAAATTTTAAAATATATTTTTTTGCCTTAAGTAGTTTTACACACTTGGTATAAAACAGTTCAGGAACCTTCGTTCAAAGAAACTAGCAATTACTTGAGCTTTCTTATTTGCAGTCTATTATATCGGTAAAAACTCTTTATTTCGATTTATCACCGGATGAGGATTCAGGGATCTGTAAACTAGTGTGGGTTTTATCATCTGATCACCTGAAGCTTTGCTGCACATAAGTAATGTGACACGGTCTTTAGATACCTTTAACCAGACATGGGCAACTTTGACAAGTGCGTGGGCCGCATAGCGAATTTGGAATGTATGTGAGGGCCGAACCTTTTCTCAGCTCGTATCCGAGTATGTAAGAAAGAAGCAACTACGTAAAAAAGGAGGGAAAAATGACATGTCTACAGAAACATGTTCCTGATGTGAAGTGCGCGCGGTAACGAACTTGTTATATTTCTTTTTCAGTCCTTATGATGAATAGAACCTTAATTTGAATGACATAGCTTTAACGTTGGGATCGACGTTTGGTTGATAGCAGGCCAAAAGCAGTGGGGTTTGTAAAAGACCTCACCGGGCGGAAATGGCCCACCGGCCTAAAATCCTGGTGACTTTTCTTTTTTATTTAAATACATGTTCTCTTGGACATTTTTTTTCTCAAATGACCTGCCTGCCTCAGCGTCATTAGAAACCTGATGTGTTATACATCCAGTCCAGTGGCACACCCAGGGGGGGGGGGGCAAGAGGCCCTGACAAATCCCAAAGAAATAGAAATTGTATTATAAATATTAATTTTGCATTATAAATATTATCCGTTCATCTCGCCCCCCCCCCCAAGGAAAAATCCCGGGTGCGCCACTGATCCAGTCTGTCCTATAATTTTTTGCAATTATTTTGGATTTTGAAGCTGTATTATCAGGTGATTACACCTCCCCCCCCATCGATTTTCATAAGTTTATGACATTTTTCTCTATGTTTTTAATTTCCTCTTGTTCTCTCGTTTAAAGACCACTTATAAATTACTCTACTGAGAAATTTTCATAACGTGCCATGTTGTACGGGGATTTTCCTTATTCTCGAATCGTGTTAGACCAAAACCATATTCTAGGAATGCGATAGTGTACGGAGGTTTAAGCCCTGTTCATATCACGGAGCGCAGCGTTGTGTTCCTCCGTCGATGCCTAGATTGTTGATCTGATCTGTGATTGGTTTGACGCCACGTGGTCATTGCACTGAGCTCTGTGATTGGCTGAAAAATTTTATGAGAGACGCTGCGCTCCGAAAGCATCGTGAAAAAGGCCTGTGGACCTGTTTACATAGAACCAGTCAGCATCAGTGCTACTCGTATTGAAATAATATTTAACCAATTACAAACCTCCAAACGATTAGCCACGAAATTGTTAAGACCCGTGATTGGTTTAAAATATGTTAATACGAGTAACGCTGACGCTGTCGGATTCTATGTGAACAGGCCCTAACTGTGATGTCTTTCTGGCGGTTATAGAATACGGAACTGCAGAAACATTCGATTCTGAAAACATTTATTAGTAAAGTCTAGGAAATCAAACAAGAAAAATACCTCTTTAGATCGTGTTGAAAATATTTATTATGATTATTGTAAAGAGTGATACTTATTTTTTAAAAAATTGAACTTGTTTAATACATACATTTAAATAAATTATTTCAAGTTTTAGAGCAAAATCTCTCCATATCTTCTAAGCTTTCTTCTGCAGAATTTCGACTTCTACGCTCTACATTTAAATTACATTTGCCATTTAAAATTTTCACTTAGTTTCAGTAAGTATTTTCATTGGTTGTGTTATATTTGACAACATTTGCTTACGAGACAAGTGGTGAAAACTTCTTGAGTGGTGAAACTTTTTAATCCAAGAAAAGTTTCTGATAGTAACTGATGGGGAGCTGTAAAATCTGGTTATGATGAAGTTTTAAGGAGAGGCTTCACAATCTGGTATCTTTTGAGTCTTTTAAGCAGCCTTTATTCTCGTCTGCTTCAATTGATAAAAAATTCAAGCTTAACACCTTAGGCAGCTCCACCCAGTGAACCACATTCCGTGGAAATATGCCAGCATACGCTGGGCGTTAAAAAAAAATTATCATTGTTGCAAAGTTGAAAGTAGTGGAGTTCACAACCACTGGGCGTTGTATGATGTACCAAATATATAAGTAGTAATTTATTTGCGCGTGTAGGAACGAAAGATAATAACACAAGCTTTTGACTATAACCTGCCAACCGTTAAATTCAAATTTTACCTCTTAAACATCCCAAGTCATTTTCTTTTTAATTCCTGACTGAAAACTCTATATTTGTTTGCGCTATCAATCATTTCTTATCTTCTCTATACTATATACTCAACACATTTCAGTTTGGCTTTATGTTCCACCGTGCTAACCGCAAACGCCCTCGGGCGTGTCTTCTTAAGAACTAACACTGTCTCTTCTATCTTGCTTACATATTCTTATTTTTATACTCCTCCCTCTTGTATTTTTACCAACCCCCTAGAACTTTACTATATTCTCAGTGCGAATATCTTCCTCATTTTTCTTAAATAACTGTGGCAACTCTGGCCCAGTGGATGCGCGTGCGCCTTGTTATTTTTCTCCCGGGTGCGATTCCCGGCGTTTGCTTTTATTTTACTACTAGCTGAAAACCCGCGCTTCGCTACGGAGTACATTCAAATTAAATACAACGGTAAATGTATGCGATTAATGCCAAAAAAAAATAAATATATATATTTATAATAAATGAGACGATCAATATATACAATTGATGTAAAAAAATATTTATATATATATATATATATATATATATATATATATTTATAAAAAAATCATAAGGAATATTTATTTTTTTTGGATAATATCCAATCGTCTGCTGCATTAGAAAGAAAAAAATGGTTTTTTTTTGTCTATTTAGTTGTTACGCACATGACGATAAATTTATTGAAAGTACCAGAAAAAGAAATCACGTGATCAGCATTTAATAAATTAAATTCTAAAAATTAATCTTTAAAAATTCACCAAAAATCAGGAAATGGAAGTAAAAATTCGACAAAAATTTCATTTTGAAGGAATTTTTATGATCTTTCTCGTGATATAAATTTTATAACCCTCAATGTATTATTTTAAATGCAAACGTAAAAAAAGTTTAAAAACAGCTTAAAAATTTAATTTAAAAAAATCTAAGAAGAATTTTTGAAAAATCTTTCTTAGTGCACCCCTACACTATTAGAAGAATCGCCATGCAAAATTTCAGCCCTTTAGGTCCAGCGGTTTGGTCTGTGCGTTGTATGTCAGTCAGTGAATGAATGAGTCAGTTACGGAACTGTTTTATATATATAGATTACTTATTTTACTTGTATTATGTTTTTACTGATAAGGGCCTATTTATGATATTTAATTACCTGCTGAGCAAATATATTTCTGATGCATAATGTTACAATTGGAGATAAAGTCCTACAGACCTTGGAGCTCCGACAAGTTGAAATACCTGAACCTGGCTTTATGTTTTATTCAAAGTTATGCACGCTTGCGTAATCCCAGTTATGTGCTAGATATTCCCAAATCACTAGCAAAATTTTTCCTTTTCTCTTTTGGCACTGTTATATAAAGTTTCAATTTTTTTATTATATGAAAGGCAGTTTCATGTGACGTTACAGACTCAACAACTTGAAAACCAAAGGGCAGAAAATGGTTGCCATTCGTTTTACACGTGGAGTTCTGATATGCATTTCTTTAAGCGTGGAGCTCTGATAGGCATTTCTTTACACGTGGAGCTCTGATATGCGGTTTAGTAATCTATGCGTTTAACAACAAACGTTTTGCCCTTCGTTTTTGCACGAGTTGATATTCGACATGCTGGAGTCCAACTGCTTTCTAGCAAAAAAGTAAAATAAAATTTAAACAGTGAATAAGATAAAAAATTTTTTGTGTTTCATCATTTGTTAATTTTTATTACCATGTTTTTATTAACTCTCTTTCTTCTTTGTTTGTGTGTTTGTCCAGTACAAATCTTGCAATCGATTTTCAACTAACTTCCCGACTAGCTAGACATTTGAAACTTTTAGAATAGCTCAGAACACGATGACAATGCATTGTTTTAATACTTTTAGCCGAAAATATCCGCAAGGTGGCGCTTCGATCGAATTAAATGCTTGCACTTTTGCGTAACGGCGTTTGACGATTTTGAAAACAGAATACATGTGAATTTAGTTTGTTTACAAATTGTGCGAAAAATTTTAAAAAATTATAAAAATTAAAGTTTATAAACTTGTTGCGTCATCTATTATAAATAAATTATGAAGGATTCTAGCTAATTATTGCATTGCTCTGAAATGCAGGTTTATTTCTAGATAACTGAATTGTAATGTTGCAGTCAGTTCGAAATTCAAGAATTGATACTAATCACAATATCTCTGTGCTCATCCAAGAAGGCTTTAGACGACCTTCCTTTTGGTGTTTGGCCACCCTAAATCTTGATTTTTCTTATAAAAAAAAGTTATCGATTCCTTTTGTGCGCTAAAACATAAGAACTTTATAAAGGCCCCATTACTCTACGTTGCCACCAAATTTTAAAAAGTTTTAAATTTTTAAAAAGTGTAATTTCATTTGACCTGAAACCATCAAAGGGTCGAATCAGATGTCTCTGAAGGTCATACGTTGCCGTACTTCATCTGAGCCCATTAAGATCTAATGTGTTATTGACATCGCTTTGACAGTTTGAATGAAATGAAATGAAATTTTTAAAACTTTTTTTCCTTATGACGCTAGACATTTATATAAAGAGCGTGTAGTTTATAACATTTAAAATGTTTGTGCTGCTAATTTTTTTTACAGGGCGTTAAATTTTGGTGTTTATTCACTAGAAGATTAAAATTGTAGTTTAAAAATTTTAAAGTAAAATAAAAAGTTCGCCAAAATTTCTAATGAAACAAATAATATAGCAATGCCTTGGTGACGTTTAACAGGGGAATTAAAAAAATAATGAATTTAATCATTAATACCTTGGAGCGTATTTAAAATCTCAAAGAGAGTTTTTTTTTTCTTTTCTGTATAGTTGTGAGCTCTAAGGTGCTATTGTTACCAGTATAATAGCTTTACGTTGCTGCCTTATTCATATCCGCCAAAATTCCCAATACAACAAGTAATATACGAGGCTCATCCACAATAGGGATGCGACATCGACAACAAAACATCGATGTTTTGAAACATCGATATTCAATATTAAAACATCGATGCTAATAAAACATCGCCCAAAAAACCATCGATTTTTTTGAACATCCATTTTTTTTAAAACTGGTTTAGTAACCTCTAACATGTTACTTCGGTTAGTCGGGGGGGCGTTGGTTTAATTTTACTCTCTGATTGAGCTGACACAAATGACCAAAACTTGGTTGCTAGAGTCGGCGCATATCACAGAATTTCCATGACACATTTTATTACTTTTACCAGAAAATTGAGGAAGAAATTATTGTTATAAAAACAATTGATAGGACCAAAGCCTTGAAGAAAAATCCGATACATTTTCTAATTTAAATTGGTTGAACGTGAAAAATTATTGTAAATATCCAGTCATATTTATTTACAAGTTGGAGAATAATTTACTTCCAGGAGGCTTAAATAATTTTGTATAAAAAGAAATTCTGAAGTTCATGACACAAGACAAAAGGATTGGTTTCATATCAATAGTGTATATACGGCAAAATCATTTAAAAGAATTTTTGAGTTTACATTTACGGAGTGAGAAAATTATGCTAGGTGGTTAATTTTTTTTATTACGGTGCTTTTTATAGTAAAAAAAAAATCGAGAAACATAAAACATCGAGCACAAAACATCGATGTTTAAAAAAAATCGGCTTCAATAAATCGATGTTTAGAACATCGATGTTTTTATCGAAAGATCGATGTTGCATCCCAAATTCACAAAGTAAGAACCGATTGCTCATATATCCTCCGCAGGTCACATCATTGCAATGACGCCGTCGTCATTTGGTCCCTGAACGGCTGGGGCTTTCATTTGGCGAGAATTATATTGTTCTGTAAATTTGTCTCGTTTTGCTGTATTAGTTTAAGTGGACATTAAAATCGAAAATCCTGCTAGCTGTCAAGTGCGGTCGGTGATAATATTTTTGAATGCAAAATATGATCGGGTGGTACGACCATCAATGGTAAGGTACCACCATTGAGGCCGGACGATGGCCGAATAGCTAGGGCGCTGGCATTTGGTACCGGAGTCTGTGGGTTCGAGTCCCACTCTTGACATGGATGTTTGTAGCCATTCGGAATCGGCTTTAAGCTGTAGGTCCCGGTCTAATTAGCCCTCGTGTAGCAAAAAATGACCGTAGCGCTCCAACCCAAACCAAACCACCATTGAGGTATGACCATAAATGTTGAATCCAACTGTGATACTCTTTAACCCTTTGAGGGACGCTGTTTGCACAGCGCAAACGCCTAAATCCAGTCTTTTTTTTTCACTTGCATTCAATGCATTCCAGTTAAATGAGTAGAAAATGGCTAATGCTGCCATCTGTTACCAGTTTAAAAAAGTATAAACATTTTGAAACCCTTAATTGCAAATAATTTCAAGATTTTTTTAGGTTAAAAAATCGGGGGGGGGGGGGGGAATCTTCACCGTGCAAACGGTGGAGCCTCTGAAAGGGTTAAACCGCGCCATGCAATTCAGATTCGATGGCGTGGGTAACTCTCTCTGCTGGAGTTGCATTGCTTGAATAGTTTGGTTAGGAAATTTTTGAACAACCACAGTATAGTCCCAACCCAGCTCCTAGAGATTACCATTTGTTTCTCCAACTGAAGAGATTTTTAGCCGGTCAGATTCTACAGAGTCTTCAAGAAAGAAAAGACTTGAAGGAGTAGCTAAATAGGTTGCCGGTGAGTTCCTTAGACAAGGAATACAAAAGCTAGTCTCATGATGCGACAAATGCCTCAATAAATATGGCGACTACTTAGAAAAGTAGTATAATATACGTTTTAACATTTGGCAATAAAAATCTTTCAGAACCTTCCTCCAGAATTTTTTTATACTCAATTGGTTCTAACTTTGTGGATGTGCCTCGTAGTAATCCACTGGCGACGCTTAACAGAGATTAAAATTAAAAAAAAGTAATATAGCAATGCCTTTTCGACTTTTAACCGAGGAATTAAAGATAGTAAATATAATCTCTGCGTATTTAAAATTTCAAACCGAGCTTTTTAGAGTTTTGTTTGTTCATTATCGTTTTCTTTCTCTCTAGTAAATAAATCAGTAACTTTTTTTTTTCATCTTGATATTTCCCTCTATATGCGTCTTTCTCCTGGTTCGAAACACTGTAAATGCGAAATTTTCTGAAGAAATAATGCAAGGTATTGATTAATCATATTGAGCGCATGAGGTAAGTGCGGTTTCGTTTAATCTGCCCCCATTAACAGTCCACAGACTTCCTGGTTCCCAATTCGAAGAGGACAAGGTCAATGCTTTCTTATCGCAGATTTGTGAATATGCCGCAGATAATCCGGCAGAATGATCATTGATAATATGAATTTAGAGGAATGAGGTTAGATAAACTCGGACCTTTCTCGTGTGTTAAGAAGCAACCTTAGGGTAACGGTTTGTAGGGAAAATGAAACTACAGAAGGTCGTTCGCACTTTATGGAAACGATTTTGATGGTTAAGTTTTATGTATAAATGCCGTATTTTATGCGGTGATTTGCTTCTGTCTGATAGCCATGGTTCTTGACAATAGCTCTAGCTCGAATTTTCCATGAAAGTAAATTTTTGCTTACTACTGTTATGCAGGGCCCGATTAAGAACACTGGGGGCCCCTGGGCAGATGCTATTTGCCCCCCCCCCTTACGAATATTTATAAAAATAAGAACTATCCAGGGGCTATACATACTATTAGAAGTACTAGGTGTATACACCAAGGGGGTATTGGGGCCCCCTAGCATCAGGTAAAAGGGCCTGGGAAAAGTCCCGATTTGCCCATGCGATAAAAAGACCCTACTGTTATGTCAGTTTTACCACATTCCTCTTACACCGTTTTCCAAAGTCCGTTCAGTGTTCTGAGATGCCGTATTCCTAAGGCTCGTATTAAAAAAAAACCGAAATCGAAAAAGTCCATTGGAGAAGAGTCAGGTAATTTTACAGGTATTTCATTAAATGGGATACATTTTATTCCTGTTTCTGATTCTTTCTTTGCTAAATAAGGGGAATTGATTTAGACGTGTGACCAGAGGCTTTTTCCATATAAAGCTCAACTTTATCAATGTCCTTTCCATATAAGGCTGGAATTTCTTCTTCAGAAAATGGTTCTAAAATATTCTGCTGATAGTAGAGTAAATTAATTTTGGCTTTACTTGAGACTTTTTTGATTTTTAATTTGCCGTTGTAACAAAATCCTGCTACTATCATGAACTCCTTTGAGAACTTTTCTGTTCATTGACGTAGCCATTTCGTACGGTCATTCTCGTCAGTTGAGCAATAGAAAATTGATCTTTTTTTTTATCACAGTCACTTAAATACACCCATGCCCCATCGAGTGTTACCACAAATTTTCATTTTTCAGCAGCTAGGTGTTTTTCATATAATTTTCTACAATTTGTTTTCCTTTCAGCAATATGCTTTGGCGAAAGCATATGAACTTTAGGTTTAAACATCTTTTTTAACTTCAAATCTTTATGAATGATTTTACTTACAGTGCCAGAACACATTCCTAGTTTCGATGCAATGGATCTTTGAGTCGGCGAATTTTCTTTTAGGATCAGAGACTTCACTTTCTTGATATTTACCTGTGTTCGAACAGTCTTGGGATGAGGTTTAGCGGTCATGTTTTCATTTTTACTTTCAGTTAGACGTTTTTTTCCCTTTGAGATTTAATATATTATAAATACCTATTTTTGAAATGCCATAACCGCAATTTTTACGCCGCTTTATAATTAGTTGATACGAATATTTCTCCCCGGAAAGTGCAGTTACGTAACCTTCGAGCCATCTATCAATTTTAGGAGCAATTTTCAAAATAAATCTTTTATTTTACATTCCAATCAAAGCACAACAATAGCAGATGATTATTCTGAAGTTGTCAAATTTTTATTTCAAAATGTAAACGCCAAAAACAAGTTACAAAATCGTTTCCATAAAGTTCGAACGACCTTCTGTATTACTTTTTTGCTTCAAAGAGGGAAAACATTTAAGTTTCATGGCGATTATTATCGGAAAATGCTGAAGCGCCAATATTTCATATTGGGTCCCTTAAATGATTATAATACAGAGGCTGTTCACACATTTTTTAGACGATGTATATTGTATTCAGAAAACTAAATTACATAAAATTCTTGTGTTTTAAATGTTCTATTTGACATCCCTTGTTCTGAACTATCTTTCGACACCGCAATTTCCAGGATAATGCCTTTTGAAGTGTCAGAAGAGGTATTCTATCCCATTCCTCCTGAAAAGCTTTCCGGAGTCCTGTAAGGGTTTTGGGACGACGTTTGGATAATGCAGATTTTAAAAGTCCGAAAGCACAAAAATCCATAGGTGATACATCGGGAGATTTAGTAGGGATATCAGTGAAGGGTATGGCCTTGATACCAGTTTTTTGTTCCATTTCTTTTAGGAAATTTACAGTGGATTTTGATGTGTGACTGCTAGCTTTGTCCTGATGGAGTCTCACAGATTGATGGCACTGTGGGTAAAGCGATGGTATTTCATTCAGAAAAATTGGCGATAAAATATGTTCCTGATAGTATTTGGAGTTAATCTTGACATTTTTTTCCACTCTCTTTATTTTTAACTTGCCATTATAAGAAAAACCAGCAACAATCATGAATCCCTTAGAAAAACTTTCTTTCGATTCTTTGAACCAAGTACTTAAATTTTTTTCTCCCCTTTTATGATAATAAATGGCTCTTTTTGTTGCAATCATTTAAATACACCCATGATTCATCTATTGTGACAATTGTTTTCCATTTTTCTTTGGATAAGTGTTTCTCATAGAATTCTGCAGCGTGTCCTGCGTTCAGCGATATGATTTGGAAGAAGACGATGCACATTGCGTTTTTTTCGCTTTCTTAAGATTTAAATCAACGTTTATCATTTTGTTTACAGTGGACACCGAGCATTTTAATGATTTTGCAACTGTCCTTTGACTAGGGGGATTTTCTTTTAACATTAAACAACGTACCTTTGCAATAGTCGAAGATGTCCGTTTTTTTCTTGGATACTTGTTTGGAATTTTTGTCCCACTTGAGGCTCCAATTTGACGTTTATTTCCTTTCTTGTTGACGATATTTCCTATCGACGCTTTAGATATCACAAAACCATGACTCTCACATCGTTTTTGGATAAGAGTATGCATATTTCTCTTCGGAAAGAGCATAAATGTAGCCTTCGAACCACTGCTTTGTTAAAAACGCCATTTTGAATAAAAACAAAACTTTCAAGCCGCAGCTGATAATTTTGACTTTTAAAAACATAGTACAATTTCAATTATTTCTTTTGCAGCAAACGATTTTTTATTACCGCTTACCAAAATCGTCTAAAAAATGTGCGAACAGCCCCTGTATAACAATGCAACGAGGACTCAATTAAGTCTTTGTTATAGTTTTTGAGTGTTGTTATAATGCTACTGATAAGTTGAGGTCCGTTCATTAATTAGTAATTAGGAATGACAGTTAACTCTGGTGGTTGAAACTGTAACTTTTTCATGCGTGCACTCAAAGTACGTTTTCGATTTCTTGGCTTATGCACATTTTAGAGCTTTAAGAATAAAAGAGGAGGAATCGCATGTTACTATGATGATTACAAAAACTGGTCCAAAATATTTTTTAATGCTGTACTGCCTGTGCGTATCCGTCTGTACTTTAGGTCTATTTCCGAATGTAATTTTTAACACATATGATTTGATATCTTTATTAATACCCTGAGGCCATTTGATGCAGATCCGACTGTTGTTTCCGATGCATGTTGTAACGAAACGTTCTTATTTTTTACCATGTTTTTATTGAATCGCTTTCTTGTTTGTTTGTTTGTGTGTGTTTGTCCAGTACAAATCTTGCAATCGATTTTTACCTAACTTCCCGACTAGCTAGACATTTGAAACTTTTAGAATAGCCCAGAACACGATGACAATACATTATTTTAATACTTTTAGCCATCTTTAAGCAGGGTTGAATTCATTTTCAGTTAATTTTGTTTTGTAGAATGGTGCAGCCATCTATCGGGCGGGAACGAGAACAAAAAGTTAAACGCAAGTTAATTTCCAATTCTCGAGCTAAACGATTGATTACGCATTTGAAGCCTCTTTATTATGCATTTGATCTTTTTCTTTCAAGTTGATAGGATAATTCATCAAAAAATTTAAAAAGTATTTATTAATACACAGAATTGTCAAGTGTATATGATTAAACAGAAAATTTAAAAACATGGTATATAAAAAGTTATTTTTATCTTGTAATTATATTTATTTATTTATTTATTTTTTTTTGGGGGGGGGGGGTGAAGGGATATGTTTCAGCGGAATATTGTACAAAATGTTGACTTCTTTATGAAAACTTTGTTTAAAATCATCATTATTCCTATCTCGTGTAAATAAATTCTTACAAAAAAAGACTATTTTTAGAAAAGTTCGCATGCTTTAACGGCGCAAATGGACATTAATTTATGGTCTGCTGTCCGCAAGCATTGACTCTAAAGAGACATAAAAACATGTCTCCGGTATTTAGTAAGTTAAGGTCTTTGTTAAATGCTTTGTGAGGAATCTCTTTGGAATTTTTGCTTAGCGTTCTTTTGTTCTATTTTCTATAAACAGTCATCAAGATGTTTAATTTAGTGTAAAAATTCTGAAAATATGTTCCTTTACAGCTAAAACTATACCAGTATTTACTCTTTTGCTTTCCGGTGATTTAAGGTTTTGTCAAAAAAAAAAAAACTTATAAATCCAGTATATAAATTATAAAACTTTTCTTTACACAAAAGTAAAAACATTATGCAAATAGAGCAATTGGTTCCACAATTATACCAACGAGTAAGCATGCTTAAAAATTTGGATATTTTTTTAACTAAATTCCAATCATTCAACTATGTTTGCGTGCATAATATTGCTTACATATAAACACATTTAAGAGGGGGAAAAATTATAAAATGCGTGCGAAAGTTTTTGGAAAATTTTTTAATTTTCTGTCTCGTATTCTCTTCGATATGTTGAAAAATAGTTAACACTCTAGCCTCGAGCAATGTCGAAATCACACTCTACATACGTTAATTTCGTCTAGCCTGGCTATTGTCTCGTCTCATTGAATTCTTAGAGTATCTGTACAGCATGGAAAAGTTATTTCCCTTTCGAGGGAATTTCATTATGCATTTGAGGCATTATTTCATCAACTATGCGTCTAGGAAATATGTTGTTTTTTGCCATAGCGGAGCACTTGTCAATGAAGACATTCTCACAAAATCAGTGAGACTCGTTGGTTGCCTTCACCATCCCCTGGTGCCACCTCAGTTTTGACCAAGCACCCCCGAAGTCGACATCTGGGGGAGGGGCGTACCTTCCCCGCCCTCTCTGACCTCACAGGACTTCCCGTCTGTGGATATAACGGGCCATTATCTGGCCTAGACACGAGAGATATCCAATGGCTTTCGTCGGGATTCGAAACGCGCTCCCACAGTTCCAAGCTCAAAGCGCCACCACTAGGTTACCTCTGACCCGTCTAGGAAATATTGACTCTAAGAAGTGCGAATCGTTCTACATAATACTTCTTCTAGGAAATGTATTATCCTCTATATTGTTCCTCAAGCAAATAAATGTAGTTCACGC